>WIUZ02000008.1:1200000-1800789 GCA_015956445.1 Thelephora terrestris
CACCCTGGAATGCGCTGGAACATCCTGGAACTTGCCGGAATGTTCTAGAAGGTGACGGAACGTCACACCCCATGTTGTCAGGGCCACTCTTCGCCCGTCAGACACCAGTGCTGTTGGCGAGTAACACTCCAGCCAACAAGATCAAATGGGGCAATGGGGGAACGACTTCCCAATATCCACCCAGATAATACGTGGTCCAGACGCGATGGACGAGCGTTCTCCAGTAGGTTGTCCGAATTCACAACAGTGATACCGAGCCTCTATCAGGTTAACCCCTATCGTCTTCTGAGGGCGATAACAAGAGCCCGAGGATGGCGACTCAAACTGTTGACTTGTCCGAAAGAGCAGTGTGTAACCCGATGTCGTGTCCGAGCTAGCTTCAAACACCGGTTAACGAACAAGACTTGTTGAACCGGAGGTCTATGCCCGGCAACGGGTCAACCGGCTCCACCGCTTCAAGCAAGAGCCGATGCCGGAGAGCGCTGATCAAAGCGACCCGAAGGGACGGTATCACATCAGTGATCCGATCGATCGGTATGACGCGCGCGTGCCTTAAGCCGCCGCACGGACCCTGCATCAGTCACACTGTATAGATGTGACAACAATAGAGTAGATAGATATATATACCCCTCATGAGTAGATAGATCAATCAATCGCTTCTCTCTCTCTCTCCCCCACTAGCAACTATAAACCTCTCCCCTTCAGGTAAGGATTAGAGTATCCATGTAGTAGTATAGCATTATACTCTACCTGCTCAACAGGTTATGAGCCCGGGCTATGCCCTGTGTTCTAAGCTGCGCCTCTGTGGCTGCGCTGTGAACAGGCTCTAATCTTACCTTAGTGCGCCTTAATGGCTGCCACTGCGCTATCCACTGCGTAGGAAGGGGACTTAGAACAAAAAGTCAAAACCCCAAGAGGGGATGAAACAGTGACTAGCCAAAGCTGAGCACAACACACATTCGTAGACCCCACAGGGGAGGGTAGTCGATTAACATCTGCCGACGGTGTGGAATGAGGCAATATGCGATAAAGCTTCTCACTAAAGTAATCCCTGAAAGGAAAGACTGCTTCTTCCCCTTTTTTCCACTTGCTTCTGGCAAAAAAAAAAAAAAAAAAAGCGTACGATAACTGATGAAACTTGTTATTGGTTGCAGGACTTCCACCTCCCAAAAACAAATGTCTTCTCAACTCACCTCCCTCGTCCCCGTCCTCTCCGGCCCAAACTACCAACAGTGGGCTGGACCAATGCGCTCATACCTAATGTCGCAAGGACAATGGAGGACGATCCAGAAAAAGGAACCTACCCTCGAGGTATGGCCAAAAACTGAAGCCACCTATGACGCCGAGAACAACCTATTGACTCAGGCACAGGAAGGCACTGATAACCAAGACGAAGTAGACGCATGGGCTGAGGCAAATGACAAAGCCCTCGGCAACATCCTCCTGCGCCTTGTCCCGGATATCCAGTACAAGTACCGAGCTGAAACCAACGCTGCCGCCCTTCTCAAAGCAATCGAGAAGGAGTACGGAAAGCCAGGGATCATCGGAATCTACCTGGAGTTCAAACATGCGATGGAGGTCAAGATCCTCGAGGGACAAGACCCCACGCCCGCCTTAGACAAATTTGCTTCCCATATCGGCCGACTTGAGAGCAACGGGGAAGACGCCGTCATCCCCCCCTTCATCAAAGCAATGATGCTTATGTCGAAGCTTCCTCCGTCATACAATAACATTCCACAGGCAATTTGCCAGACGGAGGATCTGACCAAGCTTGATGTGGATGGTCTTCGGCGGTCAATCCTCCTCGCATGGGAGCAGACGTCCAACGGCAAAGGTAGACAGCAGGCGCATAGGCTGTCCAATGTACAGCGCACTCCTGGAAACCCCAATTTCCAACAGCAGCAGCAGTACAGCGGGGATCAACCCCAGGGCCAAGGCGGACGCGGACGTAACCGCCGAGGAACCAGAGGAGGCCGAGGAAGGTTCCAACAACAGGCACAGCAGTCTGAGGAGCCCCCCTTACCCTCTCCTGCCCCCCTCAACCTCCAGTTGCGTCTGGCTCCGGTATGTCGGTCACCGACTACGGCTTCGCCTCTATGGCAGCCTTTCCCATACGCTCCCTCCCGGTCCATCGTGAAGGTGCAGGGACCCCTTCCTTCTACCCCTCCGTTCAGAAGGCAAGAGATCTCTCAGCACGACTAGGCGTCACGCCCACGATTGAGACCCTCAAACGACTGGAGCGCTCCTGCGAGCAGACGGTCGATCCTCGACCTCGCAAAAAGGCGCGTACCCCGCCAAGCGAGGATGAAGTGAGCCTGGGATGGTCGGGTGATGAGATGGTTGTTGAATCCCCCGTGTCGGTTGCCGGTCCGTCTGGCGGAAGGTATGAAACAGGTGTTCAAGTGTTGAGTAACGATACTAACGACTCCACAGCGGCTGAAGATGAACGTAACTCTTCAGTAGTAGCTTCCGAATACACTTGTTTGACCTTGTCCGCCCTGAGTGAAACTGAAGCCGTGTGGATGCTCGACTCTGGTGCATCCCGGCACTTTACCTTCGATATGAATGATTTTGTTGAATACGAGGCAATCGAGCCCATTCCTCTAAGGACTGCGACTACTTTCACAACGATCATCGGTAAAGGAACAGTGATCCTCTACGTAGACGAAAAGGCTGTTAGGCTAAACCCCGTCTATTTTGTTCCTGAAATATCCCATAGGCTATTATCTCTTGGCCAGTTCCTCAAAAGCGGACTCTTCTCGAGGGGGAGTGCTCGCGAAATCTCACTCTACGAAGAAGAAACCGAGTTTCTTACCTTCCACCCTCGAACCGAGGATGATAGTATTTACATCATCAGAACTCTCCTCGGGGCGCAACTTACTGCCGCCGAAATTGAAACTATATACGATGCTGATTTTGAGATCATGCACCGCCGACTGGCTCACCCCTCTAAAGAAGTGATCCAAAAAGCCGGGAAACATGTCAAGGATTTTCCTCATGTCGAAATCCCAAAAGAGCACCTCTGCACTGGATGCGCGCAAGGAAAGATGACTAATAAAACCTTTCCCCCTTCCAGCACCAGAGCAACTGCCCCTTTCGAGCTGATCCACTCGGACCTGAAGACCTTCCCCATTGAGTCCTATCGCAAATACAAGTACTCAATCGTCTTCTATGACGACTATACCTCACACGCCTGGACCATGAATTTGCGCACTAAAGACGCTGCACTCGTGGCTACCAGGCACTTCCTGGCTATGGTTGAAACCAAGTACCAGAAGAGAGTACGCCGATGGATGTCCGATGCCGGGGGGGAATACACGTCCCTAACGTTCACGACAATGCTCAAGGAAAAGGGAATCGAGATCCTCCAATCTATCCCGCATGCACACCAACAGAATGGCCGCGCGGAAAGGATCATTCGAACATTGATGGATAAGGCAGAATCCATGAGATTGCAGGCTTGCCTCCCTCAATCCTGGTGGGAATTCGCCCTTGACCACGCAACTCACGTTTACAATCGAACGCCGAACCGTCGCCTAAATTGGCAGACTCCATTCCAACTATTAAATGGAAGTAAGCCTTCAATTGATCATCTTCGGGTCTTCGGCTGCGGAGCCTACGTCTTCATCCCGGAAGAAGTACGAATAAACAAACTCGCGCCTCGATCAGAATTGATGACCTACCTGGGTACTCACCCGGGAGGAAAAGGATGGATCTTTATGCGCGGACCTAACAACATCATTTTCTCCGCTGCTCAGGCCACCTTCGATGAGTTGCACTTTCCCAAGTGCCCAACTGCCAGTGTGCGGCGAAACACACGGCTGCAATCTACTGCGCCACCCCTACCCAGTCATCACTGTCACAAAGACGGTGACTGCCAGTGTCCCCTTCCAGGAGGACAAGAGGAAGATGACGCAGCACCCTCAGCACGTCCCAAACCTACCCCCAAGCCTTCCTCGAAAGGCAAGGAGCGTGCTATTGAGCCAGCACCACGGCCGCAGACGCCAGTGCAATCTAGGGCACCCAGCCCGGAACCGCCGAGGTCGCCTACACCCAGCTCTAGCTCTGATTCCGACCCTGAGGATGCACCACCCGCCCCGCCAACGATTGTGCCTCCATCACCTGTCAAGGCTCGGAGGCCTCAGCGTGAGCGAAAAGTACCGGCCAAGCCCGGCAATGTTTACGGCAGTAAGCATCCGGTGGAAATAATTAGGTCTACCCGGCGTATGAAGGATTGGAAGAAGGTTGTCGGAGATTTTTCCGTAGCACCTAGGCGCGGGCGAAGTTCAGGAGCAGTTCCCGGACCTAGCACGCAGCCACTTCCTGAGAGAGAATCCTCCACTGAGGAAGAAGCTGAAGCGGCGTCAGAGTCCGAAGATGAGGTTGAGAAATCCGTTGAACCATCCGGATTCACCACCCCTGAGGAAGACGCTGACGCCCTTCTAGCTAGTAGGCTGTGCCGGGAAGGGGGAGTAGAACTCCAAAACCTCTTAATTTCGAAAGCCGTCTCACCAACCGCCAACGAAAAAACTCCAAAAGAATGGAAATACCGAGACATCGCCACACTACCACAGGCAGAGCTCGAGGAATGGAGGACAGCCTGCAACGAAGAGTTGGAAGCTCTTCGCAGGCGCAAAGTATACGACCTGGTAGAGCGCCCTCGAGGCCGCAAGGTTATCAAAAACCGCTGGGTATTCGACCAGAAACCAGATGGTCGCAAGAAAGCCCGCTTAGTAGCAAAAGGCTTCTCACAGGTTGAGGGAATGGACTACGATGCCGTGTTCTCCCCCGTTGTCCGATTCGAGACAGTGCGCCTAATATTTGCAATGGCCGCCCTCGGAGGATGGGTCCTCAAAGGACTTGATGTTCGAAACGCGTACCTATACGGCGAACTCGACGAGGAAATATACATGGAACAACCAGAGGGATTCGTAGCTCCAGGAAAAGAGACTCATGTTCTCCGCTTAAAGCGTGCCCTCTACGGACTGAAACAAGCCGGGCTCGCATGGTGGCGAGCCCTGAAACGGTCCATGGAAAAGCTCGGATTCAAATCCTTGAGCTCAGATGCCGGGATCTTCATTTACCAAGATAAAGATGGAAGATTCGTAATTGCGTTAATCTATGTAGACGATGCCATCTTTACCGGACCCCACACAGCGCTTACGGAGCAGCTCAAGGGGGAGTTCATGAAGATATGGGAAACTAGGGATCTAGGAGACCTAACCGATTTCCTCCGCATGAGGATCACTCGACATGGCAGCAAGATTTCTATAGATCAATGCGCCTACCTCCAGACAGTCCTCGAGCGATGTGGGATGCAAAATGCAAAGGTTGCTCCAACCCCTCTTCCAGCCGGGTATGTACCGACTCCATCAACAGAGGTAGCATGCCCGGAAAGACGAAGCAGGTTCCAGACCATAATCGGTTCTTTACTGTACCTAATGCTGGGTACCCGACCTGATATCGCCTTCGCGGTCACCAAACTTGCGCAATATGCTGCAAACCCGTCAAAAGAGCACGTCGAAAAAGCGCTGTATATCTGCCGCTACCTAATCGGGACCTCAAGATACCGGTTAACTTACGACGGAGATTCACGGGAAGGTATCTCAGCTTGTACCGACTCAGACTGGGCCTCAGATCCCACTCAGAGACGATCCCAAAGTGGATACTTTGTCCGGATGGCAAAAGGACTCATCTCTTGGACCTCAAGGGCACAAAAAACCATTGCCTTGTCGTCCACTGAGGCTGAATACATGGCGCTCTCTGATTGCAGCCGCCAGGTAGTCTGGATGCATACCCTTCTGGGGGAGCTCGGCTATAACCTAAAAGCCATCCCGATCTGTGGAGATAACCAAGGCTCGATCTTTATCGCCTCCAACCCGGTCACTGAAAAAAGGTCGAAGCATATCGACATCCGCTACCACTACATCCGGGAAGTCATCAATGACGGACGAGTGGTTGTGTATTTCATTCCTGGGGATGATAATCCTGCGGATCTCCTGACAAAAAACCTTGGAGTCGTCAAACTTAGAAAATTCAGAGATGCCCTTGGCCTCGAATTCTTCTGAGCACATACCTCCAACTTACTACAGTCCAGTTCCCACCAATGAAGTTATACAGGGAGCTGTACTTAGTAAGGGGGAGTGTTGAACCGGAGGTCTATGCCCGGCAACGGGTCAACCGGCTCCACCGCTTCAAGCAAGAGCCGATGCCGGAGAGCGCTGATCAAAGCGACCCGAAGGGACGGTATCACATCAGTGATCCGATCGATCGGTATGACGCGCGCGTGCCTTAAGCCGCCGCACGGACCCTGCATCAGTCACACTGTATAGATGTGACAACAATAGAGTAGATAGATATATATACCCCTCATGAGTAGATAGATCAATCAATCGCTTCTCTCTCTCTCTCCCCCACTAGCAACTATAAACCTCTCCCCTTCAGGTAAGGATTAGAGTATCCATGTAGTAGTATAGCATTATACTCTACCTGCTCAACAAGACTGAGTGAGAGAGGAGAGCGAACGATTCAAGGAGTTACTCGATAAGCTCTTCAGTGGCCTGCAGCAAATACACCGATGCTACAAGGAGAAGAGGACTTCCCGAGATATCAAAGATAGGGAATCCTCAGCTACTCTGCCTAGGTATATATAGAAGAGGGGCTGGGACAGAGATGATCCTATCTAATAATAACTCGGAGTAAAGAAGGGCCGTGAGTAAGCTATAAAACGTAAGCGGCCCGGAGTGTGAGAAATAGTTAACAATGAATGACTAAGTGTTCAATAGAAAAGAATAGGGGTCATGACGTCGTGTGGGAAAGGAATGACAAAGAACAGTATCACATGCGAGGGACAGACCAATCAGGAGACGACGCGTCAGCTCGTTCGATCGGGACAAGGAAAGGCCGAGTGGGGCAATAGAGCGACTGCGGAGATGACGTGGTTGGGAGGGACCTAGGCCGGGACAAAGGTGATGCGGTCCAATGGCGAATAGGGCGTGAGCCAGTTGAGGATGGGATAAGAGGCGAGCGCGAACCGGCTGTTAGACCCATCAACCCATCCTTATCACCACCAACAACAACACCATCCACTATGCCCATGATCAACGAATGTGTCTTCAGGAGCGGCCATACCACGTCAACGATTTCGCTGATGGACGTTCGCAGTCCTCAGTACAAGCGGTACTTCCTCCCATCGGACACGGCGGTGTACCTGAGCTATCATCAGGTCGCGTTGTCACGCGTTGTCGATGTTGACGATTACTGACAGCGCTTTAGGTCGCCACGATAGCCGATAAAGCGGATGCCCATGATTTGGAGGGGACGATCCCAGAGCCGCCTCAATACCTCACCATGGATGATGAACTGTGGTTCCATGGTTTGATTGATGACAAGCTGCAGGGGGCGACGTTTGGAGTGAACTTCGACATTGAGATGCGTCGGCCCGATGAAACGCCTGTGGCAGCGTCTTTGTGGCGTCTCCTTCAGCTGGGGATCTATGACCTTGCCGACAATGAGGGTAAGTGGCCAGGGAGTACCAGGTCACGACACTTCACTGCGTCCATGGCCCACCGCCTTTGGTTCCTTTTGCGGACGGAACAGAAAGCGGTGAGTCGATCTGTGCATATCCCGTTTAAGGGATAACACTGATTGGCTAGCAGAATGAACATCTTTGCCGTGAAGTGAAGGAGACCAAGGCCGACATCCGTCGTCTTGTCCAGGAGCAAGTGGGGAACAACCGGACGTTCCGTCTGGTTACTGACACGTTGAGGACAACCTTCGAGAGTGAGATGCTCCAGATGCGCGAGGAGCACAACCGGCTTGTAGCTTCCATCAAGGAGAAGGACAATGACGTCGCTCGGGATTTCCAGGAGGCCGACAGGAGGTTGAATTGTCACCGAAGAGAGATTAACAATCTCAGCACCCAGGTTGGCACTGATCATATCTCCATATACAATGGTGATTGACCTGTGCCTTTTAGGTCGATTCTCTGGATGATGCCCTACCGATGTTGGGGGCGCGCATGGATTCCATGAGCGATCGCTTGTGCCACTGTCGTGCTAGGTCGTCGGCTGGGGTCCGTGACGAGTCCGAGGATGAGCAGATTCCCGACTGGATGGCGTCGCCTGCGTCGGAGGGATCGTACCATACTCCCATGCGTACCGATGAGGCTGATGAGGAGGTCATGCGGGAGACGTTGGAAGAAACGGCCGTCAATCCCACAAGCAGCTCTCCGGAGTTGGAGTACGAGGAAGAGAATCAGGTGGCGATCCCTATCCCACCTCCATCGTTGTCTCCGGTGCGTGGGCAACGTTCTACTCGTGCTCGTCGCTGGGGGCCTTATGTCGGTCGTCGTCGTCCAGTGCATGGGATGCAGACTACCGACCTCAACGTTTTCTATGGAGGGGATGCCCATGTCGAGCCCACCGTCTTATCAGGACGCGACGCTGCTCCAGTGTTGTCTAGATCGCAGCAAACTGATTCCGGTGGAGACCGTCGACGTGAACGACTTAACTGCCCTTACGCTCTCGTCAGTCCGGCGTGCCGAGGTCGCCTTGACATTGGTGACCAGCTTGAGCGACAGGATGGCCAAGTGGACAGTGGAGCAGAATCAGACTCGGGCTCAAGCCTCTCTCGATTTAGCGAGAGAGCGCCTTCGCGCCAAAATTTGTCTGGCTGTCGCTCATCGTCTGGAAGCGGATCGGGTTGTCGCGATGGTCGACGAGGGAGTCGACGAGAGTGCCTTGGAGGAGGTGGTGGGAGCTGCTTCTGTTGATGAAGCCTACTGGGGAGAGTTCCAAGGATGAGTCCGTGCACCATGTAGTCTGCCTGTAGCGTCGTGCGGATTCAACTCCGTTGACTAGTCGTCTTGTGTCTTTCGTCGTGGTCTCCTGTAATACCATCATCGTGTGTCTGCCTTTCTGATGACGTGTGAGTCGTGATGAGGGAATGGATAAGATAAGAGGAAATGGGGGTAAGGAACGTGGGCGAAAGTTGGGTGTAAAAGGGTTTGAAAAAGGGATAAAAATTCAGCACGCTGACACATGTGACACTGGTCACACCTTTCGTGACATTTTGTCACACTTGTGACACCTGTCACACCATTAATTACCATAGAATACAGTAGAAGGACATAGAACGTTCTAGAATATTCTCACATGAAAAAGTATATAAAGAACTCACCCCCAGTTCTAAGGAAAGGCAACTGACCCATAACCTTTTACCCCTCTCTCTCTCTACCCAACAGCTGTTGGCCACTGGCCAGTAGTTGCCCCTTCTATCCCCTCTTCTCTCTATAACTCACCCTCTTTTCACCCTACCCCTTTTCACCAACACCCCTACTTTGCCCCACCTCCTTAGGCCTGAGTGGTTGAGTGATTTTCAGTAATCACATACCATTTTGCATTTTGAGCCCCACCTCTGTGTGAATAAGTTCTAAGTTTGGACTTCTGAATAAGCTTAGTACGCTTGACTCTGACGTAGTAATATCCTGATCTCTGTTAGTGCTGAAGGCAGACCCTTCAGGGAGAGAGTATTCTACCTCTGACTAGTGACTGACTAGGTGACAGACAGATTTAGTAATAATACCACATTGGTATCCGACATATCAGTATCTCAGACGTAACAAGCTTATCAAGACAGGTTATCAAGTTTCAGCAGTATCAAGTTATCAGACGTATCTCAGCAGCATTTGGATGTACCCCAGCAGTATTTTGACAGATCATCAAAACTACTCAGACATATCAGCACAGCCACAGAAGTATTAGCACAGCCACCCCCTTAACACAGCCACAGCACAGCCTCAGCACAGCCACAGTACACAGCATACTACACAGCCTTCTTCACAGCCTCATACACAGCCTCGATCATATCAGTTTCACACATCAGTATCTCCATTCCCAATCATCAGCGTAGATCAGGAACTCCATTCTTATCAATATCAGCAACCCCCTTTACATTCTTACTAGGTGTTTGAACCTGGGAATATACGTGCAGTAGTGATAAAGGTTATTGACCCCTCTAAACACATCTGAAGGACCAACAACCTCCTTCAGCGAACTCATCAGGACAAGGAGCTGGAAAGTACAAAACCCTGCCCACCCTGTGGAGTTGATAGTCGGGAACACTGACTTCTCAACCAGCCTACTTAGTTGTTAACGCTTAGCTTCTAAGTAAACCAACAAGGACTAGTAAGAGTTCTTATAGACCTCTACACTACGACACCTTCGAGCCTCGACAGCGGCCTTTGGAGTTTGATAAACTCGTCAGGGACATCAACCATAAGCCGCACGTTGCTAGGTTTCAAATTAAGTGGTGAGCGTTGTGGCCCTTCGTAATGGTGACAATACTGAGACTCGTTGTCGGGTTCTTGCGGAGTGTAGTGTTATTCTCTATACAGAAGATAACTAACACCCTTTGGTTTGCTTAGAGACTAGAGTATAGAAACCAAGCAGGCTGGTTGATTAGTCACTGAACTCAACTAACAACTCCACAGGGTAGAGCGGGGTTCCTCTTTCCGGCTCTTGGTCCTGATGAGTTCGCTGGGGATCTACTTGTAAGTTTGTCCCTCCATAATTATTCCAGGGAATCAGTAATATTATCACTCAGGGGCTCTGTCCACTCTAATTAGACACCTAACTTGACCGTGGGAATCTCTGTTCTGATGGGAATGGAGTTTCTGACTCAAGAATGGGCCTTGAGGCTGTGCTTGAGGCTGTGTAATAGTCCTGTGCTTAGGTTATACCTAAGGCTGTGTTGAGGCTGTGTCGTGAGGCTAAACCAAATAAGGAAGGTGTATGCTTACACCTGAGGCTGTGCTTGATATGTCGTAAAAGTGACAAGATATGTCGTAGAACTTATAGAGGTATATCAGATACCTTAAGCTTGCTACAGATGATGCCTAGTACATCAAACAAATATAACTTCAAATAAACTTGAGATAAAACGGTATGTCGTAGAATATGTCGTAAACCTTTGCGGTACTTGCTAAATCTGGCTGTCACCTAGACAATCACTCTTCTGAGGTGGAGGGCTATCTGCCTAAAGTATCAGACTTCAGTAATGCAGACACCAAAAACTCCGATGTCACAAATGTGCTAGGCTTATTCAGTACTTCTGACTTAGTGCTTCTTCACACAGAGGGTGAGGCTGAAAGTGGTATATGATTACTCAAAATCACTCAACCAATCAGTCCTAAGGGGTAGAGGGTAGATGTAGAGTTGTGGGGAAAACTAGCAAAGAGAGCCTCAGTCTAGGTGGAGACTGAGCTGTTGGTGATTCTCCCTGAGCAGTAGGTGAACTGCTGTCCTGGTGGGGTGAACTGCTTGTCCCTTAGAAGTGTGGTTGAGGTGTATATATACTAATTTACAGGAGAATGTTCCAGGACATTCCAACGCATTCCACATTGTTCCATAACATTCCATCATATTTCATGGCTTTCCGTCTGGTTCCTTTGGGTGACAAATGGTCACATCTGTGACATTCCGTCATCTTCTAGAATGTTCCATTACCTTCTAATATGTTCCAGTGTTTTCCAGTAAGCTCCAAGGAATTTCATGGTTTTCCATGAATTTCCAGGCTTATCTTATCTCTTATCTTATCTATCTTATCTATCTTGTCCTTATCTTTATCAAATGAATAAATAATTCTTTATCCATAGAATATTCTTCCTTGGGCTGTAAGCACACTATTCATTGTGCGAAAAATCGTAAATAAATCATGATTAATCCAGGGGTCCAACATCGTGGTTAGGGATGTACTGGAGCGGCCTGATCTTGCCTCAGCTGGCGCTGCGATGTCTGCCGCAGTTCCGTCAGCAGACACTTACTCAGCAGATGAAGATGATGAAGAGGGCATGAAGAAGGACCCGGACGCAAAGTCAAATGGCACTCACAAGACCACATGAACCCCATGTTCCAGGGTAACTCCACCTCTCAAATCTAGAACTTTTGCAATCGCGCGCTCACGTGAATTGTGCTGTTGTTGTGCAGTTGTATTCTGATATCCACTGGGTCGTGATTTATGGAACGCGCTATTCCCCCTTGTGGGTGAACAGTTATGTGTGTGGTCTGTCACTGTCTCTGTCCAGCCGATTATAGAGTGGGAAATTTCTTCATCCTGTTCCCTAGTATTCACGTGGGTTGTTTCAGTGCTGATATCTGGTCCTTCTGCGTCATTGCCAAGTGCATGTGGTGAATATTGTCTCAGAAAGCGCAACGGGTCACCGCTCTCACTCTTCTATGATGTGAGAACCTGAGTGGTGGAACACTAGCATGATTGAACGCCACATCAACTATCTTTCTGAACCGAGCGGGTTCTGCGCTCCCGGTACAATGATGAATAACCTCCTCGACCTATGGTGCAGCTTTGGCAAAGCATGCTACCTCCACAGGCTCTCCAAACCAGTGCTCATTGGCCTGTTATTGTTTTGCATCCCCCTTTGCTTGGCAGGAAGCTTTCTCGTTGGCAGCTGGAATGGTTCGCACAAACAACCTGGAAACCTGAGGTCCGTTGATCATCACAAACAGAAACCACAGATAGATTTAGTGCCTCAAGGATGCGACCTTTGGAGGTTCAATTGGTACAAGTTTTGGTGTACAGTATACATCGAAGTCTTTGAAAAAGCTCTATGGGGTTCCGGTACAAAACTGGGCATGTGGGGTACAAGAGAGGCTCAACAAATTCCAAGGGGAGAAGATGTTACATTGTGAAATAGACAACGGAAAAAAATCTGTGAGGATGAAACAGAGTTGGATAGGGTGGTTGGGGTTCTGGGAATGGGCTACAGATGAAGGAGGGGTATTCATGGCTTGAATTGAATGATGAGTGGCTTCTTGTGACAACCATTGACCAAAGCTAAAAAGTTTCCCTCCCATACCACATCATCTTCGTTATGCACCTTCCAGTTTGGAGGCAGCCAGAAGACTTTTCTGCGCCCAGAATCCTCGACAAACCTTCCCCCATGTCCAATACAAAACCCATCATGGGATGGAAGCAAGAACCACCGAACCTTACAACAATGCTCGACGCTGCCCGCAAAGTGCCCCCCCTTAATCTCCACTTCCATGAAATTGTAGCCGGAAATTGATGATTGAATCCCTATGCACCAGAAGCCCAGCTTGAGCCCACAGGGGGAAAACCTGGCACCCCTGATCTGGATGGATGCCTCCGATAGCTGACAGCGACTGACAATTTGCCGGGATTCCACATCGTATAATAGGAGGTCTTCGGGGCTCTGTCTCGATCTGCAAACAATCTGGGTACCATCAATGGATAGCGTAAGGAGATCGAAATCCTCTTGGTTGTTCAGGATCCCAAGATCAACGACCTCCCTTGTGCCATCAGTTTCAAGATCCCACCTGGCTAGACTATTTCCGGTCAACACCAAGAGGGTATTGTCGAAAAGCCTGATACTTCGAATCTTTGCCCAGTACTCAAGGGGATGGAGAGGGGTGCCCAAGATAGCGTCAATGATTGTGATAGTGGGACCCGATTCCCGTGCGACTGCGATCCGTGTCCCATCCATCGAACTTGTCACCAGATGGGTTCCATAACCCGACTCCATCATATCAGGGGTCGAGGGACCAACACCATTGTCTGGGCACAACAATTGGATCCCACCCGTACCCCAAGCTAAGATCGCGGTCGAGGTGGGCGAGAATGAAAACCCATCGTGTGGTAATCGGGACTGGATGGTGCTCCACAGGATGTAACCGGCGGGAGTGTTCTTCCAAACACTAATATCCCCGCTCAGCGTATTGCACGCGAAGAGGCAACCATCGGGAGAAAAAATTCCTGGTGAATAGCGGTAGTGTGGATCGATGGTTTCGGTGTGGAGTAGGGTGTTTGGGTCGCGAACGTCAAGTATGACGACCTTCGTAAACGTGACAAATGATGCATGGAAGGAAGCCGGAGAGAAGGAGAATTCCCCGTCATGCAGTGGCACGTGGAACGGCTGGACCACAGGGGACAAGGGGGTTGGGGTTTGTTGAAACTCCCGGATGCTGATTCCTGAACCGGAGCGTGTGACAAAGTAGAGAGATTCCTCGTGGAACCAGTGGAACCCCAGCTGCCAATCACGTGGCACCAGTTGATCCCCGTGTGGCACTCTGGCACTGAGTTTAGCGTCCCCGAGAAAACAGTGGACTAATCTGGCGAGTTCGTCCATCTTGGTCATTCGATGTTCATGGAAGGCTTCGTGCGGATCTATCTCGAGCTCCTTGATGAAAACGCCCGTCTGGATGTCCCAAACAACAAGTCTCCGATATTCTTTGTTGAGCAGTGGATCCATAGCATATACAGCGATCATCAGTCGTCCATCGGGCGAAAACGCGAGAGAACGCAGATGTAATTTCTCCGAGCCAGGAAGCTCAAGCACGTATGAAATTTCGAGGGTGGTCGAATCCCGAACTTCGATGCCGCTGCCGAAACTGGCTGCGATGTATTGTCCACATGGCGACCAAGTTGCATTAGCTGTATCGGACTCGATTTCGGCAATTGCCGTGCACCAATCCCATGAGGCAGAGATCCCAGTCACGACCCTCGCCACCGAGGAAATCTCTTGACTATACAGCTTTCGGATGATCGACGAGGCTGGGGCCAGCGGGAGTGCCGAGTGGTAGATATGGGGGGCGGATTCGCTGATGACCTCGAAGAACTCCGTCAAGAAGCGAAGGCAATCTTTGGCGGTGTCAAAGAGAGGCTGGAAGTCCTCCGGGACCTTGATCTAGGGTTGTTCGTCATTGAGATCCTGGCTACTCCTAGAACCGTAGATATGGACCCACCTTGTTCAACCATTGCAGAGTCGCGGTCAACGCACGTGCGGCATCACCCAAAACACCGAGAATGCTCAGCACCTCCAGCCAAAAGAGGAAATTAATCTCCAGAAAACGACGCAGGGCCGACAACACATCTGAAATCGGGTGCTCCGTTACGACGAGGTGATGGTACCAGGACTTGCATGCATATACCAGCGCACCGCCGAGAGTCGTCTCTCCAAGACTTCGCAAACCCTCCACATCGGAGTTCAGGGCATAGTCGGGGATGGAAAACATGTTCTTCTTCAGCGATCCGTCCATAAGTCCAAGGCATCGCAGAACCAGCTCGGCATGTAAGTTGGGGGATATGTAGAAACGTGGGTCAATGCAACGGGATCGATCCGTCATGAAATCAGGAAACGACTTGTGGAATGGTCGGGTAGGTTGGTCGATGTCTTCGTCCAGCACCAGCAGCGATTTGACTAACTCGAGGAGGGATGTGACCACATTTGGCTCGAAACCCATCAACGTGGCAATCGCAGACGGTGGGAGGGGGTTTACTGCGAGGACCACAGTGCCCAAGACAGAACGGACCACGGCGATGTCGTCGGCGTTATTTTTGGAAAAGGCGGCATTTAAAATTGACTTGTACAGCGAGTCAAGGCTGTTGTACGTCGTGAGTTCCGCCTGCCCCTCGTGACTCGTGGTGTCCGGGGATTCCATGATGACGTTGAGTTGATCCGAGGGAGGTCTGAAGTTGTGTTTGAGGAATTTGACCGTTGCAACGGCATACACGAAGAAACCAGCTGCCCTACAACACAGTGAATCCACCTGATCATCTGTCGGCCACCCTCTGCTTATACGCTTTTGGTGAGCGAGTTTGGATAACTCGTGTTTGAAGAAGAGCCGGACGTCATTGTCTACCGTGGAACGTTTAACCTGGTGCAGAATGAAGACATCCGTCGCGTTCTTCAGCAGTGGACCACGGAAGCCTGACATGATGTGTGTTTCTGGCCTGCTGGTTAAGAAGAATTTGACCTCGGGAATTTTGGAAACCAGCTGCCCCAATATAAGAAGGATAGCTGACTCTGGGTCTTCATCCTTGCACTCATCAAGCGCATCGATAACTATCACAGTGGGAACTTTGGCGGAGAGAAGGGGTTCCACAATCAGCCTCTGCATCTGGGAAAGGAGCGACTCGTGTACGATGTCCGCATTAGATCGGAGGAGAGGGATAAGGGAAGATCGGAAGGCTGGGTATTTTTGTGCGAGTTGGAAGGCCAATGTGGGAAAGATGAGGTGGAGGTCGCTTCGATCCTCTACACCTCTCGAACAGAAGAACGACGCTCCAAGGCTGCCGTCGGCGAAGAACTGTTCCGCAACTGTTTGCGCGATGGCTGATTTCCCTGTCCCGGCGAGTCCATTTAGCCAAAACACGGGGGATGTGTCCAAACCTCCGGCCCAACGCTCAATCTCTTTCAAAACGCTCTCGCGTGTCCCCTTCAAGCAACCGTTCCTGTCTCCGTGCTGATACCCAGCACCGTGGGCGCGGCGGCAACTGTTGAGCACTGTCCACTCGTCTACTGTACCATTAGCGTACGCGAAAAGGAAGCGGAGGTTCACCGGACCTGAATCCTGTAACGACCAGTCAGCTACTGAGACCAATCAAAGCCACGAGTGGCTCACAATCATTCTGCGGTTCTGCTCGTATATCTCAATCTGTTGGGCGAGCTAGACGGCAATTCAATGGTGCATCCTTGGGGCCACTAGAAGTCAGGACTGACTTTATACTCCATGACGGCATCTCTAGCGCGCTCTGCGAGTTCGCGCACCGCTTGTACGTCTGCGTCATTTTCGCGGTACCCAGTTGCTTTCGACCGTTCGGAAATGGGATGTAATCCCTCCTTGATCCCTACAAGAGCTCTGAGATAGACGGGTTTGACCTGGGATATAGATGGCGATGTAAGGTCACGCACTCTAGTAGGACCATCCTTCGCTTGGATTCGGCTTCGTCCTCGAGATTGCCTTCCCCAAAATCGAGTCTGCCCAACCTCTCAAGGGTGGACTCTACTTTCTCCCTTACCCCCCGTGCGGTCTGTTAAAATTCAGTGACTGGCTGGTAACTCTTGCACGATGGTTTACCTCGCGTAGTTGTAAAAAGCCGGCAAAGGAAATCTATGTTTGACCGATCAACCGTAAGCTCCGATGGTAAAGACGATGAAATACAATGAGAGGAGACTCACGGCCAACTTCGTGACTTGGTTGTCTATGGATTGTTGTTGCGATAGCTATCCTCAAGACGTCAATTCAACCCTATCTCGATTTAAAACCGTTGAATATCTCACCTGGTAGAGAAGGATCGCTCGACGAAGTTGTTCTATGAGATTTACCACCACCCCTGAGTCCTGCGCTTTATCCAGGATCTGAGCGGCTCTTCCTTTGCCCAACAGTGCCTGGGATTGGTTATCGATTTCATCCAAGGCTCTGCAGAGGATCAGGCTGGGCCGTAAAGATCTGACAGTATAAATGCGATACGGACCGTATAAACTCCTCGCGTCGCTCTGCCTCCTCGCGACTTCCGCCGGCGCTGCCTGTCGTTACGCTGCCTTTCAACTTGATAAGCCACGGGATAAGATCCCCAAGCTTGTCTTGAACATCTTTGCTTTCCTGGGATGGATACGTCAGCGATATCGTGGGGCGATTCGACGGAGGCGCACTTCGTAGTGTCTGATGAGCGCAGTGATGCCTCCCAAACACGATTTGAGAGGCGGACAAGCATCGGCCGACTCCTTCGCGATGTCTAGTAGCATCTTTATCCCGTTAACGAGTCGAACTTTTTTCGCTGGGGAAAACCGTGAGCTTGGTAGGAGACAATAGGCCGACCTCGTACATGGACCCGGTCCAATCTCTGGCCCACCGGTCGTTGAGCGCAATCTTTTCATAAGTCCAGCCATATTCTGGGGCCGTGCGTTAGGTGCGGAGACGGGCTGTTTGGGGGTTCGTCGTTATCTGGAAGACGGAGGCGCCTATCATCACGAGGAAACCTGGGCAGAACGTTCCGTAGATCGCCCGATTTGGACCTGAGCAGGTGGCTGTAGCAGGATCCAGCAACCTTGGATATCCCGAACGTTTAGCATATCATAGTATTCGCCACGCTGGGAGGAGGTTTTAGCGCACCTCGGCTGAGAGTTGTTTGAATTTTCCGTGGGGGTCCAGACGTCGGCCGTTGGGGTGGTTTCTACCGTCGGGAAGGTCGATGAAGATGTTGTTCATTACCGGGGTCGATGTCCGTTGTGGAGGACGAATGTGTTGTTGCCCGGTGTTCGTATGCTGGTGAGAAGACCGCCAGCTGGCTCTTGAGAACAGAGGGTTTCCGGACTCTGTCTCAATTTGCTGCACCTGTGTCTTACCCAAATTTCCCAAGCAGCCCAACGTCGAGTTGAATGCACAGACGAACTCCGCGCCAGGATCTGCCACAGGATGAACCGGTTCGGCAACCGCCGCATGAGGTGATCGTTGGTTCGGATTTTTTCTCCCCTTCTCCTGTCCAACAACCACGCCGGAATGCTCGTCTTCGGCGACCTTTCGAGTCTATATCACGAGCAGGAAGGTCTGAGCGCGCTCAAGTCTCCTTGATGGATGCCAGCTGTTGCAGGTGTTATACCTCACCTCAGTCGACATACCAGAGAAAGGAACAAGCCCCGAGTGTGTACTGGGGGGAAGTCACTTAGTGGTTTGAAAACAAGGCGGAGAAGAGGAGCGATAAATGGGTCGACGACATTATGGAAAGGGTCTCTAGCGCGAGGGGAAATTATATTGGGAGTGCGGAGAGGATGATATGATCTTTCAGAAATCCGCGGTCTGCGAGGGAGAATTTTCGAATGCTGGCGAGTGGGAGTAGTGGATTTTTGAATCAGATGTGCTAGCAGATTCATTTGGCTCGTTCAAGTTCAACTGAATGCCCCTTGGGTAGGAGTAAGGGCGTAAGAGGTCATGCACATGTTCAAAAGGCACGTGCATTGCGGAAATCCCAGACCCCGTGCCATAGCCACGCCAGATAAGTCGCAGTCCTGCACCTTTGTGTACAACTAGTTCCCATCCCAGTACCCGCCATGTCCATCGTTGCAATTCGAGTGAGTCCAACTCGTCCCTTTCCTTCGCGTCATCAGTTTTCCTCATTTGTTTCTGCTACAGAGCGGGGAGTTTCAAAAAATCCCGCCCGATTCCTCGACCCATACTACCCTCGCTTGCCCTTTGAGTGTATCGCTCCTCTGGAAGACGGTGCGTCTCTCCCTCCCTCACACGCATGAGGGATATACATGCGTCTCAATTCCTTTGGAAACTTGAACTGTATCACTGTTATCACAAAGAATAGATCTTGAGTGGCGCCTCACATACGTCTCGTCGCCCGGCAATGAAGACCTCGACCAAGAACTAGACGACCGTCTCGTCGGACCCGTCCCCGTGGGCATCAATGCTTTCGAACTCGAAGGTTGCGCTCCGCACCCAAAGAAGATACCCAAGGAAGACGTGCTGGGCATCGCGGCGTTGATCCTGGCCGGGAGCTACCAGGAACAAGAGTTCGTTCGGGCGGTGTGATTCCAGAACACAGAATGGCAAGCCGAAGATGGCGGGATGCCCAATAGGACGGGAGACATCGATCCTGACAACGAAAAGGAGAAACGAACGAAGGAGAAGGAGCGGCCATTGGAGTTGGATAAACTCGTCAGGGACATCAACGATAAGCCGCGCGTTGCTAGGTTTCAAATTAAGTGGTGAGCGTTGTGGCCATTCGTAATGGTGACAATACTGAGACTCGTGGTTAGAGATGTACTGGAGCGGCCTAATCTTGCCTCAGCTGGCGCTGCGACGTCTGCCGCAGTTCCGTCAGCAGACACTTACTCAGCAGATGAGGATGATGAAGAGGACGTGAAGAAGGACCCGGACGCAAAGTCAAATGGCACGGACAAGACCACATGAATCCTGCGTTCCAGGGTTACCACATCTCTCAAATCTACAACTTTTCCACTCGCGCAATCACGCGGATTGTGCTGTTGTTGTGCAGTTGTATTCTGATATCCACTGGATCTTCTCAGAAAGCGCAACGGGTCACCACTCTCACTCTTTTATGATGCGAGAACCCGGGTGGTGGAACGTTAACTATCTTTCTGAACTGAGCGGGTTTTGCGCTCCTGGTACAATGATGAATAACCTCCTCGACCTATGGTGCGGCTTCGGCAATGTATGCTACCTCCACAGCCTCTTCAAACCAGTGCTCGTTGGCCCGTTATCGCTTCACAACTGCATCTCCCTTTGCTTGGCGTGAAGGTTTCTTGTCAACAGCTGGAACGGTTCGAACGAACAACCTGGAAACCCGAGGTCCGTTGATCATCGCAAACAGAAACCACAGATAGATTTAGTGCCTCAAGGATGCGACCTTTGGAGATTTGATCGGTACAAGTTTGGGTGTACACCAGAAGTCGATGAGAAAGCCTTGTAGAGCACCGGTACAAAACGGCGAACACGTAGAATACAAGGGAGGCTTGAAATAAAGTCCGATGGGAGAAAGTGATACATTTGAAATGAACGACACAAAAGAAAATCGGTTGAAACGGGGTTCGATAGGGTGAGAGGCGGGCAGGGTTCGGGGGAACGGGTCACAGATGAATGAGGGGTATTCATGGCTTGAATTGAATGATGATTGGCTTCTCGTGACAATAATTCACAAGGGCCAAAAAGTTTCCCTCCCATACCACATCGTCTTCACTGTCCACCTTCCAGTTCGGAGGCAGCCAGAAGACTTTCCTGCGCCTGGAATCCTCGATACATCTTCCCCCATGTCCAATGCGAAACCCATCACGGGATGGAAGCAAGAACCACTGAACCTCACAACGATGCTCAACACTGCCCGCAAAGTGCCCTCCCTTAATCTCCACTTCCGCGAAAAAGAAATCGGATGTTACTGATTGCCCTTTGGACCAGAAGCCCAGTTTGAGCCCACAGGGGGAAAACCTGGCACTGCTGATCCTGGCGGACGCCTCCGATAGCCGACAGCGACTGACAATTTGCCGGGATTCCACATCGTACAAGAGGAGGCTCTGTCTTGATCTGCCAACAATCTGGGTACCATCAATGGATAGCGTAAGGAGATCGAAATCCTCTTGGTTGTTCAGGATCCCAAGATCAACGACAACCCCCACCTCCCTTGTGCCATCAGTTTCAAGATCCCACCTGGCTAGCCCACCTCCACCCAACACCGAGAGGGTATTGTCGACAAGCCTTATACTTTGAATCTCTGTCCACGCCTCGAGGTAAAGTTGAGGGGTGCCCGAGATGGCGTCAATGATTGTGATAGTGTGAACAAATTCCCGTGCGACTGCGATCCGTGTCCCATCCATCGAACTTGTCACCAGATGGGTTCCAAAACCTGACTCCATCATATCAGGGGTCGAGGGACCAACACCATTGTCTGGGCACAACAATTGGATCCCATCCCCGCCCCAAGCTAAGATTGAGGTTGAGGTGGGCGAGAATGAAAACCCCCTGTGTGATAATCGGGGCCGGATGGTGCTCCACGGGATGTAACCGGCGGGAGTGTTCTTCCAAACACTAAGATCGTTGCTCTTCGTTTCACACGCGAAGAGGCAACCATCGGGAGAGAAAATTCCTGGTGAATCGCGGTAGTGTGAATCGGTGGTTTCAGTGTGGAGTAGGGTTTTTGAATTGCGAACATCAAGTATGATGACCCCCGTAAACTTGACAAATGATGCATGGAAGGAAGCCGGAGAGAAAGAGAATTCCCCAAAATGTTGTGGCACGTGGAACGACTGGACCACAGGGGACGAGGGGGTTGGCGTTGGCTGAAACTCAGGGGGCAAGGTGGTTGAGATTGGTCGAAATTCCCGGATGCTGATTTCTGAATCGGAGTGTATGACGAAGTAGAGAGATTCCTCGTGGAACCAGGAGGAGCCCAGCTGCCAAACCCGTGGTACCCGTTGGTCCCCGTGTGGGACTCTGGCACTGAGTTTATCGTCCCCGAGAAAAAAGTGGACTAATCTGGCGAGTTCGTCCATCTTTTTCATTTGATATTCATGCGGAGTTTTTATATCGAGGTCATTGATGACAACACCCGTCTGGATGTCCCAAATAACCAGTCTTGGGTATTCTTCGTATAGCAGTGAAAAGACACCATATTCACATACAGCGATCATCAGTCGTCCATTGGGCGAAAACGCAACAGAACGCAGACGCAATGTCTCGGAGTCAGGAAGCTTGAGCACATATGACATCTCAAGGGTGGTTGAATCCCGAACTTCGATTTCTCCTCTGTCTCTGCCGTAATTGGTTGCAATGTAGGTTGCGATGAATTGTCCACATGGTGACCAAGTTGCCACAAACCCAAATTGGTTGATTTCGGCAATCGCCGTACACGAATCCCATGAGGTAGAGATACCTGTCACGACCCTCGCCACCGAGGAAATCTGTTGACCATACAGCTTCCGGATGATCGATGAGGCTGGGGCCAGCGGGAGTGCCGAGTGGTAGATATGGGGGGCGGATTGTCTGATGACCTCGAAGAACTCCGTCAAGAAGCGAAGGCAATCTTTGGCGGTGTCAAAGAGAGGCTGGAAGTCCTTCGGGACCTTGATCTGGGGTTGCTCGTCATTGAGTTCCTGGCTACTCCCAGAACCGTAGATCTGGACCCACCTCGTTCAACCATTTCAAAGTCGCGGTCAGCGCACGTGCAGCATCACCCAAAACACCGAGAACGCTCAGCACCTCCAGCCAAAAGAGGAAATTCCCCTCCAGAAAACGACGTAGGGCCAACAACACATCTTGAATCAGGTGGTCCGTGGTGATGAGGTGATTGTACCATGACCTGCACGCATACACCAGCGCACCGCCGAGAGTCGTCTCTCCAAGACTTCGCAAACCCTCCACGTCGGAGTTGAGGGCATAGTCGGGGATAGAGAATATGTTCTTCTTCAGCGACCGATCCATAAGTCCAAAGCATCGCAGAACGACCTCGGCGTGTAAGTCGGGGGATATGTAGAAACGCGGTTCCCTGCAACGGGATGGGGTCGTCATGAAATCGGGGAAAGACTTGTGGAACAGTTGAATGGGTTGGTTCATGTCTTCGTGCAGCACCAGCAACGATTGGACCAACTCGAGGAGGGATCTGACCGCGTTGAGCTCGATACCCATCAACGTGGCAATCGCAGACGGTGGGAGGGGATTTGCTGCGAGGATCACAGTTCCCAACACAGAACGGACCATGGCGTCGTCGTCGGCGTCGTTTTCGAAAAATGCGGCCTGTAAAATTGAAGCATACAACGAATCGAGGCTGTTGTACGTCTTCAATCCCGTTTGCCCTTCGTGAGCCGTAATTTCCGGGGATGACATGATGACTTCAAGTCGATCCGAGGGACGTCTGAACTTGTGATTGAGGAATTTGACTGTCGCGACGGCATAAACGAAGAATCCAGCTGCCCTGAGACACAGTGAATCCACCTGTTCGTCCGTCGGCCACCCTTTGTTAGCACCAGGTTGGCAAGCAAGTTTGGATAATTCGTGCTTGAAGAAACGGCGGATGTCGTTTTCCACGGTGGGACGATCAACCTGGTGGAGGATGAAAACATTGGTTGCGCTCTTCAGCAGCGGACCGCGGAATCCTGACATAATGTGTCTCTCTGGCCTGCTGGTTATAAAGAACTTGGCATCCGGAATCTTGGAAACCAACTGCTCCAATACAAGGAGGATAGCAGACTCTGGCTCGTCATCCCTGCACTCGTCGAGGGCATCGATCACGATCACCGTGGAGATCCTTGCCGAGAGAAGGGGATCGACAATTAACCTTCGCATTTGGGATAGGAGCGACTCGTGCACAATGTCCGGATTGGATTGGAGGAGAGGAATAAGGGAGGATCGGAAGTCCGGATACTTTTGGGCGAGTTGAAATGCCAGTGTGGGAAAGATGAGGTGGAGATCGCTTCGGTCCTCGACGCCCCTCGAACAAAAGAACGATGCTCCGAGGCGGCCATTGGCGAAGGTCCTTTCCGCGATCGTTTGCGCGATGGTTGATTTTCCCGTCCCAGCGAGCCCGTTGAGCCAGAACACGGGGGGCGTGGCGGGATCCTCGGCCCAAAGCTCGATCTTGTCCAAGACGCTCCCACGTGTACCCTTCAAGCAACCGTTCCGATTCCCATGTTGATACCCAGCCCCATGGGCGCGACGGCAGGTATTGAGAGCCGTCCGTTCGTCTACTGACCTGTTAGCGTCCGCAAAGAGAAAGTAGAGATTGCCGCACCTGAATCCTGTGATAGACGGTCAGCCACCAATAGGAGGGCAGACAAGGCAGCAAGAGACTCACGATCATTTTACAGTTTTGCTCATAAATCGCTTTCTGTTGAGCCAGCTGGATGGTGATTCAATGGTGTATCCATGGGGAACTGGAAGGCCGGGACCGACCTGGTACTGGATGATGTCATCTCTGACATGCTCCGCGAGTTCACATACCGCTTGCACGTCTGCGTCATTTTCCCGGTATCCAACTGCGTTCGACCGCTCAGAAATTGAGTATAACTTCTTCTCGATTCCTTCGAGAGCCCTGCGATAGATGGGTTTAGGCTCGGATCTCGGTTTCGATGTATGGATACGCACTCTAGCAGGACCGTCCTTCTCTTGTATTCGTCTTCGTCCTCGGTAGTACTTGCCCCTAGATTCAGCCCACGGAACCTGGCCAGAATAGTCTCTATCTTGCCCGTTGTTCCCGTCGTAGTCTATCAAGGCATCAGTGGATAACTCACAACTCGTGCGGGGCATCTTACTTCGCGTAATTTCAGATATTCATTGAAGGAGACCTTGATGTGTCCGATCAACCGTAAGCTCCGATGGTGGAGACGATGAAGGAAAACTTACGGCCAACTCGTTGACCTGGTTGTCTATTGACTGTTGTTGCGATAGCTATCCTCAAGGCGTCAACTCAACCCTATCTCGATCTCAAACTGTTGAATATCCCACCTGGTAGACAAGGATCGCTCGACGAAGTTGTTCAATGAGTTTTACGACCGTTCCTGAGTCCTGTGCTTTATCCAGGATCTGAGCAGCTCTTCCTTTCCCCAATAGTGCCTGGGATTGTTTATCGATTTCATCTAAGGATCTACAGAGAATCAGGCTGGGCCGTACGGATCTGACAATAGATATGCGATACAGACCGTATGAACTCTTCACGTCGCTCTGCCTCCTCGCGATTTCCGCCGGCGCTGCCTGTCGTTACGCTGCCTTTCAACTTGATAAGCCACGGGATAAGATCCCCAAGCTTGTCTTGGACATCTTTGCTTTCCTAGGATAGATGCGTCAGCGATATCGTGGGGCGATTCCACAGAGGCGCACTTCGTAGTGTTTGATGAGCGCAGTGATGCCTCCCAAACACGATTTGAGAGGCGGAAAAGCATCGGCCGACTCCTTTGCGATGTCTAGTAGCATCTTTATCCCGTTAACGAGTCGAACTTTTTTCGCTGGGGAAAACCGTGAGCTCGGAAGGAGACAATAAATAGGCCGACCTCGTACATGGACCCGGTCCGATCTCTGGCCCACCGGCCTTTGTGCGAAACCTTTTCATGGTTTGGTATAGATTCTGAGGCCGTACGTTGGATGCGGAGACGGGCTGTTTGGAGGTTCGTCGTTATCTGGAAGAGGGAGGCGCTTATCATCACGAGGACACCTGGGCAGAACGTTCCGTAGATCGCCCGATTTGGACCTGAGCAGGCGGCTGTAGCAGGATCCAGCAACCTTGGATATCCCGAACGTTTAGCATATCATATTTGCCACGCTGGGAGGAGGTTTTAGCGCACCTCGCCTGAGAGTTGTTTGAATTTTCCGTGGGGGTCCAGACGTCGGTCGTTGGGATGGTTTCTACCGTCGGGAGGGTCGATGAAGATGTTGTTCATTACCGGGGTCGATGTCCGTTGTGGAGGACGGATGTGTCGTTGCCCGGTGCTCGTACGCTGGCAAGAAGACCGCCATCTGGCTCTTGAGAACAGAGGGTTTCCGGACTCTGTCCCAATTTGCTGCACCTGTGTCTTACCCAAATTTCTGGGGCAGCCCAACGTCGAATTGAATGCACAGACAAACTCCGCGCCAGGATCTGCGACAAGGTGAACCGGTTCGGCAACCGCCGCATGTGATGGGGTGATCGTTGGTTCGGTTTTTTTTTCCCCTTCTCTTGTCCAACAACCACGCCGGAATGCTCGTCTTCGGCGACCTTTCGAGCTTATATCACGAGTAGGAACGTATGAGCATGCTTAAGTCCCTTTGATGGCTGCCAGCTGTTGCAAGTATTATATCTCACCTCCGTCGACATACCAGAAAAAGGAACAAGCCCCGAGTGGGTACTTGCGGGGGGAATGAGCGGTTTGAAAACAAGGCGGAGAAGAGGAGCGGTAAATCGGTCGTCGATATGACGGCAAGGGTCTCTAGCGCGAGGGGAAATGATATTGATAGGAGCTTCCAGAGATCCGCGGTCTGCGAGGGAGAATTTTCGAATGCTGGCGAGTGGGAGTAGTGGATGTTTGAATCAGATGTGCTAGTAAACGTACCAGATCCATTTGGCTCGTTCAACTGAATGCCCCTTGAGTAGGTAAAAGGCGTAGCTAGGAGGTCTTGCACATGTTCAAAAGGTGCATTGTGGAAACCCTCACAGGGCGGCGCTCAACCCCGTGCCATAGCCACGCCAGACAAACCGCAGTTTTGCACCTTTGCGCAAAACTACGCCTGGGATTAGATATTGATCAGAGCTCGTCCGCCTATTGCGTTTCCGGAGCCGATAAATAGGCATCTGTGTACCTGTACCCCATGTATTCTGCGATACCACGTCTTGTCTTGCACCCCGAGGAGTAGCGAGCGTGAGAGAATGTGACCAAGACACTCGGGCGACCATCGCCAGCTTTGTGGGCAGGTTGAGGTGGTGTTTACTATCACAGTCTCATGAGGGAGGCGCTATGGAAGTACATGCACAGAAAACGGAGGTATGTATTCATTGGATGCATCAAACCAAATGTCTTGGCAACTCCGTTCCGATCTTCACCTCAACGACAGGAACGCGTTTCCCCAGCTCGCGGATCGAAGCAACGTTTGGAAAGATCCCATCCGAATTGACGATCACGACCCGATGCAACCATGCGGAGGTCGTACCCTTGCGGTCTGACGCATATCGCGTCAGTTTCTCCACAAATTCCTCGTCGAGGTCACAGTTCAAGAAGGCGAGGGTCTTGAGTGAAGGGGGAGAGGGTTTTGAGAACAAAGCGGAAAGGAGGGCAGACACGCTGGTTTCGCAGTCTACGGCAAGGCCTTCGAGAGCAGGGAAGGACGATTGGTCAAATATGATAGGGTTGAGAACGTAACTCCGATCCTTCGGCATGCGGTGGAGTGGTGAATCTTTTGGATGTGAATGAGAGGGAGGAGAGGGAGCTCTACGAATGGATCGCCCCCATCGAGGATGTACATGCTCTGGAATGAAAACTCTCCGTTTGTCCCGGTGAGTCGGATTTGCCTCGGGTAGGTTCGATGTTCCACGAAGGTCGGAGAGTACAGGTTCGAGAGGTGGGCGGTGGAGAGACGGACAAAGCGTCATTCGACATCGTGTCTCCGTCGCAGAGGGTGTCCAGGTGCGCACTTCTCTGGAGCGCTTGCTAGAACTTAGTGCTTGGATGTCCATTGTATTCAAGCAAACGACCGATAGGTAATGGAGTTGATTCTCAATCGGGCCGCGACGTCACGAACAACGGAGTGATTCCTCTGTAAAATCGATGCTGGGAGTCACGCGTTCAAGCGAGTGATTCTCCCCCAAAAAATCCAAAAGGGTTCCACGTGGAGGTCGAACCAATGGTTTTTTGGTTGAACTCTGTGAGGGATCTGAGGCGGAGGGTTGAGGGGTAGAGAGGGATGTCAGACAAAGCGAGACATCTCAGGCCGAGGGTTAGAGATTCGAACAGATCAACAGATTGACCCCAAATGGTTCTGCCTGAGGTGACCTTTAGTGATCGGAGATTGGGCGTCGACAGTAGATATCCCGGCAGTGCCTGCCTGAGCTTCTCCACGGTTGCTTCACCAACAACTTGCAGGGTGTCCATGTTTTGGATATATGGTACTGGAACACAGCGAGACGCGGGGTCATCCCTGGTTACGAGGTGTACTTGCAAGGGGACCGCATTAGCAGTACACTCAAGGGTCAATGCCGTTAAGCCCTCGCTGAGGTTGGATATTAACACCCAGTTTGCGGGGTCTGATGAGATAGAGTTGCGCCAGTACCGGCACACGTGGGTTAACGGAACAATCGGCCTCCTGTCCACGGCGAGACCCATGTGCAAGATGCATTAAGCGATACGCGAAAGGATTTTTGGTGGGCTGTAACATGTTCCGCAACCAAGGGATAAGACTCAGAACATCTGCTTTCGAGATTTTTGATCTGGAGGATTCCATTAAGCGTGTAAGATATCGCCGCCATGATCTTGAGATGGATAGATTCAGATGCACTCACCTCAGTCTCCAGAGAGGGGGTAGAAACAACACCAGGGAAATGGTATTTACGCAATCTGCTACATTCTAAGCAGAATTTTCGTTCGACAGACGGAGGGGCTCTGGGATGGAAAGATCGCGAGCGACTTCCGATTGCATGGTGGTGGATGCCACAGAAATTCGTGGCTGGTAACGTGACGCCAGTTCTTATCGAGGTCCGAGGAGACCCGTCCACGTAAAGTGCCGCAAAGGAACTGAGTGGCTATTCAAGCCGTTGCGTGGGGCTCAAGGGCAGAGAAGCTTGTTCAGATCGGAGTTTGACAAAGGAGTTGATGGGCGTATATTTTGAGGCGCGAATATGGGAATGTAACGCGGTGCCTCTCTACACCGCAATTACTTCCTTCGGGCCTTCGTCATAGGTGGCTACCGCAAGTTTTGCCCTGCCGAAAGTTCGAGCGGAAGAGAAGAGGGCGAATTTGAGGATGAAGCGGAAAGGTGGGAGGTGATCCAGTGGTCTATTGTGAGTATTTCAGCGGCAGAAGAATGGTGGATGGAAAGTAGGGGACCGGGATGAGAGGATTATACCCACCCTGTTCTGTGGACACCTGGGAAATATTACGGAGTAGATGAGCGTCATCGATGATCCCAGTTCGCCTGAAATCGTCCACGGGTCCGATCTTCACGGAACCAACTGATTAGTGTCGCGCGTTGCGTATTAATGCCAAGAAACACAGAAGGCAGCATTTGTGGGCGATGCCGTGAAGAAACAGAATTTTCAGATATCGCTCACACCGGGCGCGGTGGGCGGTGTGGGAAGCGTTGACAAGTTGTTCCAGCATGAGTTCCCTCCCGAAAGAGAGATTCAAAGTTGAGTCAGAATGAAAAGCTTGGTCTGATAGGGTAGGTCAGTGAAGGGAATGTATGCAGAGGAGGCGTGGTCGCTGGTCTCACCCTGCTCATGTTCGCGCCCAATTTAATCTCATCAACGACTTTTACTTCCCTTGGCTAATTCAGCCCCAAAGACTTTACCGCGATGGGAATAGCTTCGAACACCGGGGAACTCCGTATACAATGGTTTGATTGACCAGAGTATCCTACTTAAGAACATTCCTGTCAGCGGGCGAACTTGGCGGAGATCCTGCTGGCCGGGAGATTCTCCATCCGCGCTGACATCAATGAGGAGGCATGGACAGAGACTATAGTCTTCGCGTATGTCGCTTGTAGTTGGAGGCGGAGAAACGGGGGCGTCGGTGTGGAACGAGTGGCGAACTGTTGAAAGCGTGGGAGTTTGGCATCATCCCTCCCCTCAACCTCGCGACAGTCCGGCTCCAAATAATGGGTGGAGTTCTCGACTTGAGCTTGAGGGTGCGTGTCCTGCGTGTTCTTGCAACCTGAGGAATGTGATGGACTTCCTCGCTTCCCCATCTACACATGTACACTCCGCGAAAGCATTACGTGAAACCAGGCAGATCAGCACAAAGGGTGCTCTTGGTGTGCGCTTCACTCACCCTATAAGAATAAGTGGGGATGGAATGGGGCACGATACGTGGCAGTAATGTTGCCCATCCTCAAAGCACTCGCACTCGCACTCTTCTACTCCACCGCCGTTTTAGGCGCTGCTGTCGAGATCCCTGGGCACTTCGAAATCAAAGCCCAGCTCAAGGGCATCGACGTCTCAAACTATCAGAGCAACATCGACTGGAAGGCCGTCGTCGCTAACGGCGTTTCTTTCGTCTACATCAAAGCAACGGAGGGAACTAGTAAGGGTACCGGGAAGTTCGTCATGCGGTACGCTGACATCTCATCCAGCATACAAAAGCCCTTCCTTCTCTTCGCAGTATACCGGCGCCACAAAAGCGGGCCTCATTCGCGGTGGATATCACTTTGCTCTTCCTAATAAATCCTCTGGTGCTGTCCAGGCCACCTGGTTTGCTTCTCACGGAGGCGGCTGGAGTAGCGATGGCATCACTCTCCCGGGCGCCCTCGACATGGAATGTGCGGATCACGCGTCTTTGACCTCGATGCCCGCCAACTGACTGCCTATCGTTTATCGGACAGATAATCCGTATGGCGCCACTTGTTACAACTTGACCGCCCCGGCGATGGTTAACTGGATCCGCGATTTCTCCAATACTTACCATTCCAAAGTTGGCCGCTACCCAGTGATATACACCAGTACCAATTGGTGGAAGACGTGCACCGGTGACAGCCCCGCGTTCGCTTCGACCAGCCCGTTGTGGATCGCTCGCTATGCTAGCTCTGTTGGTCCTCTGCCCAACGGATGGCGTTATTACACTTTCTGGCAGTACGCCGATCACGGCCCTGTTCCCGGAGATCAGGACTACTACAATGGTGACATGGCTGGATTAAAGCGGCAAGCCAATTCCTTGCTTCCAAGACAAATGGTATTCTGACTCTGTCTTTTGACAGCCTTGCTTCTGGCTAAGTAGATCTGTCCTGAAGGGTTGTAGAATGTTTTGGTTGTATCGTTAAACAATGCACGCTTTTTTAATGTCTTCAAAGTCATACAGTGGCACGGTGTCCACCTCGACTGGCTCCACGTCCGTGTTGTGATGGTCGTCTGCGAAGACTATGACAAGTTTGGAAATTGCACGCCCACCAGGGTTGGGCCTTGTGGTTGGAAGCCACCCAATCAGGTTATGGACGATATGGAAAAGAAACTCCGCAAGTATGGTTTCGGTTGGAAAGCCGGGTTTCCGGGGGTCGGTTTGTAGGGTGCCAAAAATTACTGACGGTGCCCCTCACTAATTTTGCTTTTTGGAGGGCTTTTGATTTAGGGGGTCTACACTACCCTAAAACACGCAGAGCGGATTTAGTCGGAGGAGGGGCGAGACGTGCATTGCGAAAGGGTTCACCAGAAGGGTTTCGTCACTCGACATCCGGGTCCCCCCACAGGCTCGATGGAGCTTTCATATCCGTTACATTGAAGTAAAACTACACTAATAAATGGATACTCGAAGATCTAGGTAGCTGAGTCCTGTGGGCTGGTTTAGCGCATACTACATACTACATACTACATACTACATAAGGTAAATCCAAACACCTGGGTTATCGTACAGGCATCTCCTACGAAGCTCGTGTACACTTTCAACGCCCGAACATGAATATGGACTCGAAAAAAGCCAAAAGGGTATCGCAAGGCTCCCATCGCCATTAATACGGTGCGAGTTTAACTCAGTCCAAGGTCAGTCCCGCACACCGTACAAAGCGGTGGTTTTCTCTCGTAACCACCAGCATGAGACTCCACGCCTCTCGATGAGCGACTCTTGTGCGGTTCTGCATCCGTGACGATGGTGTCCACCAATTCTTTTAATGCTTCGATATCTTGAGAACAAGGTAAGAGAGAGGGTCGAAAACTTTGAATGTGAATTCGGCGGATCGGGGAGACGACCGCGGGAGGGTTTAGAGTCGAGGAGAGGCAAGAGGCGGGGGAGAGCACTGGGGGGTCTTGCGGAGAGGTGAGACGGCGTTTTACAAAGTCAAGTAATACTGGGAATTGGCTGCACAACCAGTGACACTCGATGAACTCAAGCGTGTGTAATGAAGGGCAGAGCGAGTCCTTTGGAAAACCCTCCCGGTGTGATGGAAGAAGGGTAGTACGGACGCTCGAGACCCCGCTGTTCCGGCAACCAGAATCCCGCCCTCGGTGCTGATAGGCATCCAACCGCGGCACAGGGTCGGAGTCCGTTAAGAGCCCCACGAGCTCAACCAGGTTCCGGAGTCGCACGACCGTCAACCTTTCCAGCTGGTCGAGCGACTTGAACACTCCCCGCCACTCGCAGTACAAATCCCGACTGTCGACGGAAACGAACTTGCGAGCTATTCCATCGACCCGTCCGATCTGTGCGTTCCGGAAAGAGTATACGCAATCGAGGTTGAGTTGAAGGTGCCGAACGTGGGTAAGGGAGAGGGGTGAGAAAACCAGATCGAATCTCGTAAAGGCTGTCCAACGGAAGGTGAAAGATCCCGTCCTGGAAGGAGAGGCGCGATGCGTCTGCGACGTGTTAGAAGAGGAAGAACCGCAGAGAGTCTGGTGATTTGCGACCTGGGAGTAATGGTATGTGAGGGTTTCGATCTTTAGAAGGTTCTGGAGAGGGTCCAGTCTCTGCGGGAGTAGAGCCGGGATGAACTCCTTTTTCTCGTGCTCTTGCATTGCGGTTGTGACGATAAGTTTAGCGCTTGGGGGAAGAGATACGTGACGAAGGAGCGTCTTGATCGCGTGCCATGGGAGTGTGACGTTGAGCACCCTCAGGTGGGGGAGGGGGATGACGTCCACTGAGGGATACTGTAGATCGGAAACGCGGGATACGATGAGTATTTCCTCGAGACGAATATTTGCTGCGATAAGGTCGAGCAAGGCGGATAAGCATCCGCTCGAAGAGACGATCGATAGTTTGGAAAGGTTTGTCGGGCGGAAGAAGGGGGACACGAAGGAAACGTTTTGCACGTTTAGTACTTTCAATCGCGACATGTCAAAGGAGAGGAGACGGGGAAAAGAAACGCATGGTAACGGCTTCACCGAACTGAAGTCCAGGGTGAGGGATTCCAGCCTTATCGAATGTGGGTCCAACCGTTGCAGAATTCTTTGGAAATTACTGGGGGGCATGCTGACGTCTAGCGCTTTGATCCTCGTCGCGTGTGATTGCAACTCGGAAATGAAGTCCAGAGGTATATTCGGACGGAGCGTTACGGAGAGTCCGGCCCTGTTCGACCGCTCCATGCAGACGATAGCCAACTTCGGGTGACGCGAGTCGATTGAGGTCCAAAGCGAGGAGGACCCGAGGATGGTTTCACGCCAATATCGATTGATGTGGGTGGCTACGAGAAGCGGATGATAGTATTCGGTCTCGTCGATGAGGTACGTAGCTATGCGCAACACCATCTCTGGAGGGAGGAGGTTCATCGGACGCAAGGAATTGGCCAGGTGGTCGATGGAGTCAAGGAAACGCAAAGCGCGGGACTTGAGAGTCTTCATCTGCGAGATGATGTTACCAACCCCAGAAGGAGATAATGAACGGACACAGATTCATACCTCCGGCTTACGAAAGTGGGCGAGGGCACCCCTGAACCTTGCGTTGGACTCGTACCAGGCAATCTCAGCGGGTATCTTCCGATCCAGGGCAGCGAGCAACTGAGAAACAGAGAGGCTTGAACCAGGGTAAGGGGAGAGATCGGACTGGGGATTCGCGCAGGGGGAAAGCATTCTCGTAGGGAGTGCGTTGTGGGGGGATAAGACCTCAGTTATCCCGCTGTGTGGCGATCCCACAGAGTATTTCAGTAAACCACAGAAGGACGCGCCCACAGTGCAAAATACAAAATTATGAAATAAAAATTGAGCCAGGGCCAGGGGGTTGGCCAGGTCACCAGGCATGGACACACAGACACTGAAAAGTTAGTCATGAGGCTCGGACCAGGAGCGTGTAAGCGAGGGATTCGTGCCCGTTTTTTCTCGCAAGAAATTGGTGGTCAGCGTTGTTTGCCACCGTTTGTGCGGGTTTGTCGTGAGAAATGAGTGTATTGCTGACCAACTCACTACTAACGCCGTTTCTAACTCTATTGCGTAGCTTGCTCGAGCTGGAGTCGAAGTCTGAGAGGCCTGGCACGATTCGGGCGGACTGGGAATAACATCGGTTATCCTGACATCCAAAGCCCGCCCGCGCTACGCCCATCAAGGGAAGCTGAGAGCATACGTGCTGGTAGCAACCCGAGACAGCTACATTCCAGCCCCGGTGACATCTCGTTCCGGACACCGAGCGGGATGCCGCTCAATCTCCTAAGCGCCCTTTCAGCAATGCTCTCCAGATAAAATGAGGAGGACCTCCAGAGTCAATCGCGTTCTACGGACTAATTGGGCCCAGCTACGTTGGTCTTGCATCGCAGTGCCTTCACACCGTGTGTTCGTACTGGCAGCTGGTCAAAGGGCTGATAGCCCCGTGACCACGGAAAGGGGAAACGTAACCCGATGATTGGAGGAACATTAGATTTTTACGTGTTATCGTTTGTAACAGTTTGTAGTCTAGACTAGATCAGAGCGCTTGTTTATCATTTGACTCCGCCGATTGACTCGATTGGCCAAATCGAAAAAAAAGGAATAAGAGAGTGAACGCGTGGGTCTGATTTGCAGCCCACCGTTGATATCGGCCTGTAATCATTCGGGCCACGTTCCTCTCCAGACCTCTCTGTTGTAAATATATCCCCCGGCTCTCTAGAATCAGAAAAATGGCCTCCTCCGCGACAGCTCAGACCATGGAATTGGCCCAGGTGCGCACCACCATCTGTGTCTCCCTTCCTACCGTCATCTAATCGCCCATTTCGCAGACGGGGAAACGTGACTACCTAATAGACCTCGAGAAACGATACCAAAAGAAATGGGAAGACGACAAGGTTTTCCACGTCGACGCCCCCACCCCGGATCTGTTGGCTGGACTGTCTCCCGCAGAGATCAAGGAGAAATATCCCAAATGGTTTGGAAACTTCCCATACCCCTACATGAACGGTTCTCTCCACTTGGGGCACGCGTTTACGATCTCCAAGATTGAATTCGGTGCGGGGTATCAGAGGCTGTTGGGCAAAAGGGCGTTGTTTCCCCATGGGTTCCATTGCACCGGTATGCCAATCAAGGTCCGCACGTGTCTAAACCCTTCCGTGTATTCTGTGAACTCATTATATGCGTCGCATACTCGCAAGCATAGGCCGCTGCAGACAAGATCATCCGTGAGATGGAGATGTTCGGAGAGAACTTCGAAAACTTCGGCAAGGAGGAAGACGAACCTACAACTTCTGCCTCCAAAAGCACCGCTGTTGGCAAAGCCACCAAAGGCAAGCTTCAAGCCAAGTCAACCGGTCATACATATCAGTTCCAGATCATGGAATCCATCGGAGTACCACGATCGGAGGTCAAAAAGTTTGCCAATCCGCATTATTGGTTGGAATACTTCCCACCGATCGCCGTTGTGAGCTGTGTCAAGCCATGTCTATTGAACAGCAGTCCAACCATCTCTCACTTGTAGGAAGACCACAAGGCTTTGGGGACGCGTATTGATTGGCGTCGATCCTTCCTGACCACAGACATCAACCCTTATTACGACTCCTTCGTCCGATGGCAAATGAACAAACTGCACAACATGGGTAGAGTCAAGTTTGGAGAGCGATACACCATCTATAGCCCGAAGGACGGTCAACCGTGCATGGACCATGATCGTAGCGAGGGTGAGGCTTTGGGACCCCAGGAATATACAGCTATCAAGATGGAGGTTGTATCATGGCCGAATGCTGAGATCGAGAAGCAGGTCAGCGAGAAAGTTGGAGGTAGAAAGGTTTTCCTGGTCGCCGCTACCCTACGACCGGAGACTATGTGAGCCACCTTGCAGGCCCGTTCTTCAACCAGAACTGAACGTCGCTCAGGTATGGCCAAACCAATTGCTTCGTCGGACCTTCCCTGCAGTACGGAATATTCCCTTCAAAGAACCCCGACGAGGCATACCTCTGTACATACCGTGCAGCCAGAAACATGGCGTTCCAGGGTACCTCTGCCACTCAGCATCAAGTCGAACAGCTTTTTGAACTGGAGGGCTCACAAATCATTGGTACCCAGGTAAAGGCTCCGTTCGCGATCAACCCCGTCGTATATGTGTTGCCGATGGATGGCGTCTTGCCCACCAAGGTAAGTATCTTATGTCTCTGTTGGACTGACCTAACACCGGACCGGATTCGCCTCTAGGGTACCGGTGTCGTTACCTCTGTCCCATCTGATTCACCCGATGATTACGCTACCACCTCAGACTTGGTGAAGAAACCCGAGTTCTACAAGATCAAGCCCGAGTGGGTAACCAACCTGACTCCCGTTCCCGTCATCTCAACACCTACGTACGGTGAAATGATCGCTCCGGCTGTGGTGAAGAAGCTCAAGATAAACTCGCAAAAGGACACGAAGCAGTTGGCCGAGGCGAAGGAGATCGCATACAAGGAGGGCTTTTATAGCGGCACCATGTTGGTCGGGGACTTCAAGGGCGAACCTGTCCAAGAAGCCAAGCCCAAGGTCAGGGCGCAAATGATCGAACAGGGGGTTGCTTTCGCGTATGCGGAACCTGAGGGTCTCGTCATATCGAGGAGCGCAGACGAGTGTGTCGTTGCCTTGATTGACCAATGGTACATTGATTACGGCGAGGAAAGCTGGAAGGCTGTGGCCGAGAAGTAAGATTCCCCCCAGCCCGCCGATTACAGGTTTTCAACGTTACCCTTCCTCTATCCGATAGGTTAGTCGCGAGGATGAACACATACGTTCAAGAGACGAGGCACGGGTTCGAGGGCGTTCTGAATTGGCTGAACAAATGGGCTTGTGCTCGTTCGTTCGGCTTGGGTTCGAGATTACCTTGGGATCCCCAATGGTTGGTTGAGAGTCTGTCCGACTCGACCATCTATATGGCATACTACACGGTCGCACACCATTTGCACGGTGAACCTTCTCCTTTCGTTCCTGAACGCAAGCACTCATCTGTTTATGTGCAGAGGACATTAAGGGAGAGCGGCCAGGTCCGATGGGAATCAAAGGCTCAGAGATGACCGACGACGTTTGGGAATACATTGTCAGCAACGGACCCTTTCCCACCGAGACAACCATCCCCAAGAAGCACTTGGACCACCTGAAATCCGACTTCAACTACTTCTACCCCTTCGACATCCGCTCTTCCGGGAAGGACCTGATACCCAATCATCTGACCTTCTGTGTCTACAATCACGCCGCGCTATTCCCAGAAGACAAGTGGCCGGTGAGCATGCGGACAAACGGTCATCTGATGTTGAACGGGAAGAAGATGAGCAAGAGCACGGGGAACTCGTTGACGATGAAGGACAGCGTCGTGAAGTTCGGTGCCGATGTGACCAGAGTCGTGTTGGCCGATGCTGGCGATGGTATTGAAGACGCTAATTTCGAGGAGAAGAACGCGAACGCGAATGTGCTGAGGATACACACGTTGGTGCAGTGGTGCGAGGTCGGTATCCTTTTATCTATGATTGGTGACTGAGCTGATGGTTGCACGCACACAGGAAATGATCAGGGAACAAGACAAATTGAGGACCGGACCGAAGATCTATCATGATTTGGTCTTCGAGGAAGAAATCAAGAACTTGATCAATATTACTAAGGAACACTACGATGCGTGCGTATTTCACGTTTACACGTAAAACCAAACCCCTAACGTGCCATCACACATAGCACATTCTACAAGGACGCCCTCAAATACGGCTTCTTCGAACTACAATCGGCTCGAGATTGGTACCGCGAGATCACGGCAGACGTGGGCGGCATGCACGTCGACCTGGTGAAATACTGGATCGAAATCGCGACTTTGTTGGCTTCCCCCATCGCCCCTCACTTCACCGAACACGTGTGGTCGACGGTGTTGGGTAAACCGCAATCGATCCAGCTCGCGTCGTGGCCGACGCCCGCATCGGCTGTGGATACCGCCGCGGTCGAGGCTGGGACTTACATGCGGGGGACGATCAAGACGATCCGCGACGCCGAGTTGACGTTGATCAAGAAGTTGGGTCGGGGGAAGAGCTCGTCGTACGACCCGAAGAAACCGAAGGCGGTGAGGGTGTATGTTGCCAGTAGGTTCCCCGAGTGGCAGAACCAGTGCGTGGAGGCGATCAGGGGAGCGTATGACGGCGAAACCCAGAAGGTGGACGACACCAGGGTCAGGGAAACCCTCCAGTCGAAGGGTCTGTTGAAGGATAAGCGGGCGATGCCGTTCATTCAACTGTTCAAGGTAATTCTCTCCTCCCCCCTTCTTTTTTGTTTCCGGCGTGGGCTAACCCGCCTCGTTCACAACAGAAACGGATGCAGCAGCTCGGAGCAGAAGCTGCGTTCAAGCGGCAGTTGCTGTTCTCTGAGGTGGACGTCTTGAACGAGATCTTGGGATACTTGAAGAAATCTTTGGGTTTGGAAGATGCCGAGGTTTTGACCGTTGACGAGGCGTTGGTGAAGGCTCAGGCTGACCCACCGAGTTACAACAAGATGATCATCGAGAGCTCGGAACCAGGCACACCTGCATTTGAGTTTAGGAACGTATGATGTTTTAGTAGATCTTCCTAGCTTGTGTTTATTTTTGGCCTGCTTTCACCACTCACATGTACAAACGACCGACGTAGATGTCTAAGCGCTTGAGGAACGCGATGGCTCGCACATTACTCAGAGAGTTCACACTGTTCGCAAATTCCGTGATGAAAAAACCTTGTTTCTAGTACTTATGCAAGGGGGTAAAAACAATGAGGCGGTGACGATATGCTGGGAGGGGATGCTACTTTTGTAAGACGAGATAAGTGATATTAGATTACAGCTCGTCGTGAACGTGCTCATCGTCGGTATCATCGGGGGTAGGTGAAGAAGATCCACCGCTGTAGAGCTTGGCCGTAATGGGGTTGGCGACGTTTTGGATCTCCTGGAGCTTCTCTTCAAGGTCCTCAGCGGAAGCCGATTGACCCTCAGACTCGATCCATTCCGCCGTCTCTTTGATGGCGTCCAAGAGGGTCGTCTTGTCATCCGAATCCAACTTGCCACCGAGACCGTCAGAGTCAGCGAGTTGGGACTTGAGGCTGTAGACGTAGGATGAAAGGGAGTTGAGGGCTTCGATGCGCTTCTTCTGGGCTTCGTCCTCGGCGGCGAACTCCTCGGCCTCGGCAACCATGCGGTCAATCTCCTCTTGTGTGAGACGCCCCTTCTCGTTGGTGATGGTGACCGATTCAGATTTACCGGTGCCCTTGTCGGCGGCGGAAACCTTCATGATACCGTTGGCGTCGATTTCGAATGTGACTTCGATTTGAGGAACGCCACGCGGGGCTGGGGGAATGCCATTGAGCTCGAACTTGCCCAGGAGGTTGTTGTCTTTGGTCAGAGAACGTTCACCCTCGAAAACTTGAATCAAGACTGTGGGTTGGTTATCGGCAGCGGTGGAGAAGATCTGGCTCTTGCGAGTGGGGATGACGGTACCGCGGGGGATGAGCTTGGTCATGACACCACCAGTGGTCTCGATACCAAGAGTGAGAGGGTTGACATCGACGAGGACGACGTCACCCAGACTCTCTTCGCCGGTGAGGATACCACCCTGAACGGCAGCGCCATAGGCAACAGCCTCATCGGGGTTGATGCCCTTGGAAGGCTCCTTCCCGAAGTACTCCTTAAGGAGCTGCTGGACTTTGGGGATACGGGTAGAACCACCGACGAGAACGACCTACAGAGTGACACGTCAATGGAGTTGCAAAAAGATATTTCCCAAGACTACTCACCTCATCGATATCCTCCTTCTTGAGATTGGCATCCTTGAGAACCTGCTCGACAGGCTTCATGGTCTTCCTGAACAAGTCCATGTTCAACTCCTCAAACTTGGCCCTGGTCAAGGTCTCGGAGAAATCATTGCCATCCTCGAAAGATTCGATCTCGATCCTGGTCGACTGCTGAGAAGACAAAGTCCTCTTAGCCTTCTCGACCTCCCTCTTTAATTTGCCCATAGCCCTGAGGTTCTTGGAAACATCGGTGCCGGTCTTCTTCTTGTAAACCTTGACCAGGTAATCAATGACACGGTTGTCGAAATCCTCGCCACCAAGGTGAGTATCACCGGCGGTGGCCAAGACCTCAAAGACACCGTCATCGATGGAGAGAAGGGAGACATCGAAAGTTCCACCACCGAGATCGTAGACGATGATCTGTGATTCCCCACCCTTCTTGTCAAGTCCGTAAGCGATAGCGGCAGCAGTAGGTTCGTTGATGATACGGAGAACCTGGAGACCGGCGATAGTGCCGGCATCCTTGGTAGCCTGACGCTGGGCGTCGTTGAAGTAGGCAGGAACGGTGACGACGGCATGGGTGACCTTCTTTCCGAGGTAAGCTTCAGCGGTCTCCTTCATCTTGGTCAAGACCATGGCAGAAATTTCTTCGGGGGTGAACTCCCTCTTCTCACCGCGGTGTTTGACAGAGATGGCGGGCTTTCCGTTTTTCTTGGTAATCTGGAACGGCCTATAATACGCAGAATGAGACTTTGAACCGCGGTGTGAAGGAGGAAGGCGACGTACCAATGCTTCTGGTCACGCTTGACCTCAGGATCGTCCATCTTACGACCAATCAGACGTTTGGCATCAAAGACAGTGTTTTCCGGGTTGGTGTGGAAGGCGTTCTTGGCGGCGTCTCCGACACTGCAAGAAAGAACACATCGTCAGAGCTGCAGTTGATGGTTGGGTGACAAATTGAAGGACTGACAGTCGTTCCTCATCCGAGAATGATACCCATGAAGGAGTGATACGGTGACCCTGGTCGTTGGCAATAATCTCGACTCGTCCACCTCGTTGAACACTATTCACAATGGTAAATCGACGGTTTTCATATGGCACGTCATCAACCTCTTCCACTTACCCAACACAAGAATAGGTTGTACCGAGATCTAGAATGGCACGTAAGTAACGTGGCACATCACATTAAAGCAAGTGACGGAAAGCAATCGCTTACCGATACCAATGACGGTTCCAAACTCGGACTTCTTGTCCTCGTCAGCGTTGACGGCGACGGGGCACAAGAGGATGAGAGCGAGAATAGTGAACAAGACGAGGGACATTGAGCCGATGAGGTTTCGACTCTGCCTCCTCGTCGGACGACGAGCGGAACGAGGGATCATGATGTTGAAGAGAGAGAGGGAGGTGTATGTCGAAGTGTAACAAGAAACTGGGTTTTATATTGATGAAATAATGTGAATTGAGTTGACACGTCAGCGCGGCTTATTTCCTTTTTTGGTAACTGGTACGTGGCACACCCGGTTAAATTTCCGGGCTCGAGGTCAAGAGAGACGTGTTCTTTCGTTTACACTCGCCACGTCTTCACTCTTCCATACATCCTTCTCTTCTCATTCTCGAAATTTCTCCCTCATCTCTTTTCAAGTTTCCGCCCAGCAGCGATCAAGGGACACCTCTGCACAAGACGTCCGAGTTGTGTATCCCAACTCCTCCAGTAAATCAACCTGCACAGATCACCACGAGTGCTACCAAAGCTTTGCAGCAGGCATGGGGCAGGTCTGGAGTACATTCCTCCCGATCTCCCCTTTCCTCTTTCAGTTGACGGATCTCGATCTCAATTTTGCGTGGATCCGTCCTTGGTTCGGCCATCATATCTGTAGACAACTTTGGGTGATGCTCGCGGCCATTCATTCTTCTCCGGTCCCAATAGCCGTAGGACCTCACGACCCCAGGTATCTCAGCAGCATCGTATTCGGCCGCAGATCAAAGCTGTCACAGCGGTCATTGCGACCGTCACGCATCATCCACACAGTAAACAGGCATCGCAGACGCCACGCGCAGAGCGGACATCAAGGGTTGCGTTTGTCACAGCGCCCAGAAATAACCAACTGCGGTCCCGTAGAGACGGTGCCGGGGCCTTGAGGATTAACATTAAGAATTCAAGTTCATATTGACGTCTTCATTGCTAGTCCAAAGAATAGGCGGGGGTGAGAATTAATATACACGCCAACGCCGACAAGTCTAGGAAAAAGCCAGATCGTTTGCACCGGGATTAAGCAGGAAACCAAATGTAACCTCCCACCTTTATCATTGCGAAGTAAGGAGGGAGTCTAGGCAAGCCAAGCGGGAGGGTTGTTCTGATAAACGTAACAATCTTCCTCCTGAGGTGTGATGTCTGTACCACTGGCGAGCCGTTCATCTGTAGCGGACCAAGTCGGTTTAGTTCGCAGACCATAGAGAGGGCAGCGGAAAGCACCCACAGGCCGGGTCAGATTCTTAGTAAAGTGTTTCAGCGGCCAAGTTGTACCCGCCCCAGCCTCGTCCTTCCTCTTCTGACGTTGGTCATTCTGTGAAACGGGGTAAGCGGACTGAACGGGGCGATTAGGCGGCGTCCCTACCTCGATCTTTGACTTCTCCCGAGAGGCTACCTCGTAATCTCCTTCCCTGATACCCCTGGAAACCAACCCCCACAGCTTCCTGCTCTCGAATTCCTCCATCTCCTCAGTTGGGCCAACGACGACATCCTCCTTTGGAGTGGTGACATCTGTGAAGACCTTACCGGTCTTAGTGTTCTTCGTCTCAGTGTGCCACTGTCCTTCGATCGTATGCTTGACCGAGAAAGAAGCGGGCGGAGAAACCGTTGCTTTGACCGTATGAACCTTCCCCGAAAAGTATCCCTTTCCTTTATACTCCAACTGTTATGCACGACTGATGTAAGGCGAGGGATATTCCAAAAATGACGCAAGCACTCACTACTGAGCTCCATCCGCTAGAACTCTGGATGTTCGTCTTATCCCAAAGCTCGATGTACGGAGATCCGTACCACAACCCGTCGATCCTCAACTTGGGCAAAGTGATCAAAACCTCTTCCTTCTTTCCCCCTCCCAAATCAATGGTGAGAATCGCGTGTCCGATTTGCTTGACAATGATCGCGCCGGAGGAAAACGAGGTCTTCTGCGCGTTGTGGCCAGTCAAGCTAAGCCCCTTGGATTTGTTCTCGATCACATAGGCTGTGATGGGCGGGTGGTGTGAGACTTGTTCAACCACGAGCGTCGTGCGCCCCCTGCCATCCTTGTCCGGCCAGTGACCGTAGAAAAGTTCACCGAGGACGGGATTAAGCGGCCTGAAACATTGGAACGTGAGATCAAGCCGGATCCACTGAAGAAGGTGTCGCACTTCTTCTCAGAACCCATAAACTCATTCCTCGATGTATACTGCCCTTTGAGCGTGGCCTGCCAGAAATAAAACCGAGGAGGGTAGCGCGAATACGTCAATGACTGCGCCTCATGAAAACGCTGGAAAAAGATGACGTACTATGAACCATCTAACAACCGCTAAGAACCTTTCTTCATCGTCCTTGTGTCCAGCGATAGCAGCAAACAACCCGGGCCGTTCGCACCAGTAAGCTACGCATCACCAAACGGTGATGAATGCAAAGGCAAGGCGACCGGACGCGAAAAACAAATGGCATGAGTCCGATCAGTTCACAATCCAACAATCACCCCACAAGATAGAAAGGCGCCGAGAACCGAACGCGACTCCGGATGGCGATGACTAGCGAAAAAGACGACTCCTGCGCAACTTACCGGGGAACTCGGTGAGCGACGTGGGGGAGAGAATGAAGGGAGGGGCGGTCAAGGATGACAAGTCACCCGAAAACGAGGCGATCCTGATGAGTCGAGGGTCAGCGGAAACCCACTGAGAGAGATCAAACAAAGATTTTGGGCGCACGATTTCAGAAAGGATGTCCAGGACCCGCGTTGACTTGCTGGAACGGCCTGTATGTACGATGGAAGGAGACGAAGGAGATATTAACCCCAAACCTTTCGAAGTTGATGCACGGATTGCGCGGCGAGTACTCACTTCGCCTGCTTGTTCGTTGCTGTTGGTGGGAGTTGCAGTTCCGGACATTATTGAGGAGTCGGAGAGAGAGAAAGGAGATGAAGTGGAGACGGTGTAAGTTGAAGTGGGAACCGTCACTCCAACGTTGTCAATGTGTGCCACACCTGATTCGGATGATCCGATCGTGCCCCGAACACTGTTTTTGCCGTCATATGTATTTCTCTGTACACAACACTTTACAGCGCAGGTTTACGAATAGAGGGGGTGGGTACTTGTACTGACGACGACGAGGGTGGTTACATATTTATGGGGGGAAGGAAAACAGTCTGAGGAATCACGAATAGCCATAGGCGAGATCAAAAGCGACGATACGATAAGGTTGAATAGAGAGACCGGGACCAGTAACATTGGGAAGAATCTGCAACTTTAGCGCAGTGAAAAGAAAAAGAAACTGCTGGGGAGTTGTTCACCAGGCGAGATTAATCGTGATGAAAAGGGAAGAGTAGGGGAGACATGGTAAAAGGATGAAAACGAGAATCTTCAGTCCTCTTCCTCGTCGGCGCTCCCAACACTTTCTTCCTTCTTCTCCTTCTTGTTCTACAGGACAGACCAAGATCAGTCTCTGGATCGTTAGGGTGAACTCAGACTCCACTCACGTTAAACGCCTCCTTCTCTTTCTCGGCTCGGATTTTGTCAGCAGCGGCCTGCTCGGCGTATGGCTGCAAGACCCCGATTCAGCATCATCCATCGTTCACACGATTAGGCATATATCACACCTTTTTCTCTTCATCGTCCATGTCCTTCCATTTTGCTCCCAACAACTTTCCAATCTCACCTACACGTGGCACAAGGTTATTTGTGATGAGCACAAAGAGGTCAAAGCGGATCGCCAGTGAATGAAGCGCGCGTACCGAAACCGGCATCAGGGTTCTCGGCCTTGATCCTCTCTCTCCAATCTTGGGAGAAGAACATATAGGCAGACAAAGGCCGTTTGGGCCCAGTAGCGTTCTTCTTGCCCTTGGCAGGCTTCGCGACCTTTTCGGTCTTCTACAGAAATGGACGTGTCAGCCAAGTAGGTCAGAGTGAGTAGTACCCCGTGCTACCCTTGCCTTGCTACTCTTGGAGGACTCCTTGGGCATCTGCGGACACGACGGATATGAGTCAGCGAGTCATTCGACACGTCGTTGACGCGGTTAGAGGAGTAGAAGTGCGATGAGGAACGATTTGACACGACCATGGACACCACATGAGTGTGCGTGACCGGTAAATGTCCGTTGGTTGAGAAACGTCGCGGACGGCGTTTTCGTTGGCGTTGACGACAAGGACGACGCAAAGAAGCGAAAAGAGACGACGAGACATACTTTTATTGGTGTGGAAAGCGAGAGGACGTGTGGATGACCGAGGGGGGTGAAATAGGCGATGGGACACTGTATGGGCCTTTGGCTTGTGGGAGGCGGTACTCGTATAGCCAGGCTCAGGCAGAGGCGGACGCGGTCTCTCTCTCACCCAAACCTCAGCCAAAATAGCAGATGGGAATTCCCTGTCACGTCACAGTCACATCCATCAAAAGACCCCAGTCACCCCTCCCTTCTCACTCTCAAAAATATTTCCTCACAATTCCCTCCTCAGATTAGACCGTGTACGGATGTGGGAAGCGTCCTACCACCTTCCAGTATTTTTCTATTCAAACAAATCCTTTAAAATATGCCAAAGCGACCTTGTGGAACGCCTATGACGCGGTTCGGGGTCCCCCGCGCACGGTTCAAGGCTAGCCACCCAACGCGTAATCGACCCTAGAACGACCCATCAAGATGGAAGCTAAAAAGCGTTGGACAGAGGTGATCAGACACTTTGCAAGAGCAATACAAAAATAGCAAACACCTCTTTTCGTGCTCCTTTCCCCGCCTTCCACCTCTCATTGACAACGAATACATCCTCCAGCCGTTTCCGGGACAACACCGGTACGTACCTGCCAGTCCGCTGATACGCGCCACCGCCCAATGGTATCTGCAAACTCTCCGAACCATCTGGTATGATCCCGCTCGATCCTAATGGATCTGTTGAGAGTGGGAATGGGTTCATCGGCGCAGGGTGATGTTTCGACGCGCTCTCCAGGAAATACGCGTCCAGCGCGGAATGAATCGTGGACCTCTCGTGGATCGACTTCAGTTGTCCGTACACCCCGCCAGCTCCATTCACCCCTCCGTTCTCCAGATCGCTTTCGTCGATCTGCCACCGTACGTCCTCGTCTGAGTAGGCGCAGTCCCACAAGACCAGAGGCAGCCCGTCTGCCATCTGGTATTCCGGTCTCCGGTCTATAATGGGTGGTGTTGGCTCGCCCTCTTTGAACGCGGGATATGGATGTTCTTTGTCAACGTTCAGTAACGCCGTCATAAGTGACGGAGGCTCCAGCCCAGCGCCGATGAGAAAGAGTATGGCCACGATGTGCCTTACTTGGTTGTACAGAAAAGCAGTCCCCCTCAGGTCAAAGACCCAGAGGCCATCCAGGTCCGCCTTGCCCTCTAGCCGTGCCGGAGAGATTGACGCTTGCAGGATTGCCCGCCGAAAATTTGTAATCTGTTTAGATGCGTCCAACTTGCATAGATTACGAAAGTCGTGTTCGCCTAACAACCGCGAGGCGGCGTCTTGCATTCGTGAGATTTCGAGGTTTCGAGAATGGAAGAAGTATTTGTAATGCCGATACTTGCACGCAAACCGGGAAGAAAATGCTGGGGCGACTGGAGACCACGCCACAACCCGAATTGTGGGTGGAAGCACTCGATTGAGCGTGGAGACGTATCGTAGTTCCTTCTTCGTAACACTTGACATAGGTATAGACGGTGCGTTCTGAGGATCCGATGACGATGAAGGACCATAGGCGTCTCCCTCGAGTGTTGGAGGATTCTGAGGTATCGCGCTCCGTACCCAGAGACTGATGACGTTCCCAGCCCCGCTTACACCCTTGTCCGTCCTCCCGCACCGCTCCCACTCGCAACCCTCGAATCCCTTGGTCCCGTCAATGAGCCTCGTCTGGACCAAAGCATCGAATAAAACCCCTTCTACGGTCGGCAAGGGAGTCGGACCTGCCTGATGCGCCAGCCCTCCGTATTCCCACCCAGCGTAGGTAAAGCGGAGAGCGATTTTCCGTCGCGGGTGGAGGGAGAAGTCAAATGGTTTTTGTTCTGAGGGGTCTTTCTCCTTTGTCTTGACCTTGGGTTTGGCCGGCCGTCGAGGTAGGGCGGAGCTGGTAGAGGTTATCCTTGTCACTGACGCACCACGGCGCGGGCTGGGTGTCTGTTGTGACCTTTGAGAGGGAGTTTTGGGTGAGGAAGGGGGTGGAAGTTGCGGAATGGTCATCCGAGAACCAGTGCCATCGCCGGGAAGAAGGGAGTTCTCAAGGTCCATAACCCTGGCGATGAGATCCTCCCGAGACCAATTGGCGTACTTGGATGGGTCAGTCATGATTCGTAGGTGTCTGCCGGAACGTAGGAATCTGTATCGAAACCAGACTGTCATTCCACATCAGACGACGACGCGGACGCAAACACGGATCAATCACCCCAAGCAAAATTAGGAGGTCGTCAAAGAGGGTTTCCAACGGAGTGAAGGGCACTCCTTTGTCTGTGAGAACGGAAGAGGTCGATGGGTCCCAATCAGGACAAGTTAGACGCCCTGAACAGTGTGATGGACGACGAAGTTTAGCCCGGCGTTTGCCGCAACTTCTCAGATCTCAGGGGCCAGGGCCCACGGGCCACACAGGACGTCCGCCCCCAGTACCAATCAGCCACCTGGAGGTGGCCGCTTTCGTATCCTCAATCTCCGCCGATACGCCTAGAATACAGACGTTCCCCTTTCGTGATCTGACCCTGAAGAACTGCGCGTGGCGACCAGATGTGGGTAGTTGGAATCGGCTAAAAGCGATTAATGGGCCATATCCCAACTTTTCTTGCCTCATGTCAACAGGTGGCTCTGTGTTCCGTCCTTCTAGATCACTCGTGCTCCCCGGTCGTCAGGCAAGTCCCTTCTTCTCCTGGTGCCAAACCCAATTTGAAGAGCGCGCAGATAGTGTATGATGGTCACGAGTCCCCATGTGAACAGATGAAACCACAAAACCATTGCGCGTTTTTCGTATCAAGCGCCAGCCCGGAGCATATGCTGGCATTGCGGGCAGCATTCCGCTTTTCTGTCGACCCAGGGAATCATCTCACGAGAAAACACGAAGGTAAATCCACAGAGTCGAGGCGAGGCGAGGAAAGGTCCGCGTCTCCACCAGCTCATGTGGTTCGGATATGGGACGCCGCGTGTGATTCGTTTACAGGACATGACCCGTGGTCATCAATTCAGAATTTCCTGGACGATGGTCATAATCACTTCCTTGGCCGCGCAATCGCATCCTTGCGTCGAGTGGAGTGAGAACGCCGACCCGTATAATCCCTTACGTATGTGGTACTATGGCGCTAGAAGCCGTTCAACACTGGCCCACGTCCGAATTGTGAGGGGACGTCGTAAGTTTTGAGTAATCACGCCTTCACGCGCCTTGATCGGATTCCTGTTTAGACCATACAGTCACACTGGCAGCACAGATTTTGGCCCCAAGTGACTGCAACTGGCGGTAATACAGTTGCTCTTTGCTTCCAAAGCGCCACTGGCAGTGTCCCATGGCTGTTTCTTTGCGTGGAACGCCTTCCAGCTACATTGCGCCACGGCCGCTATCCTCTTTGACTGGTGGGCTTGAGCTCCTCTCTGGTGTATAGGTTGGACTATTCATTAGTCGATGTTCCTCACCATCCAGTACTTTGCCGCAACACTCCCCAGTGCGCCTCCACCCGTCAACCCGTACTATTTCACCCGTATACCGGAGGCAAGCTGCGGACCGGCGCAACCGCCACTGCCTTATTGTGCCACCTGACATGCAACCCACCCTTCCGGATCTCATGGTCATTGGACAAGATGTTGGATAAGCCTACGCTCTCCGACATGACCGTGTGGGACGACTCTCACACATTTTATCTTTCACGTTGGCGCCTTCCAAAGAACATCACCGCGGACGGTTGCTCTCCAGAACTGTTTGACCCGGTTCCCATTGTCTGTAAGTTAGTCTTGAGTGCGCCTTTGGTGTTGGATGCTGATCTCTCGGTCTTAGCTTACTTGTGTCCATCTCCCATGGGTCCATCTGTCACTCCGTTCCCGTTTGGTTTCCTTTGCTGTCCTGTCTCCCCTTCACATCACTTTCCCTTCCTCCCTGTCGTTCCCCCCTGCCCCATCCGCCCCTCCCCCCATCTCCTCTCCTCTCCTCTTCTAGTTGACCTTTCTGCTTATTTCTGCACTTCTCCACGCTACCCCGCTCCGCTTGGTTTTCCAACAAGGTCTCTTTCGGATCCGATGCCGTGGTAGTGAATGGGCCGCGCTCTGAGTAATGGAACGAAGCATCCAAAAGGAAATTCATGGAAGACTGATAGCCGCCAGCAGATAATTCGATTTTCATTTTTCGTCGCAAATTCAAACTATAGCGGGAGGTCACCGGAGCAAATTCTGGAAGTATTCAACACTTTCATCCAGTCAATTGAGAATACACAGATTATTTCCAGTTCGTTGTTTGACGCTTCTCGCAATCTAGGGCTGTTTATCCTCCTTAGAGGTCACCATGGCGAGATAACGAGAGCGTGTGGACTGAAAATGAATGGATAAGATGTCAAAGCGGCTCGTGGGGCGTGCCAGCTAATTTCCGACCATTTGGGGCGGATCTTGGGGATATATTACTGAAACACGTTCAAGACTCAGAGTTGAGCTCGAGGTGCCTGCTGCCCTCAAGCCTGGGACATGGATTAATATCGGTGAAGGAATGAGTCGCATTTTCGCCGCGTTCTCTTAATTTCCTTGCAACGAGGTGATGCATTCCCATGAATTTTGGTGTGCTGACCCGTTGAGTGATGTAATTCTCGGAAGGAACTAAGCGACTCGGTATACAACTGGGGCGTTAACAGAGGCAGCAGGGAAATCGGTTCCCAATTTGAATGCCGGGCTCCTCCAGATCCTCACTCAGGCGCCAGGGGTGACGTTGACCTCGTTGACTGTTTTTGACTGGCGCCCGGCATCCCTGCCACGTGTATCCCACATCTACGAGCGCACCCAACATGAGGGAGAGAAAAAGAACTCTCCGATATGCGAAACGTCTCGGGTGCAACTCCTCTCGGCTCCTCGTCGCCCAAACTCCCACATCTTGGGGCTCTCGCTTGGCCAACAAGTGCGCGCCGATTCAATGGTTAAGCCCCTGGCGCGCTTTTCCCCCAACCCCTACGGCCACGGGAATTGATTTGGACCCTGGAAGCTAAGCCCAGGTGACCTCCGTACGTACCAAATGTGCGGTCTATGCGGAAGGAGAACACTGGACCGATCAGCTTACGGCTGATGCATCAGTGACGCCCATCGTCCGAGTGGTCAGGTTTGCGATCTTGTAGTTTGAACGGACGTCGCTGGCAGTGAAACGGGGGGAGATCCCAGGAGGTTCCCGAACCGTCTCACGAGGAAAACGTATATCCTCCGCATAGGCGAACGTGATGGACCCTGCCGCCTCGATTAGAGGTGTGAGGTAGTGCGTGGTGATAGGCGGTCCGATCATGTCTGAATTACTAACTCGGTCGGGATCCTCAGAAGATCTGAGTTTCCTCACCGGATTTGGTTTATCCGACGAGGCGGGGCGGAGATTGCCTAGTGAAGGACATCCGTCCTTTCTGATGGGTCTAGCGTTAGGCAGGTGGCGCAGGTTTCCTTACAGCATCGTCTTCAGACGGGCGGAAACCTTCGGGAGGGTCAACTTCATTCATTCACCACGATCAAGACCGATCTTTGCTCGGTGATCCTGCGAGGGAGGTGGCCGAGGTCGTCTCAATGGCGGAGAGAAGCTGGCGATTCCTCACTAGCACGACCGCAGGTCCTTGGCGGAAGGTCATTTGCACGGGGACAGATTGAGTCTAGCGATATCGGCTTCTTCTTTTGGTGCCGCCAGCCCCAAAGAATGGGGACCTCGGGTCCATAATCGCTACCTTGGCTTCCGGGCTGGACGGAAATGCGCATCGGAATAGATAAAAATCGGCACATACTTTTGTTTCACAAATGATGTAGGCACGGTCATTCGCAACCTTCCGTAATCATCCAGCTGATTCCTCTCGTACATAACCCGGCAGATGTTCGTTTCCGAACGTCTAGCCCTGCCGCCCACGCCGCAGATGGCCTCAGGGATTGGACAGACAGAAAACGCCGGGAGCTCGGTAGCTGGTGGAGGGTGGTGCCGTGCTCCTTTCCGATATGGCTGTCCCGGAGGATTTGAAAATGCTGCCCGTAATATGTCGCGATCCAAGGAGAGCAGTTTGGAGACAATGTCCTCGTGCGCACTCCCACGAATAGCCATTCGCGGAGTTATTGATTGTGACTATAGCTGATGCGTGATAATCTGTCTTTACTCGACACGCACCAGAACCTTAGACGGGTCAGTGCCCAAACGTTCACGTTAACGCAAGTGCCCGCGCATTCCGAATCGGTTTTTCGTATACATGAGCGCGCGCCTCCAGAATGTCATTTTTGGAGTGACCGCAGCTCCCATCAAAACCCCAGATAAAATACGAGACTGTGACAAATGGTGTGCAGAGTATGAAAATAGTGTAATACGGACGTATGAACGCACATTGTGCGTCGGAGGCGAACAGAAGAGACCGTGGGCTCAAACATCTCCAAGTTTCTCGAAAAGAACTACGACGGTGTTATACGTTACCCGTGATGAGAGAAAGATCATTAGGTCACCTTCTCAGATCACGGATTCTGCATCTCGAGGTCATGGAAAATGAGACGGGAAAAGAGAAAGGTCAAGAGCATATCAACCAGCCGCCCGTGGACCCATGAATTGGGCCACGGATGGCCCAAGGACAGGTGCTCCTCATGTGAATACCACAAAGCCGTTATCGGAGGGCCTGCAGGTATCGCCGAGATAAACGTGCCTCCTTCACCAAGTGAGGGGGCGCGGACCCCATCAATGTTAGTTTTTGACCTCCCAGCACCTTCGCAATCTTACAAGAACCTCTCGTCCTCTGCGAGAGGCATCGCAGATATTTGAATTGTACACCCATCCGTGCGAAAGACAGGAGGGGTGTTTTGCCCGCCGGTATGACATCGATTTGGCTTGTTGAGCCAAAGCTGGCAAGCTGGCGCTCTACTAGGGTGATCACGGAAGTCTTCTTGGATCCCGACAAACGTTGTTGTTCGGTTTCTATAGAACAAGGGATGTGTAGAGAAATGGATCCGACGGCTGTGAAACCGAGAACGCACAGGAATTATACCCACAACCCGACGAGTCTGCGATCACTCCACTCCTGACATAGCTTTGACTGCAACTGCGATTGGGTCGGTGGCGGAAGGACTGAAAAAGCTGCCGGCGCCGGTAAGTCTTGGGTGCGTAGACACAGAAGAAGAACGAAGTATGTACAGTGAGAGCTCAGGCGACCAAACACTGAAGTACTGCAGGACTGATATTTCGCATAGATTGACTCAGCGCGCACACAGCCGTGGGAACCCGATCGGCTCAGTTCTCTGGAAGTGAATGCTGACGCGTTGGACCTTCTCCAGATCCTCGTCGGGTCGGCGTCCATCGATGTTACCGCTACCATTCTCACGCGCATGTGTCAGATTCACGCCTAGCGGAAGCAATTCGGTGGGTGGGCGCGTCCGTGAGAACGTAACGGATGAAATCGACGAGCCAATTCACTCATGCTATTTCGTATTTCACAGCCGCTACATTCCATTTGGGTTGACACGTTATGCCCTTATTGGATTTCTGTCCTCGTGGGGCTTTCAATCCACCTGAAATTGGGCCGAGGATGCAACTTGTAAACGCAGAACGTGACATCGTTTGATGTTAACCACCAAAGACAATGTTTTCTCAGGTAATTACCAGGTAAATCGTGACTGGATACGCTGATCCTGTGGTGAATAGGTTGGTATCGTGCAACGCTCTCCGTGATCCCGGGACCGCTCCACCGCCCACGTGCATACTGTTCGTAGAATCGAATAGGCCGGATTTTCGCTCCATCGCCTGGGGGTTGTGCACTTGTGTCCAGGAAAGGGCGAATTCAAATTTGGCCCTGTCCGTGGTTCACCGCACGGAGTCCTGGGCGCGGGTGTAGGGCTCAGAAAGGGCTCCGTCACATATTGCTCCCGGTATCTAAACCCCTCTCCGCTGACAAGGGACGCAATTGACCAGGTCGGCGCTTTCGGGCGCGCCTCCGATAAAACGAGTTCCCCCAGTCAAAAAGCGGCTCCTTGCAATTCACATACCCCCATTTCACCGTCTACCATAAAAGTGGTTTCATCTCCTCCCTCTTCCTCTCAGCCTCCCGTCCTCTGCAACGATGTACAACGATATTTTCCCCCCTGACCTTCACCACGCACTCAGCGATAGTAGCATGTCGGATCTTCTTTCTGGTGTACATGGCACGAGGAAAATTGGGGGCCCACCTTCGGGATCGGGCTCATCGTGCGGTGCCATGGATTCCATACCCGATACCCGCTGCTCCAGCCATGCATCACATCCTTCAAACACCTCGGCGGGCTTGGAGTCCATCTTCCCCTGGACACCGGGAGTGATCAGTCCCTTGTACCAGTACCAAGAGGTGCCTGAGGAGATTAGTGTGTTCGACGCCTCTTCAACCATCCGTGTGCCCTATTTGGTAAGCCACACCCTCCTATCGTGTCTCTCTATTTTCATCGTCACCTTAGGACACGGATCTTGGCCACGGCTCATTCGACAGCGTCCACGAATTTGTCCATCTGGATATGGGCCAACCCTTGATTTTTTATCCATCGAGCCCGATGCCGAACACGGGGGCGGATAATAGTTCACTCATCGTCTCCGAAGAAATGGAACACCAACCAATCTCGGAGATGACATACATGAACCGATCGCCGTCGATGCCGTCAAGCGCCTTGAACAGCGATGGGCTCACGGCGTGGCCTTGGCCTACCCACGTTCCAGATCACGACGATCACTGCACTTTGGGTTTGGCAGATTTCCCAAAGAACCAGGCGACCTTTCGAGGATTGGTAAGCGATTGAATTTGATATACGCTCGATCGAGGCAATAACCCGTTTCGGACAGGCTATGGGTGCCCCACAGAACACGGCAACCATACTGGGAAAACAGTGGACCAGAGATGTTTCTCCAGCTGCCATCAATCTAGCCAAAGCTTCTCCTCTTCCGTTCTCGATTTCAATCAACCTGTGCAAGATACCGCAACGGCGATATGCCTCTAGAACAGGGGACACGTCCTTCTTGCAATCGCACGTGGTCACTTTTAGCGTCAACGGGGTCCCTGGGTTCAACATGCAACATGCCTTAGACCAAGTATTCGTCGGCTTGGACGGTAGAGATGAACCCGTTCTCGAGAACGCCAATGGTCCTGCCTCATGCAGGCTATTAGTACGTTGATCCAACCTTCACGGGAGACACCTGACACAAACGCTTTTGGTGGTTTCGCAGTTTCCTGGGTATCCAATCAATGCAAAATCCAGTCAAGTGGGTATTCTAACGTATAGCGTTACTTGGCCATATATTGAACGTTTTGCCAGATCGCAGTCAAAAACTGGAAGAAGGACCCTGCTCCGATACCGAAGAGTAAACTTTCTTACGAAGTCGCGAAACGGGTTCGCCAATGCCTGAACGAGTTGGTCGTTAGTCGCCATTCCATCTCTGATCATTTCCGTATTGACAAATGAGACCAGGCGATTCCGATAGACCCGTCTGCAGACCCACAATGGACCATTGGGAAGGGTTTCATGACATTCGAGAAGATGTACCTGGTTAGCGTCTCCTGGGTGTCCAAGGGATCTCTCCAGCCAGAGATCTGGGTTGACACAGGCGACGTGTGATAAACGAAAGCAAGTCGCAGACCTTCCCGTCGCGAGGAAAGGATGAAGTAAGCCACAAACGAATGTCTAGATGCTGCTGAGCAGTGTTCGCGATGCTCTTCTTCCTCAATTACAATACGCCTCTCAACCCCTTTGTTGTATTAAGGGGTGCAATAATTCTGCAGTTTCTTCGGTTCAATCTATTGTCAAATAGCCTATAAAGTCATGATGAAGTGTCCGCGCGGCAAGGGGATATTACTTTACGCCACGTGTAAGCATAGCACTCCTTTCGTGGACCTCCGGAACTGGCGATTACCCCATTCTGTTTTCATCTCATCTCTCGAGTGTTGCTACCCTCGGGGTAGCTTCCACTATCAGACTCCTGGTTTTTCCAGTGCATTACGTGCACCATCTCTTGTGACGCCCTCGTACTGCGGGGAGAATTTATACCTCAACAAAGATCGACTGCTGTCGTGGCCCCCGGGCCCTGGCAACCGGTCCATCCCGATTGACGGGCGGTTCGCCCTCACGCAGGCTCACGGATTGCGTGGTTCGTTTCGTTTTTCGTTGCTGGTAGGGTACCTTTGGTCTTGGGCAACGGTCCGGCATCCGGCTCTCGTAACACCCACGGAGTTGATGTCTTCTCCAACAGTTGCCTCAAAGAAACCTCCGGGATGTCTAGCATTTCGCCTTATTGGGTACGAACCCACTCGGAGGAGTAAAATACCGTGACTCGGTACCAGTTGGCTGGCTATGCGCAGCATGCAGATTCTGAACCCCCGGCTACAAATTAAATAGGCTAGAGGACCTAAGCTTCGCTAGGAGCGCACACCCGCCAATACAATCATGGGCCCAGCAGGGAGACCCAGCCTCGGTTGATGTCTAGGGTGTCGCTATCGCTAGGGCTAGACTCTAAGTTACCCATATGCGGAAAACGAGCACCAAGCGGGTTTAATAATGCTCACGAGGCCCTTGAGTGCCGTCGTAAACCTCGGTCTGTTATCGGGAGACGCGCTCGCACCACTCAGAACCTCTCTCGTTTCAAAAATAAGGTTTATATGATCGCTGCGGGCCGTATTAGTTGCCAGCAATTCATGGCCTATCACTGGCCACCGTTGGGTCCAGACCCTCATTACCTCTTTTCAATTGGCAATCACAGGATTTGAAAAGTTCCCCTTCTGTCCCCACCAGGGAGATATCATCTTGTCTGTTTTCCTGGTATCGCTTGACAAATCGCCTAGTGTATGTATCGTGGTTTTGACTGATTTCAATTTGATTCTCTCACTTCCCGATTACTCGTTGCATCGTCATCTTCACCTACGGCCATGTGAGTAAAGATGCAATCAGGAAGGCGGCGCCTATTACATGAGATAGCAGTCACGATACTCGTGATAAATTCCATCAGGGTGGCGAAAGCGCAATTATATGGCCATCATGTCACTTCCTTGAGGAATGTTCACTTATCACGCACGGCAACCAATCAGGAAGCTGCGTGGTGCGAGTCGCAAGCGAATAAATTTGTCAAGGGTTTCAGAAAAATGAGGCATGCTCAATTGGACCTTTGACTAAAGTTTCTCTATCAATACTCTCCTATTTCCCTACAACTTCGAAATTGGTTGCTCCGGGTGATGCAGATGACCACTTCTTTGTGACAGGGTGCTTTTTCCCGTTTTCTGAACCCCAAGATAGCCCTCTGGAAAAAATCGCAGGAGATTCATCAAACGTCTTCGTAGGTAGCGTAGTCGAAATACAGGAATATAAGAGGAAGCCTTGGAATGGAAGAAACATTTGCAATGTCGGAGAAAATTCCAGAATTCTGATCGTCAGAGGAAGCACCCTGACTTGATCGAGCGTCGGGATGAGTCCGAGTTCCTCCGTGATACCGGAAGTGCAAGTCTCCAGGAATGGTGTGCCCTGAAAGCATGACGAAGGTCGGCCCATGCATCCCTCACGAGCTGGAGCACCATAGGGTACCGCCCTCCGTATCCAGAGATATTCCGTTCCCAGGCCTGCTCCCACCCCTGTTCCCCCCCCCGCTCCGATTCACAACCTTGAATCTCCTGGTCCCATCAATCAACCTGGTTTAAGCCAACGTGTTGAGCAAATTATCGAGGGATACGCCCTCGACAATTGGCAGACTCCGAGTCGAGCATGCCTGGTGCACCAACCCTCCGTATATCTGGAGTGATTGAAGCGGAGAGCGCTTTCGTCGTGGATGAGATACGGCGCGCGGGGGGGCTGTCCCGAGGTCGGAGGTGGTACCATAGCCATGGCTCAGGGAGAGGGGGATTCTCGAGGTCCGAGACCCCGGTAACGAGGATCTCGTCCGCAGGTGCCTGCCGGATTTCACGTATCTGAGTCGAAACCACATCAGAAAAACCGCTTGAATCCTTCGAGGCCGTGATAAGGGAGGGTCGGAGATTTTGAGGCCTCGTCGAAGAGTTTGAGAGTCATGGAAGGGGAACACAGATCCGCCACCCAAGCAAAGTCAGGAGGTGTAGAGAACTTCAAGTAGGGTTTCTGACGGCATGATGTGTACTCCTTTGTTCTGTGAGAGCGGAGGACGTCGATCAGTCCTGATCAGGATAATCCTTCCCGCCGTTCCGGAGAGGGCTTGCCTCGGGGTTTGCCGGTTTGTGCGAAGCCCCGAACAGGCAACTGAACGTCCTCTGCAACAATCAGCCATCTCTGGAGGCAGAACATTTCGAACGCCTTTCGTATCACAATCACCGACGAGACACTGGAGTGCTGACCCTCGCCTCAAGAAGTTTGCGAGTATCCATAACAACTCAACCGAATAATGACAGTGCATTCAAAACGTTCTTGCCCATGTCAACGAGGAGCACTCTCACTCGTCCTTCTACATCATCACCCATGCTCCCCGGTCGCCACGCACGTATCATTCTCGCCCGGTGCCAGATCCGACTTGAAGAGCGCGCTGGATTGTGCTAGATGGTCACAAGTCCCCACGTGAACAGACGAAACCACAAAACCATTACGCGTGTTTCGTAGGGAGCGCCAGTTGGGAGCACACCCCCCGTATGCTCCCTGACATCGTGGGCGACAATTTACTCCTCCGTCGTTGGAATTGATCAGAAAACACGAGTGGAAACCCATGAGATCAAGGCGATCGAAGGCGCGTGTCCTCGCCTTCCCTGTCGCTCTGATACGGGACTTCGTGTGTGGCTCACTACATTTACAGGAATCTGACTCGCTGCTCTCGACCTTCGGTCTCATTCGGACACTGATCGTGACCGCGTCTTTGGCCGCGCAATCGCATCCTTGCAGCGAGAGGAAAGAAATCCGTCGTCTCTTGTGATTCCTTCCGTAGGTGGCCCGATATGTCCCATGTCCTACTCGCAAGGCGGTGTTGGAAGCCTCAGGCATCACGCGTCTATGTGCCTCAATCGAGTTTCTGTTCAGAATATGCGGCCTTACAGAGAGCCTCGATTCTGGACCGGGTAGCTGTGGCCGGCTACAATTTCTCTGCCTCGAAGGCATGGCAGGCAGAGTTCCAGGGTCGTTTCTTTGTGTGGGACGTCCTCCGACTACATTGCGCTACGACCGCCACCCTCTTTGCAGACACGCCCGGGTTTGGGTTCTGGTATAAAGGTGGACTATTAACTGGTCGATGGTCGTCGTCAACCCCATCCGATAATTTCCTTCATTTCTTAACTGCATCTAAACACTAGCATCTGTACACCACTTCAGATCCACCCATCGGCCCTTACTTCCCCTCGATAACGGAGGCGAACTGCGGACCGGCGCGACCACCACTGCCTCCTCGTGTCTGATGACACGTAACCGACCTTTGCGGGCCCCATGCCCATTGGACGATATGGCTGATGAACCTACGCCCCGGACACGACCGTTTTGGTAAGACGCCCCCGTCCATTTACTTTACGTGTTGACGCCTTAGAAACAATCGTCCCAAGGTCTCTGAAGGGAAGTTGAAACTGATCCTGGTGTTTGTAAGTTAGTCGTGAGTGTAGCTTTGGTTATTGAATGTGGTTGTTGGTTCTTGATCTATTGGCGCCCATCTTCCCACCCCATTGTCCCACCTGTAACTCCCCTATAACAATCTATATTCATTTTTCTTCCCGTTCCTCTCCTCCGTCACTTCTCCACCGCCTTCCTTACACGCTTTCTCCATTTTTTTCGACTTTCCCCAGCATTCCCCTCTTCCCCCTTCTTTCCCTTCTCCCTTACCGTTCCCTACTTCAGCATTCCCTCGTCATCGATGAACACGTTCACGGGTTTTCGGGAGGTGGAATAGACACCAGCACGGCAAGAAGTCGATTTTCCCATCTGATCACGAACCTGCAACTTTAATGGAGTGCCGCTGGGGAATGGGTGTCTGGCGCCTCAGTTTTTGCCCCCCTGTTCTTTTTCGATTCATATGTGGGTTGGGCTATCCCTAAGGCTATGCACACCTTTACGGGAGACGGTGAGACTCCGAGCGCTATTGGACACCGCAAACTCGGAAAATTGTCCCCTTCCACAACGTTGAGAGATAGACCGGGATATACCTGGTCTCATGGATAAGAAACCGGGGTGTGTGATGCTGAGAACCATTGGACTGTGGGGCATGTTGATTAATTTCCGAACGCTTGGGCGGATCTTGGGGTATCCCCAACTAGTGGACCAGAGCTCCAACGAGGTGCTTGCAACCCGTAAACCCGGGACCAGTAGTACTAATGCTAGAGAAATGAAACGCACATTTTACACGTTCCCTTAATTTTCTTGTAATGAGGCGAAAAACTCCCATGAGTCTTGACATGTGTTGACTACTCCCAACGATTCGGTCGGCAGACATTAATCAGCGCAAAGCGGGCAGGGGTTCTAGTGAGATTGCAACGAGCGCCATGGACCGTTCGGTCAACGTCAGTCAGCGTCAAGCTTGGGGTTTTTGTACGTAGTGGGCGTTCAAACCCCCAGCCTGATCATTTCTAGTCGACGACTACCAACGCACCCAATTCAAGGAAGGAAATTAGAGTACCTTGATATGCGCCACGCCCCCAATTTTCTCAGCTCCTCGCCGCGTGTATCCTCGGGTGTTCCTTGATCAATACGAGGGTACAGGTTGCCTCCCACGGGGCGCCCTTCGCCACAAACCCTACTAAACACGAGTTTTGATCTGACTTTTAGAGGCTAACTCCATGAGGTCTCTTAGAGCCCCATCGTACGTAGCAAGCGTACAGCGTGGTAAGCACTGTATTGATCATGTTCGGTTTGGAAAAACATCTCTAATCAAACCTAGAGCGGTCTGAGTTTTTACGGTTCCGGTGCCTATTTGCGTGCGCGTGCCTCAGCAGTGCCTTGCGGACCATTTTCTTGCTTGCGGCTTTCGAACCGGTCATTCCGGATAGGTGCGGATCTCCATAACGGTTGTCATATTCAGTGAGTAATCTGGTCTCCCATCAGAATTCCAGATAGAAAGAATGTCGGTGATCATTGGTGAATTGCGTGCGCATGGTCATACAGATGGGTGAGAAGCGAACAGAAGACCCCGCAAGTCAAATGTCCTGTAGTTGCCCGTAAAAGTGCAAGCAGAGAGGATGGGTTGCCGGAGACGCCAGGTTCCCGGTGAACCGAGGGAGTGAGGCGGGAGACGTGTAATCGTGAAGCCTGTGGACGCACGAACTGGACTACGGGTGGACGAGGGGCAGTGTTCCTTCGTGCGTGCTAGCGAAGACGCTATCAATGAAATTGTAACCAAAACGGAGGTCAGCGCGCCCCTTTCATTTTCAAATGATGCGACATACCCCTGGTCCATTGTGACCCGCGGCGTGAGTTGGTATCTTATACTCCCGGAAATCCGATCTTTCAAGAGCCTCTGGTCTTCATCACAAGTTGTCCCAGGCCTCGCTTCCTGCCCCCGGTGAGACGGACGAAGTATTGACGGGGGGCAGTATGGGGGGGGGGGGTCTCGTATGCCCGCCGTTGTGGAGGATGGAGGACGATGTACCAACCGATATGCCATCAGATTTTGTCCTCAGCCTCGCATTGGAGCTAAGAGAGCGGAGGTAAGCTGTAGGTGTGCCAGTCTGTCTAAAGAAGGGTTATCGGATCCAACAAACGATGTTGTTTGGGATTCTTAGAGCAACGAACGTGTCAAAAACGAGGGCGAGGGCGAGACCCGGGATCCCGGGAAGCAAATAGACGCTGGGCCGGACCTTTGGATCCATAGGCGCCCATTGCGGCCGAAGGTGGGAAAATTGATCGAGGCCCTGTACATGTAAGGAGTACCTTTTCCGTTCCTCGTCGTGATCCACCGATCTGAGTGCTACCTGCCGCATTCACGCTCAAACACCCGCCAAACAGAAGCAACCATCAGATGCGAGGCTATACGGATTGTGAGAAGGTACTAGAAAAAATCGAGCAGGCTAACACAGCCCGCCTCCCTTTTGGATTGCCACGTTACGCCTCGATACAGGATTCTTGCCTTCCTCAGGCGTTCGATGGAGTACCAAACGCAATTCGTAAAGGCATAACGTGTTACTCTTTGACAATCACCACCGGGCCCAAGGTTTTCACAGGCGGTTTGTGATTGGGTTCCTCGATCCAATCGTGGATAGATTGGCGTCTTTTTGGTTCCCAGTATCTCGGGAAACCCTCTTCGCACAGGGCTTAACCCGCCCACAACATTGGATGAGATTAGTGTGCATTGGTCGGATCTTCACTCCACCATTAGGTTGCTTTCTGGACATGAAACATAGCCTGGAAAGGGTAAATTCAAATTTGGCCCTGCGCAGGAGCTCGTCATACGGGCTTTTGGGCACCAGTGCAGGAAGGAACGGCCCGGAAGGCTGGTTCATGATTGGTTCTGTGATTGATTTCGATCCATCGCCACAGGCCATTATTGACCACCGCTTCTTTCAGGCGCTTTCCCAACGAAATATGTTATCCGGCCAAATTCGCCTCCCGCAAGCTATAAAACTCCCATTTCCCCTCAACCTTGAGCGACTCCACCTCTCCCCACCTCCTGCTCCTGCTCCTGCTCCGGTCCTCTGCATCGATGCACAGTAACACTGTCCCCTCTAACCATCATCACGTGCCCAATGACTCTGATACCAACACTTCGAATCCTCTTTCGGGCGTCCATCGCGCAAGCCGGGTCGAGGGGTCACTTTCGGAATTTGACGCATCGTATGGTGGTCCCATGGATCTCATACCAAATATCCACTGCCCCAGTCAGGATTTGCACCCTTCCAACGCCTCGACGGACTGGGACACCATTGCCGCTTGGACGTCAGGAGCGACCGGTCCGCTGTACCAAGAGACATTCGAGGGCGCACCTGTGTTCGAACCCGCTTTACTTATCAGCTCACCCTATTTGGTGGGCAACATACTTTAACCTTATCTCCCAATTTTTCATACCGCGCCCTAGCACACCTATTTGAACTACGACTCACTCTCAAGCGCCCACGAATCCTTCCATCTGGATGTCGGCCAGTCCACAATTTATTATCCTCTAGCTCAGATGGCGAGTACGGAGATGGGTTACAGCTCGCTCGGCGTTCCCGAAGAAATGGAACACCAATCAACTCCGGAAATGACATACATGAACCGATCGCCGTCGATGCCGTTGAGCGCCTTGGATAGCAGTGCGCTCACATCGTGGTCCGGACCTATCCCCCTTCCAGGCGACGAAGATCATCGTACGTTGGGTTTAGCATCTGCCCCAAAAAAACAAGCATCTTTCCGCGGATTGGTGAGCCATTAGGTGTGATAGACGCTTGATTTGGGCAATAACGTGTTATCGGCCAGGTTATGGATAACCTCCAAGGCAGGGAAACCACGTTGGGAACATGGACCGACGATTCATCGCCGTCTGTCGTCTCTGAAACCGATCCAGCCAACGTTTCTTCCCTTCCATCGCCGATGCCAATCAACTGGCGCAAGATACCGCAACGGCGATACACATCTAGAACAGGGGACACGTCTTTCTTGCAATCGCACGTGGTCACTTTTAGCGTCAAAGGGGTCCCTGGGCTCAACATGCAACATGCGTTAGACCAAGTATTCGTCGGCTTGGGCGGTAGAGATGAACCCGTTCTCGAGAACGCCAATGGTCCCGCCTCGTGCAGGTTATTAGTAGGTTGATCAAACCTTCACGGGAGACACCTGACACAAACGCTTTTGGTGGTTTCGCAGTTTCCTGGTTATCCAATCAACGCCAAATCCAGTCAAGTGGGTATTCTAACGTATAGCGTTACTTGGCCGTATGTTGAACGTTTTGCTAGATCGCAGTCAAAAACTGGAAGAAGGACCCTGCTCCGATACCGAAGAGTAAACTTTCTTACGAAGTCGCGAAACGGGTTCGCCAATACCTGGACGAGTTGGTCGTTAGTCGCCATTCCATCTCCGATCATTTCCGCTTTGACAAATGAGACCAGGCGATTCCGATAGATCCGTCTGCAGACCCGCAATGGACCATTGGGAAGGGTTTCATGAAATTCGAGAAGATGTACCTGGTTAGCGTCTCCTGGGCGTCCAAGGGATCTCTCCAGCCAGAGATCTGGGTTGACGCGGGCGATGTGTGATGACCGGGAGGCGAGGGAAGGATGAAGTAAGCCACGAACAAACGTCGAAATGCTGCTGAGCGGTGTTCACGATGCTCTGTTTCTCAAATACAATACGTCTCTAAACCCTTTTGTTGTAACAAGAGGGGTGTAATAATTCTGCATTTTCTTCTGTCCAATCTATCGTCGAATAGCTTACAAGGTCATGATGAAGTGTCCCCGTGGCAAGGGGATATTACTTTACGCCACGTGTAAGCATAGCACTCCTTTCAACGTGGACCTCCGAAACTGGCGATTACCCCATTCTGTTTTCATCTCATCTCTCGGGTGTCGCTACCCTCGGAGTAGCTACGGGAAGAGTTTCTACCTCAACAAAGGTCAACTGCTGTCGTGGCCTCTGACAATCGGTCCATTCCGAAGGGCGGTTCGCCCTCACGGATTGTGTGTCCATTCAGTTTTTCTTGCGGCTGGTACGGTACTTTTATCTTGGGTGAAGATGCATCTACTCAGCATCTCCTGGGTTTCCAAGGGATCGCTTCAGTCAGAGATCTGGGCTGACACTGGCGGCGCATTGAACGAATGCCTGGATGCCACTGGGCGATATTTTCGATGCTCTGTTGTTTGCATACCGTGTTGGTCAGATCTTTTCTTGTTTTCTATTGCAACGAGGGGTGTGCAAGGGTTATGTTCAAGGGTTATGAATCAAGCTAATTAATCATAGAATCTCACTATATCCAATCTATCATCCAGGTCTCGAACCACGTCCCAGAGTTATAGGGTATCCGCGTGGCGAGTGCAAATTGCTGTGCCTCGTGCACAGCTAGGACACTCCCTTCCGTGGGCCTCCAAAGCCGGCGATCAGCACACCATCAGACTCTTGAATGGTGCGGCGCGTTATTAGTACAGCGTCCCTCGTCACACCCTAGTTCGTAGTGCGGGAAGGGTTTATACCTCAACGAGATTCTGCTGGTGTCGTGCCCCCTGACGTCTGGTCGCCTCTCCGATGGGCGGTCCGCCCACACGGATCGTGTTTGTTGCCCGAATGACGGTACTGCCAGTGGTTCAGATTCGACTTTGATACAACCTTCGATGTTTCGTTAGGGATGATTGCCTCCTAGTCACGCTCGTGCTGCTTGGTCCTTCGCTGTATTCAGTGGTCAGAACCCACTCGGTGAAAGTTAACTACCCGGTATCAGCTGGCTGGCTCCGAACTCAATGTACAGCACGCAGATTACAACGAACCGCCGGGTAGCATCGCAGAGGACCTAAGCTCCGCCGAGAGCACCAACCAATCACCGCTTCAATCACAAGTTCAGTGGGGAGATCCGGGCTCTAGCTGATATACAAGGTTTCGCTCTCGTCCGTGATGAGCTCTTATGTGGACCGACTCGGCTCGATGCTCATGATCGTCCGGTTAGCGGGAGATGCGCTCGCGCCACTCAGGACCCTGATAAGCTCTGGATCAGATCGTCGTATTGGGTATGAGTCGACTCCTGGCCATCAATCGAGTCCAGGCCCTCGCTTATTCGTGGTCGCTTCTTCCAAGGGCCTTCTAGGACAGGGGGGTCGAGAAGATTTCATCCAATTCTAGCCCCACCGGGGAAAAGATCTCGGTCAATTAGCCGATGTATGGTCTCTACTTAGTCGTTCACTTGGGTTCTTGGTGGCAAATTGCATAGGGAGGGCAAACGACTCATCGAAGAACTTTCGTTTACATTCCAGGGTATCATGAGAACAAAACTGGAAGAAAGGCCAAATCAGTTGAGCAGTGCAAGAAAGGTTTTCCGGTAAAGCACTATACTCCGGGACCACGACTCATCAGAATGTCTCCTTGCATCTTCAATATATTGCTGCATGCGATGTGGACGGCCCTTCCTTTGTGACCTAGCACTTTTTGTTCTCCGGTTTCTGAATGCTGTGATAGCGCTCTAGAAAAAAATTGCGGAAAGGTCTTCGGAAATCCTCGCCGGTAGCGTCGTCAACGAGCCCTGGAATGGAAGAGGTATTTCAAAGTCGGAGACACGCCAGAACTGATCGAGCGTTAACATGGAGTCCGAGTGGCCCCACCGTGACTGTCCGACTCCCCCCGTGATACCGGACCCGGATCTGTTTGCTGAAAGCCAGAGGGTGACGGAGAACAGCCCATGTCTCCCTCGCGCGCTGGAGAGGCATCGCCCTCCGTATCTATAGCTTGCCACGTTCCCAGCCCCGCAAGTTTTACCTCCGTTTCCGGCCCACCGTCCTCAATCAATCACCATGATTTGGGCAAAAACATTGGATAGCCTGGACTCGCAAGTCGGGCCTGCCTCGCGCAGCGACCCTCCGCATTCCTCTCCGGAGTCACTGAATAGGAGGGAACCTTCCGTCGTGGGCAAGGCGCTCGCGGGGAGGTGATCATTCCGAAATCGCTAGGGAGCCGGAAATTTAACAGGTTCAAAACCAGATGAGACACTCCCGGCTGGCCTCGTTGACGTGTTTGGGTCGGTCGGTCTTGATTCACAAGTGTCCGCGGGGACGTATCAATTCATACCGGACTGTCATTTAAATCGTGTGAAGACGCGGGCAAGAAAAAGTAAATTCACCTCAAGAGAACCTAGAAGGCCAGAGCATTGCGGGGTGTGTCTCTGTACCCCTTGGCTCTTTAGGGACGTATTCTGACCCTGGTTACGGGAAATTTCTAGGAGGTTACACAAGGATTTTCCGGCATTTCTCTAGGATGCAGAGAAGGTAATTAAAATTACTGACTCGAACCACCAGACCCATAAGCAAGTAACGCTCCTGAAGATCGGCCTAGTTTTGATTCGGGCGCCAGCAAGTTGTTTGGAGCGTCCGGGCCCCTATGTATTGCGCTCACCGCCGAAGAGGATCTCATCCAGATAACGGTTGCGACCCGTGACGCGTGATGCACTAAAAAACCATGGCGACTGAAATTCAGTCCCCCAAATCGAGTCGATTCATGTCGCCTTTGAGTCAGGGAGGCGCGCATCTCTGGTGCCCGGAGAACTCGTCATTTCACCGGATGCTCATCTGACTTGGGATTGCGGAAGCCTCGTGGTGTGGCATCCCCGAGATACGAGGACCACACTCCAATCCATATCAGATGGTGTCGCTCTGGGAAAGGAATGTTTACCTGGGCTGGGGCGATACTGAAGTTGCTGTTTGCTTTAAAACCATGGCAGTTGGCGTTCCATGATCCCGTTCCTCTATGCTGAATGACCTCGGGTCCATTGGAGGCGTTACGCCACGATCATCACACTTTTTACTGCGTATTCCGGAGTCCATGAAAACCCGTGAGCCAATGCTCCCAATCGGTCCCTCTCTCCCTATGACAACCTGTACGCCCATTTTCCACATCAAATTCTACCCTCCTGCACAGCTACACTCGCCGAACGACACTTCCCGTGGAACGGACCGCTCTAGACCCACTTTCCCGATTCTCATACCCTTTGGGCGATACATTGAATGCACTCACACCGCAGCCAAGATGATTGGGACAGCGGGGCACCTACCCTCGTTTTGTATCGTGCGCAACAGTGCCCCGCAGAGGAGCTGACAAAAACGATTGTGCTGGTGTCTCTGGGCGATGGTTTAGATCAGCCTCGTGGTCCGTAACATGGTTACGTTTCTGAATGCTGGACGCTCATCGCTACTTTTTGGTTTGCCAGCGTCTGTCACCCATTCGACTACTTCCTGCGACTAGTACTACCTCCCGTGATTGATCTCCATTCCTTTCCCTTTCCACCCGTTCCACCTCCACCTCTGCTTCGCTCCCTGTTCCTTCTTTTCCCCCATCCCATCCCATCCCATCCCATCCCCTCTCCCTCCTCCCTCTCTCCTCCTACCTTCTTCCGCTTCCCTTTTTTCTCTTCCCGAACCCTCCTCCCACCTTTACTTCCCGCCTCCTTCCACCCCCTCCCCCCCTCTGTTCCTCCCTTCTGCCTCTTTAGCATTTCCACGCACTACTCTCACTCCCTGCTGCCTATCAACCATACCCTTGGAGCCGATGCTAGCCGCAGCGAACACGAGACGCGTCGAGGATTGGCGCAATCACCAAGGAACACCCTCATGAACACTAGCTCTTGGATGGCATTACCACGCACAAAAAAGCGAATGTACTTTCTTACCCTCATTGCAATTGTATCGGAACGTCGTTTTGAAGCGTTTGGTAATGCATCCAGAGCGGGTAGCTGGTCTCTTCCGTAAGCACTCGCTATGGGCGAGAGAGGGCATATGGCTGGAAAATCGCTGGGAGATTGGACTGAAGCCACTTGTCTGACTGCCCGGTCAACTGTCAGTAAACCTAAGAAACCGTGAAAACGCGCGGAGGGGTCCTTGAAACTTACGAGATTCGAATCCGGATTCATACCGTTTGAAGGGTCAGCCGCACCTCGGTTGCGTCAGACTTTTCTCTTGATTTCCCCGTCGCGATGTGATGAGCTCTCGCGGGCTGTGGCACGCAGGTCCTTCGAAAAGTACGGTTTACGGAAGGACGAGTAAAGCATCCGGTCAGCAGACCATGCTCCGGTGCAAAATTGGCAGAGGTTCTGATGATACCTCGGGTGCCCAATTGACAACTCAAGGTAGTAGGTCCCCCCACCCGGAGTCGATTGAGTTGATGAAACGAAAAATGCTTGTCAATCAACGTCAACCTTCACACTGGGCGGGTGGCTTAGCTCGATCAACTCCACTGATCCGGACCTTTAAGCTTGACGAGGAAGCTGTGATTCGAAGGAGCTGCCCTTGCGCACGCGAGTGATGGTCCATTTGGCTAAGTTGATCCAGTGGAAGGGTGGAAAATACAATTCAGCGATATTTTACTCCCCCGGCCGACTGGTTGCTTCTGATGGAAAAACCGGCGTTAATCGTGTACATGCCGTGCGGCGTTGGTCGTCTCTGTGGAAGCCAGTTAGGGGGTCGGCCAGGATCCGTAGACCTTAGGTGGAAATTTTCCAGGCTAGCACCGACGTGCGCCAGTGTCTCGGCTCCAGAGAAAGCGTCATAGCGGGGAGGGTTACGGGGTCACTGCGCGCCTTCTGTGGCGATAAACCGGGCGTGCGGTTCCAGCATGACCACAGATTCCAGGGGAGAAGTCACCGCCAGTTCGCTTAGCAAAGCCTCGAATCTGGCCGCGTCGGTTTCTATAACCAGTTTTGGTTGCTGAATGACCAAAGGAGGTGCAGAACCCGTTCTCAAGTTTCTCCGGCGGAGTTGATAGGGGTGTAATCTTTGACAGTCGCCGAGACGATCGGTAAGTATGTAGCCCACTTACATAACATGGTGCAGATGTCATGTGGTGTTTGGATGTGTGCCATCGAGCTTCTCTTCACTTGGTACGTGATCTAGGGGTAAGCCGCGCCTCAAGGCCTCAAGCTCAAGGCTCCCCAGACTTTGGCTCCCCAGCTTCACCCTTCCGGGACGGACAACGATATTTCCATACTTAAGGATACCCGATTACGTGCGTAAGAAAATGCATATGCACTGTCGGAGGCGAACAAAAGTCAATGAATGTAAATGTCCTGTCGTTTACATACCCAATAAAAAATACCATCGTCAGAAGAGTATCGACTCTTCATTGGAATCCGAATGGTCCGTGGCCTCCCCATTGTCCACCCATCCCGTTTTGGCCGCCGAAATTGCCCATGTTCCCTAGATTCCCCATCCCGTGGTTCATTCCCATCATCCCCTCCATCCCACCCATCATCCCGGGCAAACCTCCCATTCCTTGCATCCCACCCATGTTCATGCTCATCGGACCCATCATCCCGGGCATCCCACCCATCCCTTGCATGGCGTGCATGCCCGGCATCCCGGGCAGGTTCTGGAGATTAGCTACATTTGGGAGATTCGGTAAACCCCCGTGTCCGTGAAGCTGGCCGCCAGGGCCGCCCATTCCCCCCATGCCAGGAAGGTTCATCCCCATAGTCGGGTCCATACCCATCATGCCACTCATCTGTCCCATCTGTCCCATCTGTCCCATACCTCCCATGTTCCCCATCTGGCCCATCCCACCGATTTGTCCCAGTTGTCCCATCTGGTTCATTCCTGGGACCATCATTCCAGCCCCAAATGGTGGTCCTCCAATTCCGCCCATGCCGTTCATTCCTGGCATCCCGCCCATTCCGTGGGCATTAGACATGGTGACAACATTTGGCATGTTGGACAGAGCGTGCATGTTTTGCAACCCACCGGGACCTCCTCTCATCGCAGCCATCGTCTGTTGATTGATGACGTGTTGCACGAGATCGGGCGTGAGGTGACCACTTGGCCCCTGGAGTTGGTGTTGGTGTTGATTGTGCCCCTGGCGAGGTTGAGCGGATGGGTTTGGGGTTTGATTCGTGGATACATTGGAAGGCCCACTCCGGACTGGGGATTTTGGTCGTAGAGCCTCGATCTCTGCAAGTAAAAAGGTACGGACGATTATGTCAGTAAACGAGCGACAAAGTCAGCCAACAGAACTCTCACCCGAAGTCATAGGTACCACCATTCTTCCACCGGATCCCTTCGCCAGTTCCTTAAGATCCCTCTCCCACACATCCTTGTCCCATGCCCTCGCCTGAGTGATACTTTCACCATCATCCTCAACGACATCCTGCACGGGTTCTTCCTCACCCTCGGCTAGGACTGACACCCAGCCCCGTCGCAGGGTCTTCCCCCGAGCAAAGAGCTCGAGTCGCCGGAGCCCAAGGCAGAAGTTTTCAATAAGCGTATACATTTCTGGCGGTTTGAGGGTAGGATCGTCATGGTCGCCTTCCCATATCAAGACGTCCGTGTCTAAATGTCATAAGAGGTTGAGGGGTAGGAGAAGGAAAAAGAGCGTGCATACCAACGTTACAGTGTACAAACCAACTATCCGTAGACCTACGGACTGTGCCGCGAATGCCCATAAGACAGTGCTGTTTCGTGCGTACCAGCAAAGATGTTGTCGGAGGATCTGTCTACAACACAGAGATAAGGACATGTTGACTCTACCCAAACAGCGAGACGAACCCCGGGTCCATTATTGCCCGCGATATTAGTCTTCACCCATACAATGTCTTCGCACCTTCGGAAACCCCACTTCGCAAGAACCTCTCGACCTCTTTCCAAGCCGTCCCCAGCTCCGCTTCCTACCCAAAGAAGGACGAATGAGGGATCGGCAGAAAGAGCGGGTATTTGCAGGTCTTCCAAGTCCGTCCAGGTGAAGGATGAGGAGAATGGCGGGTCAATCAGTATGATGTCAAACTTGGCTTGTTGAAGCGAAGCGAGCTGAGATATGGGGAGGTAAGTGGGAGGATGCGCATGTGTGTTTACGGAAGCCTTCTTGAGCCCCAACAAACGCTGTTGTTTAGGGTACCTAAGCGAACGCATCAAAACGAGGGAGACCACTTGGAAGATTAGAAGGCTCACTCCTCAAATCTATGGGCTGGATCTGCACCTAGGACCCAATTCTGCGACCATTCCCCTCCGTCAACGTATCTTTGACTGTAATCATTCCTGATCGTCTCCTCCTCGGGTACATAGTTTTGGTACTTTGCAACACGTGCCTTCTTCGCAGGAGGTAAGTCTGGCCTCACTACTCTTTGCTTCGGCTGTAGCAACGGACTGCCAGGCGGTGATAGTGAAGGTGAAGGTGGGGGTGAAGGGAGAAGATCGAGCTTGAGTAGGGATTGAGGCGGTGACGGAAGAGTTGCAAGCAATCTGCGGTGGTATTTCTGAGATGTACGGACGCGAGTGACGAGCGAGGAATGTGCGGCGAGGAGGTCATTAGCGGAACTCAAGCAATCGGTCACTGACATCGAACGGAAGAAGGGACGTAGTTACCGTGAGAACCTGATGTGCGCCAAATCAGGTTGTCAACTGGAACTTTACCAACTACACAGACATGGCGGATTTCACCCAGCCTTCTCCACATGAACGCCTTGGATCACTGCCTCACAACAACAGACATCAAGGGCGTGGCTACGCGTCTCACGAGGACGTAAGACTTATCGAGATTCTCGAACTGATCCACCAAGGGTCTGATTCTCCTTCCGAACAGCAGTGCACAGCTTACCAGGTGCCTTGCGTTTGGACCCTCACATTACGCGTATATGTGGGTCTTTTGCGTCTCGGGGCTTCTAATGAAACATAAAGGAGACTGAGGTCGCAACTCGTACGGGCAGAACGTGACAACGATTTGTCAATTACTGATGTTTCCTCAGGAAGATCGTGGGTTCCTTGATCCATTAAGGGTGAACGGGTTGGCATTGTTGGAATGTCCCCAAAATTTTGGGTCTTCTTTACCACCTACAGCTTTTCAGGCCGTTCACCAAACTGGCATGTGTTGACCGAATCTCGGCTCTGCCATTCGCCGTTTGCACACTGTGTTGCGGACCGAGACCGGAGTTGACGTACCTAAAGAAACGTGAATTCAAATTCTATCCTGGCCAGGATGTTGTCATCGGCTACCTGGACCCCCCGGACGGAAACTCCCCGAAACAACTCATCCACAATCGGTTTCTTGCTTTTATCCCGCCTCCACTCAACCAGGACGTAAGGAATCCTCGGGTCTGCGCCAGAAGGCGCTTCCGAACCAAAATAAAACGCCCAAACAAACTTGCTTCCCGTAAATCATAAACCCCCCCATCCCCGTCCCTCCCTTGGATATAGAAGCGGCTCTCATCTTCCCCCTCCCATCCCCTCAACCTTCTCTCCAAAGCAATGCAAAACAGCACCTTTCTTCCCACTTTCTTTCACCAACCCAATAACGGGAGCGTGTCGCACCCTTCTTCGAGCGCCCACTATGCAGACAGGGGCGGGGAGTCGAACCTGGAAGTGGGCGAATCACCATGGGCCCTCCGTTCCACATTCGACGCCCGTCACCCAAGTCAGGGGCCAAGCGCTTTGGCCGAGTGGGAAACTGCTACCCTTTGGACGCCAGATGCGACTGGTCGTTTACCCCAAGAGGCCATCGGAGGGATAGGCATGTTTGATCCCGCTTCGACTATCCACGCGTCTTATTCGGTGGGCCGCACATTGCAGTGTCATGCTCCCGTTTTTCTGACTGCATGTTAGGACGTGTTTTTGGACCAGGGCACTCCCGAATTTTTCCACCCCGCTTTTAGCCAACCCGTGCTCCCTTACCCTCTTAGTCAAGTAGCAAGCAGGGGGGTGATTAACAATTCACCCGACGGAATGGAACGCCAATCAATTTCACTGGGGTACGCATCTTCCCGTAGATCAGTAAGCCAAGATCCCAGATATGGTTTTGATGAACAATGACGTGTTATCGGACAGGCTGGGAATAACCCAGAGGACCACCTGCAACTGCCGACTGCAGATGCCGTCCGAACCGTAGTCTACGAAGCCAATGTAGCCCCCGTTTCTTCCCCTCCGCTGCCGGTGCATCTTCACTGGCGCAAAATCCCGCAAGAGCGGTATATCCCCAAGATGGGAGACAAATCTTTTTTGCGACTACAAGGGGTCACATTCAGCGTCAACGGTACCCTTGGCTTCAACATGAAACGAGCGTTGGATCAAAATTTCAGGGGCTTGGATGGAAGAGATCGTCCCGTTCTCGAGGATGCGAATGGCCCGGTTTCATGCAGGCTTTTGGTACGTCGACAAAACCCTCGGCCTTTACGGAAAACTGCTAATGCGAGTGCTTTTGGTGGTTTACCAGTTTTCTGGGTACCCAGCCGACACCCAACATAATCAAGTACGAATCTGGTCGTAAGGTCTTATCCCTCTGTATATTGATGTGTTTCAAGATCGCGGTGAAAAATTGGAAGAAAACCCCTGCTCCAATAACGAGGAGCAAACTTGCCTACGAGATTGCCAAGCGCATTAACCGCTACCTGGACGACCTGGCCGTTCGTCGTCATCTTCTCTTTCATCATTCAGCTCCTGACGAGTGAGACCAGACGGCTCAGATGGACCCATCTGCCGACCCTCGGTGGACTGTTGGGCAGGGTTGCATGAAAATCGAGAACATGTATTTGGTTAGCTTCACCTGGGTTTCCAAAGGTTCGCTCCAGCCAGAGATCTGGGTCGACACTGCCTGCGCTTGATTTAGTTCGACTGGAATCAGATCAGAACGTAAGCCAGGGGTCATGCGGGAGAGCGTGAGCGATGTATGCAGGCCGCGAAGCAAGGTCTAGATACAGCTGGGCGGTGTTTGCGGCACGCTGTTGTTTGTATAAGGTTCGAGCCTGGACTCTTGACTTGTTTTTTTGTCTCGAGAGGTGAATTGCGGTGTATAGAAGCCGATTATTCGTTTTTTCTCTATACAATGGCTATTGACATTTTCTGAACCCATGTTCGTTGAAGTTTGTATGCAGCGCCCGTTTATGATCAGTAGTTATCTGCAAAGAATCATGCTGTCCTATTTGCTTTCTTCTCTCTCGCGTGGCGGTCAAATGTCCAACTTTCCTACGAGTGTGGAACGTTGTCTCGTAGGAAAATTCGGGCTGCTTCTTTGCCCCTCGCATTGGTCTTCGAAGCCACACCACAGTGACAACGCATCACGGTGCTGGCCAGATCCTGCTAAGTACGTACGCTGATGCACGACATCATGGAGATTCTAGACCCCCGGCTACGGATGAAAAACTGGATGTCAGCTGGAAGTTCGTACCGACCGATTCAATTCGGAATCCAGGAAGAGAGATCCAGGCCCGGCCGCCGGCTAAGCCACTTGAGGGATGAGCGCTGGATGAGTTCGATGCTCACGAGGTCTCTAAGGGCTGTCATCAATCTTCATTCGGTTGGCGGAGCGTATCCTCGCGCCACCCGGAACCCCTTACTAAAACCTCTTTGATGTCCTAATAAGAATTTCATTTCAAAAGCTCGATTGCCGTTTGCGATGTAACTAACTTTTGGCCCATCACCCTTGGGTCTAGACACTCATTCAATGCTGACTCTGTAAGAAGAGCGTCTCCTTTATCCCCACCAGCGAATTTGGTCTACTTATTTTCCGGTATCACTGCACATGCGTGGTCTGGGCGATTGGCCTAGCCCGGTCCATTTTTGGTTCCCCTGCTTGCCACACTGGGGGTGCACTGAAAAACTTCGAGCTGTGCGACCTGCAAGCGAAGACGTTCCTCTGGGGTACTAGACCCATGAAGATTGGGTCCATCCCGTCCGAAAATGGCCCGCGTGGCCTTCATCTTTGCCCCTCGGTGCGCCCTCCTGAGATTGCCACGTGCGACACAAGTGCCCCTACCTCAATGCGGTAATCTCGACTGAAAAACTCGTATAAAATTCCGCGGCTCCTTTACGGGACTACTGCTGGAAGGGGAAGGTTTTAGGTTGCGGAGGAAGCGGTTGACTCATCCCGCGCCAGATGCCGAGGGAGTGAGGGAGAATCTCGCCACCCAGGAAGTGAAAGGTACTTCAATATACAGCACTCGTGTGAGTCTGACCCTATAGTACCTCTTCAAATAATTGTCTCTTGCCACGTTTCGCAGTGATCACGCACCCATCCGTGGCGGCTGTAGGATGAGCAAACGTGGGAAAAGTCATGACGGGCAAGTGATCGACCTCAATCCCGAACCTCTCCGGCCCACTCAGACTGATTCCTTGTGCATCATGCCTTGACTTTAGCACGCGCTGACTCGTGACTGACTCGGCCAATCACACCACCGTAAGGCGCAGAGCAGACTTGTCTGCAGGGGATAAAGTTGGTCGCATCGCTTCCGAGGCAACAACGTCTTCGCGTAGTGTCCAAAGCAATTTCAATTCGGTGAGACTCACGCGAACCCCCTGACTTTGGCATGTCCCTCATCACGGATGCGTTGAAACCGGGCGGTATCATGATCGCTACCATTTAAAAGCAGCGATCCCTTGAGCACCTGTCACAAGGGTCGATTTCTGTCCCCCATGGTCGATTTACCCAATCGCGCGAGGACACCTGATCCCTCGAGATGTTAGCAAGGTGGGAGGTTACGGTCTTCCAATTCCGTGGGAGGGCTGCTCCTTATTCCTAAACGCACTGTCTCGACATTGGCAGCCGAGGTAGATCAAAAATGGGATATAAAAGTGAGACCTTGCTGACACTCAGGGTGACCGAAAATCTTACTCCGAAAGATAAAGCCCTCTTCTTGAATATGTCGGTTTGCCGCATAAAGGTTCCATTCCAACTGGTGGTTAATCCAACTCATCGAAACTTTGGTCGTACGTGATGCGATGGATATTTCTGTTACGACCGCTCATGCTCGCCCTTGTAGACAAACGAAAACGTCCACATCCTCTTTGGATATCTGTTACAAACCGAAGACTTTGAGATTATGTGATCCCAACACTTCTGTGCTCCAACTACTGGGAGCTACGATAGCCCGCTGCTGAACAAGTTGCGAAGATTACGGGAGGTTCTTTGGATGTTCCCGTCAGCGACGCCGCAAAGGCGCCCAAAAAGGATTATGGAGGAGATGTATCTGATTAGTGATTGGATGCCGATTCGTTCCCGACATACCTGCTAAATTCCGGCTTTCGAGCACCTGCGAAACCTATTTGCCAACGGTTCAAGACGAACGTTATTGGAGCTGCCCAACTCATAAATGCCTCTCCTCCTCTCCTTGGGAGGGGACCCACGAAGAAGGTTGCAACGATCTCGGGCTTTGTCAGAGATGGTGAACGCGGAGTAAAATGCCGAGTTCAGAGAAGGGATTCGTGTTCTTTGCTATCAGCTCTGGACTAGAGAAAACCTCGGACTGTAAAAGCCTCCTTTGTGGGTCACTTCTTGGGGGAGATCTCGCCATCGCACATAGTGCCAACGTGATTTCCTCCCAGTCCGATTCCCCGCTGTCTAGAAGGCGCAGTTTCATTAAAATCATGAGGGGATAGTGGCTGTGAGAGTAATTAAGGGAGACTAATGAGTGGAGCAAGGAATCCAAGAGGCTCAGGGAACGAAAGGTGATGGTATCCGAGTACAGGCTATAGTTACATGGGTATAGGTCAAAGGGAAGAGGTGACGAAAAAGAGCGGGGATTAGTTCGTCGTAAATGGATCGTAGCCTATGTACACCAGGAGATAGGAAAATAAAAGGGTGTAACGATGAATCAAAGGGCCTCCGCCGCCTTCGGAGGCTCAAGAGTAGCTGTACTGGGGATGAAGTTGACAAGGGATTTCACCAACCGAGCGTCCTACAGCAGGGGGAAAACGGGGTTCAGCCGCAAAGTATCACGGAACGTCAGATGACCCACATCGTGCGCGACATAAGCCTTGAAAACCCTCTCAGGCGGATCGACTGGACCATCGTATGGTAGCTCCGACGACGACGATCCGACAGATTGAAGCTTCGAAGTAAGGTTCTTCAACGCCTTGCCGGAGCTAGTCGAGGATCGGTAGATCTGCTTGAAGTAGTGTCTGAAATCTAAAGTGATCCGGTGAGCCCAAAACACTCGGCTCAGGATAGGGAAAACCTACATTGTACGACGGTCTCGACATCGTTCGATCTGTCCTTGAAGGAGACTACGTGTTCAACGACCTTCGTGCCAGCCTCAAGTTTCTCCCGCAACAAGTTGATTTTGTTGTGGATAAGCACCAGAGGGGCTTTACCGAGCATCTCGTTCCTCACGACGCCCCCCCAGAGGTCCATCGAACGCTTGAGTTCGTTTTCGTTGTCATCCGACCATTCGTCGAAGCAATCGAGCGGAGCAACGAATAGAACGGCATCGAGTCGTTCGAAAAATGATGCCCAGGCCAGTTTCTGGATCAGAGGAAGTCACAAGTCAAAACCGAGCACGATACCACAACAACGATGTAGTCCTACCGTTGATCGAGTTGATTCGAAAGAGTACATGATCCACTCTGTTCCCTCGAATTTGTCTGATAGAGAGATTTGTCATCCAAAAATCACGGGGGTTGGAGCAGAGCGAAATACCGGTCTCGAAGATCATCCTATATTCCTTCACACCAGAACGTCTCAAACGCGCACGCATGATGTCGTCATCGGTCGCCTGATAATGTTTGACCGCGATCCGCTCCATTTCCTCAAGGAAACTGGAAGGGGATGAGTGAACAGGGATTGACAGGACAAAGCTCCCAGCACTCACAAGCCGCATGAGGACAGTGCCACATCCTGCCACTTCAACGAAGCATTGAGAGTCTTCTGCACAGTCTCATCCTCCCACAGCACCTTGACGACTTTAACAAAACCAGCCAGGACTGCCCCAACCTCTTCATTCGTCCGTTTATCCGGAAACTTGATATCCGAGTCATCGGTGACCCCAACATTACCCGACAGTTGTCTCGACAATTCTGTTCGAGTGGAATTCAAGAAACCCAGTTGGAGTTTGATCGTTGAGTACTGCCTTATGAACTCGAGAGAAAAATGGGTCTGAGAGGATGAGAAAGATTCGGCGGACATCTCTTGATTGATGATACCCAAGATATCTGAGATGTTCTGCATGAGGTTGAGTTGTACAACGGCGGTCCAGAAGCATCGTGCAGCACGTGGGGCATAGGCAAGTTGGATCTCTGTAGATGAGATATCAGCGACACGTTTGTAGTAGCAAGGCCAGGGTTCATCGTTTACGCACGCTTAATGAGGGTAGATTTTCCTGATGCAGATGAGACACGTTAAACTTTCAACTTTAATTATTACAAGAATAGCCTACCACTGGCCCGATGTCCGAGCACAAGTACTCGGACTCGTTTCTTTGCGGGACTCCGATTGGCGGCTTTGAACTTTTCGCCGTTAAGATCCTCATCAATCCTGTCGCTGATGTGCTTGGCGGACAACTCCTGCTGCTCACGCCTGAACCTCTCCGTCTTTGTCTCATTCTTGGGCGGAGCGGTAAATGAGGCCAATGGATCCAAGTCTTCGTTGACCTGGGAAGGCTGGGGTCCTTTTATAGCCATGGTCTTGTGATCCAGAAGAAAGCAAGCCTAACGGGAGAAGGGGCAAGGAAGAGAGGTTGTAGGAGAGTGAGTGAAGGGGAAGGAGGGGAAGGGTGGGTCCTTGACTGACGGAGACTCCATATATACTGCCGAGGTAGCGATGGCTGGGAGGGTTTAGGCTGCTCCCCTGGTTTGGTACCGAGCAGAGGCGAGCAGCTCGTTAACGAGCCCCGTTTGATAACTGGAAGGACAGAAGCTTGTCATTACGCAACTCCCAAAGGAACCGAAAGCACCTGTTCGAAGATGCTCAAGGCCCAATTGGTTTTGGGTTGCGATGGAAAGTTTGTAAGGTTTCGTCGCCAGGCTACCATGGAGGGGGACCGAGTGACTCGGCATTTCACCCTCCGGGTGTCTGTTGACCAGTCTCCTCTTCCTGCGGACGTGGGTGGGGTCCCTGTCGACGTACCAACTCCGAGTCGATCACGCATGTTGTGGGAGGGTGAGGCTCGCATCTCTCCACCCAAACATGGAAGTGGGCGAATCACAGGAACGGGACGAGGCACTAATCAATCTGTCAAATTGATTGGCCGTTGTCAAGGTGGCAACTATAGTGGCAGGGCGTTACGTATGCCCGTTCTGGAAGGGAAATACGAAGAGGCGATTTGACTCGAGCTTACGTTCGCTCCGCTGGTCTTGGCCCATTTTCTGTTTCCGCCAGGGCCCGTAAATCCACCTGACGGATCTGGGATCAGGAATGGAGAGGTATCAGACGATTTGTTTGTTCTGAGGCTCGAGGGAAGATTCGTGACCTTTCAAGGGCCTACACCGGGTTCATCGGGGACGACACGGGGATTCGCAGGACGTCTGTGAGGTAACAATTGGAGTTGTGAGGCGCGCTGGACGTTCGAATGACACAAAACAAGAGACGCGTGAAACACATGGCTCTCGTTTGTTGTGCGGTTCACCTGCTCCCATTTCCAGCAAACCATGGAGACAATAATTGTCAAGTTTGCCGCATGGCTGGAGAGGGCCGTGCGTACAAACGGTCCCAGCTCGGCGCTATCCAACGCGTATAAATCCAAGGATGATCACAGCTCGATCAACGCTGATCACCCTCTGCATCCTCGCAAACTCTCCCTGGCGGATCTTCTCGCACTCACGACCATAGCATTATTACTACCTGATGGAAGCGCCAATCTTGAATTGGATACTCTTTCTGGGGAGGGAAGTTACGACCCAAGTGCGTAGCCGAACACCGTTGCTGGGCGAAATTCGATCGACTGATCAAAATGTCCTTTCTTCTCGCCACCGCTCTACTCGACTTTGCTTTATGGCGAACACCCGATGTGATGCGTTTAGGAATACAAAGCCGCCTGGGAGCTCGTGAAGGACTGTGTTCCTCATGTCACCATTCCGTATGACCCCACCTCTGCTGATTCACTACGTGCGCCCATCTCCTTATCTCTCCAATGGGCGGTGTGGAGCTAGGATGACTGAACTACAAGCAGGGCAACTATTCGCTCATATGCTACCCTTACTCATGATGCGACATCGTCGAATTTCTCGCAGGAGGTGGCATGATCACCAGACAGCAACCGGGAAACACTGGATCGAGCAGGTTCGTGCTTCGTGACTCAAGAAAGCCTTGATCAACTCAGTTCATCTTGAGCCTCCACAGGACCTGGATCCAAATGTTCCAATCCCACCCAACCGCGTCAGAGCCATGATAGGTTACCACCTCGCTTGGGAGCATAACATTATCGCGATGTCTATGACCCAAGGGAGGCAACGAGACGTCGTTTATATCGGAATGGCCATCAAAAGAATGCAAGTCGAACCTCGGGAAGCTTCCGTGCAGACCTACGCCCAGTCGTTCTACCACAAGGTTCGCTTGGGACCGTCGACATCAAAATTTGTTTGTGGCTGATCTTCAATCCAGCTGACCAGGCTCGAGATATCGTTCATTGGGCCCGACAATGAAGAAGATGTCATCTTACGGCGTCTCTGCATCCTTCTAACACTCAAGCAAGCGTATATTCGTGCAGTGGGCCAGCCTCTAGGGTTCGATTGGTCCCGTCTCGAGTTCAACATACCAGACAGCACTGCCACTGGGGATCACCGAACACTCAATGGATGGGAGTTTCGGTTGTACAAGGCCTGCGTAGGGATCGAGCGGAAAGGCCAAGTGATCAAAGAAGAGTACCAGTGCTGTTCTGCGTACTTCAGAGGCCACAACGGCGTCAAGTTTGTGTTCCACGACGAGCAGAAGGAGCTTGACAGCTGGGTGCAGTTTATCACGACAGATCAGCTCGTGAACGTCGTTGACAAGTTACGAGACTGAGTCCGTTTCTTTTTCCTGTTTCCCCGTTCCTTAAATTTTTCCATCCACGTCCACACATCGTTGCACATATGGTGCTATCACCTCTCTACACATCACCACGCTTGTACATATACCTTACGATTTTGTCGAGGATAAACTCGACCTCCAAGCTCCCTTTACGATCACGATCTCTGAGTGCCTACCCGATGGAGCCCTGGACTAACCAAGAAAAGAACTGACTGCCACTTCGACCAACCGGAATAAGTAACGTGCTGAGCATTGCCTCAGGCTGTGCCATGGCCGCTTATAAGCATCAATGGTGAAAAACGGATTCCTGGGACCACAGAAACATCATTATTGTGATACTAGGAAAGCTTCAAGTGTGAGCAAGCTATCTTGGGCGTACATGAAGGCCTTGGCCATGGGCCTGGACCTAAGCGCGAATTACCACAGACATGATTCGATCAGGGCGCTGCTTCGGATTCCAAGCCCCAAGAATGACTAGCGACCACGTGCCTCGTTCTACTTGAAGAGCGGCTCGTGTCCTCTTTCACCCCACTCCCCCCCTTTGCTCTCTCCCCTTTCATTCTAATCTTTACTTCCACACGAGCGCACTATGGTTGATTTTGGTCCTGGTTCCGTAGAAGTTGGCTCAGAGCCCAAGCAGGGTGAGGGCAAGGTTCGCAGGAACTCTCTCGTCGCCGAGGGTGAGCTCGCGGCTCGCCCCATGGACGGCATGGACACCGTCTACGACGTCCTCGCATACGTCGACCGCACTTACGGGAGCAAGAACGCTATCGGTTACCGCGAAATAGTTGACGTTCATTTCGAGGAGAAGGAGGTTACAAAGAACATAGGAGGCAAGGAGGTCAAGGAGAAGAAGAAATGGTCGTATTTTGAGCTCAGCGAGTTCAAGTATCTCACCTTCACTGAACTTCGAAAGACTTCCGAGGCCATAGGCCGAGGCTTGGCTGATCTCGGCCTCAAGAAGGATGATATCTTCAACATATACGCCTCCACAAGGCATGTGTTTCCCCTCCACTGCGCAACATGCTGCGGTGCTTATCTTCCCCTGTGATTAGTGTGAACTGGCAGTTAATTTCCTTCGGTTGTACCTCTGTCTCGGTCACCATCGCTACCGCCTACGACACCCTGGGCGAATCCGGTCTCACCCATTCCCTAAACGAACCAGAATGTGTGGGGATCTTCACCAACGGTGACCTCTTCCCAGTCCTCGCGAATGTCCTTCCCAATACCCCTACCGTCAAACTGGTCGTTTATGACGGCAGCCCCAAGTCTGAACTCCTCGAAAAGATCAAGAATACCCGCGGAGACATCACCGTTCTCTCTATTGAGGAACTGCGTAAGCGTGGAGAGGATATTACCATTACCGAGGCAGAGGCAGAGTCGCGTCGGCCGAAGTCGGAGGACGTAAACTGCATCATGTACACCAGCGGATCCACTGGGAACCCCAAGGGCGTCGTCATCACCCACTCAAACCTCATGGCTGTTCTTGGAGGAGTTTACGCCCTCCTTCGGCACCAAATTAAATCCGACGACACCTTCCTCGCGTTCTTGCCCCTCGCGCACATCATGGAATACGTTGTTGAACTCGTCCTTTTGTCTGTCGGCATGACCTTTGGGTATGGACGGATCAAGACGTTAACCGACGCGTCCGTGCGGAACTGCAAGGGCGACCTCCGCGAGTTCAGACCTTCAATCATGGTCGGCGTCCCTGCTATCTGGGAAACGATCAAGAAAGGTGTTCTTTCCCAGGTCAATCACGGAGGAGCTCTCAAGAAAGCGATGTTCAACGGATCCTTGAAGATCAAGAAGAACAATGTTCCCATTCTGAGCCAGGTCGTCGATAGCGTCGTCATGAGCAAGGTCAAGGCTGCCACCGGTGGTAGGCTCAGGCTCGCGCTTAGCGGAGGGGCTCCCCTAAGCTCTGAGACCCACGAATTCCTAAACTTGACGATTCTCACCGTCCTCCAAGGTAACTCACGCTCTTTCGGCCCAATATATGCGGTGTTGACTGTCATTTTACAAGGTTATGGTCTCACTGAATCATGTGGAATGTGTGCCATCCTGCCGCCCGAGATGATGTCCTACGGAAACGTTGGACTCCCCGTCCCCTGCCTCGAGGTCAAGTTGATAGACGTTTCCGAGGCCGGGTATTTCGCCAATGGCTCACCGCCTCGAGGAGAGATTTGCCTCCGTGGTCCCTCGGTTATCAAAGGCTACTTCAAACGCCCTGACCTCAACGAAGATCCCACCATTTTTACGCCCGATGGCTGGTTCAGGACCGGAGACGTTGGCCAGTGGAATCCCAATGGGACGTTGAGCGTGATCGACCGGCACGTACAATTTTGTCTATTCATATCGAGCAGTTGTGCTGAAATGGACCTTACACAGTATCAAGAACTTGGTGAAACTTTCAGGTGGCGAGTACATCGCCCTCGAACGTCTCGAGGCTGTCTACAAGTCCTGTAACCTCGTTCAGAACCTGTGTGTATATGGACACCACGATGCCAAGCAACCCATGGCTGTAATTATCCCCCACGAGGTTCACTTGAGGCACGCGTTGAAGCAAGGCGCTGTGGATGGTGTGGATCCTGACGCCTCGTTGCATACGTTGTGTGAGTACCCGGGCGTGGGGAAGTTCGTGTTGGAGAACTGCAACGCCATCGGAAAGAAGAATGGGTTCAAGCCGCTTGAGATTTTGGAGTCGGTGGTTTTGACGTCTGAGGAGTGGACTCCAGAGAGTGGAATGGTCACCGCTGCTCAGAAGCTGCAGAGGAAGAAGATCCACGAGGCCTTCAAGGACGAAATAAAGGTTAGCTTTTGTTTTTTTTCGTCTCGGGTGTGTGGTGCTGACTGCGTCTCTTCGAATCTGCAGAAAGTGTATCCTTACTGAGCTCGGCGACGAAGTGACCTTCGTGAAATCTTTAAGCATTCCCGACTCCTTGTTATCCGCCATTGATATGTACATAATCTTGTAATTGCGCTTCATGGAATCATGACTTCCGTGTACAGTAACATTTTCACTGTCCATCTCGTTGTGGGTCGGACAACGCCGGAACAGAGGGAAAGTGCATCAAAGCGAGGTTTCAAGCGCCCACCAACGAGAACCCTCCGATTTCCATTTCTTCTTTCCTCATCCATATTCTCCCTCTCGCCCACCAATGTTGCGAGCGTCGACAACCACTGTTCGCAACTCCACGCGTCTAGCACGCTCCTTTGCCACCGTCGTCGACTCTGCAAGTGGTGTCAAGGTCGCTGCCATTGACAATGGCCAACCCACTTCCGCCGTCACTTTTTTGGTCAAAGCCGGAAGCAGGTTCGAGAACAAACCCGGTGTCGCCCACGCTCTGAAGAACTTTGCATTCAAGGTTCGGAAACATTCACGTCTGTCGGATTTTTAGCACCCTGATTGTACTTTTCTTCTCGTTCCGGATAGAGCACCAACACGCGCTCGGCTTTGGGAACCGTGAGGGAATCTGAACTTTACGGCGGTGTCTTGACTTCTAGTCTGTCAAGAGAGCATCTGGCTTTAACTGCTGAGTTTTTGCGTGGTGATGAGTGCGTGTTTTTTCTAGCGCGTATATGCGTCCTTCCGAACGGGACGGTGGTTTCTGACGGGTGCTTCGGAATTACAGGGAATACTTTGTGGACGTCCTTGCATCCTTCATTACTGGTGCCCGGCTCCCCCGACACGAGCTCAATGAGCTGGTTCTTCCCCTTGTGGAAGCCGATTCCGTTGCTGCCTCGAATGACCCCACAACCAAAGCTTTGGAGGCCGCTCATACCATTGCCTTCAGACACGGCCTCGGGGCTTCTCTCTTCGCGACACAGCACCCGAGCTTTACCATCGACGACATCAAAACTTTCGCTACGTCCGCCTTCTCCAGCGGGAACATTGCCGTCCTCGGAACCGGAATCGACCAAGCCAAGCTGAGCAAACTCGTCGAGAAGTTCCTTGGGAAGATCCCTTCTTCCTCCTCCGCTGCTACGCCTTCGACAAAATACTACGGTGGTGAGACAAGGGTGGAGTCGACCAATCCCCTTCAGACCGTGTTCATTGGGTTCGGAACGACCGGTGCTCCATCGAATGACCTTGCCGCTCTGGCCTCGCACGTCGCCCCCGAGCCCCATGTGAAGTGGTCAAAGGGCATTTCGCCAATCTCGGAAGCTACACCCTCCGGAACGACCGTTCAGACCGTGTACCTGCCATACTCCGACGCGACTCTCTTCGGTGTCCTCATCCAAGGAGAGAACGCTGCTGATACCAAGACGGCCGCTCAGGCTGTCGTCAAGGTCCTCAAGTCTCAAGTGAGCGAGACTGACGCGAAGAAGGCGGTTGCGAAGGCCAAGTTTAGGGCTGCCTCCGAGGCTGACTCGAGGGATGGTGTTGTCTCGCTGTTGGGGAACAAGGTTTTCGCGGGTGCGGACGCGTCGATTGAGACCACCCTGTCGTCGTTTGATGCCGTTACTCCGTCGTCTATCTCTTCGGTAAGTCGATTGTTTGGGTATATGCGGGTGGAAGACTGATTCGGGGTGTTCTCAGGCTGCTTCGAAATTGTTGAAGACTAAACCAACATACGTAGTCGTTGGTGACATCACCGCCCTCCCTTATGCCGATGAAGTCGGGCTCTAGAACTGACCTTGACTTAGCTTATTACTCACCACACCAAAACCATTATTATCTTAGATAAAAGAGAATGTCAGTCGTGGTCTCGGACACTCGGAAAAACGCTCAGATTTTTTATTTATCTCGACCACAAGTACAAGGTAAAAGAAGCACCAACAAATTTCTGCGAGGAACAAAGTACATTCACCGACATTCACGCGTGCACACCGTGTATCTCACACGTTGAATGCGGCTAATTCAAATGTCGACAAGACCGACCGAATCTACCTAGGTCCTAGGGGTAGTGCGTCGAGCAGTGACGGTACGATAGGCGATGTGCAATCCTGGAATATTGAAGATATCGCTGAGAAAATCGTACACCAACTTGTTGATGGCGGCTTCGTCGTGTCCGGCTTTCGCAATGACCACAGTGGCACTTTCGACCCAGGTTTTCAAGGTGTTTCTGAACTCGACGCCGAGATCCCTCGCCGCATTTGGAGCCCAGTCCCCGATCGGAATGCAGTAATCACGAGTTTGGATGTCGTCGAAGCCGCCCAACTGCGATATGATTTGGACCAAGAACGGAGGAATGGTCGGAATCCAGTAGTCAAAGTAGAGACTGCTGTTGAGTGCTTGATAAAAAGCCACGACCCCGGGAGGGGATACACCGGCGGCATCAACTGGGAGATGAAACCATTCGCCAAGGAAGATCAGCCCGCCGGGGCGAAGGACTCGTGATGCTTCAGTGAGCATGGCAATGTACTTGTCCGCCTGTTGCGTGAGAATTAACGGAACACGTTAGTGTGAGAAGACAGGGGAAATAGATAATGCGGGGAAAGATGCCATACAGGAAGAAGTTCGCAGTGACGAGCATGGACAAAGTCGAGGGATGCATTGGGGAACCATGTCCTGGTGGAAGCATCCCAAAGTACGAAATTGACATTCTTTGGAGGATACTGGGTGCATATCGGAACTGTATCTGGGTTTGAGCACAGGACGTTGGCAGGGTGGGTCAGATTTCACCCACCTATATCGAGCGCATTGAACTTTACGTGAGGGAATTCTTGTGCCATTTCAACCGGCCTGCGGAGATGGCATCTGCAATTAGCTCACGGAAGGAAGATGTACAACTGAGGACCCGGGATACCATTTTCCTGTTCCGGTACAGAGATCAAGAACGATAAGTTGGCGCTGCGATGGGCGCTGAGACAAAAGTTGCCTGACAGGAGCAACTATGTTGCCACCCAGATGCACTCGAAGGAGATCGTGTTGGTCATTCATTCGCTACATGCATCCCGTTAGCTCGGCAATGTGATCCGCAAGAGTAACGTATGTGGGTCAAGGGGGAAGGCCGGTGCGTGAGAGGAGGGGGGCGGTGTGTAATCGGAAAACACGTACTTCTTGTTCATATGTGTCCACCGGAAATGGGTAGCGAGGGTATCCATGAGAGGGGAAGAGCCGATTATCGCGTTCGATGAAGTACAGAGGATATTCTTCCGAACGGGTTTCAATGAGACTTGAGGAAGTATCCGACAGTCGGTCGTCTTCGTCTTCGTCCGGAGTAGCTTCGCGGCGCTCATTTGGATCGACTTCAACGGCCATGGGCGAGAAAAGTTCCTTCACTTTTTGCGGTTACTCTCTGCAGGTAGTCGTTGGATAGGCGGTCGAGTGGAGAGAGATAAGTGAAAGGTGAGATATAAAAAGGGAAAAATACGGGGAGGGGAAGGGAGAAAATAACGCACCCTGAAGATGATGTGGGAGGACAAGGGTTGTCATCTCTGTTTGCGGGGTATAAAATCGAAATATATCCGATTCTGACTGCTGAGTGTCGGAGAATGCTGAGCTTGAGCGAGATCAGCTAACTTGCACTAAATGCTCTTCGCGGCGCCTTAAATCCTTCTCATTATACCATCATATCCAGGGCACCCCAGATGGCCACCAAGACTGATACCAGTGCCCAAAGACTCTCCCAGTCACCGTGAGTACCCATTGTATGCGTAAATCCCGTCAGCGATGGGTGACGCCTCCCCCCACAGGTGGCCAGTGACCTTCCTCTCTGGTATCTGTCAGTCTGTTTCTCGCCCTCTCGTACCGTTCCCGGACACTGAATTGCAACGGTAAACAGTTTTAGCTTCGGCGTTTATCCCACCAGGTCCCTATAAGGGGTTACCTCCATTTGTGCACCGATTCGGCTTCGCGAGTATATTCGCTGGCGCTGGCTATGTGCTCTCCACGGGTGATTCCCGTAACGGAAGTGGCGTATCTACAGGTCTGTGCACTTTAGTGCCATCTAGGCTGCCCTAGAGACCCTGACAGGTGTCGCTTTCAAGCGTGGTCTTTGATCTACCTATTCCTGAACGCCAGGAAATCACTCGCTGCACCTCGACATCCGATAGCGGTCGGCTTGACCCTCGCCACAATTGGCTCCGCTAGTCTGTACGGTTCCGAGTATTTCTTCCTCAGCAACGACGAGGAGGACAGTCTCTCTGCTGATGTCTGAGAAGGACACACCGGTCGAAAGGTCCGCGCGCTTCCCTCTGGCTGCTAATTTTTGAATGGTCATGTTATTTTACACTCGTTGCCAGCGTGTATCTTCGAGCGCCTTAGTCCAATTCACCTCCACTCATCTCGCGTAAGTCCCCGCCGGGAGCAATTGCCAGGTTGAACTTTCCTAATCCGAGCAAACAATTGTTCAAAATGGTTTTCCCGCAAGTAACGTGACTGGCTCTTCCCGTGGCCCCTTGATGTGAACCACTCTCATTAAAGTCCGACGCGTCTCGCTTTTCTCTCCTCTGTACATACGCCTCCACCATTCCCTCCCCCTTTGTGTATATTGTACATAGCCATGGGCACAGGTTTCGACGACTTCTTTGCTCAGCAGGAGAAGCTCATGGCGCTCCCTGAAGAAGATGTCGACTCCTATCTCGCCCGCAGAGCGAAACACGATGAACCGTGCGTTCCTTCTGAAACGAAACTCGCACATCACCATCTTACACTTCTTCTAGACCCTATGAGCTGGGAAATATGCCATCACTGCTTTCTGACAGTGAGCTACTGGCGGATCCATTGAGCGATCCTGATCCTGTGGACGGACGCTTTCGTAACCCTTCTGCAAATTCTCAAGGAGACACAAACTCCATTTTTACTAACGCCGCAGACCCTGTGGCGTCGCCGTTGCCACGGACGCCCGTGAAGGGTTCTGCGATAGACCAATCTGATGAACCGGCGCCTGCTGCTTCACGTTCCAGAAGGGACTTGTCCCCTCGAAGAATCGTATTGACGAAACAAAAACGTGCCGCCCCTACGCTCAAGATCGTTCAGTCTTCTCCCATCGACACGTTCAGTCCCGTCGCGTCCTCTACCCCTGCCAGACCGCCTCTGGGGAAAGTCGTAGAAGAGTCGCCTCTTCTTGGGAAACGACCGCGCGACGAGGCAGATACTAGTCCCAGTAAGACTAAACACAAGTCCAAAGGCAAAGGAAAGGCAGTGTATCCGTCTCCTCAGTATACCTCCCCTATCGAATCCCCTCGATTCGACACTTCCGCCCCTGGCCCGACAGGCAAGCGTCCCAGAGAAAGTGGTGGGAGTCCCGGTCCTGCCCCAAAGAGGAAAACCCTACGTACCGATGTTCTCCCCACGTCCCCGATCAACTCGGCTGTGTTCCCACCAAACATCGAACTGCCACCCGTTTTGAGCTGGCAGGGAAGCGTGACGGTTTCATCTGACCAGTCGCACGAGTGGCCTCGGGACGATAGGGTGATAAAAATCAAATCTAGGCTACCTCCTCTCGCAGAAGTCTCTGTTGCCGATACAAGCGTCATAGAATCCTTCGACACCTCTCCTCATAAACCACCAACTGCTGCAAAACGGACCGGTCCTGTGAATAACGAGAAGAACCCTCAAGTACCTGTAAAAACTGCCGCCGTAGAAACAAGCTTCCTTACTTCTCCAGTGACTTCTCCTGAGAAGCAATCCACCATTTTACCGCCGCCGCCTCCACCGCTGAAGACCGCACAACGCGCGCAGGTCAAGAATGTCATCGCAGATTCCACCGTCGCCAGTATCACTTCCCCAGAGAATTCAAGAGATGAACCTACTTCAAATGGCAAGGGCGTAGCTGACCTCATTGCTCCACCGCCTGGACAGGCGGCAAAAACTATAGGCATCACGAAGCTTAGACCTGCAGCAACGACAACTCTACTCACGGAGACGGGCCCTTCGAAAAGTTCCTCCACCACAATGCCCCTTCGTAGCAAGTCTACTCTTGGTCAGGTCCAGAAGAAGAAAATCCCGATAATACCTGCAAAGAAGGGGAAGGAAAAGCCCCCAAGGATGACTCCCGTGGAGTATGCCGACATGTTGATCGAAAAAAATAACAATCCGAACCGAAAAATCCCGAATGTCAGTCAACACCTGCGCGGGAGGAAGATTTTCTACGCTGGTGTAGATATGCGTTATGCCGGGGATGCAACGAAAAAGAAGATGGAATACGTGAGGACCCCCTGTTCTTCGAATGTGATCCTGATCGCTCATAATCCCGGCTCAGATTATCAAGTATGGCGGCACGCTAGTCCCTAGATACGATCCAGAAATTGTGACCGTCATTGTAACCGATGCGGGTAGGAAGGCAACAGCAGAGGCTTGCGGCATCACGAAAGTCACGGATATCCCGATGTCCATTCCTACTGTTCGGTGGCCGTGGGTTCTTAGTGGCGAGAAGACGGTTAGAAAACGGCCCACCATACCTGGAGCCCCACCTCCGAAACCCAAACCCGCTGCAGCAAACGAACCACTCTCCAAGATGGATTACTTTTTCTATCATGCTGCCTTCAGTGAACGTATAGAGGCCGGAGACAACATACCTAAACGACAATCGAAGCCACCTGTACAGAAAGAAATCACTGTCGAGGAGCTGGATAAGTGGGACATGGGAATTAGGTCAATACTCGATCGATTTTTTTCTGATCGTGGCACTGACTCGCGTTTAGTGATAAAGAGGTCTCCACAGGTGGTGAAACTTCCGATGAAGATGAGGTATCGGAGAACAAGCGACGAAAGACCAGCGCAAACTGGGACGCGATCAGAGCCCGATACGCGGCTGTTGGAATGGAATACGGAAAGCCAGTTGCGAAGATGTCCACCGAGGGGCTCATGTTTAACCCAGAAGATTTCAAGGCGAAGCCGGTGGTGCAGCAAAAATCGAAGGCGAGAGGCCAAGATCGTTCGAGTGTCGCATCGGGCTCTTCCCGCTCTGCTTTGAAGATGGTCGAAGGAAGAGACAAGCTGAAGTCCGGAGTAGAAGATCCACTGGCGGAGTTTTACGCTGAGGCGAAGGCGCATGTGGAACAAAACGGCAGAGCCGGAGTTCGTCCTTAATTCTTAGCCCTTGTATCTCTCTTTCTGATCCCTGCAATTTCGATCTTGGGCTTTATCAATTGATCCTCCGACCTCATCATTGTCGTCATCTCATCTCCCAATCATCTGGCGTGGCCTGCACGCATACAGTGGTGTTCGGAAGAGGTTTCTGAAGACTCTGATGCAGAATCAGCATTGACTACCCCTGGTACATCGCGCAAAGGCAAGATTACGACTACTAGCGTGAGTGCTTGGGCCCTTGCATTCTTTGAATGCCCTTTGCCACATCCACTGTTTGCGTCCTCTCTTTCATTGCTCAAGCGCGCAAACCCTGTACCCTGGATTCACGTCGCTATCTAACAATTCACCCCCTCCCGTCACCCCGTTCTCACACTCCATGCCTTCTTCGTTACCCTTGGGTAATAATCCTCCATGAAATATGCGTTGTCCATTCAATGCATTCAGTCACCTTACTTAAACTTTTGTGATTGTAGGGTTGGACATGCGATAACAAGCCAAGTGCAAATGGTCCCTGTCCAAATCAAGATGTGGTTGACAAGGTTTGTGACTTCATTCATCATTTTAGGTCGCACGACCGGTCAGTCCAAGCGCATGGGTCGACCTTTGCGAATCGCCTGCGACCACGTTTGCTAATGCTGTTTGTTAATCGCAGTTGCGAGAACTGCAAGGGCTCCACCGAGCCAAACCCGGAGCGGAAAATAGTTGGCGGGTGTTCAGCTATAACAAATGTAAGTGACATAATCCGTCACGGCCACTCCATCTCTGGAAGTGATTGTTGGTTGTGGCGCGGAACTTCGGACGCCCGTCGCCTTGCGTCGTCCTATCCCCACCCACTAGTCTAACGATCCCAGGTCTCGGGTGTCCGGGATGCCCTTGAATGAGGAGTCTGTCAAAGAATACAGATCCCCCTTTTGAGATCTCGATTGCAGCCGGTGATTCTACAATCCGGCTCGCCGGGTCCGACCCCGGTTCCCGGGACCAATTGCATGTACGAGCCGAACCTCCGGACCCCGTGCCCCTGCAGGCGATGTATCTCATCCAAGATGACGGCTCGTTATCGACCGGAAAGCAGCTGTACACCTTCTGTTTTTGGTTTTTGGTTGCTGATAACGATGTGATGAAAGTACTGATATGCTCATCTTCGCGTTGGTGATCTCGAGCAGCCATCCGGGCGCTGCTGAATCACCCGACTAGGATCAGGTCGTACGCTGAGGCCCGGACCATAAGGGGAGTTGGGGAGAAGACGGCGTTGAAGGTAAGGGCTCGTTTTCCTTCTCAGACGACTTTCTTTTCTGTCTTGGCTGCCGTAACGGCCTCGTGTGGGGCGTTCACGTTCAGCCCTCAACCCCCCTCATGGGCGCCCCGCACATCCCCCACTGATTCGCCCTCTGACAAAATCCGCGCTTGTCTAATCATAGCGCTGATAACACGTTTGTCACCTACCCTGTGGTTTAGATTATGGAAATCATCAACACCGGAAACCTGAAGCGGATCGGGCATGAAAACACGGAAGATGTAAAGGCTAATAAGTTGTTCCAGGGTGTCTTTGGCGTCGGTGGGTTTTACTTCTATTTCTTAATCGTCCCGCTTAATTCATCGGCGTTGACCTGTCATCTTGCATCCCCACCATACCCCGTTTGGTGAGAGCAGGGGTGAAGACGGCGTATATGTGGTATAGTGCCGGAGCGCGGACTCTCGAAGACGTGCTTGCCGGAAAAGGTGGAATTAAGTTGACTCTGCAGCAGGAGATCGGGATCCGGTACTACGACGGTAAATCGGCTTTTCCTCCTCGAGGCCAGGCGAAGCACGAGCTCACTCGGATCTTGCTTGCCTCGTGTCCGTGTCGTCTCGCTTCCGCTGATGTGCGCTTGCCACTTCTCGCGGCAGATATTAACGAACGTATGCCAAGGAGCGAAGCGACAGCCATATTTGAGCAGATAAAGCGCATCGGTAGGTGCTTCCTCATATCGATTTCATCAGCGGACACAATCGTAACGTTAGTGTACTCGGGAACGCCAACACGCGTTCCCGGCGCTTTTTTCTTTCGTCACACTATCTGGATGTACAGCATCTCCCGGAACAGAGGCTGACCATCCTTCGGAAACTAGCTATCAAGATTGATCCCAAGTTATTTGTAGAATGTATGGGAAGTTATCGAAGGTGAGTTGCCAAAGCTGGAGCATTGGGTCTCTCTCGTCATCCCGTCCGCTCTCATGACCGCTAACCTTATCCATTTCCATCGCCCCAACGATGCGTTGCGATTCCCCCCACAGAGGTTTGGATACGTGCGGAGATATAGATGTCATCATCACCAGATCCGGTGAGGATGGAAAGACGCATGCGGGTGGGTATCCTTACGTTGTCGGAGTGGCTCCGGTGCTTTATACGGGTCTCGGATTTGTGACTTACTGAGTATGGATCTGGTTATGTTGAACAGGTGCTGCGAAGAAATTATGGCAGGCGTGCCATGCACGGGGCATCATTACTGACGATCTCGTCATGCCGGATGATTGGAACGACCTGGAGTTGATATATCGTGGGCTCTGCCGAAAGGACACACAAAGCAAACGTCGAAGGATAGGTACGCCTACAATGCTGTTTTACCTCGTCTTTTTCGATCTTGATTGACATTTGCTGGTGACATGACTGGTCAGATTTTCTGTCAGTGCCCTGGGAAGCGAGGGGCGCTGCGCAATTGTATTATACGGCGAGTTTCGATTCCGAAGTCTTGGAAGCTGGTCAGGATTAACGAATAAACGTTGACTCGCGCTCTCCATTCAGGGAGATGACATTGTATGTGTAACAGGGCTTTGAAGGGTGCCACTTTTCTGACGCTCTTTGGTAGTTCAATCGATCGTTGAGACTGAAGGCGAGGAAGAACGGTATGGCCTTGAATCAACGTGGTGAGTATGGATCCGACTCTCGGATGTGATATAAAGACTGACGGTATGTGGGGTGTAGGGTTGTACGGAGGGGTCGTACGAGATCTGAACGAGCCTAGTAAAAAGACAATCTCGGGTGAGGGATTTAATTTAATCATCTCTTTTTGTGTATTTCCGGTCTCTTATTGTGTGGACTGCTTGCGGTCCTGCGGCGCTCGCTGACCACTGTTCTTATTGTTTATAGGTCAGCTGCTTGCGTCTGAGACGGAGAGGGAGATCTTGGAGATTTTGGGAGTGCCGTGGCAGGAGCCACACGAACGTGTGCGAGCGAACATCGTATAAGAGAGCTGTAGTTCGGCGTTCGTTTTTGTTATCCCTGCCCAACTTTTTTTGACCTCATGGGATGAGCGAGCCATTCATTTTTTCGCTCTCCTTTTGTCTTGGGCTGTATGAATGATTTGATCGGGTTGAGATTGGCCAATGAGGGCACGCGCCGTTCTGTCGGTTCGCATGTCACCCTTTTTTACTTTTCCGTCCTTTCCCATAAAACTCTCCACGAACCAGTCTCCGGGGTTGCCTCTTCATTTCCTCGTCGTCGGCTACATCGCTAAGCCGTTTCTTTTTGCCGCAAATCACCCTCGGAATCCCCGGCTTCGGTCACCTTGCCCTTACTGCAAACCACCTCCGCCATCCATGGACGACGACGTTCAACAATTCGAGGGTCGCGCGTTACCGAGGGTCAACAGAGATCGTCTGTGGGTGAACATCTGTTTATTATCTTCTTTGGACGTTCCACCCACTCGGGAGTCATCTCGTTGTGAGGAGGGAGGGCGGACGTTTGATGTTCCAAACGAGGATACAGCGGTCGGGTGACCGAGTTTCGACCCTTCCCTACAGGACCCTCGCTGGGTTCCTGGTCCCAGGATTCGGGTTCACGATCGTGAAATTCCCCCTCTCCCAGCCAATGGTTCCGTCTCCGCCCTACCTTACTTCCGGGACTGACCCCAGGCATCCCGCTTTGTCACTGAGCAATCTGCCTCCAATCACCTCGAGAACTACGCTTGATACTGACCTCCCCTCCCGTCGTTTCCAGTGACTATGAGCTAATCGTCAGACAGGAGCCAAAGCAGGCACGTATGTGCGGCGTCGGAAGTGAGTGTCGTGGTCACGGGTAGGTTTCTATTGCTGAACCTGTTGTACGTTTTACAGATGACCGCCGCCCGATTGACCCTCCGCCAATCGTCCAACTGCGTGTAATTGAGCGTGGAGCAACTGATCCTACACCTTCCAGGTCAAGCAGCCCAGACTCCGGAGGTACGCAGATTTTCGTCGGCTGAAATTTTATTCTTCCTTACGGCACATCTTTGACGCCGTCTGCTCTTCAATAGGTAACCAATGCGGTTCCTCCTACTACCAGAGTCCGTACTACTTCATGTATGCTTCCCTCGCTCAACCTGAAGAGGACGTCGAGATTCATTGGTTCAATGTAAGGATGACCCTTTTTTGGCTCAGAGTGTTCCCGTGCCTTACAATTGCGTCATCAGGGCGGGAAGACAAGGTGTACCGCCGGATCTGTGGTTTCATCCCTGTATCACCTCAAGGACTCGGAGAATCGTGGGGAAGATGCTGCCTTTTTCGTATTCCCCGATCTCAGTGTAAGAATGGAAGGAAGTTACCGTCTCAAGCTTTCCTTGTTTGAGGTCGCAGGGTGCATATTTTTTCTGATTTACTATATCACGTTGTTTATTAAGCTCGTTCCCAGAACGGCGGTTCGGTTTTGCAAGTCAGTTTTCTCGGCCCCATTCTATGTCTACACGGCCAAGAAGTTCCCCGGCATGGAGGGTAGGTTTCGTGTGTTTTCGCTGTCAAGTTTGTTTCTTATTTCGCTTTCAGAGTCTACACAACTCTCTTGCACCATGGCTGATCAGGGTATAAAAATCCGTATCCGTAAGGATATTCGCACACGGAGACGTCCCTTGGTCCCCGCCCCTCCTCAAGTGATTGGCCCGATTGAGGCATCACCCACGATCGGGCACGCATCTCAGAAGGCCGAGGATGAGCCAAAGGAGAAGAAAGGCCGTGGTATACGTATCGTTCGGGAAACCAAGAGACAGAAGATCGAGAAGATTGGCGAAATTCCTCCCGACGCTTGTGACAATGTCGCAGAGCCAGGGATCCTCCCACATTGGCCCGGGACCCGTGCTTCGGCACCTGTGCCTGCGCCTACGCCTACTATTCCACCATCCCCTCAAACTAGCCCACCAGCCCAGAACCAGCAACCTCAGCCACAGCAACAGGTCTCCCCGGTCTCCCCGACCCAACCACCCTCTGATCATACTCAGTATGACCATCGTGGCGGTTACCCGTATGAGCACACCGCACCACCGCAACAACCACCCCCCGCACACCATTATAACAACCCACAAGCCGGTCCACCTGCCACCTATGGACCTCCACCTCCCCACTACCAATATGGAAACTATGGTCCACCTCAATCTGGCTGGAGTCAACCCGGTGGATATGATCATTACCAGCCTCCGCCACTGCATTACCCACCACCACAACACCAACCAACTCATCACCAGCATCCCCCTGCGCCTGCTCCCGCTTCCGCACCAGCGCCTGCTCCTGGTACATTGCCTCCCCCCTCCCACCACCCATCCCATGGTCACCCCCCTCCACCCGCCTCATATCGGCCACCTCCAGCAGACTACTCGTACCACCCCCCTTCCAATGCTCAGACGTACAACGCATATGAGCACCACTACACTTACCCTCCTCCTCCAATGCCCTCTCAACACCCGTATCCTCAACAGAACGGGTACAACGGATCCGGCCTTCCGCCTCCACAACCTGCTCCTGCTCAGAGTCACCCGAACCAGGATGTGAGAACCCAACAGCCACCGCAAACCCAGGCGAGAGCACACTATCCTCCTCCTGCCCCCGGATATAATCACCCTACCCCACCCGCACCTCATTCTTATGATTTACCTCCCGTCCAACATCATCAGTCACAAGCCCAGCATCATCCTCAACCACACCACCAACCACAGCCTCATCAACAGCCGCAGCCGCAGCCACAACACCTCCAGGCACAACAATACAGACATTATACACACCCTCCGCCTTCTACTGGGTATGCGCCGTATAATTCTAATCCCGGTGATGCATGGGGCGTTCCAAACTCGAGCGGTTACGTTGGTCACGCGCAAGGGGGTTCTGGGGCCCTTCCTCTACCTCCGCCGAGTTCTGGGTACCAACAGCATCCCCAGACCCAAGCTCACGATGGCTCGATGGGAGGACCAGGAATGAGAGGCGGTGACCGAATCCAATTAGCACCTCTGAGGGCGACGCAGGGCAGTCCCCCGCCAACTGGCCCGCCGAGCGCAATCTCAGTCCATTCAAACGGCTCGGGGGGTGATGGTAGCGTGAGCGGAAGAGGGCCGCATGTGGAGGGTAGAAGGAATCCCCTGAGCATCGGTAACATTATTGACGGCAGTCACTGAATTCCCGGAGTGCAATTCCTTTGTGCACCGTTCTTTTCGGGATCTTGCCCGCAAGGCCATACTCAAGGTCATGTCCTGTACATTCGTTTATTCCTCTATTCATGTTCTTCATCTGTGTGCTTTCGACTCGGCTTCCGCTTCGTCATGTTTTGTTCATTCCGCTCGCAACTCTCTGTTTATCTTCTCATCCAGGCTTGTATGTTCGACACCCTTCGCGCTCCAGGTCTTGGTGCTTGCCTATTTCGTATCCATCCAGCATTCCTCAGCTTCGCTCTCTGTCCCAATATCTCCCCTGGATTGATTCTGACCCTACTTCTTCTCTCCACACTCACGTCTCCTTCGGATCTGTTGACCATCTGCCTTGTGCATCATTCTTCGCTTCTCTTGACTATCCTTCCTCGCGTGTAGCCTCATGCAGCTTCATCGTCAGGAGGGAGTTTCCAGGATTATATTTTCAAAACCCCGGGGTGCGTAGTGCGTATCTCGTAGTACGTAAATCGGGAAGTCGTGTGTTGTTACCTGAAAATAGTTCAGGGTAGTGTCTGTACTTGCAATGAAAATTTTGGTGATGCCGTCCTCGCCGACGCTAACCCTGTTGCTCCATCTGTGGATTCCACTCCCACTGGTGTCTCCAGACTCGAGGCGCCAAACCGCAAGTTGAAGCACTCACCCTCTGCAATCCCCACCCACGCGCGGGAATTCGACACGGCTACCCGGGGTTCGATCCGACTGTTCCACGAATACAGTGGACAGTCTCTATGTATCAACATCACCGCACAGGTGAAATGTATAGGTTCCTGGCAACTATTAAATTTCGCAAGGGTTGTCTTCCTTCCAACGGAAACTACCAGCTGCTAGTTGACGGATTATAATGATACCGGTCCCTGAGATAGAATTCACCCCTGGCGCTATGCGTGTCAGGTGTGGGGGGACACTACAGATCTCATGATGCTGTTCACCCAGAAGTACGGGTACCACGAGGTCCTTGGTCTGAAACGGTGGAACCAACACATATGTATACATGTTTTATTGTACGGCATCAACTGCTGTGTAGGCTAATGGCTATGTCCCGTCAGTCGTTCGTGATTGTGGATAGTATCCCAAGCACAGTGCTGATGTTCTTTCGGACCTTCGCCCCGTTCTGGGTAGAGAGGGCGGTGGTGAAGAGGAGCTTTGAGAACGAAAACCCCTCCCCTTCGCTTCGGCTCTTCGTCGAAACCGTGCCCGGCCTTCCAAACGATTTTGTACCGCATCGTCCTTGTCAGGTACTCGCGTATACCCGGGGTGTCTAGGAGGTGACCGAACATCACTAGATACTCTGGCCATTCGTGTTTCCACCTCTCACTCTCCGCCGCTCGTGTCCCCTCGTTGCCGGCAGTTAACTTCTCGGGTAGACCGGGCGGGGAGCAGGGATAAGTAGACGGTGGGAAAGTCAGGTCGACATCCGGGGGAAATCGCGTCTTGAGGTAATCGAGGGGGGAGTCGTAAAACACGTCCGTTTGATCTCTGTACTCGTCGATATCCTGGCCTTCGAGTGGAGGCTCACACCCTATCGCCCAAAGCCTTCCGGGATCCTCGAGGCGAGGGTTGTGTAGGTGGGATTGCCACGGGGTCGAATGACATGGCATCAGGAAGCCGATTGAGCGGATTTCGCCACCGTCCCGTGAGAGGGATTGAAGATACCCCATCACAGAAACCTGGGGACTGGAGCGATACGTGATGCAGTAGAGGATGGCAGGAAGTTGGAGGCATAGCAATGCCAGATGAGATCTTGGCGCTGTCCGGAAGAATGTGTAGAAGCTCCCCTGAGCGCTCGCCTGCTTCTCTGTAATATTCGACGTAGAAGATTCCACGAGAGCTTTCGCAGCGAAAATGTGAAGAATCGGGAGCATAGGATGGATGAATCTCCACTCTTTGTGGCCAGAAAAAGAATAAACTGCGATCGTCCATAACACTGTTCCGGCCAGGAGCCTCAGGCGATAGGTCGTCGAGATCGATGCCTTGAGATCCTTGGAATCGGGGGAATGGGGTGGGGTGCGGAGGCCTTGGTAGAATCCTCTCACTACGAGTATGAGGCTCGACGCGCATAAAATCGGTATGGCTTGGGTGAAATAGTAGTGCCATACGTTTCTGCCGTACGCCAGCGATATAGACGATAAATTTGTGCGCATGAAGTTGAGAGGTGTGAACACCGGCCGTCCGTAGAAAGCGGAGTCTGTGTAATAAACTAGGGCGGTTATGCCGAGGCTATTGATAGAGCGTTAATATGGGGGCCATTACTGGTGAGTGGCCGACCGCGCACCCAATGTAGGCCGCTTGGAAGATAATCTGCCCAGCGGCACGCAGGTCGTTGCGCAGTCGCCAGAGCAACACGCAGTAAAGGAAAACCCAGGTTATTGCTGATGGCGGCCTGATAGCACAACTCAAGGCGGCGAAGAAGAGGGACTTGCGAGACCACTGTCTAAGCTACGTCAATCCCAAGTTACTGAGGGGAACACACAGACTCACCCATTAAACAATTGGCCAAAGCTCCACGGGTAGTAACTCAACGCGATGACCGTTAAAGACGTCTCCAATGAGTTCGACATTGACCGGGTCAAAGACATCCCATGGAAGAAAGAGGTTAGCGATAGAAACGCCTAAATATCTCGTTCAGCGTTATGCTTCTTTCTTGGGTATGCAAACAACTTCACCGTAGCTATTACGTATCGCTCTCCCAAAACGTGTCGGGCCAATTCGCATACCCAAACGTCCGTTAGTGCTGCGATTACACCATTGAGTACCTTGGGTGCATATACCTGGCGACAACATTCAGATCTGACGCTTGAGCATTTCGCGATGTTGGCAAATTCACACACCAGCATTCTAGTCGCGTCTAGACCCGTGACACGCAGGGCCCAGTATACGGGTACGTATAACGCCGGATACACAATAGATCTTATGGCGACACCTCGTTGCCACTCCCACGTAAGTTTGCCATAACCAAAGACAATAGCGTGCGCGACCTCGAGAGATTGAAAAAACTCGTCCGGTTGAAAGAGCGTGCGAGTGAGGAGGGCGAGAGCGATCCGATAGACGAATATCCGAACGATATACTTCCGTTTCATATGGCGCGACCCCAGACCGAGAAAGCTCCCGTCCCTGGACACGGAGATTGAGGATGACGTGGGCGAACGGAAGTAACGATTTTGATGACAGGTGTCACGTGGGCGGTGATGGGATGATTTTCGATAACCGGAACAAAATGGAAGTTGCAACAAAAACATTTCAAGAATCGTAGAAATCCTATAGACAAGGATGTCAAGAACAAGGTCCTTTACATCGTAGGCCGGAGAGTTGGAAGAGTTTGAACGAGAGCATTGGTAGGAATGTATATCGCATAAGAATTGGTGCTCTGTGCCAAATTCGATCACCTTGATACACGGTCAAGTCCCGGGGAGGAGGCGAAGGGATGGTAGGAATGTCTAGGGGTTGTAGCCTAAGCCGTCAGTGCGACTGTAAGGACAAACAAAGATGTAAAAAAAACCAGAATCGCGCTTCGTGCAAGGTCTCGTCATCTCGCAAGAACACACATGAGCGCATGTATAAAGGCGAGTCAGGCCTGGCCCTTCAGGCTTTCGAGCCTGCCTCGATGCTCTATGCGCACGATTCTGCTTGCCTATGGGAGACGAGGAAGAAAAGCTGTCCTCCGTGATGTATGTCGACGAGAAAGCGACGCGTGGAACGTAGAAGTTCACCTCCCTTCATGGGTTCGACGGGAAGCTTCGCAGAGATCCAGTAGTAGGCCACTCTCCTGTAGCTGCCACGGGGCCCCGGTCAGTGGGTACTACCATTTTCCTTCAACGACAAATCACGGTGGCCCATCTACCTTACCGCTGACATTTGAATTGGAAATTAGATAAGCATGTGTAAGGCAAAGTCCACGGCGTCGTAAATACTCGAACGTGATTCGACGAACGGCGACGGAGGTCAAAGCGAGAGTTTATGTCGCTGATCGTTCCGTTTCCAGCGATCCAGGAGGAAGTACCCCAGAACGTAGCCCTATATGGTCCTTCCAGGATTAGTGCAGATGGATTTTCATTCCCTGGCTGGAAAGAAGCTTGTTGGCAAATGATCGAGAAGGTTCGTGACTCGTGCCGATATCTCGTCCTTCTTCCTCAGGTTGCATAGTCCCGGAACACTCCAGGGCCCACTCCTCGTGCAGTCGTAACACAAAGCAAAGCCGATACCCGTGGATCACCTCCAGGAAGGGGACACCGTACGGGTCGGCGCAACACCTACTCCACTCCAGTGGTCTGACACCGCACGACCCATCGATCATTCGTTCGAGGGCATCCGGGGCTGGTGGCTTGCTGCCAGATGGCCATGCTGCAAGAACCAGGAGGACTGTGGATGCCACAAGGGCGCCGATCAGGATGCAGATATGTATTTGATCAAGTTTCAATTTCGGTTGTGATGAATTCCAGGCAGCTCGCCATCTACTGAATGTTGAGTTATGGAAATTCATAGTTGCGGACGAAAGTCCCCCTGGTGGACGAACGGACAGGGTTCCATAAAAGGGGTGATTAGTGGTCGGCTTCTTCCGATTTATTTTGGCACGAGCAGGCTGTCCGGCCTTAAAAACACCCCTACCTGTGGGACTACAACGCGCCAAAAGCCAAGTATTAAAGCACATGAAACACGATTACGTCCGACGGTATCAATGCCATTACATTCGAATCATTGCAAAAGGCAGGTGAATGTACTCTTTAAGGGGATAGTGGCGAGGACGGAGAACGTGGAAGACAACACCCCCAGAAGACACATACCCTGAAGTCCGATGGCGGAAGGTAAAGGCCAGCTGAACGGTGTCCGGAACCTGTTATGTCACAGAGGGTGATGCACTCGGTTTGACGTCCGTAACATCAGTGACGGGATCCGGCGCAGATATGAAGGTCCCGACCGGTGCCGTCCCTCTTGGCCCTCCTGCAGCAGAAAAAGACGTGCTTGCGCTGACGTGGAGGAGATGTTCAGGCATAAGTAAATCCGACACCACCCCTGAACAAAATATATATCAAGTCATACAGCGTAAATACAAGGTGGCAAACGCCGGGAACCACGTAACGCAGCAACGGGAACGGCGGAACGGCGCCCTTATACGGCGAAAAATGGAACCCTAAAAATTATATCCCATAACCCTTCGAGAAAAAGAAGCTGAGGGGATTTAGACCGCCTCAATTATGTTGTCTTTTTCCGGTGCAAAATATCCCGAACCTCTGTCGGGATGGTGATCGATAGACATACCTCAGCCGTTCATCATCGCCTTCCCCCTCTTCCACGTCGGCTACATTCCCTGCGGACACAGAACACATCAATGGTTGAGCCGCTGATCGGGGGGGCTGGTACGGTAAATGATCTGAGCGGCCTTTCGGGCGGTCCTTTGTGCGGGCGATGCTCGGGAACGCATCCGGCGCTACAATTTAGGAGGGACGGGGTCAGTGAGAGCTCATGACTGTGTGATTCTGGGAATGGCCTTACGGGGCATCAAAGTCGACGCATTCTGAGTCAAGGTGGCTGACGCCGAACGCCGGAGTGCACGAAGACCAGGAGGGAGGGACAAAGAAGCGTGACCAGCACATGATACACCGGGACATTGACATGAACTACCACCTCTATGAATAACAAACCAGGAGTGAAGAGGAAGCAACAATTGGCCGATGCGATCTGTGATCGATTGGAGCGGGTGTTGGTTCGAGGGAACCCTGGTTGCGAAGTTTAGCACTCACGCCGAAGGTTCGGATCGTCCAGCTCATGGCGGGCTGCCTTTAGGGCTCGCAAAAGATCAAAATAGGCCTCTTTGTGTGCAGATACACTTGGAGGGCACGAGGTGAACGTGTGTAGTTTTACACCAACACGAGTCAGTGTTCCACGGGCAATCTGATTGGGGGCGGTTTGTAAGGTGGCCCATGAATCGCCTTTCACCTACTTACCTCTATCAGTGCGATTATCTACTCACGTTAGGTGTTATTAACCCTTCCTGAGCCAACCAAGGAAACGACCCTACCTTTTTCGCATGTATCTGGAGTTGTGCTGGAGAGGAATTTCTCACTGTCGCACGCAGCTCGTGTGCTGAGGCGACGAACGACTGTATCGACTGTAAGCGCACGGCCACTTCGGCGGCATCCGTGCGCAGGTCAAGCTGCGGAGAATAAGACTGCAACATGGAGAGTAGAGAACGCGAGGATAAGCGGGGGGACGAGGGGGGATGGGGGGAGGCGAGATTTGGGGTGGGGAATGGAATGGGTGGTAGTGGGAGTTACGGACACAGCACGGCAGGATTGAATTTGGGTGCCCGAACATTTTAACAATCGGTGCACGACGGATATTTCCGAAGCCACGAAGTCCAGAATGGGAACGAGGAGGATCATCGCTCACTCCGATCACCAACAGATGATCACGCGTCACGTCCAGCTCGGCATCCCCCCCACCCGCCTCACCGTCTCGACCGTTCGGTATGCCCGGTGGCAGCCAACGAGAATTTTCAGAGCCGGAAACTCGTTTTTTTTCTAGTCGCCAGGGAGCTGGTCGGTATTTCAAATTTGCCTCGAGGCTCCAAACATTGATTCCTTAAGGTTCACAAGTGAATCACACGTAATAATGATTGAGGTCACGTGACTAATATTCAGGTTCGCGAACCACGTGCTCCTTTCATCTGATTCCGTCCTTCACGTCACAACGCGTCGTATGGACTCACACACTACCAGGAGGACGGAAGAACAGCGCAAACAAGCGGAGATTCGTCAGCAGATAGCCCGGCTGCAGGCACAGCTCGCTGATACATCTGATTCCGTCCCTCCTCCACAGCCACCGCGTTCTCCCAAGAGAAAGGCCCATGAATCGACTACTATCGCTCCCGCGACACCTTCTCCGAGTAAGTTAACATATAAAACATCTTAACTGCGTTGTTTGATGCAATTCTCGTAGAAAAGAAGAGGAAGACTACGGGCGACGGTCCAAGTCTCGTTGCCGCTTCCTCGAGTAAATCAGCGCTCACCAGGCCGAAGAACAACATCCCGAGATCCGCTACTAAACCACGAGAACAGTTGAACGAGCCAACGCGATCCACGGTCATTGAGAGGCTCGCATCAATCAACCCACCCGCGATAAAGCCTACTGAGCTTCGGGTGGCTCATGATTACGGACATAAACGCGATGAGCGCCTTGCGTTGGTGGAAAACTTGACACCTGGTCCATATCAGCACAAGACCCTTCCAGACGATCCGAACTTTGATAAGTTTGAACCCCATTCCTCAATTCGACTGTCGTGCGTACCCTCAGCTTCACGTAATTTCCTATACCCTAATATCGGGAGCGCCACCCTCATAGATCGCGGGATATGCCGCATGACCAATTTGTCGACTTCCTGCGGGGGAGGTATTATATTTCCCCTTCGCAGCTTTACTCCGTAATCCGCCTATTGCCCGACAAACAGGGCTACGAGGTTCCAGTGGAAGGCGAATGGGTCACTATCGCTGTTGTAGCCGAACGGGGACCGATTAATCACACTAGAGCCCCGGTTGGCCTCGAGCGCGAGGAGGATGATCTCGTTGGTCGGAATGGAAAACCCCTCCCCGGGAAGCCAACCGCAGGGAAGGCCAAGACACCTGGTTCAGCCCCTCCTAAGCTACTTGGGAAAAAGTATGTGAACCTGAAGCTGATTGATTTTGGATGCCAGTCGGACTCCGGCGCCAATGGCGGAAAACCTATCATCCGTGGCGATGCTTCCCTTTCCTTGTTGCTATTCGAATCAGACAGCTTCGACACCTTAGACTCCAAGACCGGCGGTTTACCCAAGAAGGTCTACAAAGGTGGAAGTAAAGGCGCATTCGAACACATGTCGAAGCTTCGAGAAGGAGCGGTAATCGCGCTCCTTACTCCCAAGATTTTGAAACCCTTCCAGGTTTGTGGGCTTCTAAACGTGCCATCATGATGATTGACACCGAAAACACGACTGCAGCGTTCTGGCGGCACGCCTCACCCTACGACAAACATCCTGGCGGTTACGCCCGAGTCGGAGGCGTCTATTTCCATCATCGGGTATGCAAAAGACCTGGGGTCCTGTCCGGCGGTTAAGAAGGACGGAAAACCATGTGGTAGTTGGGTAGACAAGCGCGTCTCCGAAGTTTGCGAGTGGCACATTCAAAAGGCTGTGGAAGGGCGGAGGGCAAGCCGCGCCGAATTTTCTTCTGCGTGAGTACGGCTTCCCGTTTCGTCAGAATTAATTAACGGATCTGTCGTCATTTTCAGAACCTCGGGGCTCAGAGGCGACTCAAAGAGGAAGCCAGCTTATGATCCAACTCGACAATGGGGTCTCAAGCCGGACGACTCTCCTTCTTCAGCTTCTACCTATGTCTTCTCTGGGCATGTGATCTCTGGCTCGAATAGCGACTCACGATCGATGTACGTCGGTGAAACTATAGGGCGGGAGGCCCAGGCCAAAGCGTCTCGCATCTCTGCAAAAGATGCGGATCGCACACTGAAGGCGCTACTGGAGAGGGATAAGGAAGGGACTCGCGCGCTCCTCAAAGCAAGACAAGCATCTTGCCGGAAGGATAATACCAAGGAAATCTATCCGTCGTCCTCGAAACGGCAGTCAGATCATGATCTCAGCGGCAGCGAAGAGGAGGAAGACTCATCGGGGCCACACCCGCCAAGGAAGAATGCCTACTCTGCAGACGTGATAAAGAAGCTCGGTTTTGACCCGACCTCTAAAGGTGGGGGGAAAAGCAAACACCAGGTAGCTGAACTGCAGAAAAAGGTAAACGATCTGCTCGGCCTGTTCCTTCCATTGACCGTCTTTGGTGTGCTGATGATCCCTTCCCGGTTTTTCATAGTTGGATCTATTGACGGCTTCTCATTCCTCAAGACCTATCGAGCTGGGTCCTAGACCAGGGAGAAGTCGGTCTTGCGTTACCGTTCCAGAACGAAAACCGGACCTGAAGCACGCGCCGGTCTTCAAGGCAGGGCCATTACTCGGTAGAGAGGCCGCATTACCCCCCAGAGACGAAGGTATGGTGGACCTAGAGAGCAGCGACGTTGAATGATATTTTGCATCAAATTACTGTCATCAGAGTGATTCTGCATCATTGATGAGGGAATTCTCTGTTCGCATCCTCGATTCAATGTGCCTGGGAAGTCACGCACAAGAACCTTACGACTGAGCTGGGGGATATCTCCGGGTTCCATGGCTTTTTTTCCCGGGAATCGGGGGACGGGTAACGGAGAAGTAGGCGCTCGTGGAATAAGCGCCTTCTCAACTTCTGCTAGGTACCAACAACGACCTCACAACGATGTCTGCCTTGGATATCTTTCCAGAAAGTTGTGATACTTCTGGGAGTCTGAAATCTCGCCATCAATTTGTATAAACTTCCGCTTGGTTAACGTCTTCCACGAAGGATATCTCTACCGTCATTGTTCCATTCGACGCCTCTTTCTCTGCCTTCGTTTCTACATAGTCCGACTCATGACCTGTCTGGATAACTCTGGATTGGCTGGGGATGGACGGAGTCTCGCTCAGCGCCTCAGGATTTCCCAACTTAGACTTTTTTTGTCGGTATAAACACCCGTCCAGGTCGCTTGCGCTGATTTGATTCTCCCAACCTATCGCTCGCACGACCATCTGCGTCGTCTCGAGCCCTCTCATTTGCGCCCAAACCCCGACTGCATTGTCAGAAATCGCCATGGCATCTATCTTCTTTGAGATTGTCCCTACTACTGCCAGTGACGTTACCTCCTTCGACCCAAACAGGCCGATTTCGTTGTTCTTGAAGGTCGCCAACCTCAAGGGACATTTGAGATGGACAGATATCCTGCTGAGCACCTTCCGCTGGTCCACAAGAGACGAATCGCAACTTCAACTTATTACCCACGAATCTCCAGGCTGTCCCCACGGATACCAATAATGGTTCGTTTTATTTTTCTCCCCTACCCTCCAGACGGTAACCTCACTGAACCATAGATCTTTATAACGTCTCGTTCAACTGCACAAGACTATTCAACCTCATGGCCACTTTCAACATTTGCAACTTCGAGGAATTGTTCAACGTCGTCGTCTTCGTCCTCGGTCTGTTATACTTTTACTTTGGTCCACCAGCGAGTAAAACTGCCCACGCACAACCCTCGCGAGCTCACAACAACAATTAGGCCGAAGAAGTCCCCACCAGCAACGAATTATTTGGTCTTACGGAGAATCCTCCCTCCTGATTTCGGGCTGGATGGACCGAAGGCCGTCCGCTGCCGCTGCCAGAGCTCTACAACAGGCGCGGCTAAGCCAGTTCGCCCTCGAAAGGCCCGGTCCGCCAAGAAATCTTCAACTTCTCCTGCGCCTCCCCCAATCACTCCGGTGCAGGATTCTGTCCACCTGATCCAATCAACCAGCGCCATCTAACCCCCGGCACAGGCTAAACACCCAAATAATCTCAACATAGACGCAAGTTACGGATGACATGGTGAACACTGCTGGACCAGACCCAAGAGGAATGCAGTTGTTGTGCGATGTGGATACGCCACTCGTCGACACCACCAGTGAGTCGCTTGCTCACTGATGCCGCGCCGTTCTCATATGATTGGAGGGAACGATTCGCGACGAGCTTCAGGCTCCCCTCAAACATCCGCGCCGTCTTCTTCTCCCTCGTCTTCGTCTGAAATCGTCGCCGATGGTGCAGGTCCTTCCAAGAGGCCCGATAATTCGTGCGGCCCAGAAACCGTCAACACCAGAGAGGAAGTAAGTTACGGAGTGGGAAAGGGGCGTCTCGAGGATGGTTAGTGAATATAGGAGCAGGCACCTGAGCCATCGGCACGACTGCGTGGATCGGACAGGCGGGTTTGAAGTAGGGACGTCGACCGTAGGCTGGGGATGGAGCCTTTTGGGGGCCAAGGAAAAACTCTCCACACAAATTTAAAAATTAAGCTCGAATAAGTGAACACAACTATTTTACTGATGCGTACCTGGGCGTGTCAAAGGGATTTCGGAGAGGCACCTACTCCCGCGGGATCCGCTCCGCCGCCTCCAACTTAAAATCTCGTGGCCCCTGCACAGAGTCCTCAGCACACTCACGGAGGTGGACCAACACAAAATCCCGCTACTTGTCCAACCCGGGGTTTCCTTAAGCCTCGATCACGCAACAAGGCCGAGTCTGAGCGAGGAGCCCGTCAGTCGCCTTATGGACCTCGCCTTCAAGCTCTTCAAGCATCATTGGTTCCCTCCGCACTCGCCTTGGACCAACTAACCGAGAATCAGTGCAAGACCGCTCTTTTTTTGAATTCGCAAGATCGCTCGTCTTTATCATTATGTTTCTTCTCGAAAGAAAGCTATTGCTTCTTTGTTACAAAGGCGTCCCTTATTGTGCCGGAAGGTTTTTTTTTTTTTTTTTTGGGTGCTAGTTTATTGTGCGGAGGTAAGAGTACCTATGTTACACATCGCGATCGGTGAGGTGTCGGGTGTCGGGGTGGAAAATAGGGAGAGAGTTTTGAATCGGTGCTCTGGAGGGAGAGCGGCGGTGGCGTCGGCTCTCCCTCGTGTGGTTGGTACTACGGCCCTCTAGCACGTCCCGCCTCTTCTCCCTGTTTACTCCTTCCTTGCCTTAACCTCCTTCTCCAGCTTGGTTGATTAGTCATTTTGTAATAGGTCGAACGGACAGCAGATGTGCCGGAAGGTTGCTGCTTGATTACAGCACTCGGATCCAATCGTGCCTGCGAATCTCCCCCCCTCTCAGAAGATGGCGCGCACTTATTTTTATCGACTCGACATCTGCGACCCCCGCGTCTCCGTTCTCACAACGCGGTCCCTCCGAGGTCTCCCTCGTGGGGACCGGCAACCCGCCTTGGGCGGCGCGCGTACTGATGTGAAATTCATTTTCAGTGAGGAGTACCACGGCCTATTTTCCAGCATACCAAAGGCGAGCACATCAGATTGTATACACAGAAATAATACCTGGCATGATTGTGCAACTATCGGTGATGGGGATTTATTTAAAATGAAACCACCAGCATGAAACATTCATTCCGGTGGTTGTTAAAGGAATGTCCTTGCTTAACGGTTGGGGTGTTATAACCGTCGAATTTTACCGCATTCTGGCTCGTTGGGCGCTACACTTGGCACTGCAGTTAACAACATATGGTGTATCTCATGTCAGGCTCAAGGGACGTGCTCTCTATCTTCATGGTCCCTTATATCCGGGTTACAGCCGTTGCGCTCAAGGGAGAGCTGTGGCGTACACCCCTGCCCTGTGGAGCTGCTTCACCCGGTTCGATCACTGAGATTTGGGGAAAAACTTCAAATTCTGCCGTTTGAGAAACGTTCAAAAAAAATCCCGTCACCGAATCAAAGCCTAAGGTACCCCCTCATGCTACATGTTTTCTAATCAATTGTAGTGGGTAACAATCCAGAGCAAATTGGTTTCGAAAAATGCGGCCAGAGCTGAGTGTGGGAATTCCGCGTGGAGCCAAAATTTGGCAGAGGGTTGCCGGTCCCCAACTCCCTGATGGCTTGCAAAGTATCCCCGCAATCTGATTCCCCTAGAAAGGCTTTCATGTGGCAACTCCACTTCGCGGCTGGGGATCGGCGCGCTTCTGGAACGGACAGACGGATCAGCGTCATCTATCTTAGTAGACCGTCAGAAGCAGGATGTGCTTGTGGCTCCTTCGTCATCCTCTGTGGCTTTTGGCCCCGATTCAGATTCATACTTTAAAGCTTTGGGCGGGAGTCGGTTCATTGGCCGGATCGCGTTGACGGTAAAGCGCAATTCGGTTTCCGCGCGGGTGCCGAGCTGTGCGGGGAAGGTGATCGATACCAGTCTATGATTCACTTGGGCGCTGAACCAGGCCCATTGAAAGAGAGGTCAGGGAGCCTGAAGATGGAGACGAGACCCCCAAATTGTACATGTTTAAAAGTTATAATTGCGGGGTTGTATTCAACATGGGAGCAGAGTTTGAATCTCAATCCGTAAATATCCCTCCAAGTTCAGCGGGGACACCATCACCCATATCAAATCTGTGTCCCACCCTGTCTCCAGCACCAGTTTGAACGACACCCAACTCTTGCCTCCATCCTCTGAACTTGAGCAACAAGCCGCTCTCATTTCCCGTGTGAGGGCCGAGGGTCGCAGAATCCTGCTCGATGATGGTGATGACGTCATCCAAAGCGTTGTTCAACCTCTTCAGCCCCAACTGGAGGTGGTGAGGGTCGCCGTGGTAGCGATTGGGGGAGAGTTCCCTCTCTATATCACTTCTGGATGACCCCCTTCGCGGGGCTGGGCGGCGGGCGAAGGCTTCAAAAAGTGGGAGATGACGGTCGTAAATGGCAGCTCACGAGAAGGGTCTACTTTCGGGTATACCTGGCGAGGATAAGGTCAGTAAGAACCTTCCGGTGGGGTACATCGCGCGTTACCTGCCCAGGGTTTTCTCTGGTTGCCGAGGGACGGATCGAATCATCTTCAGGAAGATCTGGGAACTTAGCTGGAGCTAAAGTCGAAAACCCGTTGGCAAGGTCACAAACCAGAAGAAACTCCGTCCTACCGTTGCCTAGAGACATGGTGGTGGTCGCGATTTTGCGTGAAGTGGACCGACCTCACATCTGCAACTTATATGTCTCTCTAGGTGGGGCGGTGTGACTTCATCATGGTGACGTGGCTCGCGCTGGCACTCCAAGGAGTAGGATAGGCGCGGAGGAGCAGGCTAGGATGCGCAAAAATCTTTCATATATAATTGGCAACGTAGTACGCAGTGAAGCCATATTTTCAAACTAAGGTCATCGGAGGTGGCACAATCAAGTCCAACTCCCTAACGTCTATACCTTTGAAGGATTTGTTCTTAACCCTCCTGGTCTGAATTTCACGCTTCGTGAGATAGAGGTGTAGCAAGCTAACGCAGTCTTTCACCTAAGCCACAGTGTCAGCAATGAAGCGACGTCCGCGGAAAGAAATAACCCATACGACAATGAAGACACCAAGCCCAACTGAATTCCGCCACCTAGGAAGCACGCATGATAATCAGGAGGAAGCCATGTGCCAGGATCCGGAATCGCTTACCAAACAGGATCAGCCTCAGTCCACGTCCTTGTCCCACCGATCATCACCTTTACCGCAGTTTTCACCGCCTGGCCCACGTCACTGAAGGACCCCACTTCGCCTATGCTGAATCCATCTAGCCTATCCTTCAGCGGAGGACGAGTGGCCAAAAACTTCCGAAGGAGATCTGAGCGTTTCGACAGTCGAAGTAGCAACGACCCCATCAAGCTAGAGATTCGAGGGACGAGAAGTGCACCGCCAATATACCTTCCAGCAGATGCACTGGAAAGGCTCTGGAGACGCTCTGCAGCGGCTACCGGATCCTGGTTACCATCCCCGTTCTGTTGCTCGTCGGCCCGATTTTCCCCCTCACGCGCTTCCCCATTGGCAGCATCTCCGGCATCCTGTCCAAAACGAATCTCAAGCCGCCACGGGAAAATCGGTGGGGGAGGCTCCGAAGAGGGCTCCGAGTTCAAGACCCAGCAGTGGAACCTCGCAAAGAGATTTCTATATAGATTTTGGACGAGAGGGAAGAAAACGGTCGCGACGATCGGTGCGGGAGGCCAACTTAACAGGGATGGTAAAGGGTGAACGGACGAAACCTTTCGTTGGATTCCCAGCCACATCTGAGGGTCGAGTCTCTTATCGCGTATGGGCAGAGTTGTGGGCCAGGCAAGGAACAATGGGACCATGGGCGATACCGCGCTTTTCCATAAGGAAGAACGGGCCAGGATAAGGCTGAAGGGGATTAGGGGGAGGTTCAAGTATGCATGCCATGGCCAGTTTGTTGGGTCCTCGGTGAGAATAAGGTCAAACCTACGTTCACACTATCAGTACTTTCCAGGGCTCGTTACCAAACGACATACATCTCCTGACCCAAGAACTCGCGGACCGCCCATGCCCCATAAGACGTGCACAGCAAATAGATACCTGGGTTTCCAATAAAGCAGCACGCTTTAGGATTAATGCGTGTGCGGCGGAATTGGGAGAAACGTACATGTTCCGAACGCGAAGACGGTGGTCCCAATACCAACTAACGTGGTGATTTTACCCGTCCTCGTCAGCACCTGATTCAGTTTGTTCAGAATCCTCAGCAGTAGCGGGTTGTCGCTTTCGATCTCGTAGTCCGCGCCACACTGTGGGCATTTGTACGCTTTCTCGGCCCGTGTCTGGTTTTCTTGGGAGCTTTGTATCCAATGAAGCAGGCACGATTCTAGCGGCACGTGGAACAGAGAATTGTTGGTCTTCAGCTGAAAGTGAATTATGGATGTGGCGGCGCACCGTGGGCGATGAGAGTGCATTGGCACGGGTGTGTCCACTTGGTTTTCGCCTGTGTAGGGACTGTGCCCCGTCAGATCAACACACAGACTGAGTGAAGTCGACGCCACACACCATCGTATCTCTCCTCTTCCCTGCAGATGTAACACATCTTGACCTGTTGTATCCCTTGAGTACCGTTCACTGCCACGCAAGAGGACACCCTGTTCTCACCCTGAGGTCATCGACAGTCGGAACCCACGGCTCGCTCATCGTATACCCGCCACAAATTGAATATCCGAAGGTGGGGGAGGGAAAGTGAACTCCAGTCGATAGTAGGTTCCAGATCTCACACCAGTTCGCCGTGGCCAGTGACTGTGATACCAGCGGTGACGTGAGTTTCCCACGGATCCCCAGGCAACAACAGTGCAGAGTGCTGGTACAGATGAACACAAAGCGAAGGAAAGAATACAAAGCTTTGTACAGAAATACAGGTCAAGTCGTAGTCTAGTCAACCTCCAATTCAGTTCCCCGTTGAACACTTCCCCAGCCTGTGAAGAAAAGGATAAGTGGCGCACAGAGCGGACCAAACAGGATCCTCACCAACTAATCGCCAGTGCTTTTCGATCCTCCTCGACAACGCAACCTTCTCCCCAATCTCGGTACAGGCCGGAGACGTTAGCTGGATCTTCGCAAGATCAGCTTTCACACTCAAAACTCGACCCCCAGTCGATGTCGAGCCGATGTTGATAAGCAGCAGCTCGCCCTTCACGAGCTTCGACACCTTTGTTTGTTTCTTGTCCTCCGTTTTTACACCCAGTAGCCTACGCAACAGGAAGAGACTAATCTCCAGTTCTAAACCCCGAGAACAACCGATCAGCGAACGTACACGCAACAAACGGATCTCACTCACCGGTGAAGATTTTCGGCAGTTTGCCGACAGCACCGAGCACCTGTCCAACCAAACGATCTGCTCGACACAAAGTTGGGTCGATTTTGGTACCAACACCAATCAGCCCCCCTGGGACGGCAAACTGAAGATGATTGCTCTCGGCATGCAGTGAGACGATTCGGCTGAAGATAGGTTTGCATCTATTCTTGCCCTGGGCGTCTTTTGTAACGATGCCCGGTCGAATCTCAACCTCCTGACCAAGTCGTAGAACACCGCTGAGGATAGAGCCACCAGCAACACCACCTTTCAGGTCATCAACTTCAGCACCGGGTTTGTTGACGTCGAATGAACGGATGACAATAAGACGCGGGTCGGAGGTAAAGTCCCGGACTGGGACGGGGATCGTTTTCACGATGTACTCGTTCACCGCGTCGATGTTATATTTCAATTGTGCCGATATGGGGACGATGGGCGATGACTCGGCGACGGTTCCTTGTCGGGTAGTCAGGACTTTGGAAAATGCACCTTAAAAATCGAGCCAACCTTTTACGAAAGCGGAAATCTCCTTTTGGTGCTCGAGAGCCTGAGCTTCCTTGATAAGGTCGACTTTATTCTGAAGAATGATGATATTTTCGAGTTTCATGATCTCCACGGCGGCCAAATGTTCTGATGTCTGCGGTTGGGGACATGTCTCGTTTCCAGCAATCAGCAACAGGGCGGCATCCATGACAGCAGCACCGTTCAACATCGTGGCCATCAAAATGTCGTGTCCGGGACAGTCGACGAAGGACACATGCCGGACCAACTTCATCCTGGACCCGCATCCCGGTCGTTCGCATGGAGGGTTATCTTCCTTGTCGGAACGGTAAGATCGGTAGCATCCTGGTCGCGGGCATGCAGGATTCTCGCATTTGTAGATCTAATACGACGATCAGAACTGCGGTAGCATATGCGAGAGGATGAAGTGCTAGTACCTTGGCATTGGCATAACCAAGCTTGATAGTAATATTTCTGACGAGCTCGTTCTTAAATCTAACGGTCATAACACCCGAAATGGCCTTCACGACAGTCGATTTTCCGTGGGCGACATGTCCGATTGTGCCTGTTCCACGAAGTAGGTCAACAATCGCACCAGAGATGTGCATAACCAGTAAACGGAGGCATACCCAGGTTGATCGTGGCCTAGCCCACCATAGCCAATCAGCTATCGTCCCAAAGCTGCCGACCACTCGTGGCGAACGCACCTGCTTCGAGATCACTTCCGGAGAAAGTGCAGTGAGCCTTGTGATGTCTACTTCGACGGAAGGAATCTCCTCTTCCTCCTCAACTTCGGAGTCGGATTCATCAGAGTGGTGTTGCAGTGTCTCGTCTCCCGGCATGATGACGTTCGAAATGTGTGGTTTTGCTGAGTATCCGAATCTGAGATAATGTCCTTGCTAACTTTTTATTTGACTCGGTCGATTGCAGTTAGCCGCCGATCAATTACCACGTGACCTTCCTCTCGCTCTCGGATTTGAATTCTGCGGCAGGGGAGATCTAAGTATCGTCACCGTAAGATACCGTTATATAAACGTATAGATTAAACCTCTAAGATCACGCGTATCCCCCATTCACCGGGCGCAGTGAGCCAGGCGTTCAGTCGGGCGAAGAACGGGCTACACCCTGCTGTAGCGTTCGTTCTCTCCTCCTCTGAAGTGACCCTGAATATGACTTAAGAAGCCACGTGAGATATCTGACGTCGGCCAATCGATTCGCTGCAACCAGACGATGGTGAAGGAACTCGACATCCTTGAAAGTGAGGAAAGGTGGAACGGAGTCGTCGACCAACTCCGTGGCTGATGTCAATCGGACCAGCGGGCGCCCTCCAATGTTTGACAGGATCGAAGCGGCGGAAGGTCTGGGTATGGCGATAGTCTTGGCGTTATGATTAGAGTTGGAAAGTATTGTGTTGGTGGACCGGAGGGGTGGTTTCGTGGGAGTTGGAAGAGCAAGGAGTGCCTTGGGAGGGAAAGTTTTCTCAAAAAGCCTGACGCGCTCCATTGCCTTATCTAAGAGGTTCAGCCTAGAAATTCACTGAGTTAGCAGTGTAGGGATTTGATAGAAGAGACTCACGAAGAAAAGACACGTATCAAAGCGAGGTTCGCTCTCTCGATCAACCGAATCCGTGCACCAAACATCTCATCTTGGACCCTCTCGTCCTTCTGAAGAAGTTCCCAAACTTCTTCGGCGAAGCTCAACGCTTGAGCCTGCTTGGTTTTTTCGCACGACCATCTAACACATGCCTCCAGTGCCTCCACGTACGAAAGGAAGTTCCTCTCCACGCAAACGTCCTCAAACAGACTCCTGAACAGGCTTTGGGTTTCGGAAACTCTTCCGTGGCAATAATGGACTGAGAGGTACGCGTTGACCAACTCCGTGGAAATGCGAACATCCTTGAACAACATAGGGGGCTCGTTGCTCGATTTCGAGGGAGGGAGGGCTTGCGGACGCTGAGTGTCGTGGAGGATACCTTCAAAAAGGTTCTTAGCCTCCGCCAAAACCTCTCCACGAGACTGAGGTGGGATTGAGTTGAATCTCGGATCCGAGTCCGCAGTCGCAACCTCGCCAGCCTCCTCTTTGTCCACCTGTGCCTCCGTGGCGTCAGTTGGGCCCTTGAGTGAACTAGGACGGGTGTCTTCTGGTGGTATAGTTTCGGTCGTGTCTCCCCGGTCTTCCACGATTCGGGTCGCAGATCGATGAAAGGGGACCTGATATGAGGCATACGCATGGAAAACATGCACCATCGTATTCTCCGTCAGCACCACAACGTCTTGTTTGGGTATCTCCATTCCATCGTCAACACGGGCGCGATGTTGTCGAATGATAACTTGGACCATTTCTGCTAAAATCCACCTTGTTCGTGGAAGGTCTCTTATCCTCTTCGCGCCTTGAAGTAGTGCCCCGAATAGCGCATTGTTTGGTGTAAAGGTAGGACGACCAAGAGCGTCTCTGTGGCCGTCTAACATCTCCTTCGCGAGCCTGAATGCCTCATTGACGAATTTTGCCCGTCCAGACCGAGCACACGCGAGGACGACGGCGGTATACACCTCTCTAGTGGGTTGGATATTGTTGTCCACCGTCATTTCTGTGAACAAATCCAACGCTCTCTGCGGCTCGGAATCACCAGTCCCCCCAGAGGGAGGAGTACGAGCGCACGCTAGGATCATCAAGTTATAAATGACAGCGTCCGGAGTTGGGTGGGCCACGTAACGCATGTGCGAGAAGAGGTCCCAGGCCTGCGCTTTGGCGAGAGACGAAGGCACAGATGTCAGTGTAGATATTAAAGAGGCGTAGGTCTTCATTGGGGGAGCAAGGTTCATGTTTTCGTACTTGTGGAGGAGGGAGAGAGCGGAAAGAGGTATGGTGTCCGGGAGTGTCGAGTTGATGTACGCTTTGATGTGCTGATGCCGTTGGATGGGATTCGGGGTGTCTGATGGGCCATTTCGGTGAGACTGCGTTGAGAATTTATATGAAGTTTGGTTGTACCTGTTACAAAGCGAGAAAGGATGGATTCTATCCTTTCAACATCGCCCGCACGAGCGTAGAAAGTCATCACCGGCGTGATATAATTGCCATCTGGCTTTAATCCGGCTTTCTAAGGCAATGTTATACTGGCTTAGCAGTGATGGTTTGAGGGGACAACGGACCTTCATCAGGGTCAGTGCAATTGTAGCAGATTCCCCATCGTTTATACGGATCTATGAGAACAAAATCAGGGAGAACGACTCTTGCATTACAGTGGACTCACGCATTCCCGGACAAGTGATGCCCATTCCAGCGGTGATGGCAAAATCCGGTGGTTCATCTCAAGCTGCGAGGATGAGGGGTCGGGGTTTTCCATGGTGGTGTTCATATCTTCGAGCACAGCAGCCAGCTGAGAAACGACTCGTCGATAGCGAGAGTCGGGCCCTCGCAAATCAAGGCCATCTGCATGCGATTTGGAAGTTCCCGGTTCTGGAGGCGAATGCTTGTCGAGCCGCTTGATGAGTGAATGCACTGACGTTCGATCGTTCTCTTGTTCCTCAAACTCGTCTGTGACCGATTCTGCTGACTGGTGTGTTCGAACTTGGGTGTTGAGAAGGTCCTGGTAGATATCTAAAAGCTCCATTTCCGTGTAAACCGGCTCGTGGCGACCAGACGGGAGATCGGCGTCATCCTTTGAGGTATTAGCGCTACGATGGGAGGGGAAGAATACAAGTATTTCCTCACCGTGTCGGTAACCATGAGACTTATATTCTCCACCTGTTTCTCGAGGGGGCTCATGGCCTGTCTGCCCTTCTCGGTCGGGGTGACGACCACTTTGCTGCTACGCCGTTTCCTGCGACGAATGTTAGGGTGGTGACTGGACGAATAAGATAGATACAAACAGGGAATACAGCGAAGAGTTTTCCCCGCTTCTTTCGTGGCCAGAGCTTGTGGCCAAAACATTGACAACATCGAGTTGAGACGCAAATGCGGAATCGACTGCTGAGTGAACTCCCCGCGCAGGTTGTCTCCTCCATAGTCGCGGGGGGGCACGTGAGATGGTTAGGTCTAACAGATGGCGCGGGCGTAGTGCACGACTAGCCATGGCACACACACCACAGGCCGTTGATGTCAGCGCGACTGGGGCGGTGACACGAGAACGAGTGAGCGGATCACCGATCACTTCGAAATTTCTTTTCCGAGTCCGTTCATCCGCTCTCCGGCATCCGCGATGGGTAAAAAAGCCGTAAAATCGGCGCGAAAATTCGCGGCTAGCGGTCAGCTTAAGAAGGTGATCCAGGCCCGTCATAAACACCAACGGACGAAAAAGGTGTTCGAAAAACGGAGGGGAAACAAGGGAAAGTCTCAGTTACCCGCGAAGGCCCCTGAATTGGATGAAGATGGGGATGAAGAGCTCGAAGAGACAAGGAGCAAGTATGTGTTAGACTTCTGAACTTTGTTGTCTTGCTAATTCTGCTCGCTCGCTAGACTGAAGGGAACGTCCGTCGATGACTTCCTCGGTGCCGGTTTCATGAAAGAAGGCAGCGACGAGGTATGGTTTCCTAATCCTCGATAGACCTTGCATTCAATCTCTCCAGGAAGAGGACGAAGAAGTTGACTCCGGGGAAGAAGAGGATGATGATGAAGAGGAGCTCGAGGATGACGCATCCTTACCTTCAGTAGACGACCTCGATGGTACGTGGGACGTAGAAGCTCGTTAATCCCTCGGCATATGCTCACGACAACACGTAGACGAAGGTGCTGCTCATCTCACCGAGCTTTCTGAGCTTGCCAAAAAAGACCCAGAGTTCTACAAGTATCTCCAAGAAAATGACAGAGAGCTTCTCGGGTTCAATCCAGGTGAAGATGACTTTGGATCTGACGAAGGTGAGGAAGGGGAGGACGTGGACATGGATGGAGCCCAAGAAGCCAAACATGCTCCTGTACTGACCGAGAAGCAACTTCGACGGTGGCAAAAGAGCCTATTGGAGGTACTCGTCCGTCTACCTCTAAATTTATGAGGCGCTCATTGAGTGCGGACAGCATCGTTCACTTCGGGCATGGAGAAAACTCTTAATCGCGTTCCGCTCCGCTGCGCACGTGAACGACGAAGACCGGGTATTGGCGTACACAATTGAGAATTCATTAAGTGAGTGTGAACATTGTATTGGGGATGTGTGCTGACAGACATAATCAGTCTACAATAAACTTGTAACGACAACGCTGAGGTACACCCCGATAATACTGCACCACCATGTCCCCTACAAGGAAATGGCCAACGGGAAATTGTAAATCTTACTCCTCTGCTGCGCATCTTAACTCATACATTTGATTGTCAGCAAACAGCCGACTCAAACGGTTAAGTTCAAGACATTACAAAAACTGATCCTGGCATACTTTCATAATGCAGTTCATCTAATCTCGCAACTCACAGACAACGACTTGCTTCATACCGCTTACTCGGAAATTACCAAGATCATTCCGTACATCATCAGCAGTCGAAAGTCTGTGAAAGCCTTTCTTATGGTACGACTTACAACATCTCGTCGCTTCCAAACGAGCTAAAAGATTGTCACAGTCGTGTTTGCAAACGTGGTCGACAGCGGATGACCGTGTTCGAATTGCTGCCATCCTTGCTATTCGAAGATTCGTCAACTCTGGCGACGAATCCATCATTGATTCGGTTTTCAAGGTTGGCACAACCCTTTAACTACGTTTACCATAATCACAATCAAACTTTCTGCGTACCTAGGGTGTGTACCAAAAACTTGTCAGTGCTTGCAAGTCGACAACGGTACACTCGCTACCTTTCATCAACCTCATGAAGAATTCTGCCTCCGAGATCTACGTCGCCGACCACAGTACAGCCTATCAGCATGCATTTAAATATATTCGTCAACTTGCGATATTGCTAAGGCAAAGCATCAAAGTCCAGACCAAGGTACGTACCAAACACCAAACACCAAGTTCTGGAAAGGCCCACTCACAGCCCCACAGGATGCATACAAGCAGGTTTACAATTGGCAATACGTCCATTGCGTTGACTTTTGGAGTCTCGTGTTAGCTCGGGCTTGCAGCGCTGGAGCTAAGGCTGAACGCGGGGGAGAGGCCAGCGAACTAGCACCTCTGGTTTACCCATTGGTCCAGGTCACCACTGGTGCAATCAAGCTGACCTCGAATTCCCGGTCGTATCCCTATCATTTCCACCTGACCAAGTCCCTGATACATCTCATCCGGCACACTCATACATATATCCCCCTCGCTCCTTATCTCATTCCAATCATCACCTCTACACTGAGCACCGGGAAGCCTAAGCCATCTACTCTCCGACCACTTGATATGGAGACAAATATTCGTGCGCCTCAGCAACTCCTACGGACCCGTGTTTACGAGGAAGGTGTTATCGAGGAAGCTACTTACCTTCTCGGTGACTACCTCTCCACTAGATCGATAATGGGCAGCATCGCCTTCCCAGAAGTTGTAACCCCTATTGTCGTCACCTTGCGCCGAGCGCTTAAAACGGGCAAGACGTCTAGTGGGTCTGCGAAGTCAAAAGAAATTGGGATGGTCAAGGGTTTGGTAGAAAGGGTGGAGGAGAGCGCGAAGGCGATTGAAAAGCAAAGACTGAATGTGAGGTTTGGACCAGGAGATACGAAAGAGGTCGATGAGTGGGAAGCATCATTGAACATCGAGGAGACGCCGCTAGGGAAGTACATGAAGGTGCAAAAAAAGGCGAGGGAGAAAAGGAGGAAACTTGTAGAGAAGGTGAGTCTGGGCCTTGACTGTTGTCGTGATTACGGTGTGATAAACCTGCGACTTTCTAGGCGAGAGACGGAGAGGAGGAGATGTTGGAAGACTAATCATAATCTTCCCGGGATCCCACATTATAGCTGACACGTAACTGCTGATATTATAAGCGGGTTCCCTCATTTTACGGCCGCAAGCTATGAGTATTTGGCATCATGAGGGATGTGGTCCCACTCTTTTCGTAGACCGGTGCGAGAGACCAGTCAATGTGAGACCGGCCATGACTCCGTAAACCGTGAATGGTTAGCCCTTGTGCCATAATGTGGTGCAACTACGGCGGTCTCCAAGTCAACGAGGGTGACACGATGAGCGCCACATACAAGCACCCACAGCGGATGTCACCTAGCGTTCAAATTCCTCGCGTTTTGCCGCAGAAACCCTCGCCGTCTGTTTCATTTCCGGGTGGGGCCATTCCCGATTCGGTCCAACAGCCGGCATTGGAACAGTACTTAACTTCCGGGTAATGATTTTGCGGCACACCAGAAACCCTATCTGCGCTAGTGAGTGGACCAATCTGTCAACCGTGGATTCACTAGTGTCGGGTCTCCCGCTTCCGGGCACTGTTCACTGTTGACCCACGGGTCACTGGGAAAATGTGCAGGGTAGACCATTCTCGCAGACCGCTTCCATCAAAGCGCGGCCAATCTCTGAGCTGTGATGGTTAATGTACAGATGTGATCCTTCTGAGACATCCGAAACATAGGACGTAAATCGCTATCGATAGTACATAGTTTGGTTGACGAAAGAGGGCGCGACAACCTTTCGATATTCATTCAATCGAGCTATCAACTCGCTCTGTTCCTCTTCCGACATTGTGACGCTGGACAATCATCGGGGTGTTAGGACCGGTTGAAAGTAGTTGAAAAGAGACGCTTACAAGTGCTCGGCAAACTGAGGCATTTCGGAGGCATCCTTGACGAGACCAAGACCCATAATAGCATCTCGTCGACTAGAGACCCTGAAAACTTTCATATTAGGCCATGAGATAGAGAAGTAGGAAGGCCTCCTTACAGTTCCGATGGCTTGGTTTTCTTGTGGTTCTTCCGTCGTGGTGGCCAGACTGGAGCCTCCGGCTCTTCACTGCGCTTGGTGCTTTTTCTCCTTGATTCTCGTTGGGCCTAGTAAGACACAGGTGTGAAGTCGGACTTTCGGAACGGTCGATCCGAGGTACGGACCTTCTCCGCTTTTTGAATCCGGGCTCTTTGTACTGGATTGTCTCTGAGTACGCGATCGTTTACATGGCTGTATTTGATGCCGATATCTTTCAGGGTTTCGGAAATTTCCGTCGGAGGGGTTGGCATTGTATCGTCTTTATTGACTACATTTCAGTCTAGTCCCGAAAATCTAGATGGGTCCAAACTTACCTTCATTCAGAAGAAACGCTCCAAGCCCGCTAAAGTCATCCTGGGGGAAACGCAACATTTAGACGGTGTCAGCCGTATTCTGTCGATGGAACCGCTAACCCCTTCTTGACCGCTTGTCCTTTTCTCAGCGGCGTGGATTTCGTTTGCGTCTTTTTTTGAGGTAGCTCCTCCCATGTTTGCAAGTGCCCAGTCGAGGTCTGCGAGATGGGCTTCCTCAATCTGTAAGATCAACTGTTGAGCAACCAGGGGTTGGGATTCAAACGGGGAAACCTACAGCCATCTTAGTAGCGAGGGTATCTTTATGAAGCTTGAAGATATTCTGAAGACCAAACAACTCTCCCTGACGGTCTTTGTCGTTCTGGACGCCCTCGAAATACCTACACCAACAACAGGGTCAGCAACAGAGGTTGGAGTAAGGAGTGAATGTCTCAACCTAGTTTGAACACTAGCATCGTAACCGATTCGCATCTGCTGCTGTTTGTACACTTGTCGCGCATATATTAGCTCTTCAATAGAGCCCGCACCCAGTAGCCGAAACACCTCGACATCGCGAGATTGACCGATTCGGAAGGCTCGGTCGATTGCCTGCAGATCATGAGCCGGGTCTGTGAGCGTTTACGTTTAACCCTCAATTCATTTCTAAATATTCCAGGAAATGTAAATCCTTACTCCAATTTGGGTCTGTCGGGGGGCCGGGGTGTAAGTCGCGGCAAGCAGATAGGGGATTAGGAAATAGGAAATTTACCGAAAATGACGACCTTGTTCGCCCCAACAAGGTTCAATCCGGTCCCACCAGCAAGAGTCGAGATCAAGAATATCCAAGTGTCCGGATTTTTGTGGAATCTGTCGATCATAGGCATACCTAAAATGGGACAGGTCAGCGAATTGTCATAGATATGCTGGTGCTTCTCACGTTCAGATTGCTCGGTCGAACCATCCAGTCGCTCGTAACCCCAGTCTAAGAAAAAGTAAAGCTAGTGCCATTGTTCGGAAGAACGCCACTCACTCTGCGACTCAACATGGTATTCCAGGATTTCCAATAGCTTCACCGACTTCGTGAAAACTAGCACTTTGTTGGACTTCTCCTTGTGCCACTCCTCAAGCAACTTTTGCAAGACCTAGAACGCCTAATGTTAGTGTGATGGCTCGTCCGCTGCCCATCAGGATAATCACCTTCCACTTCCCACAGTGTTCTTCGAGGTGAATAGAAACTCCCCAAAGGGGTATCCTGTCACCGAACGCCAGCTGCGCTATTTCACGGTTTCGTTGCCGCTGTTGATCACATTAGCCAGGGTCTGAATGGTAAGATAACTTCTATACCTGATCCTTTGAGTCCTTCTCTGCTGCGGGTTCGTTAGGAGCCTATTTCGTTGGGGCAAACGATGGGGTACGTGCCAGGTAAAATGAGTGCCAGGTGATTCGATACCTTGATGAATGTGGCCATGTATCGAAAAATGTCTGCCAGGTCCATCTTGTGATGGCACTTATGCCGGCTGGATGGACAAGTTTCCGTAAGGCTCCAGACCTGAAGAATTGGGGTGTCACCTACGGCTTCTTAGACCCACAATCGCATTCTTCATTCCGACGCAAAATGTTCTGGACATTTGGGGTCTGGAGTAATCGTTCATACACGGCCGTCTGAGTATCTGTGAGGGGGCAGAAGACCACTCGGTCGAATTTGTGTGGGAGCTGCGAAGAGCATGAATATCCGTCTCCAAGTCGGGAGAAAGACCGGTCATTACCTGAGCCTTGATGATGTCCTTTGTCCTGATTAGGTAGGTCAGGTGGGAATCTGTAGTTGGAACCCAAAAAACGCACCGGCGCTTGAAATAGTGTGGAAGTAGGTTGTCCTTGAGGATGGTGGCGACTCTCTACATAATCGGATCACACACATTGCTCGGTCCCACCAAAATGCTGGACATACCTTAGCCCTGATTCTCTCAATGTCCTTTGAATTTTTGCTCTGACCTATGGCAAGTGGCTTGGAAACGTACTTGGTCCATTCTTTCAGGGTTCCGAGCGCCTCTGGGTTCGCCCAATCAAGCATTGTCCAGAACTCGGTGTAGTTGTTCTGGATGGCAGTACCTGCAAAATTTGCCTCCATCAGCATATGATGAACACAAAGAGAGGAATCGGTGGGGGAAGTACCGGTCAGGCCCAGGCGAACAGGGCATTGAAACATATTCAACGTCTTGCTCGTCCGTGATTTCGGGTTTTTTACTCGATGGACTTCATCAACGATGATACACGACCAATGCTGATCGCATAACAGTTCAATATCATCTCGTGCTAGTTCAAATGTCGTGACGACTAAATGGAATGAATGGTATGACTCATGGTATTCGGAGGGTGTGCGGCGTACTGATGTCTAGCCGACCCATAGTAAAGTCTTTGAGCACGTCTTTGCGTTTGGCGCGTCCTTCGATGTACATTCCGACCTCGAAGTAACCCCACTGCGTGGATCCAGTTGCATCAGTGCCTGATCGAGGCATGTGCCTAGATGAAGTTTGAACGCACTGTCTCCAGTTCTCGTTGCCAATTCATTGCCACAGAACTCGGAGCGATTATCAAAGCGGTTGGCCACGTATCATTCGCGGGCGGCAACTTCCTAAACTCGCTCCAATCCTCAGTGTCCTGTAATTTGGCGACGTGATCTCTTCTACGGAATTCATCCTTCGATGTACCGGTCTTCCTCATAATGGCCGATAAAAATGATATGATTTGAATTGTTTTTCCCTAGCGTCAAGCGAAGAAACAACCCGGTGAGCATACCACAGGTCGTGCGGTCCACCTGAGCCAAGACACTCACCAGTCCCATGTCATCTCCTAGCATGCCGCCCATTGAATTCTTGAACTTGTGGTACAAAAACGCGGCGCCATCTCGCTGATAGTCTCGCAGAAATGTGTTGATGGAAGAAGGTACCTGTATGTGTTTCCGTTGGTCCAGGACCAGAGGGCCGAGGCGTTGTTGAGTTGGCCCGAGTCGGAAACTTGGGCGCGTCTCCAGTTGTTCGCTTTGTGAGGGATTGCTCCCACTTACAGGCGTAACCGGAACCAGAGGTTCGTCATCGGATTCAGTTTCTGACCCGCTGGAAAATCGGCTAACCCGAACAGGTGGTCTGTGGTTGGGTTGGGGCATCGTTCCTGGGGCAATTACTGACAAGATTTCACATCATTGGAGTGACGGAAACAGACGGGCAGAAGGCCGGACATAGTAACATAATGAGGAAGGGGCAGCTGATTAGTCAAGGGAGGCGAACAATGGGATTCAAGGGTACACATACAGGGGCCATCATCAGATTCAGTGACCGAGTCGTCGTCGTCGTCGTCGTCGTCTACGGACAACTTCTGCCGTTTGCTTGGAGGTTCTGAATGAACAGGGTATTTACGTTTGGCTACGGCCTGGAAGAATGCCTCAAAGTCAGCTTCTGTTTCTGATTCTGTGGATGTGACGTCAACGTAATGCATGAGTTGGTGGCTGAAATTGGTCTTGCCCGTGACTGAATCCTCGTCGTCAGGTGCAGTTGAATTGGGCACGAGGCTGGGAGAGATTTTCAGGCTGGAGCTTCCAGCTGTGCTATTGGTCTCCCCCGTTTGCTTGGTTCCTTCTTGGGTGTGACTTCCATCCGAGCGGTGGGACCCAACCTCGCGGTCGACACTACCTTCGTGGTCCAGCACGTCTTCCTTAAAGTAAGAACGGAGTGGCTTATGCCGACCACGCCTTTCCAAGACGAATGCCGGTACCTCTTCCCGCGAGAAGCGATCAGATTATGGGTGCGTGCAGGCGCGATCGGGGCTTACTGTGGGCATTATCGAAGAAAGATTCCTCGTCGCTTCCGTCCGAGTGGAATCCATGGTCAAGCAGGTTAAAATTAGCGATACGGTCATCATCGCCCTCCACAAGGTCCTTGGCGTCCGACTTCCTGGGTTCCACTCGCTTTCCACTGCGCCGCCGACCTGTTGCCTTACCCTTCTTATCATCCCTACGGTCGTACCAAGACTCGTGACCAAAGTCCGAATCTTCATCTTCTGCTACAGGAGCGGGTACCCCGTTCAGGGACTTTCCTGGAGTGGATCAATCGGTAAGCCACCAGATCCACCGTTCGGAATGGCTACGACATACGATGTTCATAAACTGATGCCTTATTCTGGGTCGAAGTAGCAGATGACATGACAAAGCCCGGGGAGTCGATCGCGTCTTCAGGGGGTAGGTCGCGGTTGAGGTTTGAGGTTGAGATGTTCCCTTGGATTCCTGGAATGCAGAAATTAGTCGCGCGTACGTCACGTGAGCATCTCACAATTGGATATCATTGTGACTCTGCGGATCGCGGACCATTCGTTCCGAGGTTCTTCTCGTGCCACCCACCACAAAACCAAGACGATGCAACTTCCATCAGGATCGCAAACGCCTGGTCAAGCGACCTCATCGGAGCCCGAAAATGGTCTGTGACTGACGGTACGAACACGCAAACAGTCAAAGCTAATTAACGCCACCTCCAGCCTCCCGCCCATCAGTGGTCGTGAATGAGAACACCGGTATGAGGGTGCAATCTGCCGGAGGGGACCTCCTTTAACTTTGTTGGGTCCCAGACATCTCACTACTGACTCAAGCTCAACTGTACGATCTCAATCAGGTCTGTGGCGTCCTCCACAACCGCAGATCTTCCTGTGTCACTTGCTTCACGTTGAAGTCCGCTTATCTTTATCTTTCATCACCTGCAGAATCTGCTAGAAGATGCTGTCCCAAACATACCACTTATCGGACCCCTGTCATCGATATCCACGCTCCGTGCGGAATACGAAGAAGGGTCAAGATCGTTTGTCAATCAGGTTGACTACCTCGCCTCACAAGGATACCTGAGCGTCCGGCGAGCACGTGGAGATGGTGATTGCTTCTACCGATGTGAGCCACAGCCGGTCAGACCCATCAGGATGCGGCCATCACCATTGCGTTATATTTCTCATTAATCATAGGAGGTTTTCTCATCGCAGCCCTGGCATTCGCTTTCATCGAGTATCTCTTGAACTCTCCGCAGACGAACGTCGCGGTTGCGCTTGCCACATCGCTATTGGAATCCACCATTCCGATGCTGGAAGATGCGGGGTTCCAGAAACTAGTGTTTGAGGATTTCTACGAGGTGCTACTGTCCTTGATCCAGCAAATTGTCGTCCCCGAGCCGGGGGGGACGACGCTTACCTCCGAAACTCTGTTGGAAGCATTTCAGAGCCCCGAAGGTGAACTCTACTCCATCACCCCGCGTATCAAGTGGATCTAAAGATCAGAACTCTAGTATCGAACTCTGTCGTTGTATACCTGAGACTTGTGGCGTCGGCTCAAATTCGGAATGATCCAGAGGAGTACTCCCCATTCTTGTTTCATCCAGAACTTGGGGAACCGATGGGCACCCGAGAGTTCTGCGAACATTTTGTCGAGGCTGTTGGGAAAGAAGCAGGTCCGTAGCTCCTCATTTTCGCCTTCCTCAATCTGAGTCTTACTTCGTCCGGGTGGGCGGCTGTGGAATTGTAGACCATGTTCAGATGACCGCGTTGACACGTGCCTTGAAACTGAACCTCAACGTTGCGTACCTCGATGGGCGATCGTCGACAGGAAAGGTCGACTTCGTTGAGTTCCGTGACCCGGACTCTCAGCTTGAAAACGGTTCTCCAATTACGTTGTTATATCGGTGGGTTCCTCAATACCTTTCTATGATCTCAACTGCGTTGGGTCAGAGTGCGGGTGAAACCAAGCTAAATGGAGTTTGTTTGTTTATTCATCACGACGATCACAGACCTGGCCATTATGACATTCTCGACAAACGAACCGCCGAGGCCCTGTAGGACCGCAGAGAAACGTTGAGATACCAGATTTGTGGAGCTTCTGCTGTTTGTTTCCCCATCCTCTCACCCTCCTAGTGCCGCATCATTCCTTTGGATCTTCTTTTCGCTTCCCTGTTTTGCGTCCCTTCTGACGGGAGGAGTGGGCGGCGGAGATATGGTTCACACGGATGGTTCACGAAAGGAGCTGTTTACGAAACCGGGGGTTGTCTACACGTGCCGCTTGTGAGTTACGCACTGAGAAGAAATGCAAATATTTTCATGCCACTCGGAGTGCACAAAAAATAGCCTCGATCGCGTGCGCTTCCCAGCGCGCTTATGGTTCGCCTACCACGAGAAAACTCAGTCCTCTCCGATCTCAAGCTGGGATATGCTCTGCTTTGGGTTAAGCTATGTAAGACGGGGTGAGGGTGGCATTATCCGAAGCGGCCGATCCGATCATGCTTCCTGACCAGAACGCTGGAGCATTGATCAATTGCTTGGGGCCACAGCTACCAACGATGTCGCTCATCCAGTGGTTCGACGCTGGTGTCCTGGGTGTGGGCTGCGCTTTTCGGTTGCAGGTGTATTTGGACCTCATGACTGCACCAGGTGCCAGGTAGTCGGTACACTTGTGGGACTCTGAAGAAATTTTGACGACGGTGAACTCAACATCTCATGCAGAGTCGGTTGTTTTAAGATAAGCGCCAGGCCTTTCTCTTCAATGGGATCAACCTGATTTACTTAGTATGGGGTGGCCGTTATTTAATGACGAGATAACATCGATACCTTCCGGGGAAAACCAGGGCATTTCACCGAGGATAAGTCTAGGTTTTAGTAGGGTGGACAAACCATACGTGATGGAGCGCTTCGAGCGATATTTGCACCAGTAATTATCAGCTGGTGGAATCGCCAATCATCGATCGCCTGGAGAAAACTCGCAACCCCGCACGGAACGCTCGTTAAGGATTCATTGTTCCCGTACTGCGAAGTTAATGGGGAGGGTGGCCAACAGCGTCCGAGGGATGTTTGAGTTGCAATTCAAATTAAAAAATTCATGGCCCTCCTCCATCCGGCAAATAGCGGGGCAGGGGGGAGTGAAGGGGTTGAGAGGCCACGTACGCTATGATTACCCCGGATGGAATGGCCATTGTTTTCTTGTGCACAGGGAGCACTTGCCTTAGTATGTGGGATCCAACGAGATGCACGTCACCAGCGGGGTTTGCGTTATGCAGGGGTCATAGCAATGGAATTAACTCGGTGGGCTGGGGCCCAACCAGGGCTAGATTCTGTGATTCTGTAGGGTGTAGAAACTACCACACGTTGAAGAACCTTTTCCACCAGGGTCGGCCGATGCCTTGCGAACTTTTCACAAACGCCTCCGTAAGCCTCTCGTAGTGATGTGGCATGGAAGCAGGCTGCATTATTCGCTTCCCAAGCTTGTACTGTGCACCGAAGTAAGGGGAGGTTGGCAACCGGGTTCGCGATTCCGGTGAGTATGGACAGAGTGACGTACTTTATGACGCAGATCATCCTGGAGCAGTGAACGCGTGGCAATCACCGCTTGATCTGTGAGCTTTGGGTGGTGGGAAAGGGACTCGAGGAACATCTTGAGCTGCAGGTGAGGTCTGAAGGGGTCCACTGGCCATTGTGCGGCGAGTTTCTGCAGGTTGTTTCCAACGGCTTTGGTGGTCATCACGGAGTACGACCGGCGGAGTTTCAAATCGGCGGAATGGAGACTCGTCCGAGTGCGCGTGAGACAAATATCCCACGACCTGTTCATTTCGGTACGTTTGTTCCGTCCTTGCGTTGCCCGCCACCGTGGGACGAAGAAAAAAAAGGTCAGGGGCAAAGACAGGCCTTGTCGTCAGGGAAAATTTACTCATCAGCTCCCAAGGGTTGACGTTGCACCACAACCAGGAGTGCTCTTGGTCGGGTGACCGCGCTCTGGCTTCTTCGTGCCTAAAACCCATTCAAAGCGGTGAATAGCGTCCCTGAGTCAGTGTCATTGGGAGGCATCTGCATCGGCTCTTCCCCTGACATGAGTTCCTCTTGTCGATGCTCCCCAATTATCGTAAAACATGGATCAGATCAGCCGCATTTGCACCCATGTGTTGCCCCTTGATCTCGCTCCGTCCGCGACCAGTCCCTGTTCGTTATTCGTTCGTGATATATGATAGACTGCGGACCGGAAATCCTATGGGGAAGGCGGCGTTCAGTCCAGGCCCACGTTCCAGTTCTCACCTGCGGCATGTGGGACTCAAGGATCACATCCATCGGTTGATATGCGAGGTCGAATGGAATTCAACCGGAGCATTCCACAAATTAACTCTAATGCATCCGTTGAAGTCTTTTTTACGGAACAAAGAACTGAATGGCAGTCCACAATCTGAACCATATGTTGTGGGTAAGGAGGGTCTACGTGGACCTCCCACTACGCGTCGGATCTGTGCGAGGTCTCCAGCCCTCACAGAACTCCATTTGCTCCAGAGATCGGATGCAATCATAAGATGCTGCTGGCTGCTTCGCCTTGTGGTCAGATTTACGGAAGAATGAAGATCAAGGAATAGTTTTCGGCGTAGGAATCGTTATACGAGCGGTTTGGTGAACCTAGCGTACGATACAGAGTGCTTTCCCTGCAGTGGCCGGTTACCCTTCGTTATCGAAACCCATGCGCTGATGGTTGCTGGACTTCATGTACGGGCCACGTGCTAGCGGGCGCTAGGCGCTAGGCGGCAGTGCGGACAACACAGCCAGTTTCGCGTCGTGGCTAGACGTTTCCTTCCGTTCCCCTGCCACTCTCCCCGTTATCCGCCTTCACCATGTCGTCGTGCTGTGGTACGCCAAGTGGAAACCAGGGTGCGGACGTGAAGAATCGTCCGTACCCTCAATACCCTCAACAATCGCCCATAACCCAGCAGCCAGGCCCACAGCCTGTCCTAGGGTGGGACGAGAAACCGTACCAGACCCCTACCATTCCGTCTCCTCCCCCGACCCATTACTCACATGGACCTTCCCATTCGCCACCGCCCACTAATAGCAACCCCTCTTACCAGCAGTCCTTGTTCAACCCGAGCACTTTGAGCGGAACGACCTACCAGGCGCCTTCCATCAACAGGCCCCCTCCAAGCTTACCGCCCTCGCCGCCTCCGCTCGGAGGTTATGGGCCTATTAGCACCGTCTCACCACCACCGCAGAAGAAAGGGTACAGCGTCCCCACAGATGAAGGAAAACTTTCGGTCTCGATCGACTTCGGTACGTCGATTCCGAACCTCTTGGAAAACCAATTAGAAGCCCTCTGATGGCTTAATTTCACAGGTACCACGTTCTCTGGCATAGTAAGAGCCTTTCACGCCCTCACCGCCCACAATGCGAGGTGTATTGATCATATGACACGCGTCCTCTTTAGGCATATGGCTCATCCAGAATCGCCGCTGGGCAGGTACAACAGATACTTCATTGGCCTGGATCCTTCGAGACTTTCCGTAAAATCCCCACTTGTTTGCTGTATAGTGACGACGGACAGGTTCTTGCTTGGGGTCTCGAAGCAAAGAACGCAAGCCCAATGCCCGGCACGATCAAATGCGAATGGTTAGTATTACTCGTAGTTTATGTCACTTCCTCTGCGCAACGGGTGCGCTTATGACATTTGTGCCATGCTCTCCCCGCCGTTGGCTCCGACGTGTTGCTAACAGCGCTTTCTCACCGCTTACGTTGTTGCCAGGTTCAAGCTATTCCTAGAGCCGAAAGCGCTTCGCGATTCCAGCGCCGTGGATCCTCGCCTGCCCGCGTTACCTGTACGTGTTCTTGCCTAACCAGTCACTCGCCATTCCGCGTCGGCGCCTGGCAACTCCGAACTGACCGGTTTTGACGACCCTGTGCACAGCCTGGCAAGAAGGCCATTGATCTAATCGTGGACTTCCTTGCTTGTATTTGGGAATACGCTAAACAACAGATTACCCGCGAAATTGGTGCTGTCGCTGATCTAGGTGTGTATACTTTATCCTGCATTTCCAATAGATTTAAGACGCTCACCTGTATCTCACCTACCCTTTACTGCGCTTGCCCCACCAAGGCGCTGCGGATGTGTGGCTGACAGTCCCTGCCGCGTGGGACGCTATGGGCTGCCAAATGATGCGAGAAGCAGCCATCGACGCTGGGCTCGTCCAGTCTTCGAGAGCAGGCGACAGAGATTGGAGGGATCGTCTCAGGATCATTACGTACGTCACATTCCCTTGCTACCCTCTGCGCTCCGCTGGTGATTGACATCTGTGTTGTACGCACTGCCACTTTTGTCGGGTTTCAATCGTCCAGCGAACCGGAAGCAGCGGCCGTTCACTGCGCACACCTCACAGACTTGCACAAACTCCAACCAAATCAAAATTTCATGATCTGTGATGCCGGAGGTGGTACCGTCGTACGTGATTTGTCTACGTCTCCATGACTCTCCTCGCTCACTGTGACAAATGATCGTTCGTCTGTCGTTTCCATTCTTGACCCTGTGCTTTGTTTGTTCGGGGCGCCTGGAACATTTCTATATCCGAATGCGTTTTTAACCGGGTCAATGTGGTCTCCGTCGTTTGAACCCTGGGAATGTCGTTTCGTAGGATTTGGCCATCTACAAGATCATCGGACAAATGTCAAATCTGGAGATCGCGGAAATGTGCGCGCGCTCAGGGGCGAATTGTGGATCGTTATTCTTGGACCTCAGGTTCAGGGAGCTCGTCCGGACGCTGCTCGCCGACCATCCTGCACATCTAGATGCCCCGAGTTTGGCGTATTTCATGCACAATTTCAGCGAAACCGACAAGTTGGCGTACCTGGGCGAAGTCGATGATGGTGAGTTGTGTTGGGCTATACACCTGAACATAGCCTTTCAATCTCTTATTGTTGGCATGGGACACTGACATCCCCACTCGTTCTATTATTCTGCCTGTGTTGGTTTCCTATGAACAGACAAGATGTTCCACTTTACCTGTTTCAATGTCGAGGACCCGGATGATGCTGCCGTAGGACTCTTCAATGGAGAATTGGCTATCCCTGGAAACCTCCTGCGACGGGAGGTCTTTGAACCGGTTGTCAATCAGGTCGGTTCCCATTTTCAACCAACCGCATGACCCTGCACAGGGCCACTTACGAATCTGTATGACCGTCCAGGCCATAGACTTGATCGAGGAACAGTCGAAGAAGATTGATCAAAGGATTGACGCTCTGCTCCTCGTGGGCGGCTTTTCGGGCAGCGAGTATTTCTTTGGGCGCGTGAAGGTCTGTGCGGATTAAAAGGAGGTAGTTTGGATGCAAAGCTAACTGAGTGCGCTTCTTACCGATTTTGGACGATCCCCGTTACCTGCATCCGCCTCAGTAGGAAAGGTTTGGAGCCCAGATGAGGGTCATCGCTAGACCGTCCGACTGTGACACCGCCACTGTTCGTGGCGCTGCACAATACGGGTTGGCACGAAGGCCATTGGTGTCGAGCGTGATCGCACCGCAGTCTTACATGATGAAGGTGAGATTCTTCGGAAGGGCGGTGGAGGTGCGGTGTAGAAAGGGGAAACTGGTCGCTGATCAATTTGGTGTTAGGTGAAACTGCCCGCAGAGTCAGAAGATTGGATGAAGCGTCCCGCATACATCAAAGAGAACGACGCAGGGATCCCGGTGTGTGAGAATCGGTAAGTGCAGGGCCTCTCAACTTCATTCTTCAAACCCGAACCTCGGATTTGAATTGAATACTGATAACTATTTTGAACTTCATCAGCTTGCAGTATCTGGTAGCCAAGGGTGCAGTGCTGCGCAAAGGGTGCGTTTTGCAGCCATAGGCGCTTATGACGAGTGTCGGCACGGCTGACGGTTTTGGATTGGACCTGTGTTACTAGGCAGAGACTAAAGAGGAAGTTCTGGTAAGCGATTTTGGCGGAGTTTTGGAGGGTTACTGATGACACATTACAGCAAATTTTCGCAAACTGGCCAAGGTGAGGAGATCAAATTGGGCGGTCTTTTTGTTGGCGTCTGCTATCCTCGAGGACGCCAAGAGGAAGCATTAGCTGACGTGCGCGATTTTCGTAATCCAGATCGTATCTTCGACGCCATTATCTACACATCAAGGTCCGACAACATCATGCGATACAGCGACGAGGTGGGTGGGCCCGGGTCCTTATCTCTTTCGCCCGTCCGGTGACTGACGCACACACGCTGTTGTTGAACAGGGTGAGATTACGGAGCTGTGCAAATGGACCGTCGACCTCGGATCTTTACCCAGTTTCCAAGAGAACTCGAACATGCCCCACCCGAACGGGTTTTACACAGGTAAATGGCTGGTTGGTTTCCAGTGTACACAAGGGTAGCTGACAATTGGGTCGTTACAGAGTTTGAACTCGGGCTGGAGCTGGACAGCGCTGAGGTCCGGGGTATTCTTATTTACGAAGGACAAGATTGGGGACACGTAGTGTTCGATTTCAGGGCATGAGTGAGGGACTATTCGGAATTTATGTGCTTACCTTTGATATATATACACGTTTGCCGTACACCAGGGCGGGGGCGGAGCGTGCCCGCGGAAGAAACCGATGGACCTGGAAGAAGCCGAGGGAGGATGGACCTGGGGTGTGTCATCAACAGTTTCAGGTTTCAGATGTCCGTGAATTGAAAGTGTGGACATGACTTTAATGATTGTGTTTGCCGTGAGATTGGATGATCTCCGTCAAGGAGGGCGAGCGGATCTGTAAACCGAGTACCCGTTAACCCAACTTCCGTCCTTTCGTTGCCGGACACATCCGTTCCCCCGCTTTCAGTTTCGTATATAAGTTCCATCTCCTCCTCCTCGGAAATGCACCACCCCCCTCTCACATGTCTGACCTCTCACTGCTCCCGACCCAGTCTCTCCGTGACGCCTTGGCGGACTGCACCGTCCCCACTTCCTCGCCTCACGCTGCCTTTACCAATTGGGCCAACACTTTTAGCTGTCGCCCCCAGCTCCTTCTCGAGCCACGGAACGTACACCAGTGTGCGCTAGCATTTGAGCTTGCCAGAAGGGAAGGCAAGCAGGTCCGCGCGGTGGGCGTCGGTCACAGTCCCAGTGATCTGGCGTGCATAGATGAGGGGTACATGCTGCGAACCACAAAATTAGATAAGATCCTCACAGTGAGTTTTCCGTCAATGTTTCCCCCCCTCCCCCTTCAGTTTTTTTCTTCTGGATTTTTGTAAGCATCATGCATCGCTCGGTGATGAAATGATGAATCAAGGTTCACGCTTTTCAAATCAGGCACGGCCGCTAACCGCCCATTTCCCCCTCCTTCCCTCTATCCCTTTCTTGTCTTATCCTCCTTCAAACAGATTGACAGGGAGAAATGTTTTGTTGTTGCCGAGGCCGGCATCACACTCGACAGACTCAACACTGCTTTGGGCATAATGGGCCTCGCCGTCTCTAACCTCGGCTCGATCTCTGAGCAAACCCTCGCGGGAGTCATCACGACTGCGACGCACGGATCAGGTATCAACTACGGAGTGCTCTCCACGTACGTGCTGGCCCTCAGTCTACTCTTGGCGGACGGGAAGATAGTCAGATGCTCCCCAACAGAGAACCATGACCTCTTCAAGGCGTCCCTCTGCGGCCTCGGCTGCACAGGTCTTCTACTCACCGTCACCCTGCAAGTCGAGCCCGCGTTCCATCTCAAGGAAGTCTCGAATACCATCGGACTGGACGAGACAATCGAGAATCTCGACGAGCTCGCTGGCTCTGGTCAGCATGTCCGCATGTGGTGGTTTCCGCAAACAGACAAAGTCCGAATCAATGCTTTAGATCGCACTACTGAGGCACGTCAACGTCATTTCGTCATCCCATTAGCTTATCCCTCATTAACGGGATTTACCGGCGGGTTTCCCCATATAGCCGAAGCAGGTGACGGAAAGCTGGTTTTGGGAATACGTTGTCGGTTACCACCTGCTGCAATTCCTCCTCTTCCTCTCGCTGTGGCTACCAGATCTCGTCTTCTTAGTCGGTCGTATCAAGGTGTGGCTTATCGGCGGCAAATCTGTCCGAATCGACGACAGCCACAAAGTATTCAACCTGGATTGTAGTGTATGACGCAATACCATCTCTCCACCCTTTTTTTTTTTTTGCTCAACTCCGCTTCCACCAGTTCCGCCAGTACACCTCCGAATGGTCCATCCCGTATGAACGCTCTCGGTCGTGTTTGCAAGAGCTACGGAGCCTTTTTGACCGGGAACATTCGCACCGGTCGGGAGCGCGGGCCCATTTCCCTGTCGAAATTCGGTTCTCTTCCCAGGACGATATTTGGCTGAGTCCCAGCTACGGCCAGAAGACGACCTGGATCGGTATTATCCAATACAAGTGAGCCTCTCTTCCTTCTCGACCTTCTTGTCCTTTCGTTGGAGACTGATGCACTCTGTGACCGGCACGCTCAGGCCGTACGGGTTCAATTCACCGTATCGTAAACTGTTCGGTTCCTTCGAGAAAATCATGCTCAAACACGGTGGACGACCTCATTGGGCCAAGTCCCACTCCATGGCTCCCCAGGACCTGAAACGAATGTACCCCCGGTTTGAAGACTTCGTTCAGGTGCTCGAAGAAGTCGATCCTCGCGGAATGTTACGAAACTCATACGTCCAGAGGCACATCTTTGGCAAGCAAGATTCTCAATTCGATGCCAGCAAATTCAAACCTCGCCACAGATTGTGATCTCGCCTTCTTAGACGACCTTCAGTCTTCATCTTAAACGGCAGTCGTTCGCCGCCTGTCACATACGTGCGCTTACGCCTTTCACGAACGACGTCCCAGCATCACATCGTGCTCGTCTCGATTGGCCCGCCGGTCTCTCTATTCCTCGTCATGTGGACACTTGCATTTATGGCAATTCTGTTCATCACGGGCGTCGATTAACGTATTTCATTCTCTCCCGCATCACGTCCCGGATAGATTATCCTCCGCCTAGTTACAGTCCTATCTATACGCACGGCCTCCACGTTTCTTAATACATGCCATTTTGACTGTCCTGAGCCACCCTGGCACCGACGCCCCTCGATCTCGGTCCAGGTCCATTAATTTAGATCCGACCGTACAGCGATGATTCATGCCGTTACGCCCTCTGCGAATCGGTATGATGTCTAAACACATGTAGCTAGCGTGCGGATACTCCGGCCAGGGGACACGTCGAAGCCCGTCCCTGTCGTGAACGAGTGATGTGAAATGTATCGTGTGGACGTATATGTACAAGCCGTTCTGCTGCGCAGGCGTCCGGGAGCCGCCCACCTGAATGATAAAAACCTCATGCTGCAGCCCCCAATACATTGCTCACCGGGACAGTGACGTTTGGCAGATAACAATCACTTTCAAGCCCATGGCTTATACGGCTAGCCTCGCGCGATCTGTTCATTTGTATTGTTCGGCGTGGTCAGGACGCTCTCGTACACGTACTGCCCGTCTACATGGGCCGTTGGTTTACCCACTACTGCGAGGGGAGGTTGTCGTCAACACGCGGCTCACCGGAGCGCCTCTCTTCGGTTCCTCGTAGATCTGTCATGACAAATTCGCGAAGAGAGAATCATTTCAGCTTCCTTTTGCCGTGTGGCGGTGACGAGACTAGCGAAACCCTTGCACGCGTATCACTTCCCCATGATCCCTTGGAGGTGTTGCGGACGCTGCCGTCCTGTACACTCGTTCTATCCGCTCCGTCACGAGTTCAATACTATCGTCGGATAGACGAGGGGCTTCCGATGAACCTTGAAAAATGGGGTCAAACATGCTCCCGACGCTTGCGTTCTCTCCTATGGCAATGTCATCGGAATCTCTTGGCCCATTGATTTCTCAATCCATTCAGCGACAGCAGAGCCGCCCGAGGCCGCCGAACCTTTCTTTTCCTAGCTCACTTGGCTGGGATCTGGCAGCGCCCTTGCCATAAGTGGCGATCGTCCGAGATGCAGCGTCGGAACACCTTGGGCCGGGTGCACGAGAATCATGGCGGCCGTAGGGATAAGGGCCCGTTGCTACTCCGAACCACGGGGCCTCTATACCCGCTGTGGAAATAGCACCGTTCGTCAACAGAACCCGAGTTGACTCGTGACAAGAGGGTGAGATCGGTTGCCGAAGAGGGGACACGATATGAACGCTGAACTATCATCATCTAGATTCGAATCCAGGCCCTCTCGTTAGGAGAACTGATAGGTCCAGAACTACACCGTCCGAGTGGGGACGAATTTCATTGTTGCCCGCGCCGTGGACCCCACATTCGTACATGACCAACAACCCACCGAGAGGTGCGATGCATACGTAATACCGGCGAGAGAAAGTGTTTGCGGAAAAATCAAAGCCCCAGCTGTTGCTTGATGGACTCTCTTACGAGCCGCTCGTACTCCTAATTCATGATCGTTAGAAACAACGCTGGAAAAAACCACCGAATAGGAGGGTACAATGTGCAAACATATAGTGTGATGGAGGGATCGATGCGGCAAATGAGAAGGGAGGGGCGCAGGGTATGGTCCAGACATAAAATTCATGATACATACCGCTTTGTTATCTCGGTACAATTTGCAGCAGTCGATGTTAGCGCCGCTTTCTAGATTCGGTTCTGAATCCGGTGCGAGCGCAGGGTTAAGCATGTCAGTGAGCACCGGTAGATGTGATGAGCGGCGAGCAACAAAAAAAAGCGGTGAGTAGTCTGGGGAAGGAGTGGAAGCGACAGGATGGAGAATCAGGGTGGGGGCATCAATGCCTCGTCGTTCAAATCGCACCGCAGTGAGGATGACGATAACGGTGGAGTGAGAGAGGCGGCAAATGAAGATGACCGCGGCGAGAAGAATGGCGAGAAGGTTTGCATATGGAGGTCAATCAATTGAACTTGGGTGCTCTCTCACCTGCTAACATTGATATTACGCTAAGGATGACCTTTTCCACGCTCTGAACGGGGCTCCAACGTTCGGAAGCTTGTTCGTACATCGTCGGATCATCCCCTGGCGTGTGCAATATAGAGATGCAGACGTTCCCATCAGGATAGACTAGTCGTCGGACACGAGTTCGCCGGTTTGCCAATCGCTAGGGTCAGGTCAACCAAACTGGTCGGCTGTGACGGCATGCTCACTGTTAGGGTGGAACAAAGGGGGATCAAATCTCATTTTGAATGGCGATAGAGGGTAATCGGAAGGCTTTCATCCGAGGTTTATTTCGAGATTAAGCATTCGGTAAAAAGGGGATGGACAGGAATGAAGATGTGGGAACGGCGAGGGTATAGGGCAACCATTGTCAGCACAAACCTGCCAAAAATTGCAAGTTGCGGGCTGGGGGACGTACAAAAGTGAGTCTGGCTGCGAACACACCGCCTTCCTGATAAACATCCAGAGATTCGGGGAAGTTCGAGCGTGAGTGCCAGAAACAGGAAGATCCTGGGTTATTTGACTCCCCGTACACGGGGGGTGTTACTCACAAAAGGTGTATCCTTCGGGCCACAAATCAAGGCCTCCCAAGTAAAGAAGTCGGATTCTGATATTGGACCTGCGAGTCGTGAGTTGGGGCAATATCAGCTGATGCCAGTTTGAGTAGAAATTTGCGTTGTTAAGACAAACCAGCTGTAAACATTCCATCTGGAGATCCTGCAGCGTGTTAAGGTCCACGTCAATGAACCCATCCGATGATAATGAACGAAGCATCAAGGATCATACCGCCAGCGGTCAACTGCTTGTACTCGGTCATGAGGCGTTTCAACGCGGTAGAGTTCCCAGCCCTTGAATTCATTGAACCCTTTCCGGTTTTTGCAAAGATCTGAGCAAAGGGGATCACAGGAAGTGGTAGTTCACCGATGACCTTAGACGCTCAATCACACGATTCTTGAGTTCAGATCGTGGGATAGGCGCTGGGAGACAGACACAGGGACGTCTACGGGTCAGTCCACAGGTACTGGTACATGATTCCAACCATACGGTCTACAGGGTCCACTTCACAGCGTCACTCGCCGGCTACTCCGTTAGCCGCCTTTTGGAGCCCGCCCACGCAACCAATAGTCGCCCACCCCCTTTCCGTGGCGAATCCCCAAGGTGTTGATCAGCCTCAGCAAGTGTCGTGCTATATGACCCTACGAAGCATCTGCGAGGATTAGTCGGGGTACGACATTCATAGCCATCATCTGTAGCCGCGGAAACGTTGTCCAGCATTAGCGCAGACGCGAAGATAACGGGGGAGCTCGATCACCTCTTGGAACAGTAACTTGGCGGCATACGGTATTGTGAGCTGGGCCATCTTTTTGGAGCTTTTGCAATACGTGCACCATCCGTTGTACCCCATAAGGCCGCAGTCTTCGCAGGCGTTCACCTCGAACTTATCGGAGGATATCATGAGCCGCTCTAAGAGCAGTTGGGTGGCGCCGTATCCAATCAGGCAGTCTCTTTCCATTTCCCCAAGACGCAAACCACCCTCTCGGGATCGACCTTCCGTAGGTTGTCGTGTCAGTGTCGCCCGAGGCCCCCTGAAATTCAACGTAATCCGGTCAACGCCACCCCCAAAAACAACAAGCGCCAGGGTGCATAGATGTCACCGACCTTGCTCGAGCGTGCATCTTATCCATCACCATATGCTCTTTAGTTGCGTGATATTAGCCGACAATGACCGGTCAGAAGTTCACTTCCGTTTCTGCGGAGTCGAGGGTTACTTACTCAGTTTCTGAAACAGGTACAAAATCGCGGCGTGAGACTCCGTACGATTTTTTTTTGGATCGCGTTTACCTGATAATAAATAGGCCCGAAGAAGGTATACGCTTCGTGGGGTTCTCCGGTGATTCCACTGGTCAACATGTCCTTGCCGGCATAGTTGAATCCGTTTTCGACCAGAATCCTTGCCATATCTTCCACCTGTTGAGACCGGGAGGAAAATGTCAACGCTAGTTAGCTCCGGAACCTGCGTGAACCGTGCTCGGGGATAGGGAGGCCACCGATACACTTGCCTTGGATCCTCCGAACGCCGTGCCATATTGTAACTTCCCAGCGAGCACTCCTGCCTAGAACAAAGGCACGATGGGCCGAATCAGCACTCTCAGCGCCTAAGTGATCGCAGGTACAATGGCCTTTGTAACTCATAAAGCCGAGATTACACTTGCCTTGCCCGCGAGAAGTTCGATCATCTTCCCGACCGTCATACGCGATGGGAAGCCGTGCGGGTTCATGATCGTGTCTAAGAATCGGAAAACAAGGTAAGCATGTGAGCAAACTTCGTATACGCAAACACCCGTGAATGGAAAAAACTTCGAAAGTAAAAGTCGATCTAAATCCAGGAACCGGAGTGGAATGTATGGAACACGTCGTGCCCGCTCACCTGGACATATTCCTTGGTCATTGAATGGCATATCTTCCTGGTTTACGATTAATCCACAAACTCCCTTCTGTCCATGCCTGCTGGAGAATTTATCTCCTAACTCGGGTCGTCGGGTTTGCCTTATGAGCACTTTTATCAAAGTCTGATCATTGTCTGTATCCGTGATCATGATTTTGTCGATATTCCCGGGGATAGGAGACTTGTACGTCATCGCCGAATTTTTGTACGACACCGCAGAGGCTTGTCCCGTAAACGAATTATCGTTGGAGTTCGCAGGTGTCTGTTTGTTGATGTAGACGTCGCCGGGATCGACCCGTTCTCCCACGCCCGCGAGGCCGTCAGGTTGGATGATGTCGTACTTTTTGTGAATTTGTCCGTTTTCAACGGGGGCATCTGCCAGGCGATCGAACCTGTTCGTGCGCGGACCGTGAGTCAATGAAGTGAGCGGTTGAAGCAGTGCCGGAAAACGTAAATAGAAACAAGATGTTACGACAGCTAGGCTTCGGCAGATTGCGATCATGGGGAATGCAAAGATGAGAGGAAGACGGGTGTGGGAGTCGGAGGAAGGTTTTTGGGTATAGGGGATCGGAGGTGGGAGAGATCAAAGGGATCCAGGGCAGTGGCGCAATGTGGGGAGCAAAAAAGGACCAGTTACGCACGTGCCATTTGGATATCGCCGTATCAGCGTTGTATACTTTCTGAGTACCTGGCATCTACCATACCCACGGTCCAAACTGGACTAAACGTCCCGATGAGTCAGCCCACCGCAACGCAACGGGGAAAGGAGAAGGTAACATAGTCAGAATCACGCACCCTGTTCAAAATCAGCGCGTCTTCAATGTCGTACCCAGAATAACTCATGACCGCAACAGTGGCGTTCTGACCGGCAGGGAGCTTATCATACCCAACGAGTTCGATCGTCTTGGTTTTCACCATCGGCTGCTGCGGGTATACCAGCAAATACAGGAGCGTGTCAATTCGGTTTAGTTGGTTGTACGCAATCGCTCCGATCGCTTGTTTACCCATGGCACATTGGTACGTGTTCCGAGGTGATTGATTGTGGTGTGGGTAAGGAATAAGCCCCGCAACCGCTCCAAGGATCGTAAAGGGCTCGATCTCGAGGTGCGTTGTGGTGGGCTCGATCGTCGATTCGTAGAGGGCGATGTGAGAGTCGTTCTCCTCATTGACGTCGAGGTATTCAACCAAGCCTTCGTGCAGGAACCAGTCAAAGGTCACTTCTCCTCGCTTCAACATCTACACGCGTAAATCTCAGCTGGTGTCGTTCGACGAATGAGGGTATAGCTGATCTCCACCTCAATGTGTTCTGCCGTGACCCTCGGTTTACCGTTCTCGACGATGATCATAGGCCGACAGATCCTCCCGCCATCACTCGCAACATGAATCGTCTTCTGGTGATGGTTGATGTAGACCCCGACGAATTCATTGACCTTCCCTGCCCGCCTCAGCTTTCTGAATTTATAGACGAAACGGGTCGCATAGCGGGTGATGCCGATTATGGAGCCGTTGACATGAACTACGAAGGTCCCTGGGGAATAAATTTCCGTTCCTGTTGCAAGCGAGATGTCTGACGGCCGAGTGATCAGTAAGGGAGAGAATGAGGGAGCAGAACTCTACTCACCTTCAACCCCCAGCAAGTACGCCAGCCTGATGATTGGTTCCTCATCGACGTCTGTTGTGATGTGTGTCATTAATGCCAGGTTTTTGACCAGACCACATGCTTCTCCTTCCGGGGTATCGCTCGGACACAACATCCCCCACTGACTCGGCTGCAACGCACGCGGACCGCTGACCTTTCTTGTCTTCTCGAATTGGGAGCTGATGCGCGTCATCATCCCCAAGGCGGAAATGAACGAAAGTCGGGAGAGCACATGGGTAACACCAGCCCTGTCCATTTTGAATCGCTTAAGGGACCAGTTTCCAGTGGAGATCGCCCGTACGAAGCCAGACGTGATGAGATCCCCGGTGAATTGCATGGTGTTGAAGGCGTCGAATTCGGTTGTGCGGGAGGGCTTTTTTAGAACCTTGTCGATCCCCGACTTCAATGTCACGTTGAAGGTCTTGAATAAGTCTTCGAACAGAAGCGCGAGCAACTGTCCTGCTCTGCAGTATAATATTTAGCACAGAGATTAGATGCTATTTTTGTACTTACAACTCAAGACGTTTGTTGCCGACGTAGTCACGGTCATCGACCATCTTTTCGTCTTGCATCGCCATGAGGACTCTCCTCGTCATAGTCCCAACAAAGATCGCCTTGGGGCGTAAGTCAACGCCTTTGACAGTGACATGAGCAAGCACTATAGTTGCTAAGGCTTCCAAGGCCTCCTCCCAGGCCGGTCTCCGAGGACCCACGACCTTGCGATTTACCTTGACCTTCGCACCGATAAACTCGAGTGCCTGATGTCGAGTGAAGATGCTGAGCTTCGCAGCTTCTTCGAGACACTGGGAGAATGTGGAACGGTAGGCTTCGGTGGTACCGGCAGTCAGGAGCAGTATCTCCTTGTCAGATTGGATACCAAGGGCCTTAAGGGCGATGGCGATGGGAACGTCCTCTGCTATGGAATTGTGACGAAGGTAGATTTTTCCTTTCTTCGTCACGACATAGGTTTTAGACTTGAGACCACCATGAGTGGAACTACACGCATTTGGTGAGGAATTTGGGGGAGTAATTTTATTCGAAGTCGGGACGCACGAAGTACACGAAGCCTGCACAATCTGTTTAACGGGGTCTACCTCCACGATTATTCGGTTCTTGCTGAGTTGCTCTTGGACCAGAATAACCTTTTCCGTACCCTTGACGATGAAGTAGCCTCCGGGGTCCAACGGACACTCGGTCATCCTGGCCAGCATTGCCTCTGAGCGTCCAGCAAGAACACACTTGTTGCTTCTCAGCATAATAGGCAGTCGTCCTATGCACACATTCGGACGTTTGACAATCTTCTTACCGCGTGTGTACTGTATTGTCACGTAAATTGGTGCACTGTAGGTCGTGTCACGAAGACGGCATTCGTGAGGGGTTACGCTTTTGTCGATTGCGTCCGGGTCTGTTCGATCAGGGAAGCCGACAGTAATATCGGTGTATTTGAGCCAGAAACGGGGGTCAACGTCTGAGGTGACTTTGTTGTTAGCTTTGAGAATGTTCCTGATATCGACATCGACAAAGTAGTTGAAAGAGTCGATATGCTGTTTTACGAGCCCTTTGACCTTGAGAAAGGCTGGCAACAGCAGCCATTTATCCTGCTGGGATTCAATAAATGACGACAAAGGAGACCATTCAAACTCACCTGTATGTTTTTGATTGGGTCCGTAAGGCCGAGTCCTCGCCAACGGGTGTCATTCATCTGCATCCACTGCTCATCGGCATCGTCCGTCGCGCCAGTCATGGCCGTCGAAGCGAAAGATAAAAGAAAGAAAGCAGTCACGTGGTTATATAAGCTCGACTGTCTCGTTTCCTCGAACGAGCGCGAACTCTTGACCACAAACCACCACCTACTTTTCTCCGCGAATGTCCAAGTCGTCTACGCCAAAGCCATCCAACACCCTGCTTCTTAGCAGGCAACTCCAGGAGCTCACCAAGCGACCTGTCGAAGGGTTCTCAGCAGGTACTGATCACATGCACCTCCAGTTGATCTCGAGGAGATAGTGTTAACAGATGTATGCCATGATAAAAGGACTCGTTGACGACAGTAACCTATATGAGTGGGAGGTCATAATTATCGGGTTCGTCCATCGCGCACGATATCTACATGTTGAGCGATCGTTGTCTCACTATCTCGGACGCACTTCCAGACCAGCAGACACCATATAGTGAGGGTTCCCATGTCCTTGGGGTCCAATTAGGCTCAATATCCTCTCATGCCACAGTGAAGGCGGAATATTCAAGGCTAGGTTGACATTCCCTGAGGACTTTCCTTTGAACCCTCCAAAGATGCGATTCATCACCCCAATGTGGCATCCGAACAGTTGCGTGTTTTAAACCACTGTTTTTTCTCTCTACTAACTCACTGTACTCGAACAGTCTACCCGGATGGCTCGGTCTGCATCTCGATCCTGGTAGGTAACACCCTGATCGATTTTAATGTGTCATTTATCCTCTCCACCAGCATCCACCAGGTGATGATCAGTACGGATACGAAGATTCTGGAGAGAGGTGGTTGCCCGTGCACACTGTCGAGTCAATCGTAAGCTATTCTTTGCGTCTCCTGGTTCCACCCTCAACTGACATCTGACTTAGTTGTTGAGCGTTATCTCCCTCCTTTCCTCTGATCGCCCCGAAACTGGCAGTCCTGCAAATGTCGATGCTGCAGTAGAAATCAGGGACGATTTGGTTGGTGGGTAAAGGTTCTGCCCTGGCTCTGTCGTCCGCACTAATAATGTTCGCCTGTAGGATACAAGAAGAAGGTCCGACGCCTGGTCCGACGCAGCGCTGAGGAGGCATACGATTAGTGCTCCTGTTCAATATGCAGGCTGTCGGATGGCGATGGCTCCTCACGATGGCCACCGGTGGCGCTTGGTCAATGACTGCTGACGATAAGGTTCTTTGCATTCACTCTAATTCCACCCTCCTATCCATAGTACATTCCACGTAGTTCTGTTGCGGTGTATGAGATTGAAATTGTCAAATAAATAATCTGTGCTGGGCTGTGGCCGCTGATCGCCCAGACAATGATGGCTTCATCGTCACCCTCTTCGCTTCACCACCACCTCCCTCACCGTTCTGTTTCGTACATGCGCCGCTAATTTGAGAAAAAATCCAACGAAACGAGTTGTGCATCGCTCCCAAAGCAATGTCTAGGACTAGTTACTATGATGGTGAAACACAAGAGAAGCGGATGTCGAAACATCGAGTCTCGGACGACGACTTGTTTGAGTGAGTCTCACCGTCATCTGTTCGCCTGTGTCTATTCATCGTGTCCTTCAAGGTATACGCTGCGAGTAGCGTAAGTCTGCTTGGCGATCTAGTCTTTGGTACCGAGAACTGGGCTGATATCACTGGTCACTTTCTCCTTTCAACTGCGCTTTCGTTTCCGCCCCTCACAATCCAGATACCTCGGCTATCTTATTCAACCGAAATCTCTCGCATCTCGCCATGATCCCCATGTCGAATCCCGTGAACGCGAGCGTGAGCGCGAACGCGAACAGTCCAAGATATCATCCCTCTCTAGTTCAATATACTCGATCGGGGATCTCTTCAAGGATGTAAGAGAGGGCTCCAAAAGCGCGAAATTCCCGAGGGACCTTCTCAAAGTGTTGGAAAACAAGCTCCAGCTTATCGCAATGGGAAAGGATCCTGCGTGCGTCATGCCCGGAGGTCTCCGTCCTGAACGGTGAACTAACCTGATGTGCATACCCAGCTATTCGGACAACCTCGTTCGACGCACGATGGCTGTGTTTTACGGGCAAGTCAAAGACGAAACTTTCCGCCGGCAAATGAAGGAGAACCGCAAGATAGAAGAGCTCATCCTAATGTTCGCTACAAACGCCACAAACGCTCTCAAGAAAGATCCGTCTCTCGCGGGAGACAAGTGGAAGAGCGAACTGAACAATCAGATCGCCCTCTTCGTCAGGCTCCTCCGTGATTGTCTGCGTGGGATGAGTCACGTATCCCCAGAGTTGACGCAACGGCTCGATGTTTACACGACAAAACTCGCGCCTCAACAACAATCTGGGACAGCGTACAGCGATTCGGGATATGACTCGAGCTCTACAAACAGAGACCGTGATTCTGTCATTTCTCCGAACAAGGCGAGCAAGAGTATTGTCGAAATGCCTCTGGTATTGACCGTTGCGAGACTATTCAAAATACCCGAACATCCTTTGCAAGGGGAGGTTGACAAAATCAGCAAGTTTTGCACAGAGAAGGTGATCGGGTTTGTTCTGGTCTCTGGATTATGCTGATAGACGATTTACCGACAGGCAGCATTAACAGACTTAAAGGTGCGTCCAGACCAACACCAGCAGGCAAGCCGTCTCTAATGTCGAGTAACCAGACTTGCCTCAAGAACCTAAACGCTGGTTCCCCTTTTCCTGGCCGCCGGGAAGACTTCCGATCAGATGCCGCGTTTCAGCACTGGCGAACCCTCGAAACCTCCCATCTTTCCCAACTCATGGTAGTCATGGTGCAGTTCAACCCAGAACTAGCAAAGTCGACCCCGGGAGATCTAGGTTCCCTCCAGCAAGCCTCTAACACGCGACCGACTTCGATATATTCACCGTCTGGGAACAACAGGGACTCGGCGTACCATCCTGGCGGTAGGAACTCTTCAGTGAGCAGCAGAAACTCACGCCTCAGCGTATTTTCTCCAGGAGACCTCGAAGGGGTCGCAGAAGATCTTGACGCCGACGAAGACCTACCCCTTGGCCACCACTACACGTATATCCCACCGAACCCTAAAAAGTTCTACAAACGACTCCTCGAGTTGTGCCTCATCGCAGATTTGGAGGCCATGCTTTCACCGACTGTGGGTGACGAGGATGAAGTCTCACTGGGAATACTCACTGAAGCGCATATTGAACTTATCAATGAGTGTGCGCTGAGGTGGAGGATTGGCCAGCCATATCGAGTGTCGTGTTTCCTGGAGTTGATTAGGCAGTTTTACGAACGGAACGAAGTGCCGATCGAATGCATACCAGAAGCGCTTGCCAACGTAAAGAAAGTGCAACAGGATCTGGATCTGGAGAAGTGGCCGATACAAGATGTAGGTGCATCTGACTTTGAATCTCGACCCGCCTCATCTTTTTTTATAGAACGACTACCTTGCGAACGTGTATGGAAGTTTGTACTCCGTTTTTCTTGGATCGATCTACCAAGCCCTGGAGTCGATCCCTCAACTTGGAGCATCTGAGTTAAAGCCATACCTCCGCATACTGGAGTCCATTCAAGACCGCCGGCTCCTACAGCGGTTTGATGTGGATATACAAGCTAGAATAACGGACGTCCAAGAGCAGGTCAAGATATCTGCAGAGGCAAGCTACCATAGGAAGTTCAAGGAACTGGAGAGTCGGCCAGGGGTCAACAGGGCTCTACCTCTACTGTTGGTGACGGATGAAATCGAAAAGTGGGCGAAGCTGATGGATAAAGCGTTTAAAGAACCTATTTTAGGGTAATATCCGTGCTTCCCTGGTGTGACGGTTGCATCTCTGACTTTGACGAGTGCAGGAAGATCGATGTGGTTGCCTTGGTGGTGGACGTAGTAGTGCCGTTATTCCTCATGGAACTCGATGCGTCATCGAAACGCTTGTGGCAGGATTCGATGAACGGACCAACACCAGACGTTCCTATCGAAGACCTCTTCTCGTTGTACAGGCGGACGAGGGTGATGATGGACATTTACCACGCTTTCTGCCCAAAGTTCGTTCGTTTGCTTCCTACCCGATTGAACTGCTTTGACCATCCTCGAGCAGTGGTGATGCCGAGTTTGACGTTGGTGCCTTCTTTGAGCCATATGTCAGGCAATGGTTAGTCAACACGGATGATAAGACGACACAGTGGGTCCAAGCGGTAAGTCTTGAACATTTTATCCGACGTATTGCTAAGTATCTGACTCGACGACAGGCCATCGCCGCAGATAAGGTGATTCCACTAGACAAGGCACCTGACAAGGCACTGATATCGCGTATCCGACGTTAGTTCGAAACGGAGGGCGATGAAGGCCATAGTTCTTCGATCGTCGATCTGTTCGACTCACTGCGAAGTCCAATCAACTTTTTGCAAGGTCTTGAGTGGTCCGATGAATATCAAGAAGCCCGGTTCTTTACCAGTTTATCAAAGGTTTGTCCTCGTAGTCCTATTCACCATTTCTCCCGAAAGCTCAGCTTTGTGTAGACCATCAGTAAAGCCATCGAAACCTATTGCAGAAGTATCGAGGACCTCTTCATGGCCGAGATGTTCCCCCGACCAACCGACCACCTCCAACCGCAGAGGTCTTCCGCGTGGATCGAGAAGGCCAAACAGCTCACTTCGCAAGGGGAGAACAAGAAAGTTGAACCGTTCAACTTCTTGCCTGAGACTTGTGTCAAGCTAAACAACGCCGATGCCGCTCGGCGTCTCCTGGACAACATGTACAGCCAGATGGGAGCCGACAAGATTGCAGAGGTTCTGTCAAAGTCACCACCAGTGCCAGACAAGAGGGAGAGCGAAAAGTTCCTCTTCACAGTGAAGGTTTGCCTGGCGGAAGACCTGGTGGCGTTGGATTCAAGTCCCTCAGCGCTGCTAGACACGTTCGCAACGCTGAGCGACGAGAATGGGGGTAGGCTAGCCAAGACGAGGACCATCTATGAAACGTTGAACCCAAGATGTGCGTATTTTTTCTCAAGGTTTCCTGCGCGTCTCAAATCAGTTCCAGGGGATGAAACTTTCGATCTTTCGGTCGATAAACCGCTCTGGCTGATGGCCTGCGTCCGTGATCGTGCTTTGATCGGCAAACACGATATTGTCGGGAGGAGTTACTTCTGCCTCGACCCACGTAGATATGAGGACCTTCTGACCCATGACCTTTGGATGGACCTGGATACTCAGGGTCGGATACTGCTTCGCGTCAGTATGGAAGGTGAGAAGGACGAGATTGGATTCTATTTCGGACGTGCTTTCAGATCGCTCAAGAGGGCAGAGAGCGAGATGCTCAGAATATTCGTTGACAAAGTAGGCTCCTCTTTCTAAATGGCAGGAATATCGTTGACCAAGGCGCCTCGCTAGATGTCGCCGATGATATCCCAGTCACTTTCCCGAAGGGTGGTGAAGTCCTTAATCAAGCCAGCCACCAACACGGGATCACTGGACTACAAGGGAGTTCTTGGGAACGTCAAAGGATTCTATACATCTGCTCTCGGGGGTTCTTCGTCAGAAGTGCAGGTCCCTCCGCCACCTTCAGACGGTCCGAGGGCACGTCCCGGGGAGTTGACAGACGTCGAGATCGAACAAGCTATCGTGCCCCTATTCGACTACTTCGATGCTAACCTGCAGACGCTGAACACGTACTTATCCGACGCGACAAAACAACAAGTGATGGCTAAGGTGTGGAAGGAGATCTTGAAGACTATCGAGGGACTGTTGATTCCCCCACTGTCGGAGAATTCGAGTGATATGAAGCCTCTATCCGACAAGGAGGTGGACATCGTCTTCAAGTGGTTGAAGGTACTGGGTTGCCTCTACGATCATCCTCCCGCTGACCTTGTACATCCTAGTTCCTGAGGGATTACTTTTATGCTGGCGGGGAGGGACCTGTACCACTGGAGACGCTGCAGAACCAGAAGTACCGTGACGTTGTCTCCATCCGATTGTACTATGACTGGCACACGTACGCCTCTCAGACTTTTTATCGTGAGATAAATCGCTGACCTTACGCTTCCCGCCAAACAGAGATGCCCTCATGGAGGAATATGTACGACTCATGCAGAACATGCTGCGGTCAACCTCGACTATAAAGAAGAGGGCGAAGAGCGTCTACCACTCAAAGAATCTTGGCACGATCAAAAACAGGAAGCAACAGAAACAACAAACTGCAAAGGAGGACTCGAATGGCGAGATTATACTGAGGATTCTGCGAATGAGGTATTTACTCCCAGTTGAAACCCGCATCAATCGTGCTAAACCGATCCGATAGGAGCGGAACTTCCGACTTCATCGTTCAACAGCTACGCACTATCAGCAGTCTTCAAGCTGAGCAAGAAGCGCGAGAGAAGGCTAAGGTGCAGAGGAAGTTGAATCGTCCACGTCAAGATGGTCAAGGCGCGATTCCTCCCGTCCCCGCTATCCCGCCTGTACCTCCAATGCCATCCAATTAGCGTTCCTGGTTTTCTAGAAATCCTCTCATGCTCTCGACCATATATACGGATTGATACCACTTCTTTCAAGATTGTATTATGATATACCGCTCTTTATTATGACTGGGGAATACCAGGTGTTGTGAGGGATCCCGGTTTGGCGAACATGGAACTTGGTGGCGATTGGCACCAGGAAACAGGGAACCTAGTGCTGGATTGACGTTGTAAAGGCTTCTGGACCCACATTCTGTGGATGGCAACGAGAGCTCGAGTGCGGTGCGAAGTCATTGAATACTCGGTACGTATCAGTGTCGACCTCAGAACCTGCTTCCAAAAGGTGCACCATCGCAACTCGGTGCAGGTAGGATAGGTAAATAACTTGGGACTCGTTGATTCGGGGTTTGTTGGTTTGTTGGTGAAATACTCATTATTAACATCAACGAACGATATTACCAACGGTTGGTAATCCACCAGCCTTTACAAAGGTCAGTAAACTTTTCGAAACTAAGCGCAGCGTTGGATAAATTATTACCTGCCATCGGGCGGTTTGGTTCCCGCCAAAAATTGGCGTTTCAACGACTCACAAAACCTTTGCCTAGTATTCCACCCGCACACTATATAGCTACACTGATAGTGACCGCCGTGTGCGCATGCCTGTTGCTCCCATTCTTTCTTCCATGCAATTTTCTCCACAGGGAAAGTTTTGCTGTTCGTGGATCAGGAGATATGGCCCACCACCTGCGGTGAGCGTATTTTCAGTCATGCCGTGTTCCTGTCCAAGCGGTTGCGTACATGAGACAGGGAGGATAAATTTCAGTTGCCGCCTCAGTGGGGTCGTATGCGTAACGGCACCACTTTTCATGAACTGGCAATCTTTTCGTTCGTCGCCCTTCCTCAGCGGATGGTTTTACTAGTAGATGTCATGTTCGTTAACTTTGCACTCTTGGTCTCGGACAGGCTGCATCATCACGGTCTTAGGAGACTTTGTTGATCACCCGCTTCAGCGGTGACCGGATCGCGGTCAACATCGTTCCAACTCCCACGAACTTTCATTTGGGACGGTGGGACTGCTTAGGAGTGCTCTCGGCGTTGACAGCTGGTTTTAAGTGCGTATACGGACTCCCGGCTCCTTTAAACAATTTGAAGCTTGGAAGGCGATTGCAGTGGTGTTTCGCCTAGATTTTCCTGTGGGCATTGGTGTAGACAGGACGGAAAACGCTCCTACATGGAAGCTCCGATTCATTCGACGGTACGCTACGCGGAGCTTTGCTTCCATAAATCCAGCAGCTCAAGGTGAGCCCATTCACGAAAGATTCCCTGATAGAATTTTGCCCCAAGCCGCTCAGAAGCATAACGGGTATACGGTGGTCCCACTGAAGCCTTTTGGGTTTGCAAAAACGCGTGATATTGGACTGCGAGGTTTCCTGAGGGGTCTCCCCTAGGTATCATGTCAATCCGCGTCCACCCCGCGTCTGGATTCGAGGGTGGATTCCGACCTATCCTGAGGGTCAACTCTCCAGTTTTTATCGGGAGCCACTAACCCCAAGATGTCCCTAAGCCCAGTGGACACCCCCCCTCCCCCCCGGCTGATTCCTGCCACTTTCCGATGGCTACGCTTACCGAGATCAATTGTGCATCCCGACATCAGAATAAGATGATCGCACCTCAGCCTTGTATCCTTTTGTGCTTGAGGATCAGGTAAACTGCTTCACTTATGACATCTCGTCAGTGTTCAACTCTGTGTTGCACTACTGAATTCTAATCGCACTTTGGTCGCCCTCGTTGGAAATCACGGGCTCCCCGTGAAACGAATCGTGACCAAGATATTCCCTATTTGTTTAAACCCGCATTGATACCTTGCGACAAGGGCAAGTCTTTGCGATAGGACCCCTTGAAGCTTGATGCTCTGTGTAGGCCGCCTGGGTCATCAGTTACTCCAGAGCGTTTGCCTGTGTTATCACCTCAATTCCTGGAACAAGGGATAAGTATGGGGCATTCCAGGCAATCACTAACAGGATGTTTCCTTTTCCGACGTTCGTTCTACCAATGTTACCATTGGGAATCTCGAGGTCGAAGTAGGCGTCACGACCTTGATTGTTGACGCGTTGCAGGCCAAATTCACCACGCCCGAGGTTGATTAAGAAGGTGGCGTGGCGTGTGTCGAGCCCGAAGGAAGGTTCTGGAGGACATTTCGGTGGACTTTCCTGCTGGTACCCTGACAGTGACCAAATCATCGGCGGTAGCGGGAGCGGAGAGGTACGCCTACGGTTCCATACGTCTCCTTCAGGTTTGATCCTATGCTTCACCCGTTCCTCTAACAGACCGGAAGTACCCGCTACGCGACTTTCTTACCGTCACCAGTGCATATGTCACACAGACAAACGTGTTGTGACTTCCGCCTCTCACTGTCCGCGAAACATTGCTCCACGCAGCATCCCTGCGACTCCCGTAGGAGGCCACTCCTCGTCCCCAGCAGCGAAGGCAGCTGGTAGAAGAGATCCTCCTCGAACTTGGTCTCAAGGAATAGACTGATACGCGGGTCGGTGATGGGTTTAAGAAGAGCGGGTGCTCGGGGGGAGAGCGGCGAAGAGTCGGCAAGAAACCCGAGCATCCTATTCCTTGACGAGCCGACGACGGGATCGGATGCCACTAGTGTTTTCCGCCTCGTCGAAACCTTGAAACATCTTGCTACCCATCACCACCACCATTCACGAGCCCCGATCAGACATTTTCTTTCTATTCAGTAGGCTCACCCTCCTATCGAGGGGTTCCAAGAGACAACTGGATATGGCTCTAGATTGGTTCAACCCATTGGAACGAGAGGAGTTTCATAAGGTACGTAGGGATCCATTCGTTGGGCCTCTTCGCTTGTTCAAACGGCCCATAGGAACACGCCGACGGAGCGTACTCCATGGAATCGTTCTTCTTCGTATACCTAATTCTCGAGGTACCGTTCGAGATCACCTCGATCTCCCTGCTACTTATCGCAGTGAACCTGGAGCGAACCGTGTTGATGTACTTCACCTCCACTCAGGTTTCCTTCTGCATGGTTAACTGGGGGAGACTCTTGGAACAAGCTCGTCGTCGATAGCATTTGGTTTGCGACAAACATCACCAACTCAGCGGCATCGATCGCGATCGTTCATGGCTGGTGAGCACTCTCCATGTTTGTTATCAAGTTGCTTGTTCTGAGGCCGGTATCTCTAGGTGTGGTGTCTATTGACATGTCCGCGTTTTTCAAGGCTCTCCGCTCAAATACGCGTCCGTCAAAGTGTTTACGGACTTCGAGTCCACCTGTACGGACGCGCAGGGACTTGCCGACGGCGTACGTGGTCTTGAGGTGTCAAAGGCCGATTTCGGAGTCGCTTGAGGGGTGACCGCGCTCAAGTTGAAAAGAGTCATGCTTGGGAACTGAAGCCACATTTATATTTTACTTCTAAGAGCTGCACTCTGTATTTGATACGGAAACCAAGGCTTTCAAATTCCACCTGTTGCTGTATGTCCGTGGGTCCAAATGACAAATTTGATGCATTGCATAGCAACTCCGCGCTGGAATGTCGCACTGTTCGGGGACGCGATCGGGGATCCACACTGTTGTAATTAAAACTGTCTCCTCGCTACCGCCAACAAGCGAATGCCTGGTCCACGAAATTCGAAAAGACAAAAGAAAATAAACGCGGTCAAGGGTAAGAGGCGAAAGGGATCACAGACGTGCGAGACGGAGGCCGAAGCTGTCGCCACTCCACAGATCGGTGAAAACGTAACACCGTCGGACTTGACGCCACACGCGGAGGAGGGGCAGGCTGTCGTTATGGCGGACGTGGAGCAGCGCGTGGAGCTGAGTGAGCAGTTGCTTAGAGAACCTCCCGTCTACGATCCAGGGACGGGGCCCCGAGTGAAGTCGATGGGCGAGTTTCTTCGGTCGAGTTTCGCGTCTGAGCCGACGTTGGATGACGAGCTTTGCGCGGAGTTCGCGCAAGAGGAGATGTTGGAGATGCTGAGGGAGGTCCTGCCTGAGGAGATGGCCCTGGTAAGTCCCGAACTGTGTACCCTGGGATCATTGATCTGAGACTAAAAGTGGGCGGTAATGAATGAAGTGCGTTTGGTACAACAAGAGCCGGCGCCGCTCGCGCGTTTGTCCAGCGTGTTGGAGGATTTTTCAAACCGGGGACGTGCTTTCAAGTCCACTCCGGGGTCTGGAGTTACCTCGAATACCGCACAAGGTTTATCCGGAACTGGTGGCAGAGCAGGGGATCAGCGGACTCTGTATGCGCTCTTTACCTTCCCCGCCTTGATGGAAATTAATTTTCGCAGGTTCAACCGTCTGTTTCGTCCTCGCCTCGATAAAATACCCGGAGGCCATTCGTCTCATATTTGGGCGGAGTGCGGCGGAAATGGAGGAGATCACCTGGGAGTGTCTGAACGCTGCTGCGGGAACAGACGTCGAGCCGGATGATGGTGGACTCTCATTGATACTCAGGATGACGAGGCTGGACGATTTGGGACTCGGGGAATTACTATTTTCATAATTCCTTGATGGATCTCTCTGTCTTTTTATTTCATAACTCTCTCACCACGACCACGATTTGTTCCCCCATCTCTCTTTTCCCCCTCCCACCTCTCATGTCAGACCAATCCCCGGAAGAAAAGGACCAAGGGCAAGAAGTAGACTGGGCCGCCCTTGAAATTGCCGTTGACGAGATAGTCGCCGCTCTCACCCTAGTACGCGGCGACCTCATCACAATCTTCGCTAACCTCACAAGTCTAAATTCCCTTTTGCCGGTTACAGTTCACCGGCGACTTCGACTCATTGAACGGAGACGACACCGCGCTCCTCTCCGACATAAACTATAGAGCTCAAGGTCTCCGCCAGGCCGTAGGCAACGACGAGAAGCACACGTTGTCGCCTGAAGCCATCGTAAGGTACGTCATTTACGGACACGGCAGAATACGATCTAGCACCCACCGGGCACGTGCATTCCACACGGCATTCTAAACCGGGACGCGAACTGTTTCGATGTGCGTGACTGACGCCCACTTTCCCCTTTTGGCAACAGGGCTTTGGTGGCTGTGCAATTTGATTTACGTCATCTACCTCAACACGACTCCGAGCATGGGCTTAAAATAAAGTCGATATGCAAGGTGCGTTTGGTCGTGTCATGCGCTCTCATGAACCTCATCGCCAAAAAGGCAGCGATCTTGTTAGTAGACCCGTCCAGAAAACCCGAAAATTCCGACATTGCGCCGCAACAGTCACCATCGGCAAAGGGCAAGGCACCCATGAATCCCTCAGCGAAAGTACGTGTTATCTCCGCTCTCAGATCAAGCAATATGAACTCATCAGAACGTCTCACAGGAAACCGTCCACGATGGTTCGTGATCGGTTTTCCCTCTTTCGCTTCCCCGTTCTCAAGCTCGTTCCATGCATCAGACCTCTTCCATAGACTCAAGGCGGCTCACGGAGCCAGATGTGGCAAAGCTATTCCCTGTGCCCCAAACACTCGTGCCGAGCTACTCGACAAGATAACCTTGTATCTATTGTCGCCAGCCCTCAATGACTCTACCACATCCGCGGAAGACCGCATATGTTGGCTCGTTGGTTCTCCTGGGATCGGAAAGTCCTCTATTGCTCGTTCCTTGGTCAACACCCTCGGCGATCGCGCGGTCGCTTCATTCTTTTGCTCGTCATCTTCCAGAGACACCAGCAATGTCAGGAATATCATCCCCACCCTTGTTGCACAGCTCGCACAGAGACCCAACTGGCAAAGATTTAAAGACGCGCTATCGAGGGCGCTGCCCTCTGAAGGTGATTCCTCGACCCTGATTGGGAGAAGGGCAAGTTTGGAGGCGCAATTCCAGAAACTCATGGTCGAACCCTTTGGAGCCACCGCCCTGCTCAAACCCGCTGTAATCATTATCGATGGACTCGACGAGTGCGTCGACATTGACGTGGCCGCAAAGTTCATCACGTACCTCGGTCGGTGCCTGGAGAAACTGCCCGCGAATCTCAAGTTCTTCATCTCGAGTAGAAACGATCCTCGCCTGCGGAGGGGAATGAGTCTAGTCGACGCTGCGTGCAGGGCGGGCAAGGAAGACTTGGATCCTCCCCCACTTTCCGTCAAGAGAATCGACCTCGACGCGGCCGAATACGATGATTCTACCCGAATTGATATCGGGACCTACATTCGCTCGGGCTTTGCCAAGTACAAAGGTCTCACCTCCCCTTCATCCACGACAAACTACCACGACACCTTTGCGTTCCCGCGTGAAGATGAGCTCAGGCGTCTCGTCACTAAATGTGTAGGCCTCCCGTTCATCGTCGCCAGCACCATTTTCAGACATATCACGGCCAAGGATGCCGCTGATCCGAGAGAGAGAATGAGGAGGTTCTTCAATTTGCGGCTGACAGATGTGTCATTCAGCGCGAACGCCGATGCGAAGATGCAGCGGCTGAATGAGGTCTACGCTCACATCATCTCTGTCACTCTTGATGACGCCCGAAGAGAATCAAAGTCCAAGGAAACCCCAGAGCTTTACGAAGAGGTTAGGATGGTCCTGGGTTGTTTCATGGTGATGCAGCGCCCATTATCTATCAACGCGCTGGCGGACCTGCTCGGACTAGAGGTATCAACCGTTCGGGCGGCCCTCGAGCGGTTCCGAGCTATTATACCCATGCCTAGGGACGAGAATGAAGAGTTGAGTATCTTCCATGACACTTGGAAGACATTCGTCGCAGTCGCATCTCGGAAACCGCCGTTTACCGGTCCGATCATCCCGGCCTTGGACCTACGGATATACCTCGGGAAGATGACCGTTCGGACTTTGACGTATCTGGTGGAACGCCTCCATCGCGCGTACGTTGATCACGGTCAGGCCAGGCTTGGGAAAGAGATTGCGGATACGATGAACAGGCCGCTAGGCTACTCTTGTTCGTACTGGGTCCCTTACCTTCAGCTGTTCCAAGCCGCCATGGAAGATGAAGTCAGCACCAGCCCACAGACTCGGGAAATCTTGGAAGTTCTCAGGACCTTTACCCTAGATAACAGGGGCCTGCTTCGGATCTGGCATAGAGCGGTCCTTGCCGGAGGGGCTGAGAAAACTGCCGTTCTCGGGTTTCTTCAGGTAAGTGACGAAGCAACTTGACTTGGGAATTCTCACCAACGCCGCCACGCAGGCGACAGTTGACGAACCCGAGGGCAATGAAATTTACCTCGCATTTGACAGGAGGGAACGGGCGCCCCCTACAACGTGAGATTATCCCATATGATACCCACCGTTTGCAGACCCTTAGAGAACTTCTGTAGGTCGAATAGGTCGAGAATGGAAAAGCTCATCGGAAGGCTCGACGAACTGTACCGTCGTTTGGAGATGGTCGGTACCAAATCGAGACGTCCAAACATTCCATGATCGCTTATACCCCCCTCCTCTTTTCCTGACACCTTTTTTTAGAGACGCGGACGCAGTGCTTTCAAGTAGAGGCCTTTAATCTTTATACCTGCTTTAGATTTTTTGTGTGTAACTTTTACGTTTGGTGGACGGTCAACGTTGTAATTACTGTAGATTGCTTTCTTTCTTGCTCCCGCTCCTCGTAGATTATCGTTACGTCTGGACATATTTCTTGGGGTTTCAACGATGTACGCTAATTCATTACGTTCTTTCACGGACCAGTTTTTGGCGAGGGCCGGTCGCAGGGGGACGTCCCTCTTGAAGATGGATGAATCTCGATGTTGCAGTCACATGATCGATCGGAACGGTCCCTCGCGTGTCATGACGCGTGAAGATGGGTCCGCCTTTGAGTTCAAAAAGAAGAAATCCAGGAAGGAAAAAGGTGCGTATATGCGTTGAATTACCTTGCTCAAGTCTCTCGACGCTCAACGACAAAGTTTCTTTTACCAGAGAGTTCCTCGACCGATCACGGGACGAAACGAGCCGAAGCGGCGCACCCTACAACACAGGACAGTGGCCTTGGCGCAGGGGCCACGGAGAGGAAGAAGAAAAAGAAAAAGACCAAGGATACCGAGGGGCTCGCTTGGCCCCATATAGGAGATACCCCAAGTGAGGGATCAAACTTTCCCCACATGAGCAAAAGTTCACCAAGCCGTATGATGTAGTTGCAGAGATACCCAAGAAGAAGAAAAAGAGGGGCAGGACCGAGCCCGAGGCTAAAACCGTAGATGGATCAACCGTGGAGCCTACCACGTTCATGGAGGCTGTTGCCCGAAGGCTCTCCATTCCGGAACTTTTCCTTGTTTTGAACGAGAAACTTGGCGAAGAATGCTCTAAGCGGCTATCCTTCGCACTTTCGGCGGCATCGATTGAGTCCGAGGTGCGTTCCAGACAGTCCTGCGAGATGCGCCTAGAGTTGTGGAATTTAATAACGAATTTTAGATCAAGGCTCTCGAAACAAGAGCGCAAGATATCCAGAGGTTGATAATCACCCTACGGAGCATGTCGCGACCCGTACACAGGTTACCGCCGGAGCTCATTTCCCACATCGCTCAATACGTCCTCGATGAAGACGATGTTGACGCGAGGTCGATTGTTCCACTCACTCACGTATGCCGATTTTGGCGCGATTCCATCATCTCGACATCAGAAATCTGGGCGCTGATATCCAATGAGCGGATGGAGCTTACGGAGCTCAGCCTGGAGCGTGCCAAGGCCCTCCCTCTTACCGTCCACCTCAGGCTGGGTAAGAAGGGAAAGCGAGGACCCATCAACCTTCTCCTGCCCCACGTGGAGAAAATTGTGTCCTTTGGTTGTGTTAACCCCAAGGCAGAAGAACTGACCCGGCTCCTGGATTTTCCCAAATCAATGCCCAAACTACGATCGCTGTCTCTCGAAAGGGCCGAACCCATCGGCCAGAATCTACCCATCGATTCATTCGATTTTTCGACTCATTTCAGGTTGAGGGAACTCTCGTTGCACAACTTCCTCATCGTTCCTTCATTCCTCAGCCTCAGAACTCTCACCAAACTCATCCTATGGGATCGCAATATCCGAATCCACGTCGACGTACTCCTGAGCTTTTTGGAGCAGAACTACTCGCTCGAGAGCGTGAGCTTGACGATCAAGTTCGAGGAACCTTCCCTCTGTCATTCGCATCGAAAAACTCCAGTCGGAAACGGACTCTATCACCTGTCGATCACGAGCGACGACACGACGAGCATCCGAGCGCTGATTTCCGGCATCGCACTCCAGGGGGGTGGAGCTCTGAGGATCTCTCTTAATGGAAACGACGCAGGAGAGACCGGATTGACCGGTGTCATTTCCGGTGTTTCAACGAACCACCTTCCGAATCTATCGTCCCCTATCTACATGGAATATGCACCCTTCCCGAGGAGAATTACACTGGTGGGGCCGAATGGGAGTTTCTGGTATGGGGGCTCCCTCCCCACGGAGGGTCCTTTTCCAGAGTTTCCCCTGCTCCCACTTGCAAGTATTCGAGAACTCCGCCTCGTTTTCCGCAAGCATTGTGCCCTCGAGTGTGCCCTCGAGCAGTTCCGTCTGTCGTCCTTCCCTTCTCTCGAGATACTCGCTGTCAATTACGGGGTGTCATTCCTCTCCACAGTTCTACCGGATTCGACATCTTCTCCTTCCTTGAGAACGCTCGCGCTATTGGATTGCAAGATCAGCGAAGAGTTCATGAACCAATTGGCACAAGTCGCCCTCGACCGCGAAAACGCTTCGACTTCGCTTCGTCGCGTCGTCATCATCGATTCGGAGGGACAGTTTCCTTCTGCGACGTCGGTTGAGCGGCTCAGGGGGTGCGTGTCAGTCGTTGAGTTGCTAGAGGGGAAGGAGTTTCCCGAGGATCTGTCGTGAAACCGTGATGCATTGCGGTGCCACGGTAGGTGTATGTATGAACGCCTTTGTGCCTGGCATATTTATCTATTGTTCACGATGGCTGGTCCGGAGTACAATCACCGCAAGGGGTGGGTAATCATCTCGTCCTTTTATATGAAGGTGTGTTTGATGCCCCCCCTGAAGGACAAATCAAGCGTCATTTTGTATGTGCGTTTTATACACCGGAGCTGGACCCTGAGGTTTGAGGCCGGGGTTACAGCTGTACAGCCCTGAACTTGTCCGGTCGCGATGGGAATGAAGCTGGATGAGTTCGAAATCACTTGAAGCGACGGCTGTGCGGAAGTGCCTGCCGTGAATCTGCCGATTCCGAGATGGTCAAATCGCAGCTAAGTATTCTTTCTCTTTCGTTGACCAGCCCTGCAGGAACCAGCTTTATATAGGATGGACCCTGAGTTTGTTATCCAAACCGGCGTGCTTTCACGTACTGGGTAATTTGACGGAGGGACCTTTGTGAAAAAGCCGTTTTGTGTAGTTTCTCTAAACCGTTCGGAAGCGTGACACTTGGGAGTGAACCTCGTGAGCGCTCTCTGGTGCTGGCTGAAACTTTGGCGCCTATCTCGCTGGCGGTTCCCTCATCAGCACAAAACTGGGGCCCCTTGATAACCATCGCGATACCATCATGTTCATGAGGGCTGTGAGGGCTGCTCGAATGCTCTCTATACAGAGCTACTCCAACTGCTGGGCGAGAAGCTTGACGAAAAATACTCCGCGATGCGAGAAATCCCACTTCATTTTGCACTTTCGGCGGGATCGCTCGAGCCTGAGGTTTGTTCCAGTTGTCCCGTGGGATACACTCATGAAACTGCGGGACCTGACGGCGAACCATTAGATTGAAAATCTTGAAACCCGAACGCACGAAATCCTGCGATCCCTGCGTTGTCTACGGAACAGGTTGCGACCAGTGAACCGGCTGCCTCCAGAAACTATTTTTCACATCGCTCAATGCACCCTCCAGGAAAAATCCTGGGACGCGAAGCATATCGTTCCACTCACTCACGTCTGCCAATACGGGCGCAATTCCATCGTATCAACACCTGAGAATTGGACGCGGATATTCAACGGTGCGAGCAGAATAGCAGAGTTGAGCCTGGAACGTGCAAAGTCGGCTCCTCTGGATGTCTTCCTCGAGTTTAATTTGGAAATACCTCGCATATCACAGGAGGAAACGGGCGCCCCCTACAACGTGAGATTCTTCCCTATGATATTCACTGTTTGCAGATCCTCCAAGAACTTCTGTAGGTCGAATAGGTCGAGAATGGAAAAGCTCATCGGAAGGCTCGACGAACTGTACCGTCGTTTGGAGATGGTCGGTGCCAAATCGAGACGTCCAGTCACAAACATTCCGTGATCGCTCATACACCCCCCTCCTCTTTCCCTGACGCCTGTTTTAGAGACGCGGGCGCAGTGCTTTCAAGTAGAGGCCTTTAATCTTTATGCCTGCTCTGGATTTGTGTGTGAAACTTTTACGTTTGGTGGACGGCCAACGTTGTAATTACGTACTGTAGACCGCCTCCTTTCTTGCTCCCGCTCCTCGTAGATTATCGTTACATCCGGACATACTTCTTGGGGTTTTGACGTTGACTTTAATTCATTACGTTCTTTCACGGACCAGTTTTTGGCGAGGTGCCCGTCGCAGGGGGTGATGGGTGAATTTCAATGTTACAGTGTGATCGATCGGAACTGTGGCCGCTCTGCGACTACCATGTCCATAAAGGCTGTTGCCCGAAGGCTCTCCATTCCGGAACTTTTCCTTGTTCTGCACGAGAAACTTGACGAAGAATGCTCTAAACCGCCATCCTTCGCACTTTCAGCGGCATCTATTGAGTCCGAGGTGCATTCCAGAAGCCCTGCCAGATGCACCTAGAGCTGTGGAATCTGATGACGAATTTAGATGAGGGCTCTCGAAACAAGAGCGCAAGATATTCAGAGGTTGATAATCACTCTACGGAGCTTGTCCCGACCCGTGTACAGGTTACCTCCGGAGCTCATTTCCTACATCGCTCAACGCGTCCTCGGTGAGGACGATGTTGACGCGAGGTCGATTGTTCCACTCACTCACGTATGCCGATTTTGGCGCGATTCCATCGTCTCGACATCCGAAATCTGGGCGCTGATATCCAATGAGCGGATGAAGTTTGCGGAGCTTAGTTTGGAGCGTGCCAAGGCCGTCCCTCTGACCGTCCACCTAAACCTGGATAGGTTGAGGGGAAAGCGAGGAACCCTCGACCTTCTCCTGCCCCGCGTGGAGAAGATCGTATCCTTTAATTGTATTAGCTCCAAGGCAGAAGAACTGACCCGGCTCCTGAATTTTCCCAAATCAATGCCCAATCTACGATCGCTGTCTCTCACAAAGCCCAAATACGCCGGCAAGAATCAACCTATCGATTCATTCGATTTTTCGACTCATACCACGTTGAGGGAACTCTCGCTGTCCAACTTCCCCCTCGTCCCTTCAATCCTCAGCCTCGGAACTCTCACCAAACTCATCCTGTGGGATCGCAATATCCGAATCCACGTCGACGTACTCCTGAGCTTTTTGGAGGAGAACCGCTCGCTCGAGAGCGTGAGCTTGACGATAAAGTTTGTGGAACCCTCCCTCTGTCATTCGCATCGGCAGACTCCAGTCGGAAACGGACTCAAACACCTGTCGATCTCGAGTGACGACACGACGAACATCCGAGCGCTATATTCCAGCATCGCACTCCAGAAAGGTGGAACTCTGGAGATCTTTCATTCTGGACAAAACGCAGGGTTGACCGGTGTCATTTCGGGGGTTTCAACGAACCACCTTCCGAATCTATCGTCCCCTATCTCCATGGAATATGCACCCTTCCCGAGGAAGATTAAGTTGGTAGGGCCGAATGGGACTTTCTCGCACATAGGTCCCGTCACCACGGAGGATCCTTATAGGGAATTCCCCCTGCTCCCACTTTCAGGTATTCGCGAACTCCGCCTCGATTGCCGCGGATCGTGGGTCCTCAAGCAGTTCCGTCTGTCGTCTTTCCCTTCTCTCGAGATACTCGCTGTCGGTGGTAGTTCCAAGGTGTCACTCCTCCCCCCAGTTCTGCCGGATCCGACATCCTCTCCTTCCTTGAGGACGCTCGCATTATTGGATTGCGATATCAGCGAAGACTTCATGAACCAATTGGCACAAGTCGCTCTCGACCGCGAAAACGCTTCGACTTCGCTTCGTCGCTTCGTCATCATCGATTCGGAGGGACAGTTTCCTTCTGCGGCGTCGGTCGAGCGGCTCAGGGGGTGCGTGTCAGTCGTTGAGTTGCTAGAGGGGAAGGAGTTTCCCGAGGATCTGTTGTGGAACCGTGATGCATTGCGGTGCCACGGTAGGTGGAAGTATGTATGAACGCCTTTGTGCCTGACCTATTCACTTATTGTTCACGAGGGTTCGTTAGGAGTACAATCACCGCAAGGGGTGGGTAATCATCTCGTCCTTTTATATATAGGGATGCGTATGATGCCCTCTTGAAGGACAAATCAAGCGTCATTTTTTGTATGTGCGTTTTATACACCGGAGCTGGACCCTGAGGCCGGAGTCACAGCTGTACAGCCCTGAACTTATCCGGTCAATGAAGCTGGATGAATTCGAAATCACTTGAAGTAGCGGCTGTACGGAAGTGCCTGCCATGAATCTGCCATTAATACTGGTTCCGAGTTCCTTGGATCGCAGCCTCGGAGTATTCTTTCTCTCTCGTTGACTGCTGGCCCTGCAGGAACCGGCTTTTGGAGGATGGTCCCTGAGTTTGTTGTCCAGACCGGCGTGCTTTCACAGGCTTTCACGTACCGGGCAATTCGACGGAGGGACCGGGACATTTGTGAAAAAGCCGTTTTCTGTAGTTTCTCCTGGACAGGACTCCAAGCCGTTCGGAAGCGGCGTGTCACGTGTGAGCGCTCCCCGGTGTTGGCTGAAACGTTGGCGCCCGACTGGATGGCGTCTATCTCGCTGGCGATTCCTAAGGTACCGTCCCCTCGCAAACCGTTCCTCCTCCGCCTCTGAATTCGAGGCTGGATTCCAGCCTAGGCGATTCCCTCCTCGGTACCAAACTGTGGCCCCTTGATATCCATCGCGATACCACCATGTTCATGAGGGCTGCTCGAACGCTCTCTATGCCAGAGCTACTCCAAGTGCTGGGCGAGAAACTTGACGAAGAATACTCCACGATGCGAGAAATCCCGCTTTCTTTTGCACTTTCGGCGGGATCGCTTGAGCCTGAGGTATGTTCCAGCTGTCCCGTGGGATACACTCATGAAACTGCGGGGCCTGACGGCGAACTATTAGATTGAAAATCTTGAAACCCGAGCGCACGAAATCCTGAGATTCCTGCGTTGTCTACGCAACAGGTTGCCACCAGTGAACCGGCTGCCTGCAGAAATTATTTCTCATATCGCTCGATGCATCCTCGAGCTCCAGGAAGAATTCGACGCGAAGCCTATCGTTCCGCTCACCCACGCCTGCCAATACTGGCGCAATTCCATCGTATCAACACCTGAGAATTGGACCCGGATATTCAACGGTGCGAGGGGAGTGGCAGAGTTGAGCCTGGAACGTGCAAAGTCGGCCCCTCTGGATGTCTTCCTCGATCTTGATTCGGGGAAAGAGTTCAATTACTTCGACTCTGACGTTGGCCTCGACGTCGACGTAACCCTCGACTTCCTGCTGCCCCACGCGCACAACGTCGCTTTCCTGAACTGTTTCGGATTCGCTTCAATAGAGCTGACCAAAGCTCTTCCTAATTTCCCTAAATCTATGCCCAACCTACGATATCTGACTCTCACTGGTAACGGAATGGACGCTCAGGATCGGAGTCGCGCCAGTGATCCATTCGATTTTTCAACTCATACGCTGAGAGAACTCTCATTGGAATACTTCCCCCTCCTCCCCTCCTTTCTCAGCCTCAGGACTCTTACCAAGTTCGAACTCCGCGGTCCCTGCACCAACCTCCATGTTGACACCATTTTGGGGTTTTTGGAGAGGAACCGATCGCTCGAGCACGCAATCTTCTGTGTAGATTTTGAAGACTCCCTCCGTCGTTCACAACGTCAAACCCTGGCCAAAACCACTCTTAAATCCCTGTTGATCTATTGTTACAAGGGGAGGGACGTCAAACCACTGGTCTCCAACCTAGCACTCCGGAAGGGGGCAGCTCTGGAAATTTTGGACTTCGGCTCCGGAGGGCTGACGCGCCTTCTTTCCGGTATTTCTACGAACCACCTTCCGGGTCTGTCGTCTCCCTTCTCCATGGAATACCAAATCTTCCCGAGGAAGATTCGGTTGCTTTGTTCAGACGGAAGTTTATCATACACCTCATCATGGACCTCTGATGGACACACCCCCTTTGGGGAGGAGTTCCCTCTGCTACAACTTGCCGACGTGCGGGAACTTCGCCTCAAATTCTACGGACCGTGTTTCTTCTCCCAGTCCCCCTTATTGCCCTTCCCCCCGCTCTACCACTTGCCGTCTTTTCCTTCTCTCGAGATACTTGTTATTGACGGTTCCATCGACGACGATTCCATCTCCAGTATTGGTGGCCCCATCAAACTATCCCTCTCCACTATGTTACCGCACCTTACATCTTCTCCCTCACTACAAACCCTCGCGTTCCTGGATTGCTCTATCACTGAAGATTTCATGGGTGAATTGGCGCGGGTTGCTCTCGACCGCAAAAACCACACCTCGGCCTCACTGCGTCGAGTTGTGATTGTGAATTCGACAGGACGTTTTCCTCCTGCAGGTTCGGTTGGGCGGCTCAAGAAGTGCGTGTCCATAGTTGAGGTCTTGGAGGGGAAGGAACTCCCGAAGGACCTGTCGCAAAGTCCCAAGTTTTAGAGGTGTGGTAAAGATATGTAGTGAAATTGACTGTATCTCTCTGTATCTACACACTGCTCGAGCTAGGGGGTAGCCCACGTGGCATCAGCCACACCAGACGGGCCTGGAACGTGGGATCCATCAGAATGTGCTCTGAACTTGGATGCGCTTTTTGTTTCGACGGTCGGCTCCAAGTGCACCAAAGCCTATGGAGTTGTGGCCGAGTATTCTGACTTCAAGTTCTATGCGCACTGGGGAGGGTTGGACGGCGCCCGAATCTGAGTTTGAACAGAACACTATACGAAGATTCAAGGTAAGCGCGCTGCCATGTATGGAGCGGGCAAAGGGAAGGACCTTACCTTTTCGACTCAAATGCACTGGGGGACTGCGCGGGTGCCGGCTGACGCCCAACTGCGGAGGGAACACCCATATCGCCAGCCCCAGCGACGATAACCATCGCGATCCACCATGTCCACGAGGGCTGCTCGGACGCTCTCTATCCCGGAACTGTTCCAAGAGTTAGGCGAGAAACTTGGCGACGGATGCTCCCTAGTGCGAGAAATCTCTGTCTCCTTTACATCTTCGATGGGATTGCTTGAATCCGAGGTACGTTCAAGTTTCCCTGTGGGATACAGCTTAGTGTGGGGGCTGTGGGTCCTGACGATGAACCATTAGATTAACGGTTTCGAAACCCGAGCGCACGATATCCTGAGGTTCCTACGCGGTTTGAAGAACAGGTTGCGACCAGTGAACAGGTTACCTCCGGAGATCATTTCTTACATCGCTCGATGTGCCCTCTGGGCTGAAGACGGAGTCGGCGTGGTGCCCATCATTCCGCTCACCCACGTATGTCAATACTGGCGCGATTCCATCGTATCAGCACCTGAGAATTGGACGAGGATATACAACAGTCGGGGGGAATTGACAAAGCTGAGCCTTGAACGTGCAAAGGCGGCCCCTCTGCATGTCTTCCTCGACTTCGGCTCCCGAGGACAGCCGTCCGGCCCCCTGCTACCCCACGCCCACAACATTTTTTCCCTCTGTTGTACCGACTTCTATTCGACAGAGAGTCTGACTAATACTCTTCCAAATTTCCCTGAATCTATGCCCAATCTACAATCCCTGACTCTCCGAGCCAGTTATCGTTGCGCCATGAATCCACTCCATTTCTCAACCAACACCACTTTGAGGGAACTCATGTGGCAAAATCTCCCCCTCTGCCCTTCCATACTCGGCCTCAGGACTCTTACCGAGTTCAACTTCCGCGATCACCGCCTCGATCTCCACGTCGACACCCTTTTGAGGTTTTTAGAGGAGAATCGATCGCTCGAGCGTGCAAGCCTCGATATCGCCTTTGAGCAAGGCTCCCTCTGTCGCTCGCGGCGTCAAATTCCGGCCAATACCAGCCTCCAATACCTGTTGATTCGGTGTTATCATGAGCGGGACGCAAAATCGCTAATCTCCAACATAGCTCTCCGAGAGGGAGCGGTTCTGGAAATCGCGGACACCGGCCGAGGAGGGTTGAGACGCATTCTTTCCGGAATTTCCACGACGCACCTTCCAGGTCTATCGTCTCCCATCTCTATGGAGTACCAGTTCTACCCGAGGAGGATTCGATTGCTTGAACCGGATGGAAGTTTCTTGTACACAATAACCTCTGGTAAGCGAGACTTTGGAGAGGAATTCCCCCTGCTCCCGCTCGCCAGCGTGCGGGAAGCTTGCCTCAAATGCTACGGATCGTGGATCTCCCCGGAGTTTCGCTTGTCGCCTTTCCCTTCCCTCGAGATTCTTGTTGTCGATGGTCATGAATTTGATGTCATCGACGACGAAGATTTCGATCCCACCAGCATCGGTCACTCCATTGCACTATCCCTCTCCCCCATGTCGCTAAATCCTGCACCTTCCCCCTCCCTGAAGACCCTCGCATTCCTGGGCTGTGAGATCACTTACTATTTCATAGAAAAATTGGCACAGGTCATTCTCGACCGCAAAAACCACACACCAACCTCGCTGCATCGAGTTGTTTTCGTGAGTCTTGAATGGCAGTTGCCTTCTAAAGCTTCGGTTAGTTGGCTCAGTCGTTACGTGCCCATCGTCGAGACGTTGGAGGGGAAGGAGCTCCCGAAGGACCTGTCGTGACGTCATAAGGTTTTGGAGGTAACTTATGGTAAAAATGTGACCGAACCCGGACCACCTATCGCTCATAATGATTTGTTTCGAAAATACAGTCACCGGCAAGCTAAGGGTCGCCATCTTGACCTTTCAGACGTGTGCGAGTTGTAGCAACATTTTCTCAATGGGCCGCTGTAACAATTTTCTTTGCCCATGTGCTTGGACCGTGGAGTAGATATCGCAATTCAGGATTCGTACATTTATAATGAAAAGCGCTAGTTTTTTTCATTGTAGCATCATGGAACCATGGTCTTTTCAAGCAGATTACGATATCACTGGCGGTCACCGGGTCAAGGTGAAATGATGCCTATGTCTGAAATCAGCGCTCGTGGTCTGTTCTGAATGGTGCACCATACTTTGTGCGTCATGGTCGTTTCCCTTATCCGACTCGAAAAGGCACTGCGTTTGACCACGTTACCGCCACACTTTCCTTTGGCAGCTACCACCATGTCCCTAGAGGCCGCTCAAAACCTCTCTATCCCAGAGCCGAGTCCTCCGAGTGTTGGACGGGAAACTTCGCGAGGAATACTTCGGAGCACGAGAAATCCCACTTTCCCAGACACAGCTGGAACCCGAGGTACGTTCATCTTCTGCAAGGTGCGGCTGCAGAATCTTACAGCGAACCATCAGATCGAGAACCTCGAAAACCGAGCACACGACATTCTGAGGCTCATGGGGTCTCTACGGAATAGCTTGCGACCAGTCAACAGGTTGCCTCCGGAGATCATCTCCTACATCGCTCGATGTGCCCTCGAGAAGCACGTTTTTTACCCAAAGTCGATCGTTCCGCTCACCCAAGTATGCCAGTACTGGCGCGACACCATCACTTCGACACCCGAAAACTGGACTCTGATATGCAGCGGACGGCCTGGATTGGCGAAGTTGAGCCTAGAACGCGTTAAGGCCGCCGGTTTGGTCGTCTCCATCTCGTTTGAATTAAGAAGGGAATTTGTCGACCTCCTGCTCCCCCACGCCCAAAACATCGTATCCTTGTCTTGTGGCGGTATCACCTCCATGGAGCAGCTTACCCAAGCCCTTCCGCATTTTCCCAAATCAATGCCTAGCCTCCGATCACTGGTCCTGAACACGGACTTCGACCCAACCGACAGGAGTCACCTCGCTGATCCTTTCGATTTTTCGATGCACACAATGCTGAACCAACTTTCGCTATTGCAATTTCCCCTCTTCCCTTCGATCCTCAGCCTCAGAACACTTACAACGTTTTCCATATTCGATGAAGACTTCCAACTCCCCATAGACACCCTTTTGAGCTTTTTGGAGGAGAACCGCTCGCTCGAGAGCGCAGAATTATACATCAAATTCGTGGAACCCTCTCTCTCTCGTTCGCGACGTAAAACGCCAATTAGTAATGGACTCAAACACCTGTTGATCTTGAGCCTTGACACGATGACCATCCGAACACTGATTTCCAGCATTCCGCTCCAGAAAGGTGGAACTCTGGAGATTTTTCATTCCGGAAATGATGCAAGTTGGACCAACCTTATTTCCGGGGTTTCCATGAACAACCTTCCCGTTCTGTCGTCCCCAACTTTCATGCAATACCGAGAAGTCCCGAGGAGGATTAGATTGCTTGGGCCAAATGGAAGTTTCTTGTACCACCGCGACATCGACTCAGAGACACCTTTCGGAGAGTTCCCACTTCTTCCACTCACCAGCATACGAGAACTTCGCCTCCAATGCCCCGGACCCCGGACCCTCACAGGCTTCCGTCTCTCATTTTTCCCTTCTCTCGAGATACTTGCCATCGATGGTTGCTCCAGCGAATCATTCCTCTCACCCGTGTTGCCGGATCCCACATCTTCTCCTTCGTTGAAAACCCTCGCGTTCCTGGATTGCGATATCGCCCAAGATTTCCTGGCCCATTTGGCACAGATCGCTCTGTACCGCGAAAAACTCACTTCGACCTCGCTGCACCGGGTCATCATTATCGATTCGAAGGGGCGGTTTCCTCCCACTACTTCGATTGAGCGTCTTAGGGAATGCATTCCAGTCGTTGAGCTGTTAGAGGGGAAGGAATTTCCAAACGATCTGTTTAAAGATGTGGCAGTGCGGTAGTGGGCACACATGCTACTTGTGAGCATCTAGATCCCTTGCTACTTACTTACAGTGATTTTTTTTGGAATGAGATCGCAGTACCGCGAGCTAAATGTTGCCATCCTGGCCGTTAAGACATGTTTACCGTGCTCTCAAAGTTCGTGATCTCCGTACCTTGGAAAGTTCCATGAAGGGTTATGGCGTCGTGTGGGTTGCCGTAGATTTTGCCATTATCTCTTTTCACCCTGCAAAACGGGGGCAGATGTTGGGGAAGGGTAACTGTGATGAGATCGCTTCGGTACTTGCAAATCCTGAACGCCGTCGTATGTGAGGGCGCATGGAGCGATTTAGGACGCGACTGTTAGCCCCGGAAGCAACCTGCTCTGTATGTATCGCGCACTCAGATTTCGAGGCGCTCGATCTGAGGGTTTGTGGTCGTGCTTCGCATTTGCAGTTGCATGGGAGACAAACACAGGTCGCACCTGAGACTCGAAACGCTGGGGTATCTCCTGCACCCCGAAGTGTACTGGAGTGGGGGGTTTTCCAGCGAGATTCGGGGGTGTGGTGGTGTGGACAATTTCCGACAACAGTTGTGGGCACGCTCGATTGTGACTTCGAGTGTTCAAGAGTTCCAGTACGGGGCCGACATGTATCTCGCCAATGATCACTGCAGCATGCAGAGTCAACACTTGGCCCTTAGAATACTCAAATGCGGCTTCATACTTTCCCTATGGCCAGAGGTTCTGACACTACCGCACTGGAAGCTAGGATCAGACTCAATGAAGGGCGATGTGTCTGATCACGTCACCGCCACAGTTCTCTTTGGTAACTGCCACCATGTCTCTAGAAGCCGCCCGAGAGCTCTCTATCCCAGAGCTCCTTCAAGTCTTGGACGGAAAACTGCGCGATGAATACTCCAGGGTGCAAGGGATATCACTTACCTCCACACTCATTGCATCGCTTGAGCCAGAAGTACGTTCCATCTCTTACAAGGCGAGCTATTGATCCTGATAGCGAACCCCCAGATCAAGAGTCTGGAAACTCGAGCACACGATATCCTGAAATATCTACCCTTTCTGCGAAATACCTTGCGGCCGATAAATAGGTTGCCTCCGGAGATTATTTCCGGCATCGCTCGATGTGTCCTTAAGGATGATGATGTTGACGTGATGTCGATGATTCCGCTCACTCACGTATGCCGATACTGGCGCGATTCCATCAATTCAACGCCTGAAAATTGGACACTGATATGGAGCGAGGAGAGGAAATTGGCAGAGTTGAGCCTGAAACGTGCCAAGGCAGCCCCTTTGGCCATTAGTCTCCGGTTCGAATTGGAAAAAGGATTCCTCGACCTCATGCGGCTCCACCTTCAAAGCACTGCATCCCTCTCATGCGAGGGCTTCTATGTAGTAGAGGAGCTGGTCAAAGCTCTTCCAAAATTTCCCAAGTCGACGCCCAAACTCCGATCGCTGGCTCTCGTGGAGCGCTCCAGACGAACCGACTGGAGTCTTCTCGACCAGTTCGAGTTTTGGACTCATACAATGCTAAGAGAACTATCTCTGTCCCACGTCCCCCTCCTTCCTTCAATACTCAGCCTCAGAACCCTTACAAAATTATCCCTACGTGATTCCAACTTCCGGCTCCACCTTGACATCCTCTTGAACTTTTTGGAGGAGAACCGCTCGCTTGAGAGCGCAAGCCTATGGATCAATTTCGCGGCACCCTCCCTCTCCCATTCACAACGTCGAATCCCAGTTGGCAGTAAACTTCAGCACTTGCTGATCACGGCCTACAATGTAGCGGACGTCCGGCCACTGATATCCAACATTGCTCTCCGGAAGGGAGCGACCCTAGCCCTGAAATTCTTCGGGGAGGAGGGACTGACCCACATCTTTTCCGGGGTTTCCATGACACACCTTTCCAACCTATCATCTCCGACCTTTATGGAATACCGACACTCCCCGAGGAGTATCCAGTTGTTCGGGGCGGATGGGAGTTTCTCATACGATGGTTACACCGATTCAGGGACTTCTTTTGAAGAGTTTCCTCATCTCCCACTCGCCAGCGTCCGGGAACTCCGCCTCAAATGTTGCGGAGAGTGGATCCTCGCGGAATTCTGCCTCTTGTCTTTCCCTTCGCTCGAGGTACTCGCCATTGACGGTGGTTCCAGCACATCATTCCTCTCCCCTGAGTCATCTGCTTCTACGCCATCTCCCTTGCTGAGAACTCTAGCATTTATGGATTGCGTCATCACCGAGGATTTCATGGCTACACTGACAAATATTGCTCTTCACCGCAAAAATACCACCCCGAACTCGCTGCACCGGGTTGTCATCATCGATTCAAAGGGGCGATTACCCCCCAAGGCCTCGGTCAAGCGGCTCAGAGAGTACGTTCCAATCGTTGAAGTGTTTGAGGGGAGGGAGTTTCCAAAAAATCTGTTGTGAAGTCTCATGATTTGGTGGTGCAGTAGCATTTCTGAGCATCTAGGTTCCTTACTGCTTACTCTCAGTGATTGTTTGAATTGAAATAGCAAATCCGCCAATTGAAGGTCGCCATCCTGGCCTTTCAGACATGTGTACCGTGCTCTCCAAGGTCTGGAATGGACCCCGCACCAACCTCGTCACTTATAAATGCGCTTCGGGTGAGGCAGGATACGAACACCAGAAGCAACGTGTTCTGTATAAATGTCCGAGGCTCTCTATCTGAGGGTTCGTTGTCGGTCGTCGCGTTTGCGGCTACATGGGGGTTTACATAGGATATACCCTGGACCTGGGCAACGCCACACGCGGGGGCGCGAAAGAAAGGAATATCATCTACACCCCGGAGTTTTCCTCGATGTACGTTTTGGTCCAGCCAGATGTGGTGCCACGTCAATTCCCGATCGCGAAGCCCCCGCTCCCTGACGGTTCTATTTGTGAGACCGCCAACCTTCAAAGGTATCCAGTGAAGAGACCCGACCATTGTCCATGCACGACACCCTATTACAGCCCGGAGTTCTGACATTATTACACTAGAAACTAAGATCAGACTCGAAAGAGCGCTGCGTTTGATCACGTCACCGCCACACTTCCCCTCTGCAGTTGCCACCATCACCATGTCCCTAAATCCGCCCGAGAGCTCTCTATCCCAGAGCTCCTACAAGTCTTGGGCGGTAAACTTCGCGAGGAATACTCCAGGGTGCAAGGGATATCACTTGCCTCCACACCCATTGCATCGCTTGAGCCAGAAGTATGTTCCATCCCTTGCAAGGCGCAGGCGCGGATCCTGACAGCGAACTCCCAGATCAAGGGTCTGGAAACTCGAGCACACGAGACCCTGAAACTTTTACTCTTTCTGCGAAATACTTTGCGGCCAGTAAATAGGTTGCCTCCGGAGATCATTTCCTGCGTCGCTCGATGCGTCCTCAAGGACAATGATGTTGACGTGATGTCGATGATTCCGCTCACTCACGTATGCCGGTACTGGCGCGATTCTATCATTTCGACGCCCGAGAATTGGACGTTGATACGGAACAGATGGCTGAAATTGGCAAAGTTGAGCCTGGAACGCGCCAAGGCAGCCCCTCTGGCTATCCATCTCCACGTCCAGTTGGATAGAAAATTCGTCGACCTCCTGCGGTCCCATGTTGAAAGCATCGAGTCCTTGTCTTACAGAGGCTACAGTGTCTTAGGGGGGCTGATCAAAGCCCTTCCAAATTTTCCCAAGTCGACGCCCAAACTCCGATCGCTGGCTCTCGAGGAGCGTTCCCGACCCGATTTGAGACTTCTCAACCCGTTCGAGTTCTCGACCGATACAATGCTGAGAGAACTCCCGCTGTCCCATGTCCCCCTCCTCCCTTCACTCCTCAGCCTCAGATCCCTTACAAAATTCTTCCTATTTGATACCCACTTCGATCTTCACGTTGACACCCTCTTGAACTTTTTGGAGGAGAATCGCTCGCTCGAGAGCGCAAGCCTAATGGCCACATTTACGAAACCCTCCCTCACTCATTCACGACGTCGAACTCCGGTTGGGAATAGACTTCAGCACCTGTTGCTCAGCGGCCACAGCGCGGTGGACCTTCGACCACTGATCTCGGGAATCGCGCTCCGGAAGGGAGCGACGCTGGCGCTGGATCTCTCTGGCGCGGAGGCGCTGGCCCGCATTTTTTCCGGGGTCCCCACGACGCACCTTTCAAATCTATCATCCCCAACCTCTATGGAGTACAGACAATCCCCGAGGAAAATTCGATTGATCGGTGCCGATGGGAGTTTCTCGTGCTATGATAGAGGTAGTACGAAGACTTCTTTCGAAGAGTTCCCTCATCTCCCACTCGCCAGCGTTCGAGAACTTCGTCTCCAATGTTGCGGATCAAGGATCCTCACGGAATTCCGCCTGTCTTTTTCCCCTTCGCTCGAGGTACTCGCTATCCACGGTGGTTCCAGCATATCATTCCTCTCCCCTGAGCCATCAACTTCCACACCCTCTCCCTCGCTAAGAACTCTTGCATTTATGGATTGCGTCATCACCAAGGATTTCATGGCTACACTGACACAGATTGCTCTCCACCGCAAGAATAGCACCTCGAAATCGCTGCACCGGGTTGTCATCGTTGGTTCAAAGTGGCAATTTCCTCCCAGGGCCTCGGTCCAGCGGCTCAGAGAGTACGTTCCAATTGTTGAAGTGCTTATGGGGAGGGAATTTCCAAAAGATCTGTCGTGAAGTCTCAAGATTTGGCGGTGCGGTAGCATGCACACGTACAGCTTCTGAGCATCTAGACTCCTTACCACTAAATCACGTTGATTGTCGCGGAATGAAACTGCCATCCTTGCCTTTCAAACGAGTGTACTGTGCTCTCAAAGGTCGTGAGATAAACCTCGCATCGACGTCGTCATATGTAATTTGAACATCAGCTCCGGAGGGAACCTGCTTTCGTATTGATATGCGCTCGGGTTCGTCACATTTGCAGTCGCACGGGGGACAAACATGAGACGCACATCGGATTCGAAATTCCACAAGAGGTGAGAAAGAAAGAGGGATGTCTTGTACCCCGAAGTGTACTTACTCGGTGAAAAAACTTGGGACATTGTGCACCAGAGGATTCGTGTGTTTGTGAAACAAATTGGAGTCAAAAGGATGCGTACTTGTGCGGCGTTGGGAACGCGCACGATGGCCTGATCGAACAAGGACGGAGGACTACAGAACTGTGTGTGGGCTCTACGTGGCCCTATCGTGATTACAGGAAGAATACTGGACTTTATTGAGGGCAGTCCGTGAAAAAGAGGGGACTGACCCCTGCCCGGATTGAACGGACGACCTTGTGGACTGGAATCACACGCTCTACCACTGAGCTAAGGGGTCATGTGAATCCTCCCGCTGTGAAGATTCAACTTCATAAAGCCCGGCGCATTAGCATTCCTGGGACTCGTCCGCCATTCTCGATGATGTATGACGGCCTTCCAGGCAAAATCCGGGATGGGTAGCCCAACGGCTCTGTCATAGGGTGATTCGAACGACAGAACCTCCGTTGTGGACAATGGCTACATAGGGTTACCGGTTGATATTCAATATTTTGTCCGACCAAGCTCATTCATGGCTCGGTCGGAAGCCGTCTGGTACGATTTCCGCCGAAAGGCAAGAATCGCAGCAACTCATGATGCCATTTACCAAGGATCAATCTCCTCGTGCGACGGATACGGCGACGGGTCAAGGCTACGTGCCCCAACGCCAGCGCAGCCCGGAACACGTTCTTCTTCGGTCGGGAGGCGGGCATTTTAGCAGATGGGAAAGTGTTACGTAATCCAATCGAGGGTGTGCGTTTCCTAAATCGGGAAAGGCCATTGTTTGAGCGAACAATGAAAGGATTGGGAATTGACCACAATGGGGGCGGAAGAGGATTACAGCTAAGTACTTGAAGCGTTGGGTTATTGACCATTCCTTTAAAGCCAGAGGGTAGCGAATAATCAGCCCTTCCTCCCAACGTTCTATTCCTTTTTTTCTCATCTTTCATTTCTCTCGCGGACTTGAAGTCTCGCCCCTCCACGGTCTCTTCCCCCGCTAATCCTCTTCTAACGACCCTCGTGTCCGGCACGAGTTTCAACCACTTCTATCTTTCTTACTCTTGCTCTTGCTCTTGCTCTTATCATCGTCCTTCATTTTACTGGTGCCCGGTCACTAGGAACCCCACTGTACACGTTTTTATCTCCACCTCCCTCCACCTACAACCATGCTTCCACCTCGAGCTTGTGAGTCCTAATGTTTCCTAGAGTCTGGTGGAATTTTAGTGACTGAGTCTCTCTGGACCAGATGTGTTCATTGGGTTGAACATCATCCGAGCTCTGAGCATTATCTCTCTCATCCTCGTCTTTTCGAGCAGCATCATGACACTCGTCCAGGACGTCGAGGCTTTTAACTCCTACCAGAACGATCCCGAACGCTCGAACGCGCTCCCTTCGAACAGCTCGACGGCCTTCAGTCACGATTACATCCCGTACGTCCCCTTTGGCGGTCCCCACGCGTCCTCATTAACGTGATTTTCACCAGCAACTCGACCGTTCCCAATCAACCAGCAGGCGTCTTCTGGGCCGTCCTCAACCGCCTTTTGATCATCGGACAGGTCGTCATCCTCTTCCTCTCCGAAATCGGTTGGCCCTCGGCTTTCTTCCACAAGTTCTTCCCGGTACTTGGAGATGACTTTGGCGTCGGCGCTCTCGGCGTTATTGAGTGCCTGTGAGTTCGGCCGCCCTTTGTCCGCGCATAATTAATAGGGTGTCCTAATCTGGCCTTGAATAACGATAGGATTGGGGCCGCGATTCTCTCCCATCACGTTAACAGCTTCACCCTCGTTTCCGCCTTCTTCCTCTTCTCTCTTGGATGTTTGAACATATTTGTTGGACTCATCTTCCGCGAGAAGTCCAAGCCTCGCCGTTCTGTCACCGCCTGGAAGGAGCGTGCCAAGGACATACTCCCTCCTCCTGTTCTCGGAGGTGTCGAGAAAGGCATGGAATTCAGCAGGGCCGTTGGCTTCGAACCTCCCCGTTTCATGGCAAACGTCTTTGATACCAAGCCGATTCCCCGGAACGATACGGGCGATAGCGGAATCTCCAGGTCGACCACTGGCACCTCCAGGAACGGTCTCGGATTCGGAAGGCAGGGCGAGAAGGCGGCGGAGCTGAAAGGCTTCATTTTGACGAGGCCTGTCGAGTCCTTGCCACGATACGCGCCAAAGTCAGCTCCGCACGATGACTCCGTTCCGACATTCCAAAGCAGCACGACCGCTGTTTGAAACGACCCAAGCCTTGGACCCCTACGCTGATCGTCGGCGACGATCTGACGACTTGACAACCCCACTCCATCCACGCCTCTTTTGTCCCCCACGTACCTTCCCGATCCCCTCTGGTTGTAGAGAGAGGGGGGTGGGAAGGATTGTATTATTAAGTCACAGGTGGCTCTTCTTAATTGTGCACATGCGTCCGGTCGACGTTTCCCTCTTTTCCCGCTCTCTCTCCTCCCCTTCCCCCTCCCCCCGAGTTCGTGTTCCTGATGCAAGAACAGAATGAATGTCATTTCACTCGGTATTATAGCTGTAGCTTATTGGTAGCCCTCGTCCGCTCCCCGACGTCGTGTACACATACTTATCAAGAGGAGAAGAGAACAGTAATGCAATTGTAACTTTTAGACATACGCTTCCACCTAGTCGAATTCTACGCAACAAATAATAACCCCAAGTACGCGTGACCAAGACAGTTCGTGCGCGAATTGACAAAACGCTCTAAGATTGATTCACTTTTGTATGCGGGTACAACAGGCTGGCTTCCAACTTTACAATACTCATAAAAATGACATCTTCTCTATCCCTGCAGAGGCAATCACTGCGCACCATCCTTCTTGGCAACGTACACCAAGAGGTCGCAAACGCGCCTCGAGTAACCCCACTCGTTGTCGTACCAGGCGATCAGCTTGACGAAAGTCTTGTTCAGCTGGATGCCGGCATTGGCATCGAAAATAGAGGAAGCAGAGTGGCCAATGAAATCGGTAGAGACGACTTGCTCATCAGTGTACTCGACGATGTCCTTGTAAGCACCCTCGGAAGCTTCTTTGACGGCTTCCTTGATTTCATCATAGGTAGCTTCCTTCTCGAGGCGGACGACGAGGTCGACGACGGAGACATCGAGGGTAGGGACACGGAAAGCAAGACCGCTGTTGATCGGCGATTAGATAAGCGGACACAAGATAAGATAAGGGATGATATGACGTACGTAAGTTTGCCGTTGAGCGAAGGAATGACCTTGCCGACAGCCTTTGCAGCACCGGTGGAAGAGGGAATGATGTTGCTGCCAACAGCACGACCACCACGCCAGTCCTTGTGGGAGGGACCGTCGACAGTCTTCTGGGTTGCGGTTGTAGAGTGAACGGTGGTCATCAAACCCTCGATGATACCGAACTTGTCGTTGATGATCTTGGCGAGTGGGGCCAAGCAGTTGGTGGTGCAGGAAGCGTTGGAGATGACGTTGTACTCAGACTTGTATGCGTCCAAGTTGACACCGCAAACGAACATCGGGGCATCGGAAGAAGGAGCGGAGATGATAACCTTCTTGGCGCCGCCCTTCAAATGGAGAGAGGCCCTACAAAGTGATCAGTGGGAAACATATGGGAGAACAGGAGAGGCTGTCGTACTTTTCGGTGGTGGTAAAGACACCAGTGGACTCGATGATGTAATCAGCACCGACGGAGCCCCAAGGGATTTGAGCGGGGTCCCTCTCGGCGAAAACGGAGATGGGTTTGCCCTCGATCCAAAGCTTGCCATCCTTGGCCTCAACGGATCCCTTGAATCTTCCATGGATGGAATCGTACTTGAACATGTAGACCTGTGAGACGGAGAAGGTAAAAATTATTGATTCGCCAATTCATCAAGCAGGCGCGGTGCGGTTACCATGTAATCAAGGTCGATGAAGGGACTAGATTCAAAGGTAAGCTTTATCGCGGATAATTTCGGGATGAGCAGATACGCACTCGTTGATAGCAACGACATCGATATCTCCGACGATGAGAGCGTTACGGAAGACGATACGACCGATACGACCTTGGGGGTGAGCGTGAGAATCGGGAAAAACTGTCTGCGGAAGCCGGGAACGTACCAAAACTGTAATGTTAAGGTGTAACGGAAGCAAATGAGGGAAGGAACAAAGAGGAAGACACGAGGAGAACACACCCGTTGATTCCGACTTTTACCTGATAAGATAGGATCAGCGCTGAGTGAATGTGGGCAGCGGTGGTAGGAGTTTGGACTCACCATCGTTGCTTTAAGTAAGTGTTTTCTTTTAGAGAAAGAGGAGGATTAATGAGGACGAGGTGGTGGTTAGACCTTGGGGAGAGAGACGTCTTCGAGATCAGTGAGAGGTTTTTATAACACTTGCGGAGTTTGGAAAAAAAAAATCGAATTTCTCACTTGCGGATTTTCCGGAGATCTCTGCGGGGTGTTGCAGGGACGGAGTGTACCGCTCCCACTGCCCTCTACCTCGAGCCTTCCCAACGGCGATTGCAGCCGACCCAATCCCAGTATCAAGGAATCTTCGCCCTAGAACATCCCGTAAGTCGGTTGATTCGTCCGCATTAACAAGCCCGGGATTTCCAGGTCCGGCGTAGATTCGAACTCATAGCGCAATCCCAGCCTGACTTTCCCACCATTTATCATCGCCTTGTCAGTGGCGGAGCGGTGACTCGATTTCCATCAGCTTAACGTCACCGATGAGCATTGGATTGTAAATGCGCAACTTCGGGCGTACTCGGTGAAGAGACCTGAGCATCCACGTTCGCCGCTCTCTTCCTACCGCTCGGACTTTTAGCCGTTTTGACGCCGGGTTCTGTCATCATTTCTATCCAGGAACACGAGGTTTCGCTAACCGAGGCGCTATGTAGGTCACGTTACTCCCTTTCGCAGTCGACCACCGTGTTCCAGCCAACTCTTCTGTGTTGGGCACAGAACAACCCAGGGTGCAAAAACTTCTGCTTCTCTCTGCGTTCGCGGAATTGCATGGGCCCGAGGCACTGCCCTCCGGTTTACCGATGAACGCGTTAACTCAGAGATCACTCCTACATGCGTCTTCATGGACGATGTTGACTCGATCCGATTCCAGCTTACCCACGTGTGTCGGCCAAAGACTGGCGCAATCCCACTGGAAATCGGACGCAGATGTTCGCCGTACGGGGAAACAGACAGGGATGAGCCCAGCAGGCGCAAAACCGCTCCCCTAACCGTCACACTCAACCTATCGGAAGGCGGCCAAGACCTCCTGTTATCACCGTATCCTCGAAGCGTGGTTTCTATGCCATGAGAGACCCAACCCAACCTTCTCCAAATCTCTCCCAAAGCAATGCCCTACCCCCGGTCGTTTGGTTTCAGGAAAATTGCACAAGCTACATACCTGGAGTCAATCCACTCAATCATCTGTTTCAGAACTTTTACAAAGTTCTCCCTGATTGATTACTTCTTCGCACCCCATCTCGGCATCCTTTGAAGCTCTTTGGAAAACCGTTCGCAGCGCCAAACTCCGGCCGGAGATTGTCTTCGACGCCTGTCGGTCCTTTACGAGGACACAACTATCATCCGAGCACCCATTTCTAAGATTTTGCCCTGGAGAGGCGCGACTTATTGATGTTTTGTCCAGGAATTCCGTGACTCGCCTCCCGAATCTGCTCGCTGGAATACCAAGATTCTTGGAATCGAGGAGCATTCTATTACTCGCACTCACCAGCGTCCGGGAAGTTCGCTCCCTCATGATCCTCAACTGCACTATGGGCCCAACAGAGCATTGTCTTCCGCAAAACCTGCCTTCCTCCCTTTCTAGAGTCCCTCGCTTCCCTGGATCGCGTTATCATAAAAGGCGTTATGGCTACATTGGCGCAACTTGCAGTGCATACATACAAGGAAACCGCTCCAATCTCACTGCAACGTGTCGTTATCGTCGACTCGTTGAGCAATCGGCCTACTCGCTCAGCTCCAGTCAAGTGGCTCGAGAAGCATGTGCCGGTTGTTGAGGCCTTGAACTCGTGGAAGGGAGAGGCTTGCCGAAGGGCCTATCGTAACCGATGTTTAGCGGTTTCGGTGCAGATGCTTCACTCGCACATACGACCTCTGTACCTGTATCACCACCATGCCACTGCTACAGCGATCGCTTTCGAGACAGGTACTAATCCCAATGAGGTCGATAGTCGTTCTGGGCTTTCGACGGGCGTTACATAATCATCGCGATATGCTCCCAGGGGTCGCAGTTGAACGTTTTGAACGCGCACTTACGTTGAACCATCATGACTCCCGATGCCACTCTCGAGCTCTCCGTCGAACAACTAATCGACGCATTGAACAAGAAACTTTTCATGGAATGTGCGCGGGTGCAGGCTGCGATGCCGCCGAGGTCTCGTGCTCTAGCGGTCACATTGGCTACTGAAGTATGTTCTCCGTGGTACTGCAAAACTTCGGATGCTGACGATATGGTTTGCAGGTAGACGCTTTGGAGAAACGTGCGGTAGATGTTCTACAGGAAGTGCTTTCCTTGAGGAACTCATTGCGGCCCGTTAATCGTCTGCCTCCGGAGGTCCTCGCATCCTGCGTCACATTCGTCTCTGATACGGATCCAAGGCCGATCGTCTCCTTGACCCACGTCTGTCGATATTGGCGCAAAGTCATCAGTTCCGATCCGAGGCATTGGACGTCGATAGCAACCGGATGGAACCGATTGGCATCACTGTGTCTCGAGCGTTCCGGAGCTGTCCCACTGGCCGTCGACATCACGGTATCGGATATCGACATGAACGACAACTTCCTCGAGACATTAGCTGCCCACACGTCGAGGATTAGTAGCCTTCGCCTCGTCGAACACTCGTCCATCGATGCCTTGGAAGACGAACTTCATGGCTTCTTCCACTCCCCGATGCTCAATCTCACCTCGTTAGAACTTGAGCAGGAAGAAGATCCAGTTGCTTTATTCCCATCAAGCGAAGACCCGGTACCTCCGGTCTTCCAGAACGTTTCGAAGCTCGAGTCGCTCCGCCTGACTCAGACACCTCTTTATCCCTCACCGTTCGGTATCGCATCCCTTCGAGAGTTGAAACTCACAGGGTACGCAACCCCATTCCATTTCGAGACGTTTGTTGGGTTCTTGGCTTCCAATCTCAGCCTTGAAGTCGTCACCTTCAGACTCCAGTTCGTCAAAGGCTCGGTACCGGTTAACACCGTCCGAGTCGTCTCCCTTTCTCGTCTCCGATATTTATCCATCAACTGCGTCAAACCGATCGATGCAAGAGGCCTGCTCTCATGCTTAAAATTTCCCCGCGGAGTCCATCTACATATCATGCACTCCGGGGCTGATCAGCCCAACCTTCTCTATTCATCCCTACCAGCCGTCCTCGCACCTATACATGAAGCATTGACTCCGATAACCGTCGTCAAGGTTCAGTGCTCTCCCATGAAGCTCCAGCTATTGGGTAGCAGAGGTTTATTCTCTTTTCGAAGCGCCAAATCGCCGGTATTCTGGGATCCAGAACTTAAGCTACATCCAATTGCCTCCGTCCGCGAGCTCCACGTAGGCAGTGGCTCACAGTCCCTGGATCCTGCGTTCTTGGTCCCACTATTGGCGCAAGTACCAGCTTTGGAAACCCTCGTCGTTACAAACACCCGATCCTGGACCACCGGAATTTTCGACTCGCTGGCGGGACAGCCGTTGCGGTGTCCATCTCTCAAAACCATCGCCTTCTTTAATTGCACACTGACCGCGCAGACCGTCCAGGAGCTTGAAAGCATGGTGACGAAAAGAAAGGGTTCGGAAGCAACTTGGTTGTGTCGGGTGGTTATCGTTAGCAGTACTGGGGCGCTTCCTAGTTATACGCTGATCCGGCAACTCAGACAACAGGTGCCATTTGTGGACGTTAGAGTAGCTGATGAGCTCCCGGATTTATCGTAGTGCACAGATGTAGATGGTCATGATGACCATCAGCTTTCAGATACGTGATACGTGGGGGTTTGTCTCGCCCTCGTTCAATTGAATGGGTCAAATGGGACTGGAATCCACACTACACAACGGACACAATCGCGAGCACAAGAAAGCGGCCAAAATGGCTGTTAACTTAGACGTGCTGCGGGAGAGGCTTGCCCAAAATAAGGATACACTCGTCACAAAACTAGTAAGCCCCATCCTCGAATGTCAGCCAGACATTCCTGGGTTCCTGGGTTCGTTGAGCCTCACTCCGTTGCTCAACATCCCATCAACGTCCACCCTCCCCCCTCTGAATTTGAGGATAGATTACAGTCCAGTCCAACCCACTTGCAGCCTGTGGGGATTTGTTTCTCCAATCATCTTGCGATCAGTGGGTCTACTAAGTTAATATGCAACCAGCCACCGAGGACTTGAGGGCTGGCCAGCGCCAAATGTCAGCGCCAGTAGACTGAATTAATCTCGCCCCCACCTCCTCCCTCTCAATTTACTCTCGAGCCCGCTGAGATACTATCCCCGTAGAAATCCATTGTCAAGACCCACCTACAAGATCACATCCATCACCAAACCGAGTAATTGCCCTCAGAAACTCATCCTCGCATTCCTCACCATTTTCACCAAACTAGGATCCCAACCCTCCGTTTTCCTCCTCCTGAGGCCTAAACCCATCGAGGATGGAGGACGACGAAGCTCAGGCAATGCCTCGGGAATACGCCCCAGAGTTTCCCTCAGAATTTCATTATCGACCGGTTGACGATGGAGACTGTGGCGGGGGGGCTACAGGGGAGCGGAGTAACCAAGCCACAAAGGATCGAGCTGTGAGCCTTAAACCAATCGCTCCCCTTGAGGTCTCCCCATACAGATGGACGAGGAGGTCTCCAGTCGACGGGGAATTGAACGTCGAGAGGAAGGTTACAGCACTCCTCAACAAGCTCACGATGACGAACTTTGACTCTATCTCCGACCAAATCATAGAATGGGCAAACGAGTCGGAAACGGAGAGTGACGGACGGACTCTCGTCCATGTCATCAGGCTCGTTTATGAGCGAGCAATCGACGAGGCTAGGTGGTCGGAGATGCACGCTCGACTTTGCAGGAAGATGATGAAGACGATCAGCCCTGAAGTCCAGGACGACGGCATCCGACACGCAGATGGCAAACCAATCGCCGGTGGCCAACTTTTCCGAAAGTACCTCTTGAACCGTTGCCAGGAAGACTTTGAGCGTGGTTGGGCGAAAAAGGATGCTGCTGCTTCTGCCGCGAAAGCGTCCGAAGATGCCGCCGTCAACTTGAAGGCCGCTAAAACATCCGCCGAGGCCGAACTCTACTCGGACGAGTACTATGCCGCACAGAAGGCTAAACGGCAAGGCCTTGGCTTGGTCCAGTTTATCGGCGAACTTTACAAATTTACAAATGCTGACGGAGCGTGTCATGCACGAATGTATCAAGAAACTTCTTGGCAGGGTCGAAAACCCCGAGGAGGATGAAATCGAGAGCTTGTGCCGATTACTGGCGACCGTTGGAAGGCTCCTCGACAATTCCAAAGCCCAGGCGCATATGGATATCTACTTCACGAGGATGAAAGAGTTGAGCAAGAGCAACAGCGTTGTGCCTCGTATGCAGTTCATGCTACAGGTCAGTACCGTGTGATACGCGTTCGCACAGTGATATACCCATACTCTTTTACTCAGGACATTATCGAACTACGTGGGCGAGCCTGGATTCAAAGGCATCAAGTCGTGGCTCCAACTATACTCGCTCAGGTGCACAAAGAGGTGATTCTCCCACTTTCTCGTAACAAAATCGTTCCTGACCACATTCACTTGGGCGGCCAAGCAGAGGTCTCAGGCGGAGAACGAAGCTGGGAACCGTATCTACCTTCAGCCCCGTGGTGGCTCCAGTAGAGGTGGAGGGCGTGGCAGAGGACCTGCAAGGGGGCAGCAAGCAACCGGATGGTCCTTTGCCGGTGGATCCACTCCCCGACCACCTACCAAGGCTGGAGACCTTTCCAGTTTCGGCAAGATCGACAGGTCTGGTCCCGTTGTCATGGGTCCTAGCACCGTTTGGGCCGGCAAGAAGGACACTGCGAAGCGTGATGCTACTCTTACCAGGGTTAATTCGAGTTCGAACATGTTCTCGATGCTCGGGCGGGATGCGGAGGCTATACCCGAAACCGGCTTGAACCCAAGTCGGTCGTCGAGCAGGAGGACAAGCGTTGGCTTTGGTGCCGCTGAGCCCCAACGCAGGAACTTGCAGCTTCTCCCGCGGTCGAAGCCCCTCGAGGAAGAGAACAAGGCCAACGGTGGTTCGTCAGATCATTCGGAGGACGAGGGCGGTGATGAAATTCTCCAAGCAATGTCCGAGGATGAAGCAGACAAGAAGATCGCTGAGGACATCAAGGAGTTCTTTACGGTCCGCAACATCGACGAGTCCGAGGATTACTTCACCAAGCTTCCTCCAGAGCATCACCATCGACTGGTCGACAAGATTATCTCCAAGGCTATCGAGTCGAAGGAGGCTGACGGAAAGCTAGTTGCTGATGCATTCGCGAGGGCGGCCGAGAAGAAGTTGTGCTCTGCCTCAGCTTTCGAGGAAGGATTCTTACCTATCGCCGAGATGTTGGACGACATTGCAATTGACGCTCCCAAGGCCTTCCAGATTATGGCTACCATGATGAAGGGTGCTGGACTGGACGAGGAGAAACGGACTAAGATAGCTCAGAAGTCAATGGACAGCGATAAGCTACTTGAGCTTCTCGTGTAGGCGTTGTTTCTTCCCCTCTTATTCACCCCTGGCCTATTCTTCCGCTCTCTATTGACTGCTGTCCCCGTTCCTTCTGCCCTTTACGCGTTATTCTGTCGCTTATCGTTTACCGTTCACTATCTCACGTTGTTCGGATATCCTCGTTTTTTCCTGGCTACTGCTATCACACCAGCCTGTGCTCATATCAAACTATACGATGTCATTGCATTTTATACACTGACGGACCTCGTAAAAGTTCGATGAACAGGACAAACGCAAGGAAGGTATCTCAGAATAGTTGTCACCACGTAATGTGCAAGGTCCTACTCTCACAACGGGGAAGCACAGGTATCCTAGGCTGGGGAAAAGTGTATGATGCGATACGAAACGATGAGTGTCGGGTATGTGGTGTTGATCTACGTGGTCAGGGGTGCTTCGTTTAGCCTCACGATGATCTTCGCCTTTCTCATTGAAGGTACTCCGTGTGGTCGTGGGTACGGGGACGTCACCCCATGTTGATGAGGGCACGAGCCTTGGGGCCCCGTGGGGGTTGGAACTGGGTCGAGGTCCGGAGGTTACACGGCAGACTCAGAGGCTTGGAACAGCAGTTCCCTAAGATGCTTGCGATCAACTGGGCGGTGTTCTATGGTTATTAGTTGCCGGTACCGTCAGAAGCGAACGCACGGTGGCCGAACGTATCGAAGGAACTCCCGAAGCGAAGCGACCTCTAGGACCCAAGACTCTTGCTGTTCCAACAGAGCAGTGCGATCATGTGACATCCTGTGGCGACACCAGGGATTGAAGGAGATACTCCACCACGTAAAATCAACAACTCAAAGTCGTCTAGCATGTGTGGGGCTGTGAAAACATTTAACTTGGATAAGCGGTTGTATCAGAGATTCTGACCATTCTCACGAAGGGATGACACGCTTGCATAACCTTTGGTTCCTCGAAAGCCAGTGGTGGTGTCATCGCTTAAAACAGTTGCGAGGCCCCAGTCGATAAGAAAGGTCAGTCAAATAGCGCCACAAGTTGTTCACAGCGCAACGCGCCTGAAATCTCGAAGTTTCTGCGCTTCATTCACAATAGAGGGGTCAATGAACCATTGTGGCGCCTCAGCAGGCAGGAAGGTATCCCGTAAGAATCTTGAGGACGTGTTACAACTTCTCGGGGGGGGCGGGGTCCGGGTCCGGGATCGCACTAGTTATCTTCAACCTGCAATAGCAACCGTCGACAGTAAGCGAATCTGAAAGCCCACACTCCTTCGCGAGGTTTCTCATAACATGCGGTAAGATACTTGTGACGTTGCGGCCACTGAGCGGTTCCACGGCTTTCAACGTGCTCGGTCTCAACTATATCGTCGCTGAGCGGGATATCATAGCCACCATCCAGGAACTCCCGTGGCGTGGCAGTGCTTCCCTAAGCCCGATGGACCACCGTCCTCCTATCTTTATTTGTCCATCACGTACTTTATTGGCATCTCAAAATTATAGCCAGGAAGCCCTGTCTCTTCTATTCCCCACCACGGTTCGCCTTCCTCCTCGGTAGGCAGGCGTTGTGGGTTCTCAGATTTATGGCAGCGCGTGCGGCCGTCCGGTATAACGTTTAACGCCCACGTCCTGGTCCAAGCTAGTAGAGAATTTGCTGCCTTTATTCGCGGCCTTTTTCACCTTGCTTAGGTTGGCTCGGGAATCGTTGGATCACAATAAGGTTTAGCATTGCCAGTCGTACAGAGAATTCAGCGTACGCACAAAATCACGACACTGAAAAAGTCTTGTCAGATCCCGAGAATGGTCACATTGGAGTGCGCACCAAGTGGTCTGATTTACACTTTCTTTTACTGATACCGAACTGTGGTCCCATTGCGACGGAATGGCGCGGCCAATCCACCGCCACAACCAGAAAAGTGCCGCTACGCTCTTTTATTGACGCAAAGGGTGTGAAGGGGTTGAACGTTGACCGTTGGGGGTACTGGCAGTACTAGATGGACGAGCGGACGAGCACGCGCTAAGATCGAGATCTTATCTTTCCGAGTGAATTTGATCTCACTCAAGCCCGCTTGTTTTCTGCCAAGATTTTCTGTAAAAGCTTGAGCGAAAGCTTACAGCTAGAGCTTAACGTCTAACTAACTGGAAAGGGACCGACCCTTGGGAACGAAGCGGAGGAAGAATTACCCCAGAAAAATCTGCCTTTGAGTTTCGAGTCCTCAGCTTCCCAGAGGATATACCACCACCATTCGTATTGTCAGGAACTTCTGCTCTCTCTCTTTGTGTCTTCGCACTCTCGGAACTCTCCTTGGCTGTGATATCCGTGTGACGTGACAATCGCCCATGCCAAGCGGGAAGGGAACCCACAACTTATAAGCGAGTGGGGTCGGAGCCCAGGACTGTCACTCCCCCCCTCGTTCAACGTTGACCGTTTGACCGCTTGAGCCCTCACCCGGTCCTCTGTTCTGTTTTGCATGGTAGACTCTTCCGATTTTTCGAGTAATCCTTCGAACTCTCGGAGCCCTCCCCACCCTTCCAATCTTCCCAATGCTTCCGTTCCCAACGATGACGACGACGAACCTCCTTGTAGTGGCTCAACCCCTGTCCCCAACACCACCATCATAACCTTCGGCGAAGGTCCCAAGGACGAGAATGCCATCCCTACCCCCAATACGGACGGATCTATTCCTTCTAGACGATTCGCGACGGCATCCAGCACCGTGCTCACCGCCTCCCCCGCGTTCGTCAACAAGGAAAAAGATATCGCGAATGTCACCCCGGCCAACCGCCTCCGCATCCTCTTCACTCCCACCCATGAGCTCGGACCTAGCCCTGGCTACTTGAAATCCATGAAGAATGCTCTCTTCCATTCGCCGCTCAACATCCTCCTCTTGTTCATCCCCGTTTCCTGGGCTCTACATTGGGCTCACCAATCCGACACCGTAATCTTCGTCGTCTCTGCTCTTGCTATAGTTCCTCTCGCTGCCCTTTTGGGCCTCGGAACCGAACAGATCGCGTTGAGGACCAGCCAGGCCGTCGGTGGTCTGTTGAACGCAACTTTGGGAAACGTCGTAGAGCTTATCATAGCCGGAATCGCTCTTGGTAGATGCGACCTCGATCTAGTCCAGAGTTCCCTTCTCGGTGGTTTACTCAGCAATCTTTTGCTCGTATTGGGTATGGCTTTTATCGGTGCGTCATACATGTTTGCCCTTCACGCCCTGCACGCCTCCGCTTACCGGCTATCATTTCCACCCAGTCGGTGGATTTAGGTTTCGTTCCCAAGAGTTCCAGCCCATGGCCGCTCAATTGAATTCTTCTCTGATGACGGTCTCTGTCATTGCTCTGATAATCCCCGCAGCATTCGTAAGTATTCCTTTGCTTATTCGCGTTACCGGCCGCTCCTGACGCTTCGCTTAGCACGAATGGTTGGATGGGAGAATCGATAGCGATCTTGAAGCGCCATATCTCCTCCAGCTCAGTCGAGGTTCCTCGATCGTCCTCATCCTCATTTACCTTGCGTACCTCTTCTTCCAATTCTATTCCCACAACCACCTGTTCATCGACGTTGTTCCGAGTTATGCTTCCTCCTCGTCTTCAACGTCCTTGAGGACCTCCAGGTCCAGATCCAGTTCGCGGTCAGGTTTCGAGACCATCCGTGAACCCATTCCGATGCATCTCGTCCCTACAAATGTCCTGCCCATCACCATACAAGACGTAGGGCGGATCTCATCAATCGAGACTAGTACGAGCAAAACTTCTTTGCACGGCATCGAGTATCCCCGCATGAACACCCCTTCCGCCCTGCTCCTTTTGGTCGCCGTAACAGCTATCACCTACCTCACCGCCGAAAACCTCGTCGATAGTGTCAATGGTCTCGTTGAACACTCTAAAGTCAACAAGGAATGGATCACCCTCATCGTTATCCCCATTATTTCCAACGCCGCGGAACATACTACTGCTGTGGTGGTCGCCAGTAAAGGAAAATTCGACTTGGCGATGAGTGTTGCCGTTGGGTCGTGTATTCAGATCGCTCTGTTTGTCATCCCCGTTTTGGTGCTTGTCGCTTGGGGGTTGGGAAAACCGTTGACTTTGTTCTTCGACCCGCTGGAGACTTTGGTATGTTTCCATCCCCCTCAGCCTGCTTTGACCGATTTAATGTTCATTCCGTCGATTAGTGCCTATTCTTATCCGTAATTATAGTCAAGTTTGCTATAGAAGATGGAAGAACCCACTGGATGAGTGGAACTGCTCTCGTTGGTATGTGCAGCCTTACAGTCTTAATGAATTTCATTCGCTCATCGTCCGTGTTTCCATCAACAGCTGTGTATATCCTTATTGCTATCTGTTTCTGGTATTACCCAGAAACTAGCAACCACGTTGTCGGACTGGTTTGTACCTAGACACGACATGCCTTCGACAAAAGCCTGCGAAGATCACGAGAGCTATTCTGGAACGAACTTTGGATGTCTCCTGATCACCCTGACGCCACCAACAGTCTTCCTCATCGAACGCTGTTCTACGACATATCTGTTTTCCTCACTTTCGGTTTCCTCGTTGATCACTTTTCTTCGTAAACTTACCGAAAAGCTCTTTTAAATAGCGAAACGATGTACTATCACGCATTACCTCGTCGGTCATCTGAATGAGTTCGGAGGACGAACAGTCACACGAATTGAACTTCAGATGTGGATGGGACCCACATAATTCATTACCCCACAAATATGGCAGACCCACAACCGCCATGCGATGCCTTGCGTCTGGTGTCGACCGGAGAGTATGTAAACTTTACGCATTCACAGTGGTGGCATCCGGTCCACCAACCTCCACCTCCACCGTTTTGCAATGAGGCTCAGGGTTCTGGGCCCTTCAATCTAAGTTGAGGGTTATGGTTTCAAGGGGCCACCTGGTTTCATATCAACTGTCGATGGCGTCCCATTCTTTCGTCTCCAGTAGCATCGTACCCCATCTGTGACAATGCATGAAATTCTCGAATACAGAACGAGCGTGACCTTGCTATTGTAACTGAACAATGGGCCTAGCGGTATCATATCTGGACACGCCCTTGTGATCCCCGCAGACGATGCTGGATGAATAATTTAAGGTTCTGGGGACACCAGCTTTGAAAACAGAATAAATGTCGAGAGGTGCTGGGGCAGCAGGTCTTGCTTGCCGGTAAGATGCATGAGCTCCCAGGGTGTCCGGAGAAACGACCTAAGAGGTAGTCGTGGAGAAAAGGCGGGGGCATCAACGATGGAGCGTCAACGAAGGTCCGCGATTTAACTCGTCAGATCCCCATAACGACCCTTCAAAAGGTGTACTCTCAATAAGGTGTACTCTCAATATCTCTCAAGCATCGGAAAACACTTCACGATGTCGTTCGTAGACGTTGGGTAGCCCTGGGGGTGGGATAATCGTGCGTGAACGAACATACAGGGTTTGCATGCTTGGAACCTACATGTATGTGTGTAGTTTGATTGGGAAAGATTGAGCGGAAATGAAGGGGACTCGGCGAAATGTTCACGGCGGATGCGTGCATGAAAATGAGGAGAAGAAATAGACCAAGGTGGTGGTGATTTAGGCGTGATAAGCGGAGGAGAGTCGTACCTCCCAAGCAGGGGCGGCTCAGCCTGAGAGGATGGAATAGGGGGGCAGCCGGCGAAGAACTTGAATTTTCATAACCTACTCTCAATCATAAAATCCGTTCTAGGTCGACGCCATGGTACAACCCCCTTCCCAAATGCCGCATCCAACCCCTCAGAGACCGTCTTGACGAAGAAAAACTGCATGTCGTCCTTGACTTCTCGCGGAATGTCGTGATCGACGTCCTTCCTATTTGCCCAAGGAAGGATCACCTTCTTCATACCCGCTCTGTGGGCTCCCAGGACTTTCTCTTTAATCCCACCGACAGGTTCGACACGGCCGCGGAGCGTTATCTATAGACGAATGGCGTTAGATGTGCGTGAGTGCATGGTGGGAGTTACAGTACCTCTCCCGTCATGGCGATGTCAATGGGTACACATAACCCTGTGAACAATGACACCAGAGCACAGACCATGGCAATACCGGCACTAGGGCCGTCCTGTACAACTCGCTGATTAGCCCTACTGTTGTCAAAAAGCACGGAACCAATAAACCTTCTTCTGCGCACCAGCCGGTAAGTGAAGATGGATGTCGATCAGGTTCGGTACCTTCAACGGGTCTTCGCTACGATTCGAAGTAATCCGTAAATTGTAGGCGTGCGTCTTTACCCAGCTCAACGCCAAAGAACTGCTCTCCTTGATCACCTGTGCAATTGGAACGAGGGGTTGAGCGGTGCTCCGAGTGCAAGAGGGATTAGAGGTTGAGCTTACGTCTCCCAGGCTTCCGGTTAACTGTATGTCACCCTTCCCTGGCATTGCGCACGTCTCGATGGGAAGCACGCTACCTTCGCCCAGTCCACTCACGACTAACCCATACACAAGGCCCCTCTTCGGTGACCGGTCCTTCTCACCCTCGTACCTCGGAATGCCGAGGATCCCTTCCAAATCCTCCTCTCCGACCTCTTTTTGATAAGCGGGTAGTTTGTCCCCATCTTGATCGTTGTGTTCGGCCCATTCCACCGCTTTGTATCGTACAACGGAACCGATAGCACGCTCTAATGAACGAACACCGGCCTCACGCGTGTATCCCGTTACGATCTGCAGTAGCGCAGGTTCTGATAGTGCGATGTGCGATGAATCTAGCCCATTCGCTTCGAGCTGCTTAGGCAACAGGAATCTCGAAGCAATGTGTAATTTTTCATCATAGGTATACCCTTCGCAGATAAGTGAATTGGGTGACCGTCGGGGAAGAATTGAAAAGGCCCTTACCAGATAAATGCACGACCTCGCAGCGATCCAAGAGTGGCGGGGAGATGGACTCCAACGAGTTTGCCGTGCAAATGAAAAGCACCTGGCTAAGATCAACGGGAACATTCAAGTAGTGATCCCTGAACGTATGATTCTGCTCGGGGTCCAGGACTTCCAACAATGCAGCAGATGGATCTCCATGGAAATTGTTGTGTCCAACCTTATCGATCTCATCGCTAAAGGGGGGTGAGTGAACACGAAACGAAATTTCGGGCTGTTGCCATACAGGAGGATGATTGGGTCCGGTCGTCCTGCTTTCTTGAGGGCTTGGACGATCGAACCAGGGCAACTGGCAACGTAGGTGCGGCGGTGTCCTCGAATCTCTGCCTCATCACGGACTCCTCCGAGAGATATTCGTTCGAACGGGCGACCGAGCGCTCTAGCCAGAGAAGACGTAATTGAGGTCTTTCCTGTTCCTGGTGGACCGACGAACCTATTCAAGAAGTCAATGCCGTAAATTTGACATTCAGAACAAACTACCAACAAAAGGATTGGCCCTTTGACGCGCGGTACAGGAGGAGGAACAGATGATGTATTATCCATCCGAAGAACCAGGGCCTTCTCGCTTTCGGCATATGCGGCAAGCTCCTTCAACCTTACGATTGCAAGGTATTCGATGAGCCTCTTCTTGATCTTGTCCAGGCCGTAGTGATCTGCATCGAGCTGCTTTCGGGCCTTGGACAAAAACTGACGGTCCCTTAGAACCTCAAGCGCTGTCAAACGAGGCGATGACGATGGCCATGGGATGGAAGTCAGCCATTCAAGCTGCGGTTTGTTGTGATTCAGTAATTGCATTGGGATGCGAAGAACTTGCTCACGTATGTTCGTATCACTGCGTTCTCTGCGCTGCCGGAGGGGATACGTTTGAGCCTCCTCCATTCTGAAACGGCTACCTTGCGTTCTTCCGAGTCCTTGGTCATAGCCTCTATCTTTTGTCGCAACTGCGCAACATCATCGGCATCGGCTTGGTCTTCGTCATCTAATTCAGACGGGGGATTACCGCTAGCGCCCGTCACGAACTTCGGCTGGCGGTTAAGGCTTTGGAGTTCTTTCTGAATGGCTGCCAGCTTTTGTCGGAGAAAGTGTTCTTTCTGTTGTTTGGAAAAGGTCTCGTCAACGACAGAGGCGATCTTGCTGCTAACTTCGGATATTGATGCGAGCTTAACAAATAGCTGGGTAACAACTTTTAGCCGGGCTTCAGTGTCGATGGTAGCGAGGATTTCTAAGCGAGGTGGTCAGTCATGTGGCCATTCCGTTATGGGAGACTAACCAAGTCTGTCATTGAACTCCGCATCCACCGCAGAGGCCATGACATCTGCCAACCACACAATGCGGGAGTTGTCAATCCCTTCAACAAAGTGCATCATTCTGACCCAGTATTCCTTCCTGGGACCCGACTTTGAGAGTTTGTCCAGTAGATTTACAGCCGCGGCCTTGGTGTTTTCGAGGGTTGTACGAGAAGGAATTGCACCACTGGGGGGATATTCGACAGCGCAGTGGGTCAACACATCGAGTTGGGCGGCTGTGAGGCGTAGGCCGTGTGGAAGGTGAATTCTGGTGAGACCAACGATTGTGAGGTGATAGGGATGTTCGCTATGATCATTCTGTGACGGTCCAAGGCGCACGACCCTAGCTGCAGCGCCACATTCAGAGAGAACTGGGTCTGAAGCCCCGGTGGGCGGGGTAACGATCGGGATTGCGGCTACGATCACGGGTTCGCTCGATTCCTCGACGAGAGACAACAGGTGGTCTCCGACATTACGAGAGACGAGCAGAGATATTCTGCCATTCGGAAGGAGAACCTGAGGATGAGGAAGAGGAATTGCGGGGAGGAGAGTGTTGGACGAGGTCATGGTTAGCTTGAAGCAACCGACCCGCCGGGTCAGGGACAAATGATCACACCTCCGACTGATGAAATATTGTCCGGCCCGCTCGGGTGTTCAACCCGATCCAATGCTCAGACAGTCTCTTCAACCTGGAAGATGGCGCCCATTCGCTCGTTCTCTCTCATCTCTACCGATTAATGTCTCTACTGCACCTACAACGGAGGAAACTACGTATAGTTTGAAGGAACTCGCTCGTAGAAAACGAAAGACGGAATGGAAGCGCAGGCAAGGCGTAAGTCGCGTTAAACTCGATTTCCCAACCTCTCTTTACCGTTTCACTTTTCTGTGCAGGGACAATCATTTCTCGACCATCTGATTGTCCACGTACGTGCAGGAAAGGGCGGCGACGGTTGCGTCGCATTCCACCGTGAACTCTACAAACCATTCGGTCCGCCATCTGGCGGAAATGGCGGACGCGGAGGCGACGTCTATTTCCTCCCAACCCACCATCTTACAACCCTCTCCTCTGTAACTCCACGAATACGCGGAAACCAGGGATCTCATGGTCAAGGGACATGGCAAGGTGGTCGAAATGGTGCCCCCCTCGTCGTCAAAGTTCCCCTCGGAACAGTCGTGCGTGAGTTGACCAAAGAGGAAGTGGCCAAGTACAACTTCAAAGACGAGTGGGAAGCCGAAGAGGAGGCACTTGCCGGTTTGTCCCCCGAGGAAAGATTGGAAAAACTACGCGCAAAGAGATGGGTTCACTATCCCCGATATCAGGACAACAACCTTAAGCGAGCAGAATTCAAGGAAGCGGAGAGGATCCTTTGGAAAGAAGAACGAGCGAGGAGAATACAGAGGAGGAGACGAGCTCTCAATCCCTTGTTTCTCGACCTTGACACCGCAGTGGAAACTGCCCTCTCGGATGATTCGCCTTTGGGTCTCGGAAACCGTGAAAGCCTGGGCCATTTAATCGCCTCTGGGGGTGCAGGTGGTCTCGGAAATCCAAATTTCCTCAGCACAAACCATCGATCACCCAAGTTCGCCACGCGGGGCCACGAAGGCGAGTTCATCACTTTGTCGTTGGAACTCAAGATCTTGGCCGACGTTGGTCTTGTGGGTATGCCCAACGCGGGGAAGAGTACCCTACTTCGAGCCTTGACTGGCGGCCGTGCGAAGAGCGAAGTCGCGAGTTACGCTTTCACCACCCTCAATCCCGTCGTCGGTGTCATCCGTGTCGCAAATGATGGAATTTTCGAAGGATGGAGGGGGGAAGGTGTAGTCCACGATGAAACGCAAATTGAAGAAGAACGTCATCTCGAACTCATGGAGCAGGGTGCCTTCGCAGACTCATTGACCCGTAACCAAAAACGGACCGGAGCTGGTCATGATACCGCATACAGTGGCCACGATTTCGATCTCCTCGAGGAATTCCGGTTCACTATCGCAGACAACCCAGGGCTCATTTCTCGTGCATCGGAGGACGTTGGACTAGGTCACTCATTTCTCCGTTCGATGGAACGGTCCCTCGCTCTCGTCTATGTTGTCGATCTTTCCGGTCCGGCGCCTTGGGACGAACTCAGGGTGCTTCGCGACGAGCTGGAAACCTACCAGCATGGCATGAGTGCTCGTGCCAGGATGGTCATCGCCAACAAGGCTGACCTTCTGGGGTGCGACGACCAGAATCCGCAGTTGGTCGAGGACGCCAGACGAAAGCTTCAAAGGCTCGTCGAATTTGTCGAGGAGGAGCTTGGTCCGTTGGACGTGGTCCCTGTCTCGGCCAAGTTCTCGAACAACCTGACGAAGGTCGTGGGACTTATGAGGGGGTACGTGGAGGACGCAAGAGAGGAGTTGAAGAGGTCTCGCGAATCAAAAACGGAGTAGAACTTGTCTTGCGATGCGCTGTGAGTTTGTGCTGCCCCTTCCTGGTATATATATACTCCTCAGGTGCTTAAGCCCTACTTCCAAGGATACTGTAATTACGCGCACGTTAATTTCAATACCTCGCCATGCCCCGGGTTCCATTCTCATGTGCTTGATTGACCAACTTTGTCCCGCGTTACGGATACAAAACTCTAAATGCGAAAGGGGTCCCCCTGCTTCTGAATATTTGGCCGACCTCCACAACCCCCTATGGCTTCAACTCAAACCACATCTCAAACATTTCAACGCCAACGACAAGCAGACAATCCATAATGGCAATCGCCGCACGCTACCAACGTCATCTCTCCCCTCCTACTTCCCCATCTCCCTTGCGACCGCTCCGAAACCCCGATCTCACCACCTTCCTCCTCCCCTCAAATGCACACCTCCGAGCCCCTCTCCCCCGAACGGATTCCGAGAACCGCCGCGAGGAACTCGCCAAACAGCTCGCGAGAGACGACGAACCGGTGGCCTTGAGTGGTTCGGTAGGAGGTGAGGACGCGAGTTATTTGTTGGCAAAGGCTGTGGTGGGGAGGTACGTGGAGTCGTATTTGCCGGGGATTAAGGAGCAGCGGGTCGTATTGGAGAGGGGTGTGGAGGTCGTCGGGGAGAATTTGCGGAGGCGGAGGAGAAGTGCATGTGGAAGGAAGGGGAAAGAAAGCGCTCTTTCGTCGCTCGTGCATGCCGTCGAAGTGGAATGGATGATATGGTCGAGAATAACCCCACCGGCCGTAGCTTTGTACGCATGGTGGGTCGTGTTCGCGATCTGGAGGAAACTGGACGACGGAGAGCGGGGCTTTCTCGTCCAATTCACAACGCACAGGGACAAGGTCGAGACTTGGCTAACGTGGGCGTTCGCGGGACTCGTCGCTCTGTTGTGCGTTCTGGCGTTGGTTGTTTGGATAGTCGTTGAGGCGATTAGGGTGTTCTCTGGTTACAAGTTCGGTCGACCGCGAAGAGAAGGTGACAAATCTACATACGGTAGTTAGCGTGAAGTAGGGTGATCCACGGGAGGGTATACGATGACAAACATATGGACATTAAATCGACGATGAGAATACGCTGAAACGCGGAACACGCCTGGACGCCAGAAACCGCTTATCCCTCGGACTTCTCAAGCTCCTCGACCACAGTACGTGAAGGGGGCTCCGGAGAAGTTGGGTCCCCCCCACGCTTGGCCTCGATCTCGTCTCGTTCTCTCCGAGTCTGTTCCCCTTTCAGGCCGAAAGTCAGGAGTGACACCACGCAGATGATGGTTCCGTGGAAGATCAAGGCGTTGCGCATGTTGAGAGGAGGTTTCGCATTCGGCCCGGCCCTCAAAGCAGACTCGGCTGTTAAAAATACGTTAGCCACCGCGTGCGATCGCGGAGAAAAAAGAAACATACAGAGGACCATTATGACCTGGAAGATGCTGCAAGCCGCCCAAAGGAATGCCGAACTTGCGTCTGGTGCCCTGGTGAGCTCGGCGGCGATCTCAAGGGCTACCGGAAGTAGGGTGATGCCACAGATTCCTATCAACCCAGACAGCACAAACAGTGCGGTGGCATTGTCTGGACGAACTGTATCGGAGGACGATCAGGCACAAATACAGGGAACAAGGATTCTGAATGCGCACTAGCCCAGATCAGTGAAAGCCAGAGGGCTGAGAGTATGGGGACGAGTATTTTGATCGTAAGGCCCAAATGCCTCGTGAACACTCTATCAAAGACTGGTGAAGAAATTGCGGCGGCAATGATTCCCGCAAACAATAGGGTAGCACCCATGAACCCTGAAGTGTTCTGAGAATACCCTTGTGGGGAGAAGTATTGAGATGTAAGAATGCCGAAAGTGTTCACACTACAAAGAGCGCTGAGACATGGAACCTTGCAGAAAAGTAGGGGGGACCTACGCTCCTGCTTGGACACCGAACACGAGAACAACGAACCAAAAGTCTAATTTCTCGCGTACGGACATCCGACCATATTGAGATTCGTCGCCGGCCGGGAGTCCAGCCAACTCGTTCAAGAGCGCGCGATGCGGTCTTTCTTGGGCAGCTGAGTAAGCTGTAGAACGGTCAGCACACCGAAAGAGCACAGCCGTCCTGTAACATACTCGGAGGTGTGGGTGGGCGGCTCCCGATAAGGAAGACGAACAGAGATGCTGCGGTCTGGATGATGCCAAGGACCAAGATCTACACAAACGATATCGTTAATCCCGAAAGCTCACAGGTCATCACGGAGACCTCACGGATTCCTTTGGTCCACTCGATATTGGTGAAATCACTTGTGCCAAAGCGCTGCCGACCGGATTCATGATGGACATGATCATCGTCGCAGTCGTTCTCCATCGTGCGTCGAACCAAGATTCGCTGTACTTCGTCGGGAGCACTTGGAATACTGCTTGTGGAATGCTCGAAAGGAACTTTCAGATAGAAATCAGATGTGAGCCATTCTCGATCATGAAACGGAAGGGAGGGGCGGCGATACGTACTTGCCCAACGATGAGGAGAGCATAGGCGCTATTAGGAGAGAGCGAGTTCGCATTGGCAGCATACCGGACCCATGCACCCAAAACGAAGCATATAGCACCGATATCGCACTGAAGCAGAAGAATTATTAGGAGCGATCTTAACGAGCGTGGTGGAGCCGTGGAGAAACTTACCGCCCTTCTTAATCCATATCGTGATACCGTCCACGGTACAAGGGCGGCTGCGGGGATGTACGTGCACGCCGTGATGTTTCCCAACCAATTGACGCGATTCAGACTGGTATGAAACACCTGCGAGGCTATGGAATACCCTCAATTATGTCATTTCGACTGGAGCTTGAGGCTAAACGGCGTACTTGAGGTTGCTATCGGGCCGAACCATGGCATGGCCATGCCGCCGACGAGATTTAAAAGGCTCTGATAGATTGATGACGACCATGAGTGGAGAGTGTGTGGTCAAGAAACTGCATGCCGCCCACCGACGAGGTCGGGGAACGGCAGCGCTGAGAGTGACGTACCATGCCAAGCAAGCCCGCGAACCGCCTTTTGTAAAGTTTGTACTCATGAGGATAGTTCTCCTGGTGTGGGGGGACGTCCGCGGGTGGATGGGTGGGGGATTGTGACCGGGACATACTCTCCACCCAGGAGTTGCGGTGGGGAAAGACAAGAGGGAGAGAAACGCGAGCGACAGAGCGCGCTCCGCTGCCACTGACATTGACGTGATAGCGTTAAGCTCGGCGCTTGAGCCAACAATCGATTGAATCGCTCTCAATTGAAAACTACTGTTCCTGTGACCTTGAGGCACCACAATGTATACACTCTACTTGAATGAATATCGAAGGAGTTGTAGAATAAGAAGGCCGCCGCGTGTGCGGATGCTGATGTTATCTCTATGGTTGTAGATGATTAAGACTTTGGTAGGGTCAAGGTCAACCCGGGGAGGTATGACCTTAACAGTGGCATGCAAAGCCACAACCCTGAGTACGCAAGACCAGGCAAAACACAGGGTGGACCGTTTAGCGATCATGCATCATGACCGTCGACGAAGATGGATAGATGCGATTCCACTTGAGTGGCTCTGTGGGATAGCCAGTATCGGTCATCGGTTTAAAAGTTGAACGGCACCTTCCCACAGTGGGAAAGCCGTTGGCCTAAACATATATTTGGGATGAAGGTTGTTCCACAAGCATTCCCATCGCAAGAATGCGCTACGTATCTTGCCGAGATTCGCGTTTGTGGAACACATTTGGTCGTCACTCTTTCCGGTGGCGGGCACGCTCTGCAAGCCACTTGTACAAGGCTCGGGGATAATCTCGACCGGACTCCGTATCATCGATCAACATTCGAGATTTCGGATCGGGTTGGAGACCTGAGCCGTGCCTTGCGGAGATGCGGCCGGCATCCGGTTCGCCCCTTGGGCAGAGTCTTCCAGAAACATTCAAACCCGGACCGGCTGGATCCGAGGCTACCCATGGTAGCACTGGTAGGGTACTCTTACTTATCCCAATGCCACCGCACATTGAACTTCGAAGAATCCCGGCTCATCGTTGCCGATAAACCAAGGTTCCTCGCGCCTCTGGGACATCAGGCTCACATGTACAGTTACGCTCAGACTCGCTGAAACCCGCCGACCCTGACACTAAAAGAATTATGTATGTAGTTGCACAATACATTGGGTAACTATCCACTAGATATACTTATTTCTTAACACCCCGCGGAGGACTTCACCTCCTGTATTCAGCGTGAGACTTTCTACTGGTCAAGGTCGATCTGGAAGCTTGTGACCTTGCGGCATCATGCGAGTAAGCGTGGATCGACGTTTGGAAACACCGAAGCTACGTACCTGCGCAAGGTAACCAGAACCAGCCAAATCCAAGATGTGTACGTCCTCATATACGTCCTGACCGTTGAACCCTCCAAAAACAAAGATACGGCTGTCAGCAAGAAGAGACACATGATATCCTCTTGCCGACAGTGGCTGACCGGCCACGGGCTTGTTCTCAAACGCCAACGAGACTGGCACGACGAAACTTTAGAGATTTGAATGAGAACGGTGCGAGTCTGGCTCACCGAGGTTAAAGAACAGGATCTCAGAACTGTAGGAGTTGCCATCGTGACCACCGATAATGAATAGGTACGACCCCACTTGTGTGACGCTGTGGGAAAGCCTTCTGTGCGCCGTCTCTAGCCGCACCTGATCCCAACGCAATGTATCTAGGGCGACCGTTCGTCAGTTTCCGCACCACAGCCATACAGGCCACATCTCACCCAAATCCAGGCACCATATATCAGAGAAACACTCTCGCCCATCGCTTCCACCGACGACGATCATGATGTTCCTGACCAGGTTCGCCGTATGATAACCTCGCGCGCTTGGTTGTTTGCTACCTCGTATTTCCACCTTGCTCCATCTCATCTTCTCAACCGGACAATTCACCGTCAACGTCCACACATCGTTCAGCGCTTGTGACCCATTCCCTCCCCCGAACACCCAAATCTTCCCTTCGTAGTAAACGGCGGTGTGAGCACGTCTCGTGGTAGGGCGTGGTGTATCTTCCGGGAATTCGACTTTCTGCCACCGACGATAAACGGTGTCCAGAACATAGACAGTGTCGTAGTAGACCGGCCCTTCCCCGCCACCGAAAATGACGATCTTTCGGTCCACGAGTATCGCAGTGTGAGCGCGACATGGAGGGGGAATGTCGCCTTGCACTTCCGGATGAGACCACTGCATCGTTTCTGGAACAGTCGGTCAGGAAAGATGCACATAAAGGATTCGTGATGCAAACAGACCCGTATTGAAGAGCCAGAGGTCCTTCCAACATCCCCTCTCGTCGCATCCCCCAAATATCCACGCCACAGAGTCAACGAGGGTGACACTATGCGCTCTCATCCCGTGGTTCGGCATCGTACCCCACACCGGGGCCTTACTCCAGTACATCTGCACCGTAGGCGCAATCTCGGTATCCGTGGAGTGAGGCAGGTACGGTAACAACCTAACACGCGCGGTAGTTGACGGTAGTTGCGGGGGCGCTCCGTTGGTGTGGGTCAAACTGTGTCCAGACGTATGCGGGGTAGCACGACCGCTACGGGAAGCTCTGGTAGATAATCCGGTTCGACTCGTCCTGTGCGATAACGCGCTGCTCCCCTTCCCCTCCCTCACCTGTTCTTTCTCCGGTTCCCCGGTTCCATTCCCACTGCTCCCTTCTCCACGCGCAGGGGTGCTATCGCTTGCAGAACGTGTCGACTTCTCCGGCCGAAGTGTAGCGGATGCGATATGTCTCGGTCCAGACGGTCTCGTCGAAGATTGGCCGGTCGTGCTCCCGCTCACGTTCCCAGTGCTCGGCGTCGACAGTGTCTGCCCTTGACGACCTTGATCAGCTCGATCCCCGTGGCTCATGCTGAGAGACCCCAGGCTGTTATTGCTCCCACTGGCAACCCGTAGATTGTGGTGCTGTGGTCTAGGACTGAACTGCGGGGAAGACATGCCAGAAGCGTTGCTGATTTGCGGTGTGAGCGGCCCTGCCTCGGTTCGTGAGTATTCGCCGAGTGTATCAGTTGGCGAGCTACTACGGCCGGGAGACATTCGAGACGGAGAGGCGCGTAGAACGGATGCTTTTACCAGTGGGTTCGGCGACGAAGGTCGAGTAAGTGGAGTGCAACCACATCCGATCTGATTCCAGAAACCCAGTATCGATCACTTGGTGTTCATTGGCATCCACAGCGTTTCTTTGAATCTCTCTCTCCGTTATATTTGGCAAGTACAAGTAGATACACCGTGCTACGTATGCTGCGCTCTGGAGAGGCTCACATCTGGAAGTCGAGGGGATAGACTACATACAACGCATCAAGCGAATGGAAGTCAAAAAGAAAGTTGTGAAAATTACACAAGTCAAGTCGGGAAGATCCAATCCAATAAGAGGGGTGGGTACAATGATGCGCACTGAGGAGTATCGCTAAAAACAATGCAATATCACATCTTAGGCAAAGGGCGAACGCCTGTGCATACGCTTGTAGTTTGGTCCATTGTTACCATTATCTCCCGAGGTAGGGGTAGGAGTTCCAGGGAGGGAGGTAGAGGTTGGGTCACCATTGCTGTTTCCACCCGCACTAGAAGGGACTAGAGATTCGGAGGGCAACGCATCGTTCTGCCCACCGTTTCCGGTAGGAGACGGCTGAGAGGCTGTAGAGGACACATCTAATGAGCCGCTGCTGGTGGAGACCGGAAGGGAATCAGTCGGGGGAGAATTCGAGTCCAATCCACCACCGCCGTTCGAGGGAGAACCGGTGGGAGAAGTAGAAGACACGTCGGGTAAGCCGCTGCTAGTAGAGACCGGAAGGGAGTCGCTCGTGGGAGTCTTCGAGTCCAAACCACCACCACCATTTGAGGGTGAAACGGTCGGAGAAGTGGAGGAAACAGTTGGTGACGAGATGGAGGAACTGAGACCGTCGGAAGGAACGCTAGTTGGGAGAACCGTGGAAGACGTGGGACCACCAGAGGCGATAGAGGAAGATGGGACGGCGTTGGCGTTGGGATTCTGTCCGTTGTCAGTAACGGTAACCTGAAGGGTCAAAATGTCAGCATCATCTTGGCCGTCGTATAACAAATGGTTTCTCACGTAGATCGCATCGTTGAAACTACCGTGCTGAGCGATGGGACCAGTGACCTCTTGATGGTTAGCGGCAGCGTTGATGGAGGAAATGCGGTAGACACCGGGTGGAAGACCGTTGGTAACGGTGACAGTCAAAACGCCGTTGCTGTCCGCGACGGTATTGACACCCTTGAAGAAGGCGAAGACCTTAGGATCCAAGGGCTGAGTCGAGTCGAGAGACTGCATCTGCTGTACGGAAATATGACTGTGTCCCTTAATGACACCATTGACCAACTGTTGCGGGGCAGCGAAGTAAGCGCTTGCTGCGTTAACGAACGTTCCGGTGTTCAAGTTGTTGACTTTGAGAGCGATGTCGAACTGGGTGTTGGCAGGAATGGTGCCAAAGTTCGTGGGGGACTGGAACTTGGATGTTGGCTACAAACGGCGCCTTAGACCGAATTCCTGAGGGGAAAGGTGGGAGCTTACCATGTTATCAACGGAAGGTAAGTCACCCATGGGGGTGGGGTTGCAAGAACCCGTCTTGACCTGCAGACCGTTGGTGATGGTCTTTCCGGCACAGAAGTTGATAAAGTTGTTCCTAGGCGATTGTAAACCGCGAGGTCTTATCCCAAGATGGCAGCGAAACTTACGTGCTAACAAGCGAGTCGCTCTGACCAGCCCCTTGTCCCGTACCGTTGACATTCTGGATAACGGAAGGGTCCAATGCTGAGGATTTTCATTAGCTCGGAATCCTTGATGATTCGCAAAATTCGCTTACTAAGGCTTGTGTCTGGGCTTCCGTTGCCTGAGTTGACGACGTTAGACTTGCCGGGGGGCGTAGCAGTGGGAGGGGCCACTGAAGTTGAGCTCGACTTGGTGTTTCCGTTCTTCGTATTTCCGTTTTTGTTGTTTACGCTGCTCTGGTTAGTGTTCCCGTTCTTGTTGTTGCCATTGCCATTGCCCAAGTTGACGTTATTGGGTGGTTGGGTTACGCTGGAGGGAGGAGGGATGACGTTGTTGGGTGGCGAGGAACTGGGAGATGGCTGATTGGGAGTGACGGTATGTACAACGGTAACGGTCCGGACGCTCTATAGCCGATCAAAACCGGTTGAGCGGATGCGATCACGAAGAGGAGCAGTGTACGCGGACACACCTCGCAGACTTGACCTCCGCCACGAGGGACTGCAGCGACGAAACCAGATCCGTAGACAAGATACAAGAAACTGATAACCACAAATTTAGAAGAGAGCATCTTGGCGTTCTCGAGGGGATTGATCCGGGATTTTAGAAGAAGAAAAAGAAGGTGTGGAGTAGAATGAATGCAGATGCGAGCTTCGCAAGCTTAAATGTTGAGTGAATGACACCAGTGCCAGATGTTCGCAAGCAGAACTCTTCCTGGAGTGAGCGAAGAAACGGAACGAAAGCACGGCAAGGGCAACAGCCTCCTTTGCCAAGATAGTGGGGGAACGGAAAAGAGAGAGACAAGAAAAAGATATGTATTCGGATGCCTCTACGCCTGGTTTTATGGGCCAAGACCTCCATCATTGTCGGCCCAAGATCGTCCATAAGGTTGTGCGTATCGATGGGGCCAGGTAGACATGGTTACCACCCTGCTCGTGCCTTTCGGCTTACTTACTCGTCTCCATCATTCATGGAGTTGTCTAGGTTCCCCTTGCTACCGATTAACCCAGCGGTGACATTTCCATATCCCCCAAATCGATGTGCGTTGTCAGGAAACACTGTGTCATTGCCGCAGGCGATTCAGCTCGGGTGGTTTCTACAACGTTGAATGTGATCCTGGCCGACATGATGCTGTGAATTACGGTTTGCAACCTACGGATAGTTTAAGTCTCGTGATGGAATTGAAAGAGGCGAGAAACCCACTGTGATCCCCCTTGTCGGAGCTCAGGCGACTGACAAGCGGGAGGGCCATGAGTGTGATGGCGTTACTGATGCCAAGGCGGTACTTACCGAGGCTTGAACGACCAGCGCGATGTTCAGCGCGCCAAGGACTGATGTAACCGAGTTAGCGCGCGCTCGAGCGGTGGAGATCGATCTCACGCACCCAACGTTGACAAAAAGTATAGAATCCCTAATATCTGTAGTTAGTCTCGAACCGAGGAGCAGGGAAAAGAAAGGGAGACGATACCATCAATCTGGAGTATAGACAAGAGCGGCTCGGACCGGCCGTTGGGTGGGATAGAATTATGTAGTCGGGATAACTTAATGAGCGTGAACGTTAGAGTCACTGTTCGTGTCCGTAGTGAGTGCCCGGGATTGCGCAAAGAGGCACGTGGAGCTCACAAAGCTGATAAGATATTATAAGGAGGTAAGGTAAGACCCAGAGCTTGCCGACAGACGATACGATGGGGGCGCAATTGGCGTATTCGAGAGGAATGCATGGATCAGCTGGTATCGCCATTAAGAACTTGTCGATGGTGGACGTAAAATTGGGCGTAACGAACCCATACTAGTGGAGATGTCCAATACGGTAATTACGACCGAAGGAATAAAGACCGCCTGTGCACAAAGGGTGAAAAGAATGGAAGGCGAGTCACGTGGTTTGCTTACCATCGTGGCCAGGGTAAACACCACGAGAATTGATTTGTTCTTACCCCAGATAGCCCACGTCCTCAAGGCGAATATGACTGGAATAAACTACGTCAACGTCGGTCGTCCGGGGAGAAATGATGCGTACTTACGCTCAGACGAGAGGATGGCAAGAACACGAAGACCTAGCCCTTCTGTGGTCAATTGATGCGACTTTCGAGCTTTCTTTGAACTCACCGCTCTCCACGTTGTTCATCACTACTGGGTGCTTGAGCTTTCAAGAGCGATGAGACTTGCGAACAGAGTTGAAAGATTTCGAGGGAAGCGTACTGGTAGTAGGGCGATTATCGCGGTCAGGAAAGCAGGATATCGGGAGCAAATGAATAGCGTGCTGGCTAGGTTGAACCCCGACTCCCGTACATATCTTATCTGGAAACAGGGTAAGAATGAGGACCCATCGTCGAGGTGGTGGTGATAAGTACCTCTTGACGGATCGTCAAGCAATAATCATAGAACTGGTTGATGTCAGGCATCTGAAAAGCGCCCAGAAAATTTAACTCACAAACAATGCTATGCTAGATACTGTGGGTGATTTTGAACGTCCAACATCAGTCCCAAGATTGCAGGGAAGCCTTGGGCTTGACCGTCACACTCACTGATGATTGTCTGCATTTGGATCGGTCATCATGCATTCTGACTCAGCCGGGAGGAAAAAACATACGTCGGAGATCCTCTCGTCAACAAGGCACCTCTCCAGGATCATGGCCAGCTGCTCAGGCGGGGGCAATGGTCCGGGTGGGGGCGGCGGCGGCGGCGGCGGTGGTGGTGGTGGTGCACGCATAACTCCTGCCATCGTTCCACAAGATTTGTACAAGTCCTGCTCCCTACGGCACGGAATCGTGTACCTGACAGACCGCAGGGGCCGTGAAGAAGTTACTGAAAGGAGCGAGATGAGAACAGGGGGGAAGGACAGTGAAAAAAGGTCACCATCTCCGGTGCGAGAAGAAATAGGGGCACGGATGTAGAAACGCTGCGTCTGAATGGAGTCCGACAAGCGCCTGGGTGATCGCTTTCCCAAGGGCCATGAGTTGTATGCTGCGCGGGATCAAACTGGGATCAGCTGGGGAGTCCGGGACAACCTAAGGGTGTTGAATGGGGTTGCGTCCGCGTTCGCATCAGCGCCACGGCTCGGGGTGGGCGCCTCGGCACATCGTGCATCATGCCTTCAAGCTTCAGGGTTTGACGGTTACGTCCAGCTCCCGGTTACTTGAGCACATGCCGAATAGGAGCAGACCGGACAATGTTTCATCTACCACCTGCTCGTCCAATCCGGAGGTCTCTGGAAAGAGTTCCATCTGTGGTCACCAGAAAGTCCCGACTCTCCAACGCCCAAATGATTCAGCGCGAAACTCAATAGCGATGTCGCCCACGGGCTCTATACTTCACCAACTCTTCAAAGCCCCATCTGCCCAGCGCTTCGTGGATGAGGCTATACCATTCTGTGGCCGGAGGAAGATCGTCCATCCATCGGAGCATTCCTCGGACGGAAGCCATCGCGGTCAGCGTTCGCGCGTCGCCCTCTGGTTCCGTTCGGGAATCTAAGCGAATGACGTCCTCGAGGGAATTGTTAACGAAGTTAGGAGTCCCAGTTAAGCACAGAACATCGGTCGGTGGGATGTAAGGTCAGCGTTGGGAACACCAAAGTATTTGCAAATTGCGAAGTTTGGACGAGGCGGTGGACTGAATGTAGAACGTGGAGCCCATCCGTAAGCTAGACAACGAAACGAGTTGCTGAGTAAGGTTTGTCACCCAAAGTTCATTGAAAGAAACTGGCCCGAACCTCACTACGAACTCACCGATATTTGGGCGGAAAATAGATCACCTGTATTTCAGCACAGTATAGATTGAATTAACGCTTGCGCCTACCGAATCTTATTCAGCCGTTTGGCCAACGTTATCTTAGGTGTCAGCGTCATCCAAGGCTTCCTACATCAACGTATGTAGGTCTGCCGGGCGACACGTTCGGAGGGGGATTTTTGAGAGTCCGTGTGTTGCCTCTAGCCGAACGCTGGGATTTCCCGCGGACGTCGCGGGCTATGGAAACCTCGACTCGGAGTTGCGTAAAACCCTACCTCGTTTTTGTATGTTTCAATTTCCGGACGGAGGTTCGCACTTAGATTTTATGGGCCACATCCGGCAGACTGTGGGAACACAACCACCAGCATCCCCACCCAAGACTGAATTGATCGGACGATTTAGTGGCCGGAGTGGTCGCTTCACTCCACCCACATCTCGGTAAGTTCTTATCCCATGCACAATGAACTCGGTGACTTGAATTTTGAATGCTGAGTGTGCTGAGGTGGTCATCACACTTTTAGGCAAAACGCCCTCCACTAGAAACGTTTCGTAGGCTCGAATTGAGAGCGGAGTCTGTTGGAGGCATATTGAACTAACTATCCACTGAATTGTGGCGCGGAAGGTGTGTCAGTACCCGAGGCGGGTCGATCCGAGTTACCCTGGTTGTCTGTTTCAGGTTCAATCTTTGGCGGCCGGGGCAAGTCGCGGACTTTTCACTGGGCTCGGTGAATGTTCGGACGGAGACATGTGGATTCAAGGAGCGTAGGTCTGAATCTAGGTCTCGCCGGTAGCCTCTCCACATCGTACATAGCGTTCCCTCGACGTTATTACGACGTCAGGGAAGAAGTCTGGCTAGTGAGAAAAAATCAGCCAATAGCTGTTCGATCATATGCCACGGATACTCACTCAACAGTGACATCTAGGCCTTTCTTGTCTGACTGGCCTTCCGTGTGTTCCTGGGTTGGTTTTCCTTGTTCCCAGTGTACGAAACAGGGCCTTTGTAATGTAACCTTGCTCTGTAGATGTCGTTAGCTGACAGATTCCATTCGTTGGAAAGAGAGCGGGATACCCAGAGAAATACCAGACCCTATTTTCAACGTGGAACAGTAGTGAGTGCACGGAAGAAATGGAGGACAGAAGTATCGATACGCACAAGGATGATGAGATAACCGCGATTGTAATGACAGATGCGTAGTTCATGTTGTCCTTGGTAACGGGGAAGTAGGTGGGTAATGAGAACAAGACGGAAACGAAGAGCGTCCAGCAGATGCACATCGCGTTGCAGGTAAATCCGAGCCATCCATCACCCATGTAAAACGGGCCGGGAACAAATTTAACGTCCGGATGGTTTCCATAGACTCGTCGCCTGTTTTGAAAGAAGTGAGCCCTGTCCGGCAAGAGAGTCATGACAGGGAAACTTACAAGAAGATGGGGATGATATAAGACAGATCGAGGGCTATAGCGGTCAAAGAAAAAATCGCATTTGCCGAAACGGGGCTGGCAAAGTCCAAAAGACCGGGAAGGATTCCAACAATGGTGGTGGCCCAGACTGCACGGATGGGGGTTCCGGTATAATCGTTCATCACTGAGAAGTAGCCGCCATCCGGGAGACCCTTGTCGCGGCTGAAAGCGTACACCGTTCGGGAACAAGCCTGGAGGGCGGTCTGGACAACGAAGAAAGCTGTCAGGCAGACGAAGGCCCAAAGGAAGAGTGCTCCTGGTTTTCCGATCCTCGTCGTCATGATCTGATTTCTGTGGGTGAGTGTGCAGTCGGGGAATTTATTGAGATAAACAAGAATACCTGAAGGACAGCATTACCAGATTGACCCGGTAGATTCTCGCTGAAAGGGATGTGAGTCGAGCACTTGAGATGCTAGGCGACGATGTCCCTTACAAAGGGCCGGAACACAGGATGAGAACGATATTGAAAAGCCATCCAAGAATACCAGTGCCAACCACTGCAATGAAAATAGCGGCTGGGGCTAAACCGAGAATTATGAGCACAAACTACCGCAGCACTTTAGGAATCCCCCCACCTGCATATGCAGCCCGCTTGACCTCTTCACTGCAGAATATTTAGCGGGAGAGGGGTGAGATTATTTAGCATATACGCTACGCACGAGATGTCTTGAACAAATCGGTTAGAGATCCTGCGGCAGATGCAATCCGACACTTACGAGCACTAGCGTCATAATCGGTCATGGTCCATTGGACTGAGAGCAAACCAAGCAAGAAGGCTATTCCAGAGGGCCATCCACCAGTGCTGTTGATAACACCTTCGCTCCCAAACACATAGCTTGCGGAATGCATTTCACTACGAGGAGTGGTCGCCAGGAGGACAATGATGATAACTATCTCATGCTGTCAGGTGTAGTAATGTTCATAATCGCGGATCACATACTGCATGTTGCCCCCAAGTTGACAAACACAAAGCCACTTGTCAATTTGGCCAAGTATTTGGTAGACAGGCAGTTCTGAAGAGAGGGTCAGCTTCGAGAGTGGAGGGACTCAAGTTCCACTAACGAGGAGACCATGGAGGACCATAAGGCCAGAAAATAGGCCGACCGTTTTTCCAGTGCTAATGTTAAAGTTGCCGTCCTATGGAAAGAGCAGTAATCTGAGATTGGATTTTGATCGGACGAACGCCAGACGTCACCTTTGCGATCGAGACCGCTGCCCAGATCATGTTCGCTAACCCAAATTCGGTGGAGGATACGCCTGCGACTTGGCCAAGAATGTTCAGCCATCCTACTACCCAGCCAACTATCGGGCGTCGATTCCGAGGGCAAAGTTGGGCAGATGCGGTGTAAAGGCCGCCACAGGTTGGAAAAGCGCTGACGATCTCGGCTATGCTTGAGCCTGTGAAGGATGTTGGTGTCAATCACTTGTGAAGCATGTGTATGGTTGGAGCAAGAATAAGTGTATGCACCGAGAGTGAAGCACATTGTCGCGCCGAGTATCCAACACCATGTGACCTGTTCAATGGGTGCGAAATTGAATAGATGACGTGTGCATGAGCATGGGCCGTGATCACTGCGTCTCTGGACAGACCGAAGATGGACCTCCAAGTAATAGAGGTGTGTTGAACGTGGTGGCTACACTGGAACAGAGACCCTGAAACGTGTCCTTGTCAGCGTCGGGATTTTGGCCTACAGGATGAAGGAAATACCATAATGCTGAACGCAAAGCTAATCTGTATGTATTTTTTAGATTTCACACGAGGGGTTTCCAGCGAAAACGAGGACGCACGGTGGCCAGGTTGGAAAATTCCCTCTTGAAGGAGGGTATGTAGCCTAGCTCCTCCAACTTCCTATCGTCATCGATTCCAGCTGCAATTGTCGGGTCTGGCGCGTCAGGCATGACTTGAGAGAGATAACAGGCCACTGGTGGTGGTGGTACACCAGGGAGGGGCGCTCAAGCCAGCATCGGTTAAGTGGGGAGCACACACACCCTGGGAAAGATAATCAGCCGAACCTTGATGTGTGTTATCTATGAATCACGAGGTAGGTGCCCTACGGGTGGGTTCAATGCGACTCGGGTATGCATCCCACCCTCCCGGAGATTCAGCGAAGATGGGCCCATAGAGTTTCTGGCGATAGCCGCGGACCTACGAGGAAACTGGCGCCGGAACACCATCCGCTTCGTCGGGTAGGGCAAAGCCTGGTAAAGCTCGCCTACTGGTGTATGTATCAACCTCCAAGACCGGAGGAATTGAGACCTTGCAGATGGCCACCCAGCTTATCCCGGGATGTACCGGCAGGCCGCAGGCAAAACGCAAGTCAACATTCCAGGCGAACCTCGACGGAAGATGCAGGAAGGATTCGGAATGCCAAAGACCGGAGTCAATAGTCGTGGAAGAGATTAGCATGACTCCGGCCTTTTTGCGACAGACACGATTGATCTCGATTTCTCATCTCGCAAAACTCCATTTACACGAACGTGAGGTAGCAGAGAATGGACAATGCGAGTCACTTCTGGGAAACCCGAGGTTTACGGTTCGGACGTGTCGTAGCTTTTTGTTCCTTTTGCACCCAGCGGGGGGGAGAGAACTTATCTCAATGATCCGACGGTGTTCCCGGTCCGTCGATGAACATGGGCGGTTCCGAGGCGGTTCCATCCTTTGCGAATATTATATAAGGCACACTTCGGTCTTCCTCAATTTTCACCACTCCTCATCCTCTTACTACCAGTATGCCAAAAGCTGTCGTTCTCGGTGCTGCCGGTAATCCCCTTCCACGGTCTCTTGTTTCAAACCGGTTATCTAATCTACCTCTCCAGGTGGAATCGGACAACCACTATCCTTGCTCCTCAAGGCTAACCCCCTCGTCACCGAGGTATCCCACTAGATGCGATAGACATCGTTCAGCCCTCACCTCATGCAAATAGCTCGGCTTGTATGATATCGTTAACACCCCGGGCGTCGCTGCCGACCTCTCTCACATCAACACCCAATCGAAGGTCAACGGTTTCTTGCCTGCTGACGATGGTCTCGAGAAAGCCTTGACCGGGGCCGATGTCGTGGTTATCCCTGCTGGTGTTCCCCGGAAACCAGGAGTAAGCGGATTTTTATTTGGTCCCCTATCTCTCGCTGATTACCGCTCACTCACTAGATGACAAGGTTATTTTGAATACCCGCTACGACGACGATTACACTGATGTCCACCACGATTTCAGAGATGATTTATTCAAGGCGTGTCCCCTCTAACATCTTTCCCCATACTTACCAAGATGCTGACTTTCATAAGATCAATGCCGGCATCGTTCGTGATCTCGCCACCGGGATTGCCAAGACCAGCCCCAAGGCTTTCATTCTTGTGATTTCCAACCCGGTAAACTCCACCGTTCCAATCGTCGCCGAAGTTCTCAAGAAACACGGTGTCTTCGATCCCAAGAGGTATTATCGGACGCCGCACTCATGAATGATCTACTGATCGAGCTGATCTTCGTTCCAGGCTCTTTGGTGTCACCACATTGGACGTCGTCCGTGCCTCTACCTTCGTGGCTGAGAAGCTCGGAGATCCCTCCTTAGCTGCTTCCGTTACCGTTCCTGTCATTGGTGGACACAGCGGCGTGACAGTAAGTCTGCGGTTTCGTCTCTCGACCACGGCTCAATCCGTCCGCTTAGATCGTTCCGCTCTTATCCCAATCGTCTCATCCTCTCCCGGATAGCTTTGCTACCTCTGAACTCGAGGCTCTCACTTTCCGAGTTCAGTTTGGTGGTGATGAAGTCGTCAAGGCCAAGGATGGTGCCGGATCCGCCACCCTCTCCATGGCCTTCGCTGGAGCTGAGTTTGCTGCTAAGATCCTCCGTGCCATCAAGGGGGAATCTGGTATCACCGCCCCCACCTACGTCAATCTCACCTCGGATCCTTCAGGCGCGGAAGCACTTAAGAAGGAGCTTGGAAAAGAAATCGATTACTTCTCGTCCGTGGTCGAGCTCGGAGTGAGTTCCTGCCCATCTTATGTCATTGATATATCTTGATGGCTCTCGGATCCGGTAGTCGAACGGTGTTTCCAAGATTTTGCCTCTGGGTAAGGTCACCGACTATGAAAGGGGGTTAATCAATGCTGCTTTGCCTGAGCTCGCCAGCAACATCGACAAGGTATTGTCTCTTCTACCCTTCCTGTGATGCGTCAGAGACTGAGTGCACATATTTTCAGGGTGTCTCGTTCATTGCTGGCCCCAAGCTGTAAAACATCTAAATACTGTAGAAGAACCTCCTGTAACCGATAAGCTGGAAAATCGAATTTTGTAACATTGCCGTATTCTTCGTAGTCGCGCTGCATTATGGCAACATATTTGGCGAAATTTTGCCCAAGGGAGTCGGATATTACGGGGTATTAGTCTCTAGGTGTACGTGTACAGCGTGCCGCGGTGGGCCTGTGGCTGGTGGAATGAGGATCGTCACTTCTTGGACGTCTTCTTGCTCTCCACGAAAAGCACACGCGATTTTACTGGAGAACGCGTTAGATTCTCGCTGGAATAAATCTGGAGGTAGACTCACCTCTTGGATCATACTTGACAGCGGACAACTTCGGACCCTGCCTCAGCCTCTGAGTGGTGTAAAAATAACCGGTCTGCGCGGTAGAAATCATCCGGACAATCATGGTTCTAAACGCTCAAGTAAGGTAAGGAGGCAAGAGGGAGTTAGGTGGGTGCGAACCTAACTTTTGCCTTGCCAGCCATGTTGGTGTCGAGCGCGAAGTTGCATTTCGATCATTCGATCTCAAAGTTGTCAGGGGACCTTCACTATGCCCCCCGGGGCGCCCTACCGTGGCTTTATTCTCCCCTACTCTATCCGAGTAGACGAATTCACTGGCTTACCCTCTGATTATCCCGTTGTCCCGAAACTGCACCTCCTGACCCACACTCACACCGATCATCTCAATGGGTTATCTTCGAAATCCTTCGGTTACACCGTCGTATGCTCAGAAGACGCGAAACAGATGCTCCTCCGACACGAGGTATTTGATGAGCGGTCACTGTTCGAGCACGGGATAAGGGCTGAGAAGAGGAGGACGTTCAAGCATCTCAAGGTTTCCCCATTGAAGCGGAAGGATGGGACACTTGAACATGGAGGAAGGGATCTCCTGGTACGACGCCCCCCTGGGAAGTCACTCGGGTGCGGCTCAACTGAAACCTCTAGCAAACGATCCCCCTTCGTACCCCGACAGAGTTCAATCTGAACGGGGAGGATGTCGTGACCATCACGGCTATGGACGCAAATCACTGCCCTGGCGCGGTAATGTAGGGCTTCAAGGATTGAGCAAATACAATTTGCTGACAGCCTTTTTCTCTGCATAGGTACCTCGTACAGGGTTCCCAGGGGTCTATCCTCCATACCGGAGACGTTCGTGCCGAACCCAGTTTCTTGGAATCCGTCGCCAAGGATCCCTTCCTGAAACCCTTCCTTGTTCAGGGCGGAACTCGGACTTTGGACGCTATTTATCTAGATACAGCATCTGTGTGGTCGAGCGCAGAGCCGCCTTCGAAGGTCAGTTTCTGCTCTTATATCCCCGCTTAATGCGCGAGCTGAGAGGTTTTGACTGCTACAGAGGGTTGCCACAGACGGACTTGTTGACCTGATGGGCCGCTTCCCAGCCACAACGCACTTTTTCGTTAATGCGTGGACATGGGGGTACGAAGAAATGCTCACGGCCATTGCCTCTCACTTTGGAGACAAGGTTAGCTCACATTCCAATATCACACACTCTCGACAATTCGAGTTCCCAGATACACGTAGACCGGTATAAACATAGCATATACTCTCACCTTTCACATGAAGGCTTACTAAGGATCACCACACGGGAAATGTCCTCAACCAGATTCCACGCATGCGAACGGTTCGATCGGTGCGAAGTGGTCGAAAGGTCAGCGAAGACTGTGGTGTACGTGAATCCGGTCCCCATGGGATCCGGGGACTGGAGTCGATACCTCGATGCGACGAGAGAAAAGCTCCACTATGGAGAGGATGTCACGTCCTTGGTTCGGTTCACTCCATTCTTGAGGCCTCTCTTTCTAATTGCTCGAGATTAGCTTTGCCCTTTATGGAGACACTCGCCATCTTCTGAACTGCAAGCGTTCGTCAAGCTCTTCAGACCGCATAGGATTATTCCAAACACTCTGGACCAAGGCCTGGAAAATCTCGACTGGATAGCGATCGACAATATGTTTAGGGACTGCCTCTCATCCCACGGCAAATCTATTACGGAGAGCATTCTGGAAGACGTTATGAAAAATATTTCCGAAGGTGATTTGTCCGTGAAGTTGGACTCGTGGGCCGAGTTGGCAGGCGATGGAGAGAAAGGAGACGTAGCGCTGAAGAACCTGGAGGGTGGTGGTGAGGCGATTGGTACAGCTACACAGTGGATGACTCCGGACGAGAAGGGGCTGAAGAAGCTGCAGAGGATCCAAGAGCACCTCCCGGAATCTCTCAAACTTCGTTTGGTGAATTATATCGCCTGGGCCAAGGCGAAGATCCAGGCCTTAGCCGAGGAGCGGCTGCGAGAAGAAAGTCAGACAAGGTCGGAGCGGAGCGAGGAGACGGAGGATGACTTCTACGATGATAAAGGGAACACGGCTCATCGAATCTTTGCAGGATCCTCATTTACACGATCCGAAAGGAGCTTTTCCGCCCCCGTTGAAGGAGAGTCGGGATTTTTCACGCCAGTCTCAAGCCCAAGGAAAGTTCAGCACCATCGTCAAATTCTTACTGCCTCCCCCACCCCACCCTCCTCGATCTTCAATCAGGGATACGCGAGCTGGTTCACGCCCATCACGCCCCCGAAACGACTGTCTAATCCGCCTCTTAAGACGCCTAAACTTAAGAAGGTGACGAGCATCTTGTCTCCTTCCACTACTAAAGTGAATGCGGTTCGTCCATCCGCAACCACAAAATCGCGCCTGGAGGCCACATCGGATCCCACTTCACGGTCTCTCCCTCCCTCAAATCTCGCTCCTGCGCACTCTTCTGCCAGTACGTCTTTTACATCTTCCCTTTCTTCCAGCTCCACACAACGGAGTAGCAAGACTCCCGCATCGCCCAGAACCATCGCCAGAAGAGAAAAACGGAGGGCTGAAAGGGAGGAGAGGCGCAGAATCGCTCTAAAACTTGGTCGTGCACGGCCGGACCTGGTCAGCAAGGAGTTTACGGAGAAGTTCTTTGAGTCCACGCAGGAGGAGCCATGTTGACTTTCTTTCTTCGACCGACGTGGTCATGATCTGCCAACCTGATGCGGGGAGTCCTCTGGGATCCTTGAGGAACATCGCGACGAGCTGGAAGAGGATGCATTGTACTCTATTCGCAAGTTCTTGCCCAACTCATTGCAAGAAGACCTTCCGATCGCTTGGGGAAAGCTGACCAACGGGACGGAAACGGATTTCCGTTTCAAAACAACTTTTTTTGTACCCTCTCTCCATCGGTAATCTTAAACGTTAATTAATGGGAAACTGGATTTTTATTATTTGCGTGGGCTAGGGGCGTTTTTGCGTGGGCACGAATCGTCCTATGGTTCGCAAATCCTATTGCAGCTGTTGGCAAGCGATCTAGACAACGACCGGAGGAAACGGGTGACTTGCGGCTGGTCGGGAGTGAATTCTGCTACATAGATCAGGTTGAGGGTGAAATCTACAAAGAGCTCCGCTTTGCTCTGAAAGAGATGTTGGTGTCTTTTAAAATGCCACTCGTGAAGTATAGTCATGGGGCTCGAGATAAGCACCCTTGCTGTTTTGGCGTGCGTACTTTGTAGAAACAAATACGGGTGGTATGCAATATGCAACTCTAAAATGGTGACAATCAAAGCTCATCGTGACTCTTCTGTCCTTTATCATTCCCCGGTGTTGCCGTCTCAGACGGAGCTCCCGATGTCGACCCCTGTGATCCCTTTGACTTCTTCTTTGATGGCGCCTTCTTTTTCCACAACTTCTGCAGGTGGTTCTCCAACGTCTTCGCCCTTGCCCTCATCTCGCTCGTCAAAATGACCGGATCTTGGTTCATAGGGACCTGTCGCTGCTTCGCTACCCATTCGGCCAGCCATGCCTCGTGCTCCTTCAGCACCTTCTCGAGAGCGTCGATCTCAGCTTGGGTATACCGAGCCGGGGGCCCACCCTCAGCCTCAGCGGTAAGGTTCTGCTTCGCTTCGGTGATAAACAGCCGCGAGGACCAGTTCCACATTTGAGAATCGTTGAGAGCCTTGGGAAATTCTTCGATTTCCCTGTACCTGTGAGCGATTGGGCGCTCGAGACCCCTTTTAATGGTGAGCAAACGGTGCCGCTAAAAGTCACAAGGGGTACGTACTCGAGGCCGGATAACTTTTCCAGGAATTGTTTAGTATCAGCGTTATCAGCCTCGTCATGCATCCACGCGAGAGTCTCCTCAAGCTTATTCTGGATAGCGGATCTCTCGCCGGGTTGGGAGCACTTCGTGAACGGAGTCTCTGAGTCGTCACTGAGGAGGTCACGAAGTTTGTACAAGTAGCTCTCAAGATTGTTCCTTGCTTCTTCCGTGCGACGCTTTGATCCCTCGATATTATCGATTTCGCGCAACCTGTTTGACAGCTGTCAGCGAAGGCACAGGAAACGCGGAGGATATATCTTTTACCTAGTACGAGCGGCTCGCTTTTCCTCAGCGGTCATGGGAGGAGTGGGGCCGAATTCAAAATCGATAGTCAATGGAACTGAGATTTCGGCACCCAGGGGCTTAGGAGTGTCATCCACTGTAGTGCTCTCATCTGTGAGAACGGTAGGTTCCGAGTCAGTGCTGGTCGAGGTAGGAGAAGGAGGGTCGCTGGAGCCGCCACCGAATAGACCTTTTATTTTATCTACAAACGAGTTAGTCAGAGATTCTGAACGATTTAGTACCATTCCTCACCTTTGATGGAGTCCTGCTTTACCTCGCCGACAGCGATAGCATCAGAGATCGAAACAAAACCCGACTCGGAGAGGGCGATGGTGGTCTTGATTACAGGCTCGAAAACACCTTGTTCGGTCAAGTTGGCAATGGCTTCAGCGACACCACCAATTTTGGCTTCGACCACCTCCTGAGAATGATCGCTGGATGAGAAAAGAAAACGTCAACAAATGGACGAAGGCTCGAGTTACAAGTACCCACATGAACGGTATCTTCTTGTACAGCAACTTGATCGAAAAGTCATCCTTCCTCTTGAAGGTCAACGTCTTCTTGCTTCCTGTGTTGGAACTGGGAGGGAATATCGTAGAAGTGATAGTCTTAGGTGATCCTCCGCCCTTAGGCACGGTGGTATAAGACGCCTGGATGTCATACATGTAGACATCGGAGACCTTGATTTCTTTGGTCTTGAACTGGCGACTAAGACCGGCACCATAGAATCCAGCACCGAGAACAGCGGCTTCATCGGCATTGACGTTAACAGCAACCTTGTCCTCTCCTGCAGTAGACCTCACGGCTTGTTGAATCATAGGTGTTCTGGAGGCTCCGCCAGTAAGGATTACGGAGGTGATATTCTCCTACAGAAAGAGATAAGTTAAGAAATGACAACAAAGAGACTAGAAGCGTACGAAGGTCAAGCCGGCCTTAGCCAAGCATGTGTGAAGGGGAATGACGAATCGGACTTTGAGGTCGCTAGCAGCGGTTTCGAATTGAGACCGCTTGATTCTACCGCGGTAGTCGATATCCTTGTATGCACTCTCGATCTGGATGGTTTCAAATATAAGCTTAGGGAGGTACGCGAGAGAGATCACTTACAGTGGACACAGCCTCGCTGTTGGCACTGAGGATAGCTTTCAGCCTGTTAGCTTCCTTCCTGAACTTAGACATAGCCCGCTTGTCTTTGGTGATGTCAATCTGGTTCTTGTTCATGAAATCCTCGACAAGAATCTTGACCAGCCTACGATCCAACTCTGTTCCACCGGACCTACGATCGAATCCTGAAGAGAGAACATTGACCTGAGTGTATGACTTGGGTTTACCCTTTCCAGTTGATTCGACGGTGGAAAACTCGACAAGGGTGGTTCGAATCGCAGAAGCACCGGCATCATAAATTATGTGAACCTCTGGCTCTGGAAAGGTCCTGGTCATGGCGTAGTTAACCGCTACGGCGGTGCCATCGTTGACGAGGGCCAATGTTCGAAGGCCAGCTATCTCGATCGCATCCACAACGGCGTCGCGTTCGGCTTGAGTGTAGAAGGGGGGGACAGTGACAACAACGTCCGTGACCTTCTCGCCAGCAACTGACTCGGCGAGTTCTTTAACGTAGGAAAACTGCATGGCTATGAGCTCCTCGACTGTCCACTCGGTACCATCGGATCGGCGAAGTGATATGGTATTTCGAGAGGACTTGACGGTATCGGCGGAGGAGAGGGTGGCATAGTAAGAGACTGCTTCGGAGTCGAAGGGGACGCCTTGCAGGTATTTCAAGAAATTGAACGAGTCCGTTGGAAATCTCGAGGCCTACGCAAGGTCAGTCACGAGTGGTCAATGTGAGTGTGCCCTGTCGCGACTTACGAGGTTGTATGCGTCGGAACCAAAAAGACGGTCGTCATTCTTCCAACCTACGGAAGATTGAATTTTACGCTTCGAGTCTTTGTTGAGCAGGACGTCAAAGGGGACCCCGGGTTTCATTAGGGAGGCCTTGATCCATTCGGAGCCATAGTCGATAGCGAGAAGAGAGGCTAAGGCTTGGTGGAGATTGAGCGTTAAGAGAAACAAGAAACCCAGCAGAAGATTTCTCGACATGGTTTGGAAACGACGAGAGAGAAAAGAGGGAGGTTTAAAGGGTATATGACATATGATGTGGTTTGGTCGTAAACACGTTTAGGCCGACGTGGCTCAATCTCAAATCTCGATCACTCCGCGCCTTTCTTAAGTATACTTCCACCCTGGGAACCGAGCCTAACCCAGACGAAAAGTGATAATCTCCCTTGTCCTTGAGGCTGGTGTACCCTATTTTTCCCCCGGTCAGCCGGTCAGCGTCAGGGCTCAGGTCCAACCCCACTCCCAACGATGTAACCCTCACACCACGCCTTTTCCATATCTATCTTGCTCGTGGATACGGAGCTAGGCCTTCGCGCGTTGTCAAAAGGGAACAGACTGCACGCTCAACCGAGGTGCCACTCACCTTGTCTGTGGCTAGATCAGGCAAAACAATAACATGTTGAGAGGGCGGAAGGGAGAAATTTAGCGTTCCCAAATTCCCAGGGACAGCAACCGGATGTGTTTACTTAACGATGTGTTGAATGCTTTGTTCTGAGACAGCAGCTATCAGACTTGGGGCCGAACGAATAGGGCTTGTTGCGGGATAAACGTTCTCCTTGTTCTCCTCTACTGGGATCATCCACTCTGAGGGACAGATTCGACCGTGAAGCAGGATCGCGGGGTATCGTGTACGACAAGGATGGTAATATAGCGTGACGAGGGGAGACCGTTCTGGCTATCATAAGTATCTCGACCCTTGGTGGCGTGTGCACATGAGTCCAGACGAATAATCTTATAAGTGGCAGGTATCCAAGCGCCTTGCCTAGATGGAGCATCTAGGCAGCGCTAGCCGACACTTCCCAGTGAATGCTGGCGTCAAGACAGACCCAAGTGGCCAGCTAACGCTACTCGAGATATTCATAAGGCATGGTCAGTTGCCCGCTGATCAGATCAGTCCACCCACCTGCTGCAACACAGTTCAGCGGCTGTGGGAATGTTGTTATCTTCGGCCGGTGGAGCTGGAGGGTATAAATGGTACGTTAGAGAAACAGGGCACAGAGAAAGAATCCCGCTTCACCGCCACCCACCACCACCATGCAGGACGAGCATCGACAGCGAGACGAAGCCCTCCTCGCCAGCCTGGGCTACAAGCAAGAGTTCAGTCGGGAGTTTGCCCCTCTAGAGGTCTTTGGAATTGCGTTCAGCATCATCGGTCTGCTGCCTTCAATAGCTTCTGTCCTCGTCTTCGCCCTTCCGAATGGTGGTCCTGCCGCAATGGTCTGGGGTTGGGCCGTCGCAAGTATTGGAGTCTTCTTTGTTGGCCTTAGCATGGCTGAACTCGCATCCGCTGCCCCCACATCTGGAGGAGTAATGAGCTTTCTCTGCTGTCCCGAGTCCGTTTCGTTCAAGGGCTTTTCTTTCGCAGCTCTATTTCTGGACACATTCCTTATCTTCCCCATTTTGCCGAAATCTATTGGCCTGGGTCGTTGGTTGTGAGTTGGCCCACAGGCGGTAAAAGTTGTGTTCTTCCTGATGTACTTTCAGATGCGAATACAATTGGCTCAATCGCTTGTGAGTGCAGTTCCATGAGGTCGCCTTGTTTGTAATCCAAACCACATGGATTAGCTATTGCCTCTATTGATTGGGGATGCGCAGTCCAGATCGCGGCCGCTGCCGCCATTGGATCTGGTGAAAGATACTCCGCGACTTCTGCAGAGACCTTGTATGTCACCACTTTATCCTTATTTGCCACGTACTGATGCACGACAAGCGGAATCTACGTTGCTGTCGTTGTGACTCATGGGGCCATATGCTCTCTCGGTACCAAGGTTCTTGCTCGGCTACAAGGGTTATATGTGGTCCTTAATGTTCTGTGGGTTCCACCCTTGTGCGTGAAAAGAAAACCGCACTTACCGTCCTTCCAGGCTTTGCCTCGTGGTAATAATTGCACTCCCAGTGGCAACACCAGCCAAGTACAAAAATTCTGCGAGTTACGCCTTGGCTAACTTTACAAATCGTGAGTCTCACCAAAATCACAACGAGTGTCCACTCAAGCATACTTTACCAAGTAAATGGATGGCCGAATGGATACGCGTTCATTCTTAGTTTCTTGGCTCCTTTGTGGACCATATGTATGGCTCTTGCCACTGAACATAGGGTGCTTCCACGCTAATGAGATTACTAAACCAGGCTCATTTGACTCGAGCATTCACATTAGTGAGGAGGCATCTAACGCTGCCGTTGCTGTACCGTGGGCAATCGTCACTGCCATCGGCATTGCGGGTGTCTTGGGATGGGGTGAACGTCATAGTTTCCACCCTCTTGACGCACGCTAACTTCGACCCCAGCCATTAATGTGGTGCTTGCGTTTTTTATGGGCAGTGATATCCAAGCGCTCTTGGACAGTGATGTCGGCCAGCCCATGGCTCAGATATTCTACCAGAGTTTTGGTCAGAAGGGTACTCTGGCGATATGGAGTGTCATCGTCATCGTGCAGTCGGTCATCTCAAGGTCAACCCCGTATCGAGTAACTAATGGCTTCGCATACCAGGTATATGATGGGGTCGAGTATGGTGAGTTTCGCCTCCACCACGCTACACAACTCTCCAGCATTGGACCAAAGAGGCACACCTAGGTTCTGGCTGCGTCACGGCAGGCATTTGCCTTTTCTCGAGACGGCGCTCTGCCATTCTCGGCCACCTTATACAAAATAAACAGTTCTACAGGAACGCCTGTGAACACCGTCTGGTTTTGCTGTACTATATCCATCTTGCTCGGCCTCCTGGCATTTGCCGGTGAACAGGCAATCGGGGCTATCTTCAGCCTGAGTATCGTGGGTCTTTACATTGCATACGCAACCCCAATCGTAGCGAGGTTCGTATTCGAGAACGATTTCAAACCAGGCCCTTTCAGCCTTGGTAGATGGGTGAGCCAAAAGTTTGTGAACTGATATGCGTTGATCTGACGTAACATCTCGCTAGAGTCTTCCGGTGGCTGTGATTTCTGTGACGTGGATGGCGTTTGTGGGAATCGTGTTTTTATTCCCTTCGACCCCGACGGTTGGGGTGGGAGACATGAACTACACCGTAGTTGTCCTGGGTGGGGTTCTCACCCTGTCACTGGTCTACTACTACTTCCCCAAATATGGCGGCAAGAATTGGTTCACCGGACCTGTGCCAACGATAGACGTGCCCCGGTACAGCACGGGTGTCGATAAGGAGAGGGAGAAAGGGAGTCTCAGAGTGGAGATAGCGCAAACGAAAGAGTAGTCACGAAAGGTCCTCTGAGGCCCATCTGTACTTTGGAGCTCCTTGTGCGTTGCAGCATTGAGCAGTCGTATCATAGAATCCCTTTTATTATTTGTCCTGCCGCGTCTTTCGCAAGTGCTTGAAACTAAAAGTCACGAACACGTTGTGCCACGTACCAGTACTTCGGGCGTCTGATATAAAACCCCAGAACCTCAACACGTCAACACAGTTTTCCCTTTCCCCTCACCATGATCCCTCGTTCCGCTCGTCGCCCGACGAGGAGGCAGAGTCGAAACCTCCTCGGCTCCATGTCTCTCGTGCTCTTCACAATTCTCGCTCTCATTCTCCTCTGTCCCGTCGCCGTCAACGCTGACGAGGACAAAAAGTCAGAGTTTGGCACCGTTATTGGAATCGGTCAGTATATGCCAGCACCTCTCTCCTTCACGTTCGCAACAACTTACGACATCTCACAGATCTTGGCACCACCTATTCTTGCGTTGGGTATGCTATCTCCACTACCCTCAGTGAGCTGGCACTTTGCTGACCGACGTGTACAGTGTTCAGCGTGGTGGACGGGTTGAGATCATTGCCAACGACCAGGGACATCGTATCACTCCTTCATGGGTATCTTTCTCCGATGAAGAACGACTGTGAGTCATTTGCGCTACGAGTTATAGGGTTGCACCTCTAACCCATTCCACAGTGTCGGTGACGCCGCCAAGAACGCCTACCACACCAATCCGGAAAATACTGTCTTTGATGCTAAACGATTAATCGGTCGTAAGGTGGACGATCCTGAGGTCAAGCGCGACCAGAAGCATTGGTACGTCACTTTTTTTATTCACACCGTGATTCAAAGCCTAATTTGCGTAATATAGGCCGTTCAAGATCACCCAGAAAAACGGAAAGCCCGCTATTTCAGTCACACACCGTGGTGAGAAGAGGGAATTCACTCCCGAAGAAATTTCCGCCATGGTCTTGACCAAGATGAAGGAGACCGCAGAGGCTTACCTCGGCAAGAAGGTCACTCATGCAGTCGTCACCGTTCCCGCCTACTTCAACGACGCCCAACGTCAGGCTACCAAGGATGCCGGCACCATTGCTGGTCTCCAGGTCCTCCGCATCATCAATGAGCCGACAGCTGCTGCTATCGCCTATGGTCTTGACAAGAAAGGTGGTGAAACCCAGATCATCGTCTACGATCTCGGTGGTGGAACTTTTGATGTATCTCTTCTCTCCATCGATGACGGTGTCTTCGAGGTCCTGGCTACGGCTGGTGATACCCACCTTGGTGGTGAAGATTTCGACAATCGTGTCATCGACTACCTCGTGAAACTTTACAAGAACAAGACTGGCACCGACGTTTCCAAGAATCTTAGAGCTATGGGCAAGCTGAAGAGGGAGGTTGAGAAAGCCAAGAGAACTTTGTCCTCGCAGCAATCCACGAGGATTGAGATCGAATCCTTCGAGAATGGCAATGACTTCTCTGAGACCCTGACCCGGGCCAAGTTTGAGGAGCTGAACATGGACTTGTTCAGGAAGACCATGAAGCCTGTCGAGCAGGTTCTCAAGGATGCTAACCTCAAGAAGGAGGATATTCATGAGGTGCGTTCCCTTGGAAACTTGTTTCTTGTGAACTTTACTGACGCACCTCCCAGATCGTTCTCGTCGGTGGCTCAACCCGTATTCCCAAAGTCCAGCAACTCCTCAAGGAGTACTTCGGAAAGGAGCCCTCCAAGGGCATCAACCCCGATGAGGCTGTTGCCTATGGTGCTGCCGTTCAGGGTGGTATCCTCACCGGTGACGAGAGCTTGGGTGATGTCGTCCTCGTCGATGTCAACCCTCTCACTCTCGGTATCGAAACCACTGGTGGTGTCATGACCAAGCTCATCCCCCGTAACACCGTCATCCCCACCCGAAAGAGCCAGATCTTTTCTACTGCCGCCGATAACCAACCCACCGTCTTGATCCAAGTCTTCGAGGGTGAACGTTCTCTTACCAAGGACAACAACCTTCTTGGAAAATTCGAGCTAACCGGGATCCCTCCTTCCCCACGCGGTGTTCCCCAGATCGAGGTCGCATTCGAGATCGATGCCAACGGCATCATGAAGGTTTCCGCTGCAGATAAAGGTACCGGCAAATCCGAGTCGATCACCATCACCAACGAGAAGGGACGTCTCACTCAGGAGGAGATCGACCGCATGGTTGCCGAAGCCGAGCAATTTGCTTCAGAAGACGAAGCCCAAAAGAAGCGTATCGAAGCCCTCAACTCCCTCTCTTCTTACGTCTACAGCCTCAAGTCTCAACTCGGTGACTCTGACGGTCTTGGCGGCAAGTTGGACTCCGATGACAAGAAGACGCTTTTGGATGCCACTAAGGAGACCGCCGAATGGATCGAGTCCGAGGGCCAGTCAGCTTCTGCCGATGACCTCGAGGAGAAACTTCAGGAAATCCAGAGCATCGCCAATCCCATTACAGCCAAGCTGTATAGCGGCTCCTCGACCCCTCCTGATTCCACTGACGATGAAGACGAGCACGTACACGACGAGCTGTAATTTAACCGTATATCCACCATAGTAATATCCCCCATCCTGTCTCGTAGTTCTGTCATTGTTTTATCCTCGCACGGATACTGAAACCAAGGTTTCTACACGTTACAAACCTGGAGCTCCTTGAGTGTATGACCAAGTCGAAGTAACTGTGTGCCCTTCCGGTTTGTAACCCCAGAGCGCCGCGGGGAGGACCACGCACCAAAGTTGGAGTAGTGGCCGAGACCTCGCATGGCTAAAGGGAGCTGATCAGGGTTGTTGAAAGTACTAGGCGAAATGGAGCGGTCCCCAGGCCTCTTCTCCCCCAAAAACATGGTGAAGGCCAAGAAAAATTGACCGAGGTAGTACTCGAAACTACAACCTCCTGATTCGTAGTCAGACGCGCTACCATTACGCCACACGGCCATATTGCAAGTGGTGAATAACAGTATAATAATGTTCAATCATTCAGAAGCACCACCAAACGGTCAAAAGTTGGAATCCCTAACCAACCCGGTTTCTATTACGGTATAGGTGTGGCTAGAAAGCTCCTCAAAGCCGTGACAAAAATACTCTATGTGGGGTTCGTTCAGATTTCCAGCAAATTTCACGATAACTACAGTGTTTGGGGCTTTGGTGACCACTACGATAAGTCCGGGAGCTTGTCATCATCCACCCTGACTTCTACACATGAAACGGACTTCCGGAGCTGCTGGATCGCTTGACGGTTTGGTGGTGTGGTAGTGTTGTATACAAGTACCACCCGGTGCGGTCGGGTGGCAAATTTTTCATACCTCTTCGTGATGACGTCTCCCAATTCTTTGACCATTTCTACGGGCAGGCCACAGTCGAAGAAAGCGACGGTGTGAAGGGAGGGGCACAACACTGGCTCCGCGGCTAGAAAATGGAGGGTCCCAGGAGGGAAGACGGTCTTGGAGATTACGAGGATTTCCAACGCGGGTAGCAGCTCCAACACCCAGGACAGGCGGTTATCGATAGGGAGACCTGGGTGGATATCCACGTGGAACTCACGGACATTGGCGGTGGAAAATAGTTCAATCCCCGAATAAAACTTTGTGTGACGGCCCAAGGCTTTCAACGACAAATACGAGTTTTTGCCGGAAAGCTGGAGCGTTGGAGGGTTCATCTGTACCTTGACGGAGGATATCGGGTGTACTAACCCTCGAATAGCGTTGAGTGCCGACGGCAGGAGCGGACCAAATCCAGCGTAATTTCCTGGCCTGGTGAGGAGAACCTCCAGGGAAGTACCGCGCGGGAAATTTATAGACGAAAGCAACCCTCTGGAGTCAATTTCCTCGGAACAGGTGATGGAAAAGTGCCGAAGGTGTGAAAGCGACACCGTTCGTACTGGAGTTTCCGACACAGAACCGTCGGTAAATCGAATATCCAAATCGACGAACTCTAGGGCAAGATGGGAGTCCAAGAACCCAATGAATGCCCTGAAGTCAAAAGGAGTCGTGTATCCTATCAACTCAAGCTTCACCAGGGAGGTGATATGGAATAGCGCGGGATAAATCGGCGTTTGGGTCAAGTGAAGTGACTTGAGGGTCCGGATGTCGCGGAAAACTGGGGGAGTGGGGGCTTCATCGGATGGGAATGGTTGGACGGGTGCGGCGGACTGTTGAAGCTCCAGGGAGACAAGGTTGAGCATCGGCGAGTCGAAAAATCCGGGAAGATCGTCTACGATAGCTTCGACAGATGAATATCCCGTGAGGCGGAGAGAGTAGGTCCTTGGGACGCTAGGAAGTAATGACTTGAGGAAACCTCTCCCGCTCTTAATATCGGATACGGTGATGTCTACGGCCAGCGGGACCGCTCCGGAACGTTCGAGACATAGAGGAACCAATCGCTTCCACGCGGTTGCTATCGATGCCCAATTTCTCGGACTAGAGCTGATGGCTTTGTGCCAGTACCGACAGACGTGGGTCAAGGATACGATCAGCCTGGGATCGGTGTCGGAGACAAAGGTGGCGCAGGATGCGAGGACCTCCGGAGGGAGGCGGTTCACGGGTCGTAGCGAGTTCTTCAGAGTGAACACCTCGCGTAACACGGCTCTGGCCTGCTTCTCTAGGGTGTCAATCTGTAAACGTAGCCTTAGTATCTAAAGTGTACTTCCACTAATTACTGGGATCTGACCTCAACAGCCACAGTGGCCACAGAATCGCGAGAGATCGGTGGCATCTGCGCCCGGGCCTGTACTCCCGCACATTCCATAAGCAGTTTCTTGTTCAATGCGCTGATGAGTTGCTCGACGGAGAGTTCGAGAATTTTATCGGGCGCCGTCATGGCGGCAGAGGCTAGACTTTGGATGCGGAACGTAATGGCTGCTGAAGTGCTGAAGCGCTGATCATTCAATATTCAGTACTACTACTAACAGGATAAGCGAGGAATGTATCAGTCAGTACCTACATAAGACCTTGTTCAGAGCCATTGAGAGATAGGTCACTTCTCAGCACTTGTCGACCTAAATGATACTAAATGGGCAATGGTTCCTGTGCCCGAAACCGCAAAATGAGTATCGAGTACTATGTACAAACCTGAGTACTTGAGTACCCATCAGGATTTTCGTGTGCTCGACCCCGAGGACGATCCAGTTTCGAAACAATCATGGGAAACAGTAAACGATATAGATACAGGTACATTTGAGCTGGCAAGCCACCACACCACTGAACCCTTTCTAACCCAGATCTTCATCATAACCAATGAATATCATAACCACCTGCACCCGTTGCCTGGGCTACTCGACTGAAGGCAGAAAGGCACTACCAGTCTACCCAGGCCGTAAAGCTTCCAAGGGTTGAAATCCTCGACAAAGTCGGGTGCTATCAGAAGGCGTGGGTACAAGTGTAGCTAGGAAGCAAACCCCGAAGCCGTAGTAAAACGCTTCAACATTGATAATCTGAGAAATTGAGTCCTTCCGATTATCAGCAGTTTGCACAATGGCTATAAAGTCTCGGACCTTGGGCTGGTCGTAGGAAGAATTGCGAAACGTGTTGGCTTCAGATTTAAGTTGTAGATCTAAACACGCACATGCAATTGTTAACGGAAGCTTTTTATATGCGCGCCAAAATGCCAACCTGACATTTTGTAGTCACCGTGATAAATCTGGAAGCTTGTCATCCACCCTGACCTCTACACATGAAACAGACTTCCGGAGTTGCTGGATTGCTTGAAGTTTTGGTGGTGTGGTAGTGTTGTATACGAGTACCACCCGGTGCGGCTGGATGGCAAATGTTTTATATCTCTTCGTGATGACGTCTCCCAATTCTTTGACCATTTCTACGGGCAAGTCACAGTCGAAGAAAGCGACGGTATGAAGGGAGGGGCACAAAACTGGCTCCGCGGCTAGAATGTCGAGCGTCCCAGGAGGAAAGACGGTCTTGGAGAATACGAGAATTTCCAACGCGGGTAGCCGCTCCAACACCCAGGACAGACGATTATCTGTAGGGGGACTTGGGTGGATATCCACGTGAAACTCGCGAACATTGGCGGTAACAAATAGTCCAATCCCTGAATAAAACGATGATTGACGACCCACGGCGCTCAAAGATAAAAACGAGTTGTTCCCGGAAAGTTGGAGCATTGGAGGGGTGAACTGAGTCTTAACGATGGATATCGGGTGCAACAACTCCCGAATTTGCTTGAGTGACGACGGCAGGAACGAGTTAAATTTCGCAATATCTCCTAGCTTGGTTAAGAGGACTTCGAGGTGAACACCGCGGGGGAAAATTATAGACGAGAGCAACCCTCTGGAGTCAATTTCCTTGGAGCAGGTGAGGGACAAGTGTCGAAGGCGTGAAAGCGACACCGTTCGTACTGGAGTTTCCGACACGGAACCGTCGGTAAATCGAATATCCAAATCGACGAACTCGAGGGCAAGATTGGAGTCCAAGAACCCAATGAGTGCCCCGAGGTCAAGAGGAGTCGTGTATCCTATCAACCCAAGCTTCACCAGAGATGTGATGTGGAATAGCGCGGGATAAATCGGCGTTTGGGTCAAGTGGAGTGACTTGAGGGTCCGGATGTCGCGGAAAACTGGGGGAGTGGGGGTTTCATCGGATGGGAATGGTTGGACGGGTGCAGCGGACTGTTGAAGCTCCAGGGAGACAAGGTTGAGCATCGGCGAGTCGAAAAATCCGGGAAGATTGTCTACGATAGCTTCGACGGACGAATATCCCGTGAGGCGGAGAGATTTGATCCTTGGGACGTTAGGAAGTAATGTCTTGAGGAAATATTCACCGCTCTTGATATTGGATACGGTGATGTCTACGGCCAGCGGGACCGCTCCGGCACGTTCAAGACATAGAGGAACCAATCGCTTCCACGCGGTTGCTAACGATGCCCAATTTCTCGGACTAAAGCTGATGACTTTGCGCCAGTACCGACAGACGTGGGTCAAGGACACGATCGGTCTGGGATCAGCAGGGGAGACAAAGGTGGCGCAGCATGCGAGGACCTCCGGAGGGAGGCGGTTCACGGGTCGTAGCGCATTCTTTAGAGTGAACACCTCGCGTAACACGGCTTTGGCCTGCTTCTCTAGGATGTCAATCTGTAAACGTAGCCTTAGTATCTCAAGTGTACTTTCACTGATTCCTGGGAGCTGACCTCAACAGCCACAGTGGCCAGGGAATCGCGATAGATCGGTGGCACCTGTGCCTGTACTTTCGCACATTCCATGAACAGTTTCTTGTTCAATGCCTTGATGAGTTGCTCGACGGAGAGTTCGAGAATTTGTTCGGGAGTGATCATGGTTGAGGTAGACTTTGAATGTAGTGGGCGACTGTGAGTCAAGGGAAAACGCACGGTGGCCGTTTGAAACAAACGTGCGGAGGTCGCTTAAGCTGAAGCTGGAGCGCTGAACTTCGAGCGCTAACTGCAGAACAAGCGGCCCGGGGTGACTGTGCCAGCAAGCACCAATACTTTGCGACCTTGTTCAGCACTATTCGAGGCAGGTCGATTCCTAGCACTGATTGACCCAACTGGTGTCAAAATGTGGTAAGGCCCTGGCAGGACTCTTGTTTTTTCCCGGGACTTTAGTTCCGGGTCTTATCGAGTTGGATTTTAAGCGCCACTGCCAAAAATCTGATTTCACGGTAAATCGTCACATGTCACATCAGTGACGTTGCCCTTTTAAGTATGATTCTCACTTTGTCTCGCACCGTCCCCCGCCCTTTCCTCGTCCACCACCTCTACCACCAGGATGAGCAGTCAACCCATCTGTGCTTTCCTCAACGATGAACGGGTGAACGTTGCCTTTGATTCGTCGTTCTCTACCTCAGCAATATCGCTGTCTCTTGCACACATGCTCAATCTGGCCTGTATATTCACCGATTCCGGCCACCAACGTTGCTTTGCGACGCTTGTCGTCCCCACTGCCGGCGGATTCTACCGTTCTCGGTTGAGCTTAGCGACTGCTTTTGACTTGACCGCCGATGTCGTCCTTGGGGGCGATTGGGTCGTGCCATGCCAACCAGTCTTCCTGGACAACAATTTGCTGCAACGACCCATGCCGCGTTTGCTAGACAGTATCTTACCCCCTCATCATTGGTATCCCATCGCAGGTCGGTCCTCTTCCCTTCATTTGCTTTGCATACTTATCAACCTTCAGCACCTGTAGATCTATCCCGCAAACTCAGGGATTCTAATGTGGGAGCGCGGGATGCACTCTCATCGTTCATAGCGGGATGCTGTTTTGATGATTTGTTTTGTGTTGATTTGTTGAACGATCATGCCATCGCTCCTGTCCACGGCTCCTGCGATGAACAACGGGCTGCACTTCTGACGCACCTGTTAAATGGAAAGTGTGCCTCGGCACTATGTGTCCCTTCATGCAAGGTACTTGTTTGTGACGCTTTGTCCCCAGTTCATCTTTCCCATCTCCTTTGTTCGTTACTGTTGGCTGCCTATCAGAATAAATCAGTCACCTTGCAAGCGTTTTTTCTCTGTTGTGAGTCGGTTGGTTTGCATGCAACCACTGTCTCTCCTGGATGTGTGCTACAATCGAACTTACAACAACAGCTGAAACGTCGTGAACCGCTGGTTGAGTGCCAGGACGTGTTTGGTTTGCTTAACAGACTGGAGACGCTCGGCGCCGGTTCTCTTTCCGAACTAATTTCTCTCCATGGAATTGAATCTAGTTCACACAACAAGGATGTTGCATGTGATGCGATTATTCGCCACCTCGTAGCTGGTACTTGTGAAAACACCGACAGTGAACTATGTCACTTTGTCTGCTCTGTGTACCTCTGGACTACCAGTTCAAGTCGATCTGGGCGCACTAGTTTACAGCTGTATGTCCTGGACGGTGTATTGAGAACCGCAAACCGGGAAAGATTCTCATGCATCCTACGTGCACTCGATGTTCTTCATTCTCCTGTGGATCCCATCAAGGTTTACCGATTATTGCTGCGAGAGTATCTTCATGCCAATAAACAGGCGATTCGTGTCCATCCTCATGAGTTGGATTTTCAAAGAGACTGATACCAAATTTACAGCGGTTGCAAAGGCTTAGCCGCAGCGAGTTTCTCATAGTGAGAAGGCACATACGATCGGCGAGTTTTGTGCTCTGACATCATTGAATGCTCTAAAAACCTTCACTTGTGCCTCTTGTGCCGAACGTGTTCGTGATAGCAAACGGTCCAACGTTCCTCTCGATGACATTAATCTTGAACTTCTTCGCCCTGCACAGACTGCATCTGATGTTAGTTGTGCTGCTCCCCCCACGCCTTTCACAAATGGTCCCTTGGAGCAGGTTCTGGTTGATCCTGTCAGTGTTTTCTTTGACGGCAACCGCGCGACACATTTAGCACTGAGTATCTGCCCAGAGGCATTGAAAACCAAGTCGGACCAAGGTGAGACCATCGCGAGACGTCCCGGGCTCTGCCGCTCGCCGGCCCTACGCCTTTTTTATTTATTTAGGTGCTAGTTTATTGTGCGGAGGCAATGAAGCCTATGGTATGTACACATTACGTACTATGAGGATGTGATAGGTGGTGTGGGTTTAAAGATGGAGAGGAGAGGTTTCGGGTCTCCTGCTCGTACTGGTGTTTTAGCCCTTCCGACACTTCCCTCCTCTTTTCCCTTTAGTCCTATCCAATCTATCCTTGTCCTCGTTATCCTTCGGTGGTCGTTCTTGGGTGGTTTTGTGTCAAACATACAACGGTTGGGCAGGACTCTTGGCAGCGAGAGGCTGGTAAGTATAGGTACAGAAACGCATGAGCATTGAGTTGGCGAACTCAGTCCTTTTTACTATTAGCCTAGATCCCTCGCGCAACAAATGTCTCCCCGCCATAATCAACCCCAACGACTTGCTCTTAATGCTTGAGCTGCTCAGGAGCAAGGCATTATTCCAAAGCCAAAGAGTCATACCTACACTACAGAAATTCTCCAGCGGACGTCCTAAAATTGACCTTGCCCATCATTCTCCGGCTCCTGAAGCCCTGTTGTCTCCCTAATCCGTCTGCATATTGTCTCGATATACGCGCGGTTGAATCTCCAATCCCCATTCTCTGCCAACGATTCATTATTCTGTCGCAGTAGATATACGTCAGAGCGAGTGTGCAATGTTATGTCGATGATAATCACCATATCCAACGTGTCCAACCTTTGCAAGAGAGCACCCAACCTCCGAGGAACCTCCGCTCTGAACGATTCAACATCCATGGACGTCACCAGTCTCGTAATATGCGGAGTTGACACCTGAATTTGAGATTCAGCGGGCCTGGCTTCAGTGTAATACTGAAGGTGTCGCCAAAGCAGGAGGAGCAAAATCTCCAAGGTGTCTGCAATACCAACCGTGAGCAAAAGATAATTCGATACACGAGTCCAGCGCACCAAGCAAACTCTGAGCGTTGTAACGAGCTTCAGAGCGGAGACTCTGGATTTTCTTCGCGACAAGGGCCCGTTTTTGTGCAATATCGAGGTCCTGCATGACCTTCATCGTCCCCGCATCAAATATCTAAAGACTCTGAGTTTTCGATAACCGCTGGGAACACCTGAAATACGGTACCTGAGTGACACTGTCCACACGTATGCTGTCTCGGGCGGCGAGTTCAGCGGATAGGTCAAGGATGTTCTTGAACGCGGTTGTGAGACATGTACACAAGTCGTTGAGGGCCTCGATGGCGTCGCCGACGGATGGGACGGTTGCTGTGAATTGCTTAGCAGGTGTATGAGACAAAGGTTGACAGCCCACCATAGAAGCGGACGCCTCTCTCTTCGTGCCGAGGGGCAGCTATTACCGGTGAGAGCACCAACGAGATCTCCGGTTCTATAAAAGAGTGTTAGGGAGAAGCTTCGTGGCAAGTAATCATCCACTGACCCGCAAAGGAACTTGCTGACCCCAGATACGCAGACATCGATCTTCGCAGCATCATTTCCTTGCGTTGCACGTTGGACCTGAATTTTGTTTCGTGACGGTTGACTGGATCGTAAGCGGTGGCGTCCGCAAGTTCCGCATCGGTTGATGGCCGGATGCTCTCGGTCCACGATGAGCTTCCGAGAGTTGTCGCGGCCAGCGCAAAAATGGCGCCGTGGATACCGCCATAGCCAGACGATGAGAACTGGAGCAGCGCATAGTTAGTAGTAGTAGGGTCACCATGCGACAAACACGCACGAGCTCGGACTTGGGAACTAGGGGAAGGACGGCAGTGCAAATGGACACAACGAGGTTTATTTCGTCAACAACGGCGAGCGGAATGTCGTCCAAATCGACCCTGAGGAGAATGACGATGGTATCACGGTGCGCGTTGAGGAATTCCAGAACCTAGTGTAGACGGGTTAGCCAAATGACACAGTTGTTCTACCGCCCACATACCTGTGAGGTCGCAGTTTGATGGGAGCTGCCCAGGGTCGTTAGCACTCCGTGGACAAGTTGCAGAGATGGAATGAATAGCTGATGATACCGCTGGGAAGCAGACGGTAGGAGACTACTCTGATCTACGTAGAAGGGTTGGTTGAATGGCGTAAAAGATATCACCAATTTACTCACCGACGAACGTCTGGTCAGCTTCTGGCCGGGCATCGAGATAGTCGCATTGGCTTAGGATAGTGATGACACGAGACTCAAGGAGTCTCTCAGCCCCTTGGCGAGTTTGTGAAATCTGGATCGATAACGACATCTTCGTTTCGTACACGTAGAGCGCGTTTAGGTCATCTGTAGGCAGATAAGTGAGCTTGGATGAGTTGACTAACAAAAAACGGTCTACCTGGGTCCGGCTTCAGTACACCTTGTAGTCGGACATCAGACTCTTTCAATCCGTGCACAAAGTTCGAGAGAATCCCGTGACGGGTTAGAGCAGTTAGGATCGAAGACTGCCTTTCCGTTCGGCACAGATACACCAACGAATCCAGCAACATAAAGGCCACCGTTTTCCACACCTCCGTCCCATCGATGGCATCTCGGGCGATAGTCGCCACAAGTTTCTCGATCACGGTTCGGATGATGGCAGCGCTTCCTGATATGAGCGAGGCGGAGGACTGTCGGGTTGAGAGCGCGTCCTGCTTCCCATTTCCAAACGCAAAATCGTCCTTGCTGGCTGAGAGGGATAGTGAGGAGAGGGAGAGCTGCTTTGGTGAGGGTTCGTCCGATGATCGCTTCTTCCCATTGGTTATCAGGTGGAGGTAGTTGATGAGAGTGGCGTACAAGTTACCGCGCACGAACTGGTTCCGACTGGAGTCCAATACGCATTCAAGTGTAGATCGCAACAACGCATAGAGTCGCTCCGATGGTAAGGACGCAGTGTCCAACTCCCCGTTGTCAGACTGTATAATTGCCTGGTGTTGTCGATCCTCGCGCAGCTTGGTGATGGTAGATAGGAGAACTTCGGAAAGAAGCATTGCTGTTGGTTGCTGTATGTTCGGAGACTTGAGAATGTTCGGTAGGACGTGCAACAGGTCGTAGAGCATACTCTCCCGACGCTCTTGCGGAAGGTAATCGAAGCATTTCACCAAAGCCATATCAAGCAAGTTCCTCCACGACTCGTAGCCTTTAGTCATCGCGTCGTGAACTTGGCGACGGTGGTTCTCCACAGCACAGCTCTCGAGGATGTAGTTGGTCTCCGCCTTGAGTTGATCGACGTGCGCAGGAGTTACAAGTCGACCTTTGGCGTGGAGAGTGCGTCGCGCCGTTGCGAGGAGGTCCAAAAGCGCGTTCCGGTCGATGATCTCTGATCCGTATTGGTCGACCTGCGTGCAAGCCTGGAGGTTCAACTGGAGAAACTCGATTTGAACAGGCGTGACGGTTAAGCTATCGAACCAATCGAAGTCGAGGGAGTGTAGGTATTCGATTATTCGGAGATTGGATTGGCCAACCTCCTGGAAAGTCCGATATGGTTCGTCAGAAAACTCATCCTCGTAGTCCTCATACCCGTCGTCGTGGCTGAATAACAGATCCAAGAGCTCCGTCACACCTTTGTTGTGGCCCTTGTTAGTCAGGACGTGGAGTTCCAACGCAACCAGGGAGAACACCGATGACCGTAGTCGTAGAAAGGCGGAGATGGCTTCAACTGTCGAAGCAACCCGAGTCTCGTCTTTGTAAACGATCTCAATCGGGTTGTCATCCTGAACGCTGGGAGTTTTGAACGGAATCGCCCTGAGGTGTCGGGCAAAGAAATTCTCGCGCGTTCGTAGATACCTCATGCTGAAGTCGGCCGTCCTGGGGTGCTCGCACAGTCGTTGAACGACCCGATAGCAACGCTCAGCAAGCCCGGGTAAGATAATGAAGAGCGGTACTACTTGTGAATCGGCCGTGCGTCCCTTTCCTTTGAGTGTCGGGATCCCGGAGTTGAGTAGATCCAAGATGGAATGTACGCAGCTCCTTCGGGAACCGAGAGCTTGAGGGTCTTGTATTTGTTGGTCAGAGGTTAGACCACCGAAGAGCAGGAAATGGGCGGTGTTAGGGTAAGGACGGTCCGGAGATGTGTTGGCAAGGAGGAAGTCGAGAATCGCCAGCCGGGTAGCCTGTGGGAGGACTTCTGGGGGGCCTTCTAGATCCGGAGCGCCAGCGCCAGTGTATTGATCGGTGGTCATCTCCGCTTGGAGAACATCGTCAAATACTTCTACATCCATGGCCTTCTGGTACCCTGCTAGAATACGCTCCGAGTCCGCACTTCGATCGATGATCGCGGTGAGGTTGTGGACGCTCGGAGAAGATGCAAGACAAGCGAGGATCTTCACCGAAAGGAGAGGCAGTTCTGGATATTGCGGGTAGAGAATGTAAGCCACGAGCGCTGGGACAGTTTGTGCGGAGAAGGTCAAGACCTGATCGAGACGAGTGAAGTACGAGCGGGTGTGCACTGTTCCGATGAAGGACGAGCTGTTGAACTCCGACAGGGAGGGAACCAAGATGTCGAGGAAGATGTCCTGGATCTCCAGAACGCGAAGGATAATCCTCAAGACGCGGATCATTGTGGTCTGGAAGTAGTATTCCTCCTCTGCGAGGCCTTTATCTAAACCCTCGATGCCATCGACGATGTAGGTCAATAGCGTTGTCTGGAGCGGAGTGGAAGACAGGATCCGCTTCATGATATCATAACCGGGATGAACCAACAACGGGATGAGAGTATCTTCTTTGAGCTGTAACTCTTCCATGGGGGAGACGAGGGATTCGAGAGGGTAACTTGCCAGACACCGTTCAATAAAACATAGACAAAGATCGTTTGTCTGCCAGCGGTCGGAGGGCTTGACATAATCCCTGCTAGAAATCTTGGAGAACACGTTATCGACCACGAACGAGACGAAGGGTCCAATTCCGGGCAAACGGTAGGGTTGACCCAGCGCATCTGGTATGGTATTGATCGACTCGGCTTCTGACAACTGATCTTTGAGCGGAATCCTCTTCTGAGTGTGGACGAGGGTTGCGAGGAGTTTTAAGAAGGGGATAGTAGCGGGGTACAGCCTGTGTGCGGCTTCCACGTCTTCCAGCTCAATTTCGACACCTTTTGACATTTGGACACCGGTGCCTCCGGTGGACTTGACGTTGATGATTTCCAAACGCTCCATCAACGACCACACCGACTTGGAAAGATCCACACCGGGCTGACCTCCGCCTGGCTCGCAGAATGAGGCGATTGTGTTGAATAACGCGCCTTTCAACTCGAGGGGGATACCCAGAGGAACGAGGGCAAGGAGGTTCTGGATTGCGCGGAATTTACCATGTGCAGCGATCGCCATCCTGGCGGGGATAGAGTGAAATGCGATCGAAGATAAGACACGGAGGAACGCTTGAGCGAGGAGAACATCCTTCTCTGCCAAAGAGAGTTGTGGGCGGGGCGGTTGCTGGGTTGGTTGGGGCTGCGAGGACCACCCATATTGGTTGGCACTCTGCTGGGGCGGAGCTTGGCTGGTGCTGAGGACAGCCCAGCTCTCGAGGATGCCAAAGATGAAAGCGAGAGAGATAGTGGGGGCGGTGGAATTCGATTGCTGGGAGAGACCGTTCCCTGCGATGACCTCTCCGCCGCCACGGGCCAGGAAGTTGTAACCGAGTTCGCTGCACTGGGTACCCTTGGTGAGCCCGGCGAGCATGTCATACAACGCGGTAGTCATGTCAAGGTCTCGGGGTTGGGTCGACCATACCACCCACTGAAGGAAAGCAGGCAACTTGCCTGAAGTGGCCTCTAGGTACTCTGCGTAGGTGATGGGTTCCCTGGGAGCAGCACCCCAGAATTGAAGGGCTCGTTCTTGGGGAAGGGAAGAATAAAGTAAGCCGATGAAGGAGAGAAGGGTCGCGATGTCATTTCGGGGTTTCTCTGCCTCGGCTGTTGGCGCGGTGGCCGTGGGAGGGTTGGGGCCGTTTCGGAGATACCTCGATCGATCGTTCCGGACGGAAGCAAGAAGGAAATCCTCCTGCCTCTGTTTGATCTTTCGGAGTTCGGAAGATCCGTGGGTGAGAAGCAGTCGAATTAAGGATTCGAAGCTCTCAAGAACCAGCGGTTTGAAATCCTCAGTAGGCGGTTCGGTGTTGTCCTGTTCCAAGTTTGGGATGGTCGACGCGAGGAAGGACGAGAGATTGCTGCCGCCGCGCTTTTTATTCACCAGAGTCAAGATTCGAGCGAGATAGACAAAGGAATCGCCCTGAACCGCGTTCCATATCTGGGTGACAAGCTCCTCCGTCTTGAATCCGTCGATGTGTTCCAGCGGCGGATCGCGGTGACGGGTGTCGGTGAGGAATAACGTCCATTTGAGAAGCACGGTCGCTTTCAGGCCAAGCTCCTTCCATTCGCTGTTTGCGGGGTCGAACTTTCTTCTCATGTACGAGACAAGCTGCTTGTCCATCGATAACCTCTTTCTGAGTTCGTTCGTATTCGTGTCTGGCGCGGCAGGTTCGAACGCGGCAAGAAGCGAGGAGAGGATGTACACAGTCATCGGGTGCTTGTGGTTCGCCGCCAGCCAATCGGTAGTTCTCTGGACGTCTGTCGGCGTTAAGAAACCTATCCTTGCCATTTGAAAGTATACGATGGCGGAATTCCGCCGTTCGTATCTCACTGAATCGTAACAAGCTTTCAGGATAGTGTGGCCCAAACCGACGTTTCCTATAGCAGAAGCAGCTTGAGTTATGGTGTTCAAACGCCAAGATTCGTTCGTACCGTTATGTATCTGGGTATTGCTTCCAGCATTCTGTACTGCGATCTGAATTTTTGAAAGTTGTTCATCAAGGGATCGGATGCGGGTCAAGATTTTGGCGGTGAGATGTCCATTGGCGGTGGAAGCGGGCGTGATTAGTTGGTGCCGCACGTAATTCGCCAGTTGGTGGTAGAGGGGATTGGAACCGTCGGAAAGGGAGAGGAACACGGCTTGGAACAGGTATCGCAAACAGTCGACGAACTGCCGTCGGTAGGTGTAATGTTCGAGAAGGGTCAACTCGATCAAGTCAATAGGAGACAGGTTAGGGTTTTGGACCAAGACTGTGTGGAGGAGTCCCGCGGCATAACGTTCGGAACATTCCAGCTGCTGGGCAACGAACACAGCGTGTTTGGCAAAATCCGCGTTGACCGCCATAGGCTTTCCGTTGACGGTGGCTCTACCTGTTTGATGGATTAGAGTGCGTTCGCAGGCGCGAACAGGTTTAAAGACGGACCGGACTCGAGCTCTTGTCGTTCCTGTGGATTTTGTGGCCCGACATGATAGAGATCGAGGATGTGTTGTTTGTTGGAAACGAGCTGGTCGAAGAGTTCCTGCTCGACGGATTGGAAGCCCTGGGGACCGAGGGCTGAGATGAGGGCTGACCGAAGACGCGAAAAGGGAGACATCGCGTGGGACAGACTGGAGAGTTAGAGTGTGAGTCGGAAACGCGACTCGGTTCTTGGCACGTGTGGCTGAAGATCAGAGCCTGCGGCAAAGTTAACCCCGCTTGGTACTTACCTGCCAGATAGAAGCGCACATTGAACACGAGATCATACCACTGGGGGGAACCTCTATATAAATCACCCTCAAGTTCCCCTCCAACTTTTAGCTCTTTCTTGCCTTCCCACCATGCCTTCAATCGTCTACCGTCAGTACACCGGCGAACGCGACCTCCCTCACATCATCTCTCTCGTCGAGCATGAGCTCTCAGAGCCGTATGTCATATACACCTATCGGTACTTTCTAAACCAATGGTATGTCTTTCTCTCCTTCTCCCACTCGACTCGATAACTCATTCCACCTCGCATAGGCCACATCTCTCTTACCTAGTAAGCCCCGTTCCGTGTGCCCCGTGTCGTTATCATCTCTCACCTGTGTTCTCTCGCTCTATCTAGGCTTACCCAGATGACAGCTCTAACGTCCCCGTCGGCTGTATTGTCTGTAAGCAAAGTCCACATAGAGAGTCCAGGAACCGGGGCTACATAGCCATGCTCAGCGTTCACAAGAACTGGCGGAAACGCGGTATCGGTAGGTGGTCGTCTGACCAAGCCCCCCGCCTCGTGTGCTCACTCGGTTGCATTAGCAACCTCTCTCATCCGACAGTCAGTGGAGAAGATGAAGCAGGACGGCGTTCAGGAGGTGAGCAGGGAGATATCTACGCACCCCCATTCTCGTTTAATTTGGAATTGGCTATGATCCGTATGACAGGTCGTGCTCGAAACTGAATTCGATAACGCGGCAGCATTAGCCCTGTACGAGTCTCTCGGTTTCATCCGAGAGAAACGGCTGTTCCGGTTCTACCTTAACGGCAAAGACGCCTTCCGCCTCACGCTCTCCGTGGCCCCGTACTACCCTCTTCCGCCTGGTCACGCCAACCTGAACTACCGGGCCATCTACGTTGCACCCAGGTACTCTGATTCTGATGACGATGAGTCCTCCAAGTGACCAATATTTTGTCACTACGCGTTGACGCGTTGACGACTTGTCAAGATATCCCTTCTTTGTACAATTTCTTTTTGTAGCGTTTTCTTGGGCATCTTGGAGCAATCTCGTGTACATTTACGTACAACCTCTTCTAGCCGCATATCTCCCCAATAATTATAACCTATTTGCCCCGGCTCCGGCGGTCCGTCTCCCGAATTGAGTCGCCGCTTCCTTAAAGCATCCGTTAATTCAAACAGGGCCGGAAAAGGCCGGATTCGCATCAAGGGACCGTCTCCCTTCGAGCCAAAGCATACTTTCTGTGGGGCATCTACTCAACTGCAGGTCCCCAAAACCTTGTAAGGTTTGAATATTTGAATGCGTACCTTCATATGTCTTTGGGACCACGTTTCTTGATAACGGGGGCCCGTCTTCCACCACCCAAGTGAACCGAAAGTCGTTTGTCGTTTCTTCTAATCCGGTCGAAACATCCACTACGTTGGCCTCTACGCGAACGTGCTGCGAGCAACAAGGTTTTAAGCAACGGCTTACGAGATAAGAAGTGGGACGTACGACGATTGCAGGATACTTTCCGGATGCTGTGCTGTGGATGATCGTGGATCGAAGCCTAAGGATGCTTCCGATTGAAACTGGTTTTGCAAACGAGATCTTATCTAGGGACAGGAACCGGACGGGCCCGCGAGAGAAAAGGGTGGCGTTGGCGAATCCAAGTTCATACGCTAGACGCATCAGATACCCTGCATCGAACGGGGATTATCGCTTTAGTACACACGAATTCCCCGATCCGTACCTCCGAAGATCTTTGAGTGCGCGTTTCTGCTTTGGGGGAACATCAGCTGCGATTTCTCTATTGTCGTATCCGACATCCACACCCTCTCCGCTTCATGTGAAGGGGTGGCGATGTATCCGTCTTCGTATTGCCCGGCTTTCAGATAGAACGAGTGTAGTGCTTCCGCCTCAGCAGACGTCGGCGGTACCCGTGTCAATGCCGTTCTAGACTCCATCTGTCGTTTGTCTCGGAACCCTATGTCCAAATGTTCTCAAGGTCAAGAAGAGGGCAGATGAAACGACAATGAAGACCTTTTCCAATCTCGTACAGCTCCTTCTCTTCTGGAGTCGCAAGTGTCAGTTGGGGTACTTCGTAGGATCCCCCGCGAACGTCCCTACAAACCATACAGAATCGACCTATATCGGTGTTTTCAGAGATAGACGAGGCATTATCGCCAACGGGCTCACCGAGCATAAGTGATTCTTCGTTCCCGCCGTCATCGAGGCCGATGAGCCGCACTACAATTTCCATAGAAGACCGGCCGGTATGAATTACGTGACCCGACAACCTCAGGTCTCGCAGTGGAGGATATATCGGAGCGAGCACGTCCAACCTTGCAAATAGCGCATCAGACGGCTTTCACCCACTTGCGCTTTCTCTTACCTGTCTACGGAGGCCGTGACGACATAGAACCCTTGCTCTTGTATCGTTCCAACCGTTTCCGCTTCAGGTCCCAGGAGGTGCTTGTACGCAACCGATCCAGCAGTAGAGTCCAACACTTCCATGATCTTACCGGTCCGGATCCCTCCGGAAGCGTTGGTGTATTGCTCCAGAAACTCCGGCGAAGATTTGAATGGGAGGGTTACTTCACAATACGAGTCGTGCATATTGCGATTCGTCGCCCGAGGTTTCCGTAGTGGCGCCGTTTCCGAACCTTTTTCCGTTTTGCAATCGGGCTTCATATTCAAGAGAGCATCTGACCAGAAGACGTGAGGCCGAGGCCGCACCACCCTGTCATGTGTCAATCCGAGTACTATCGGCCTTGACAGAACGTGGGTACGCTCACGACTGGCGTCTTGTAGACCTGTTACCTGATAGCCATATTTCTCAATGCGCAAGACAACGGAGATGAACGGATCCCGTATACTGACGAACGGCGTTGAGCAACTTGTCAATGTTTTGGACATTCGCGCTCTCCTCTGCCGGTGAAGCCACAGAGCTAAATCCGCAGCGTGACAGGGTGGTTATCTTTGCGGAATACCGTCTGATACCAGTTCGGAGCATTGTTAAGAGAGGCAAAAGTCACGTGTATGACTATCTAGCGATCTTTACTGTTACAATTACAGTGTATTACACCACGCACCACGGCGTGAGGGGACTCGCCAACAGACTCGGGACGAGCTTATACTTATCCCTGCGGTCTTCAATGGCCCCTAAGAGTGCTGACCCCTGCGTGGTGCGCTGGAACTCCTTTCTCCGATGTTGTTCTCGCTCCCGAAGCTTGAAGCCCTCGTCGGATCACTTCCTCAGCACCTTGGCGCCAGGGGTGCTACACGACCTCCGAGATGTCTTGAACTTTGGAAATGAATCCTCGAGTCTCTACAAAAAATGAGGTATTTTTTGACCTGATTCTCCTTTTCTCGCACCACCCACGCACTTCAATATTTTCCAGGCATCTTCGGTCACTGCCCTTTGCAAAACGATGGCTCACTTTTTTAGAACTAGCAAACCTCGGACGTATTGGGCCCTGTCTCGAGGCGGGTAGCTCTTGCAATCATTTTTCATGTTGCGCACCCCCCCAAGAGCCGATCGTGTCCGCCTCGCTCGCGACGGGACATCCTGCCCACTTCCTTTCGTACGGTAGGGAACATGTCCTGGTATTGTTCCAATACTCGGTGGCACCTAAATCTCCTCTCTTCTTCTCGGAGTCCCGATTCCCGTATCTCCCGTGAACGGCAACACGCAATCAAGCCCATCCAGAAATTTCTCTGGGCAAAGACAAATGTCGAGAATACGTACCCAGAGTGTTCTTGATCATGTGTAAATGGCTCCCGACCAAAAGACGGACCAGAAGTATCCCAGCTGGCACTCACGATCTGACTCCGGCGTGCGTTCGTTTGTCGTTCAGAAGAGTTGTGATTCTGCGGTCGAGTGGTCGAGTGATTTTCATTAGGTACGTGTTACTTCTGCAAAATGCGCAGTTCCCTCCCTGAAGAAAATATCTGTAATCGCAGCGTACAGCGAGATAAGTAGCATCGCAATCGGCCCTCTCCCTGACCTTTCATTACGTCAGACCGTCAGATTGTGCAGATTTCCTCCCGTTGATTGTATTGGTGGTATCGGTAACGCTATCGCATCAGACCGAGACCGTAGAGCAGAGAATCAAGGCGTGTACTCCCATCTGAAGCCAGGACACGAAGCTCATCCATGTCACGCCAATAGGCTTCGAAATACTCCCCTGCACCAGTCAAATAGAGGACTCGTGAAAAAGCGGCATGTAGTTCCAAAATCTGCGGATCAGGGAGATCGATCCCTTCAGAATGTGCGTTAACGAACGTTACAACTTTTCCGGCATATTCCGTAAAAACATCCCCGGCCTTGACTGTGTAGGTGTCGGGTGCGTTCTACAATATTGTACAGATGTAAGCGATTATGAACAAATGGGATTTCGGATGACACACCGTTTTCTCAAACCACAATTTGAAGTTTGAAAACATAGGGCCGAGATCCGCGCGGAGGAGCAAGCCGTTCGAAGGACCGTTTGTTTTCAACCCAGCAAGCTTTCTCACATCAAAAGAACCCCAGGCCGCAATCATATCCAAGGATTCGGAAGGTTGTTGAAAGTAGTTTGAGGAAAATGGAAGAATGTGACATGCGATAGTGGCTCCGTGAAAAGCCTGCTGGGATCGGACGAAATCCATCGACGCCTCGATTCCATAGTTGCCAGTGATGGGACATCTATCGCCCTGACGCAGACGGAGCTAAGTGACATGAGATGCGCGTAATATACTAATTGCAACGCAAACGCTTACAAGAGTGTGGAAGGCCTTCTGATCGCCTCGTGAAGCACCCTCGATTAACTGCGCTGTTTCTTGAGTGTGTGGACTGTGCCTGGTAGATGATGATATGCCTTTTTTGGTATTGCCACTTGCTTTGACTATGGTATTCATAAACAACTATCATTACCATGAAGACTAACGTACTTACCAGGGCAAAGAAGGTATGTCAACCATGTCTCAGCTAATTGGATCAGAAATGCAGCTGGGTCTTCCTCTCCGTCATAAGCGAGTATCGCATATGCGACATAGTGCTTGCCCCTATCGTCGATTGCGAGGTCGATAAGGCTATGGAGTAAGGTAGCCACTCCAATTTCTTTGTGAAGCAACTTGTCCTTTGTGTATATATCGATGGCTCTTTCGGCTTTCCTGACCATGTGATTAATAGCCACTGTATCTTCAGGGCGCTGACTCTTGAAGGCATGGAGAACAGACATGACAGATTCTTCAGAGACACGTCGTTCCATCATGAGGGGATAGAGCAAGGCCTGGAATTGTGGGCTGAGGTTGTTGCTGTGTGAGACGCGGCACGTTGAAACTGAAACAAAGGACTCACGCTACAGAACTGCCAAGGGCGGGGTGCAGTAGAATTACAGGAGACGATGTAGGCGCGAGAGATACTGTACTAGCTGATTTGGAGATTGACGCAAAAAGTGCCGATCGCGAGAGGCGTGGCTACCGACAGCCACTGGCAGAGTACGGCCGGCCGCATAAAGCGTTGAGATAAGTACTAGTGCGGCAGATACAATTAAAAATTCCAGTTTTTACGACGGGAAAACAGATATACATCCACAGATGGATAGGCATAAAAGTGCAGAAGGAGGCAGTTTCGTGTTATAGACTTCGTCCAGCCAATCGTAACCGTGTGAAAGCTCCATTCCACCCCTTGAATCATATCGAGATGAAACGAACTGCCTCTGAAGAACTTGTTTTGGCTGTTCTCTATGATTTCAAGGACCAGGATCCTGAAGATACAGCGACTATTAACTCCATGGTTACAGAAGCCAAAACAGCCATCGATTCGCACGCAAAGGACGCGTTGCTTCAAAAAAACATTAGAGTGGATGCCTTATTCCACAGCCTTATCGACTTCGCAATCAACGATAGGGGCAAGCATTATGTCGCGTATGCAATACTTGCCTACAAGGAGGTGGAAGACCCATGTGCATTTCTGGTTCAATTAGCTGAAGCGTGGTTGGCATACCTTATTTACCCTGGTGAGCACGTTGGCCTTCACGGCAATGGTAATTTTTCTACGGATACCATAGTCAAAGCAAGTGGCAACATCAAGAAAGGCATACCGTCTACCAGGCAAACCCCGCACATCCAAGAAACAGCGCAATTAATCCAGAGCGCTGAACGGGGCAATCAGAAGGCCTTCCGCAGCCTCGTAAGTGTTTGCCTTGCAATTCTTCTACACGCATCTCATTTTGCTTAGCTCCGTCTACGTCAGGGCGATAGATGCCCCATTACCGGCGCATATGGACTAGATGCGTTGGGGGATCTTGTTCCGCAGGAGGGTTCTCAATCAGCCACTATCGCATGTCATATTCTTCCGTTTTCTTTAAACGACTTTAAAGAAGGATCTTCCAAAACCTTTGTAACTTCTGGTTATTCTTTTCTATCTCATAATATTGACCTCCTTCTTCAGAACGGCGCAGTAGTTACCTGGGGTATGATTGGGGCATGGGGTTCTTTAGATGTGGAAAAGCTTGCTGAGCCGAAAATCAATGGTCCTTCGAATGGCTTGCTCCTCCGCGCGGATATCGACCCTATGTTCTCAAACTTCAAATTGTGGTTTGAGAAAACGGTGTGTCATCTGAACCCCATTCGTTTATAATCGCTTACATCTGTTCAATATCCTAGGACGAGCCCGACACCTACGTACTCGCGAAGCCCGAGAAGCTCAAGACGCAATATGCTGGCAAAGTTGTAACGTTTGTCAATGAACATTCTGAGAGGATCGATCTCCCTGATCCACAGCTTTTGGAACTACATGCCGCTTTTTCGCGAGTCTTCCATGTGTCTGGTGCAGGGGAGTGTATTGAAGCTTATTGGCGTGACATGGATGAGATTCGTGTCCTAGCTTCAAATGGGAGTACAAACCTTGATTTTCTGCTTATGGCGCCCGTGACCCGGTGACAGGCCACCTCAAAACCTGATATTTTTAATGGGAGTGACAATCGTTATTATTCGGCTGCTACTGTAGATACTCCATCCCAGGTACTTAAGAAGTTTGGCCGGCAAGGGGCGAGACCCGGCGATTGTGGTGGTTCATTTGCCCAGTGTCAGATTCGCGGAGGGGTCTGACACTGGATGTAAATCTGGACCAAATCGAGGAAAAAATGTGCTGGGGTCTGTTTTCCGGACGAAATACCGTCCAAGCGAGAAAAATATATGTTCTAATGACTACATATGAAAATACCCGGGCTTTCAGGCACTCGGGCCGTGTACCTCTCTGGGTGATTTCGGTGACGCACGCCTTGCAAAATCGATCTCAAATGCAGAACTCTATGTCTGTCTTAAACGATAGTAATATAGTTCCTAGTACACAGCAGAGACCCAGACGTCGTAAAGAACGCGGGAGGATAGAAGTGAGAGTGTGAGAAGGTGAATGCGAGAGCGCCCCAGGAGTATATAGAGGAAAAGCAACAATGCGACAACAAATCAAAATCGACAGAAGAACAAGGGGAGAGAGGGTAAGAGCAGGATAAAACAACATTTCAATGACCCGATCAGTTCGACCTTGAGGAACCAGTCCCAAACTCTTGGATGTCACGAGCTGTTGTCGCCCTCGATTTCGGCGCTATGGCCTTGATCGGCATGGGCATCGATGGAATACGTAGTGCTGAGAAACTCAGGGCCACCAACGTTGGTGCCAGGACGGGGTATACCAGTAAATTGGAGGCTGGTGGACATGTCGGTCATCTCAATTTCCGTTCTACTCGGATAAGAGAGACTTCTGAGGTTTAAGAGAAGACGCGACCCCTGGATTGGAGCTAAAGCGAAGGCAAGCTAGAAACTGGGGGTGGAAACTCACAGCGATGCATCCGGCGGTATTTGACGGGGTAACGAACAAGGAGGAGAGAAACGGCGGTGCATACTCAAAGACAAAGAGGTTTACGATCAGCAACGCAAAGATACTGGTCCCCGATTAGCGATGTGAAACATTGTCGCAGGATCTAAATGTATGAACTTACATAGAAAAGTACACGGCAGAATCCCTTGCCTGGAGATGACTGATCAGAACAGAATATACAGGGAGATGATTCGTGAAAATATACCATGAGGGTCAATGTGGGAGGGGCGGCCCACCGGTCTTTCCACCAAGCAACGGCCCTCGACATCACAAGAACAAACAGTAAACCTGGCGTGCACCATAAGCATTGACGGCAGCTGCAACATTTCGAACTTACTTTCGATAATGACAGGTGCAATCCTAGACATGAGCCAATTAAGCGTTGGCTAGAGTGACGCAAAACAGGGGAGCCTCACCAGTAGCCAGCAATGAGCGCAGGAACGCTTGCGGCGTAACAGCCTGGAAGCATGCTGAAGTCCTGGACAACTGGCGGAATTAAATTAGAAATTCGAGGGAAATGGTGGATGGGTAATCGTACTGTGGACTTTTTCTCCGACAAAGTCACGAATTGTGAGGCCAACGAGAGTGGCAACGCCGCCTAGAAGCACCAACATCAGTCCTTGGTTAGGCGAGACAAGGGGAATACTTGCATAGATAAAAGCAGCAGGCAAGAACCAAGACGGGCTGAGAAGGGAATTAACGGTGAAGGTTTGATGTGGAAATTGGTTTGTCGCACCGTGTTGCCTCTATCTATTTGGTAAGGTTAGGTTGATTAGATTGAAGAGGGCAAGGCTGTATAACATACAAAGAGCCCACACGCGGGAGAGAAGGATGCCTGGAACGGGGAAGTGAGAAAAGTAAAATGATGAGAGAGGTGAACGAGCGATACCTTCGGTGGTCGCATGAGTGACGGTCGTGCAACTAGGTGGAGATTAGTTACAGCTCAAGTCGTTGATGGGAAATGTACTCGCACAGCGAGCCAACGTAAGTAAAAGACACAGCTGGGAGAGAGAACGTTAAGCACTTGAGCGATTGATGACAGTCAACCTGGAAATACTAACAACTAACGACGGTGTTCAGTGTGGTGAAGAAACAAGTTTCGAGGGTAGAACTTACATCCTCCGGAAGGTGAGTCCGTGTTGAAGCTAGGGACGGGGTAAGAATGAAGGAACGGCCGGAGATATGTCGGGGATATACTAACCAATGCCGTTAAAGCTAGGAACAAGCGTCAGAGATGAAGGCGAACGAGGCGCACAACATACGCACACAAGCATAGGTATCACAACGTATCTGTTGATTAAGAAAAGGCACTTGATTATCGAGAAGCGAAGGCTATGAGAAATGTGAGTTTGTTTGGTGAGATTGAGTGGGCGGATGGGGGTTACTGACGTCCACATTCGTGTGATCTACGGAAGCAGATAGGCGGTAATCAGGTCTGAACGGAGGACGGTGGGAGTTTGCGCTTACCTCTTCTCGGAGGGTGAGCGCATAGTCATACAGGAGGGTCGTCGCGCAAGCAGCTGTGAGGAGAGTTGAGAACGTTCCAGGGTGGGGGAGGGCGGAGTTCACGAGACCTGTCACGTAGGCGACAACATAGGCCTGATTGGCCATGTCAAGATATTCTTTGGAGGGTATCTCGGACATTGCTGGGAAGGTGGAAATGAGGGAGAGGGGGGGACATGCAGTCTGGGGAAGGGGAAGAAGCAGTGAGAAGTCACACGGCTGGCGAACGACTCTATATATTGATTTCATATGTGGACCGTTAGCCGACGTACAACAGCCTACGAGTCGGCGTCGATTGTAACCCGGAAGGGTCTGTCGGAGCGGGCAGGTCGCCAGCGAACACTCACGTACGCTTATATGCCCTCTTCTGTTCGCGGGTGAGATCGTTCCTGGTGCCGTTTCTCACGAAATACTGGCACTGAGGGTGATGCATGATGATCATAGACTGATAAACTAGCGATGACCTACTGTCGCGGGTGAACACGGAGCCGAAGGGAACGGATCCGACTGGGGTAAGGGTTGATTAATGTGTGGGTAGTCAACCGAACAGTACTCATTTCGCTTGTGTCAACGCCTCGAAAGCGAGAGTGCGATAGGTAACGATTATGGGCGGTTTCAGAGACCGCCCGGGTAGACGTCATGCGCTTGGCCACTTCTCTTCCGGGAAGCCGACAAACGCTGAGAACTTACTGTATCCAGGTCATACTTGTTGGCTATCAGATTGTCGATTACCCGGCACAACCTTTATCAGAATTAGACGTCTCTTGATCTGCTTCAAGTCTATCTTACTTACTCCCCCAATCACTTCTTCCGTTTCTCCAGGCTCGTGATTATGACCCTCGTCATATCAAATATACAAACCATCTTTGTGTCTGGCACACAAGCCACTGACATGATCTCGTCCAGCATTTTCATGCGACTCGGTGGAAGACGTGACGTCCACTACACTGCCAGGAACTAGATATGCACCCTCAAGCCTCGTGGCATACTCACCTCCGAGGCGAAGTAGCAGTAAGTTGACAACAACGAACCGCGTAAGGATTTCCCCCAGTTCATGCGACCACTTCCAAATCAACGACCTGGGAGGGGCTGTTTAGCCTTCATTTCAAAGTCTTCTAGTCAGCGCATAATGAATATTCATCCGCACGACCAATGGGTCGAGTTCGTGCTCATGAGAACCATCACGCCGAAAGCAAGTCCCTCGTACATCGCGCGTACGTGGAGTCGGCCAACCGATGGGGCGTCCATGTCCAAACCGAAGTATATCGTAAAGGGATGCAGGCGAAAGAGGGAGAGCGCAGCTTTATCTCGTGGATTCATACCAGGAATCCCTGTCGCTCGCTGTTCCTGTTCCACCATTGCCACCCCAGTCAATGTTGGCGGCAACCAGTGTTCTGACCGGTCATGTGATCATTGCCTTTGCGGTGCCACTGTGAGTGTGACTGCGAGTGAGAGCGATCGTTCAATAATCCCATCTCCCGACAACCCATGGCGCCCGACCAATCCTCTACAGAACAGTCCTTTAGGGCAAATCTCTCCCAGTTCCGATGGGCCAGCGGTGTCCAGGATGATTCTCAGCCAGCTCAGACATCTAATTCGTTCGCCAGATTCTACAATGCTGTTGGCGGGGGCTATATACCTCTGAGGTCAGGCGAAAGGTCAAACGAGGAGGAAGCCTATTTTGCTCTTTCTAGATGGGACAGGTACGTATCGCTCAATTTTGTCTCCTTTTCGCCTTGCATGCGAATCATCGCCCCACGCATCTTCTAGATTGATAGGCTTTGGCGCATGCTTATTGGGAGGCGCAGTCTGCTTCTTTGTCGCATTTTTGACAGCACCGCTGATTCCAATACGACCCGCCAAATTCGCGTTGGCACTCAGGTCCGTCCAAACTCTCCCCCGTTTTGCACACCCCTCATACTTCCCTCGTCACAGCCTGGGTAGCGTCTTGGTGATGTTTGGGTTCGTTGAATACGAGATCCCAAGAGGCATTCCAACCACTTACCATGGGTACCTTCCGCAGCTTCGCAGTTTTGGTGGGACCCATAACCCACCTTAAGCATCTTCTGTCCAAAGAGCGACTACCCTTCTCCGCTGCATACATCACCAGCCTCGCCCTTACCATTTACTTCTCTGTATCAGTGAGCTGTTCTTTTAATAGGCGCCCATTTCGTAGTTGACGCGACGTTCTAGGCAAAATCGTACCTGGGCTCCTTGATCTGCGGCGTAGTACAGGTTGCCTGCCTCGTCGCATACGTGCTCGCTTATTTCCCTGGAGGAGTTACCACCCTTCGTTTCGGTGCCAGCATGCTCTTACGAGGAGCCTCTTCCATCTTACCCCGGTAATGCGCCCCCACCCCCGATAACTTTGTGTACGACTGGATATATGTGGATATTTATCTTCGTCTCATCATTCAATAACCTACTAAGATCAGGTACCGAAACTTCGGTTTACCAGCTACGACTTACGCTACATGTATACTGAGGTCCGTGAACAATGCATGGGAAAGAATGAATGGATATAATGGGAATGACAAACTCGTGGCAGTTCATGAAGAGGGCATTCGTCTGGGCTTGGTCGTTACTTAGATTTACTGAGTTTCGGAAAGGCAGAAACGGAGTGTTGGATGTCATGCGGTTCTTGGGGGCGGTCGCTGAGGCCACAATCTCGAGGAGCAATGTCTCCGCATTTGACATGAGCACTTGGGATGGTCACGGGTGAGAAAACTTGAACCAGCTCCTTTGAGAATCAGACACTTACCGGAGACCACAGTCATCGCACTCGAGGACCGGCTTCCATCCAATGCGTTTGGAGCATATGTCACATTTGGCCGTCAAAAATCCGCTACTGAAGAGGCGTTCGAATGGGTTCCATCCCGCTTCCCCGGGCGTCGATCGTCGTGGGGGCGAGATGTTTCCACTCGATCGTTTGGTACCAGGTTTTAAGAGGGTGAAACGATGCAGTGCGGAGGGAATAGATCTAATCGTAGACCCTCCCTCGGTAGCAGCGGTGGTGGAGATCGAAGAGTGTGCGGTCTGGAAAGTTGCCGCAGAGAAGGCGGAGGTTGCGATTCTCCTTCTCGTATGGCCTTCGGCCCCATCGCCTCCGTTCCCGGTGGGTCTGATCGTAAGCACGGAAGAAAGAGAAGGCAGATCATTCCCTTGATGTTCTCTGATCACTGTGGTGCTGTAATCCGATAATCCACTCTGGGTGCCTTCAACGAGCGGTTGCGCACTTTCGCCTGATTCATCTGAATGAAGGTTAACGGGCACGATGGGTTTCACCAGCTCTCTGAGCGACGAAATAACACTACTCACTGCTCCATGTGCTGGTAAGATTGACCCTGGACAGTTTTTCAACGACCTGCGCTCGCTCCTCATCAGAGTCGTCGCTTCCGTAATCTGACTTAGGGGAGTCAGCTGCAATATCCTTTCCCACTCCCACGCCGAAACTTGGTATCCTAGGGGCAGCGTTTGGTCGTTTCGAACCTGTCATGAACTTGATGGTGCCAACGTGAAGGTCGTCCGCTTCCGAGGGCCTACTCAGGACTTCTGCTTCGATCCCCCGAAGGCGATCAAGGATCACACGTGTCGTTGGACGTTGCAGCGGTTCGTTCGACAGACAATCGATGCAAAGTTGGACGAAGGCGGGGGGACAATCAGGGCTCGCAAGCTTCCGAACCTCACCTTCGTCAATGGCAAAGCTTGGTGCCGAACGCTTGAATGTGTTGTCGTCGGCAAGTTTGCGGCTAGCAATCTCGCAGAAAATGACACCGAGAGAATACACATCGGTAGGGAGGTCGAATTCGTTGCCAAGGAGGATTTCTGGAGACATGTACGAGTCTGTTCCGCAGAAGGTCAGCCGCTTGCTTTCGTCTGCGTTCCGAGCAGCGATACGCGCGAACCCGAAATCGGTGATCTTTAGTCGACCGTTCGATGTGACAAGTAGATTTTCGCCTTTGAGATCCCGATGTATGCAACGACGAGCATGGAGATAGGCAAGAGCTCGGGCTATATCCGTCGCAAAGGAGAGTCGCAGTCGCCATGGAAAGTTCTTATTTTTATCGTGAATATAGGAGCGAAGGTTCCCTGTCGTTGTTTTGGTTGTTGTCAGCGAAGGCGAGTAAACAGGGGTTAAGGATTCCACCATTTTCAATGAACTCTGACACAATAAAAATCCGGCCATCTGGGTCTGGAGCGCGAGATAGGCCGAGGTAAAGAACGACGTTAGGGTGTCTTGCCTCCCTGGAAAAGCGATGGTGAATGCAGGATCGCCCAAGGAGATCACGCGAGAGCTGACTTCATAAGTCTCCATTCCCGCTCGAAGTATTTGGCCACGTCATAGTCTGTGGACGGCAGGACTTCTTTAATTGCAACGTCAATTCCAAGGTAAGTGCCTGCGATGGGGTGAGCAGGGGGATCAGCGAGTATTAGTTTGGAGGGTTCACCTTTATAGACTTTCCCGAACGATCCAGCTCCTAGTTTCTTCCAATCGCCCTTTATGTCCTTGAGAACCGGTGGGAGAAATTAGCTTGAGGGATTATTACAACAATTGTGCTGTACCTCGAAAGGGATGACGTCGAAAGCGTCTGAGTGCATGGTTGTGGAAAGTGAGAACAAGAGGCCCAGAGTGGAAATCGTGATCGGCCTGATTGATCTCAGTCATCCACCTTTTTGCTCCCCTCCGACAGAAACGGCTCCCATCTGACGAGTATGACCGACGACCTCGAACATCGCCCGCGCCCCAGGGCGAATACTACCTCTTTTTCCGCCTTTGGATGGCGAAAACCTCCTCCTCCCCAGCCGAGCGTTCATGCGGCCACATACCAAAAGTCGACATCCGTCCAAACTCTTATCGAGGACCTAACACCACCTGCCGTACCTTCTTTGACTTTCGCTCGGTCCTTAGCCGTTCTCCTCCAAACAACTTCTCCTTGTCCATCTCTTCCCACGCTCATGCCGATATTGGGAACGCTCTGCACCGAGCATTCCCCTTCCTCCCTGCAGGCTGCGGGTTACGATATTCTTGCTGCCTATTGCGGCAACCCCGAGACAACGTTGAACTCTAGCTCAGATGTCCTCGCTTGTTTTGAGCTCTTCAATATACCATGGACCGTCGATCTTTGGGAGCCTCGGTTCAAAGCATTCGCCAACTTCAGCAATGCGATATCATACAAAGACATTTTCATATCCGACATATGCACAACGATACTAGGGTGGATAAAGTCCGCATTCGACCCAATGCTCACCCCCAGTTCTCTCCCTCTGTCAGAGACCCTTGAACGACAGCGAGGCCTCAAGGAATATTTTTCCTTCTTGTTCGGTATTCTGGCCTCGCCCGAGTTTCTGGACGGAGCTCATGAAGAAGAGGTTGTGCAAATACTTTCTGTTTTGGGCGTGAGTGTCCGCACCGCAATTCTATCACCTCGAGAAGCACCGCCCTTCTTACCCCCGGACGCGGGCTCATCCCGAGCCCATCGAAGGAACCAATCTTCTACCTCCGCTCCCGGCACCAGCTCGTCACCCATTCGTCACCCTGCGGACATTGCAGTAGAGGCTTATGCAGAGTTTTTAACAATCCATCACAAGAAACTCTCGCACGTGCACCTTTCCTCTATTATGCCAATTTTACTCCGTTCTCTCGCCTTCCACGCGAGCCCCCTTCCTCGCTTATCTGTGCATAACATTACCGATAAACTCTCCGAGATCGAGAGAAAAATCTGGGGTCTCATAGACTCCATGTTTTCCGGGCCACACGCGGGCTCCTGCACCCTTATCCTGCACCGTTCACTATCCCCGGACACGGAAAATAGTCGGGATCCTCTCCCATGCGTACAACTCTCATTTGGGGCCCACAGGGTTCTCAGGAGCCTCCTCCGTCGGTCACTCCTTGCCAGGCTCGCTCGTGCTTACATATCCAAGGCGAATTCTCAGACTTATACTCATACGGGCGCAGCTGGCTCTGTTGACCTGCCCGAGGATTTCATATCCCTGGCATGGCCGAAGGAGGATGCGTCGATGTGGGAATTCTCGAGGGTTTCACCTTTGTACTGCAAATCATTGGGTGACTGGATGGTTTGGCAGCCTGAAAATCGTTCCCTTGATCCAGCTTTATCCCCAGAGATCATCTTATCGGAGGCCGCTGGTTTGTTAATCGACGTGTTGTACGCGTTAGATGATAGGGCAGAGGAAGAAGACGACTTTGACGAAGAGGAAGTAGTGGCGGTGTCGAAAGCACTTCATCGATTGGTGCAGTATATAAGGATTTACCGGTAACTTTCTCGTGTACACGGAGGGAAACCTGTGCTTGACTACTGCCATCCAGAACCACGGAAGGTGCTCCGCATATTCTTTCGCGCTCTGCGCATCTGGATGCCCGGCCGACGATGCTACAGATAATCTCTTTCATACTGTCGCGGGACATATCCTCCCCTGTGAACTGGTTCATGCCGAGCGTCCTCCTCTCCATTGCAGATCACCTCTCAGATGAGGATTCGTCCGGGGCGGTCGCCGCGATCACGAGGCGTCACGGATTTTCTCCAACCTCGCCGGAATGGATGGAAACCTGGGACGACGTTTTGAAAAACCCGAATGTTTTTTCGGGCGCTAGGCCGTTGACATGGGCTGCGATTCTGGAGGCTATAGAGACCGTCCACTCTATCGTTAAAGATGTCCCACCGTACAGGAAGCCCTGGGTGGAATTGGTATTTAGTTTTTGGAGTACAAAGGCTCACTCCGAACTGGGTCATGGCGCTGAAGTGCTGTGGTTGATCTTAGGCGAGGAAATTTCTCTTAGGCGAATCGAGTCTCAGGGGGAAATCACGACGGACCCGGTCATGGACGAGATACTGGCGTTTTTATCAGAAATGGCCGTACACGACAAAACCCATCTCGGCGCCGAACCTCGATCTCCATCCATTGACAATACAACTCCTGCATCATCTGCTGTCCCATCCGCAAATATCCGACCGGACGCACGCATGACCCGGAGGAGCGGGGAACACACTTTGCCCTCCGTCATGTCCATCCTCACGACGTTCACAACCGGAAATTCGTCTAGGTCTCAATCGCAGAATCGGAGGGCCGGCGAGGAAGATGCTTCCGAGCCCCCAAAGGGTTCAGAGACTTTTCCCATGCGGCCTTCATCGGACACCATGACAAAATCTGTCGGGGCGACGCTCGCCTTCATCTTGGCGTTTAGCCAGCTCGCATTTTCCCCCCATCCAGTGAAAGGCCCAGATTTCGATCTATCAATTCGAATATTCCGGGTGCTACTGCAAATAGCACATTCATCGACGTGCTCGAGAGCTCGCTTGATGTCACTAAGGTTTCTTATGCGTCTCCGAGCGGACCGAGACCACAAGGTATACTTCGCCGCCTCAGGTTATGATCCGGACGGTCACATCTTAGCCATGGCCCGAATATCGAACCGAGCCAAGCCGGAAGAGGAGAGCGTAGACCCTCCTAGTGGGGAGAGGAAGGAGCGTGGGCACTCGGCGGAACAGCACCCGCAACGGCCTCGTGGTCGAGCTCTTGTGGTGGCCCGCGACCATTCCTTGTCAAAACATAACCGAAGCACCTCCCGGGCTACCGAAAGTATAATTCTGCAGCCTCTGTGGCAGGTCCCGGACGTCTTGCCAATAAGAATCCCTTTCAGTGATACACCTACCAAGGGCATTTCCTCGTACGCTCAATCACCGTCAGAAGAGGGCGGGCTCCTACCGGTTTCTGAATACCTGAACATCATCATCAATCTATTATCCGCGGAACGAGACTGGGAGGTTCTATCATTCGTCCTGTGCCACATCCCAGCACAGCTCGGTAACAAACACCTGTTTTGTGGACCTAAATGCCGCGCCCTCATAAACCAGCTTCTAAAAACACTGTGCGCCGGCATTTCTACCGGAGAACTTGGGGCGAAGATAGACCTCTGGCCAGATGGGCTTAGGCCCAGGGACGCGTATGGCTTGGCCTACCACTCCCTCTCCGTTCTCATCAGCTACAAACGCTGTTTCGACGGACAATCATTACACCACCTCGTTGAGGTCTTTCTCGATGGCTTGAGTGGATCACCCTCGGCCATCAAGTGCTGCCTCCACGCTCTCTCCTTGTCAGCATTCGAACTAAAGCCATCGATGACCAGATACTTGTCCAGGATCTTGGAGAAGTTATCCCAGATCATGTCCAACCCCACGATGTCGGTGCACATCATCGACTTCTTATCAATAGTCGGGTCGATCCAATCCTTGCACGTCAATTTTCGAGAACAGGAGTACAAAATGGTCTTTGGTGTTGCCCTCCAGTATCTCCAACAACACAATAGGCAAGATTCGACAAATCAAATACCTTGGGCGTTGTCACAACACGTCCGCATCATGTCATACTACATAATCTATGTTTGGTTCCTATCCCTCCGTTTATCCGACCGGCCTGGGCACATCCCTTTCATCTGTCGCCAATTGTTGCTGGCCAACGAAGGACGCACCTCGGTCGATCAATCGACCGAAGTCTGTTTCGACTGGCTCGCACGTTATTCGTACGCCAGCGCAGATCCACGACCCACAAATTCCATCCTCGACGAGATAATAACCAACCCCCCTGCTGCAGTAGAGACCGCGACCTCAGAGAAGACGTGGATCGTTGGCAATTCTGTTGTCACCATCCGTACCCTCTCCAGGCTTGGCTGGCTGGAGGTGGTGTCGCGCAGAGCGTCGGGTCTGACAAAGTTCCTCTGCCGAGCCGAGAACGTTCCAATCGTCGGACCTGGTGATCTTAACCCGGATATGCTCTCTGTCCCGGCTAGCTTCATGATGGAACGCCCTTGGAGCTTAGGTGGTCCCGTTCCCGAGGCGAGTACTTGCATTCATGATGATGTTCGGCCTTTGTCAATATTAGTCATCCCAGGAACAGTTAACCTTGGAGTCGGACGAAGCCAGCACCTCCCCTCCCGACCCAATCACCGGGTATGTCTGGAGTGGAACAGCCCCTTCCCAACGCCGTAAAGATGTAGCGATCGACCCTTCATATTTCCCACTCCAACTTTCCTCCTTTCCGGACAAAGACAGCCCACATTTTGGGACCTTGGTAACCGATTCACCCAAAATCAAATCTTTTACCCGCACATTGGACCGGATGCCGGTCATTGACACACACAAAGTCGGTATCATGTACGTCGCTCCCGGACAAACCACAGAGGAAGAGATTCTTCAAAATACGTACGGGTCACCCGCATATACGAGGTTTTTGGAGGGAATAGGCCGGCTGATTAATCTTCGCGGTCAAAAGGACGTCTATGCAGGCGGATTGGATCCTGATGAGGATGGAGAGTATGCCTATGCTTGGTGGGATGATAACTCCCAAGTCCTTTATCACACCGCGACCTTGATGCCAACTGACCCACAAGATAAATATTCCAACAACAAGAAACGACACATCGGGAACGACCTCGTTCGCATCGTGTGGAACGATTCCGGGCTGCCGTACAGATTCGACACCCTGGCCACCCAGTTCCAATTCGTCAACGTCGTCATAGAACCACACTCTATGGGCACCATTGCGGCTTTCTCAGACAACGTCCACGAGAACGAATACTTCAAAGTTACAGTACAAAGGGCCCCAGGGATGCCAGAGTTCTCACCCGTTGGAGAATTCAAACTTATCTCCGCCCAGGAGCTCCCTCTCCTCGTTAGGCAACTTGGCCTTCTCTCCGACTGGTTCGCATTCGTCTTCCAGACGACGGAGCGGGATACACAGCGCGTAGAGGTCATCACGAACTGGCGTTCTCGGTTGGATACCATTCAACGGTTTAAAGCTGGAGTGGGTTTTGCTCAGCCACATCGGGCAGCTGTGGCTGGTAATAGTATCTTGGAGCAGCAACCCGTCCGAGATTTTTCTAGCGCATACTAGAAGTCCTCGTGTTGGCGTACGGCAGCCGTTATTACATTGTATGGCGATGATATATTATGCAAGGATCAAGTCAAATCAATAATATCGTCCGGGGCTTGAGATTGGCCTCGGCGACGCGACCTCGCGATCAACAGAGGTGCAACCATAGGTTTTGTGCGATTTGGGACGAGCTGACCTTCGTCCGAGTCACTAGAGATTTCTATAATATCATTTGATGTTGTATCTTGGGGGCCTGAGGTAGGCCCCCGGAGCTGCGGGGGTTTGGGGGCGGGTGTGGGCCTCGTTGCTGGTCCAGGGTGGACAGGGACCTTGTAAGGAAGTTGGGGCTGCTTTTCCTTGTCGACCGTTTGTCGCGTGCTCTTTCCAGTGATCGAGGATCCACCTTTGTTGGCAGTGGTTGGGGGGGAGACCATACCGCGTTGTGAAGTATCTGTAGCGGCGAGATTATCGATAAGACTGAGAATCTTGGAACGTCCACCTGAGGTTAAGCGGTCATCTCGGTGATGTACGTCGGGCGATTTTGACGTGTGTTCTTCTGGTTTTGTGACAGGGTAGAACGTCTTGAGATTCGGCCTTGGTCGAGGCTCTCGTTTTTGTGGTTCCTCTGGATCTTCTTGGATGGTAGGGGTTCCTTCGTCTATGGCTTCTGAACGGATCATGGGTTTTGCGCGGGTACTCTTTTTAGAGGCCTTTCGCTTAGCGCCTTCTTCATAGGAGTCGACGAGGGATGGCATTGCTGTCCTCACTATAGACGCAGCAACCCACACACGAAGGTTGCTCGATGGGTCCGGCGGGGGTTTCTTGGTTCGTTTGTCGCTGTCGCTTGTGTCGTCAGATGAGCAGATATCAGCAATGAGTGGCGGGCGTATGTCTTTAATACCCGCAGTGGCGAGCGCTACAAGTCGTTCAGGGGACACTTCAAGACGGTACTCCAACAACCCATCCGTAGAATCATGGTTTCGACTTAAGCGAATCTTGAGGATGAGTTGCTGACAGATCGACGAACTACCGATTTGAAGATGAGAGAGAGATGCCGCTGTGGATGTGGCTGGTGAGGAAGATGGTGGCTGACTTTCTGATGGTTGTGCCGTTGCGGATAAGTAGGGCCCATTGGCGTTCTGCGGATCCTTCTCTAAAACTGACTCGCGCAGAAACCTGAACACTGCGGCTGGCCAGATCACGGTGCGAAAGCGTTTTATAATCACATGACGAACACCCCATTCGAAGTAGAGCTCGCAAATGTGTGCGATTCTGCCAAGGTCGAGCGGTCGCTCCCAATTTAACTTGATTCTGTGGACCTTTCCTTCTGTCTCAGAAGTGATGGGGTTTGCATATGACATGAGGATGTCGATGTCGGGGAACTCTTCAGGGATGGCCTTGGATAAAGAACCCAATTTCCGGCCCAAGATACCGCGGGAGTTGGTGCGAAGCTCTTCCGCTAAATCCTGTTTCCATGTGACCAGGAACTCTTGGAGACCTTCTCTGGAAAGGGTGCGCGCGGCAGATAACAAGCTGTCACCGAAACCACACTTCGCGAGTCCATGGGCTACTTTTGGGCCACATCCCGACAACCCAGCTTGATGATAGTCCCCACCACTCAAAAGCGCAATAAGAATGAGGCCGCCGTGTGTCAGATCGATTTCGGGTTTGCTGAACTCGCTCGCTCTGAAGATAACTGCGTGATTTCCATCATCCTTTGACGAAGAACCGGACGTAGCGTGTGGGCGGTTTCCTGACAATGAACCATTCGGGCTGGGTGGTGTCAGCAAAAGGTATCACAAAAGAAGATGACGGAACGCACTTGCGTACCACCATTTTCCCCCCAAAGACAAACGTGTCAACATCATCTGAGAGAACTGCGTCGATAACGCCAGTCCGATTTAAAAAGGCCAACTCTGCTTCTGCTTCCCCTGGAGCCTGGACATACCACAGGTTCACCAAGAGTGATATACGAGAGGAAGGCCCTTACCAGGTGCCATTCAAAACCAAAGGCTTCGATGATGTTCTTCATGCCATCCGTCAGCCAATGTGCTTTCCCAGAAATCTTCTTGTTCCGCTTTATTGAAGGGCGTTTCGGGCCGTCGAACACGAAGAGGGGTAGTAGTGGGATACCGAGTAACCTAGAACACCGGAAGAACAGAGTTCTCAACTCTGGATTCTCTCCCTCGCGTCCATATGCGGCGTGATAAAACCAGATGCTGGCATCGATACCGATGCGAAGTCCCCGGAAACCCTTAACATTGTTTTCGAAGCCATCCACGATGGCAAGATTGGCTAAGGAACGTCGCTCGCCAGCAGGGCGCAATAACTTAAGATTGTGAGCTAGGAGGCAAAGACCGGGCTGTGAACAAATCTTACATCCCATAACCCAGGAACACCCATGGTAGAAGCGGCGACGGGAGATTGGTGGCCATTAGTCACGGGCCAAGTTGGTGCACGCTACTACGCGACAAGGTCATGTGATGTAACTGTACCGGAAGCAATAACTTAGATGCATGATACAAAATCCTCAATACAACCTACAGGTAAATCAAAATCCAACCTCGCTCGCCCTCTCATAAATGCACCTGATTTACCATTTCTGTCATCTGTGAATCGATTCTCTGCTGTGTGCGTTCGGCAGCTGCGTCGTACACATAATGCACCACTGGATGCCAAAGTCTTCTTTGGCCATCTGTGGGGCTGAGGTTGAGTGACTCAGAAGAACCGGCTCGAACTTGATCGTGTCCGAAGAAGCTGTCGCCAGCATCAGAGAGGCCTGATTAGATCATCAATGATCAGTGAACGCAAAAGGAAAGTGGAGCACGTACGGTCCTCCTCCTCAATTACCCTTCTCTTTCCTAGTGCCTTCGCGCTTATCCCGATAGGGGTCACGATGTCGTAGCCATCGCTGTCGTCACCTGCTTCGGACGAGGCCTTCCGTTCGCCACTTAGGTAGCCCGAGCGAGTGGGAATATCCCCTATCGATCTTTGAGGTGACGGTGTTCTGGACCGAGGCTGGTTGGGTGAGGGAAGACGAGGACCATGGGGCGCAGGTGGGGGTGGCGCAAGGTTTTGAGTGTTACCCGTGTGTGTGGATACTGGTTGCAATTTCATGGAAGGGGTATTCCCAGGGGAAGTTCCGGATCGGTGTCCGTAAGGAGCTGGAGACAACGAACGCGAGCGGTCGGTGGCGTTCTCGAGTGAGTGCTGGTCGAAACCTATGCCTTCGTGCTACCGGGAGATTAGAGAAAAGGAGACCACGAAAAGAGTAATCGTACTCTGGTTTGCCCCTTGGTTCCGTTGCTTGGGTTCCACCGGTCAGCATCAGTCTCAACCCCGACCCTTTCCCAATCATCATACATGCGCAGGGATTCAACCAGTTCTTCGTTCGAAATCAGCAGGGCCGCAAGCAACTGTTCTTCCACTGTCAATTCAGAGGGGTCTTTACTCAAGTCGAGAACATTTGACCCCTGGTGGTCAGGAAGCTCGCCGGAAGCCACTCGGCTGTTGCGTGAACGTTCGGCACTTGAAGAAGCCCAGGGTATTTGAGCAAAGATCAGTTCCTGAGATGCTCTACATCGTGCGTAAAACTCCTGTGAGTGGTAAACACATGTACAAATACAGATCGAATCAAGCTTGCCTTGATCACAATCTCTTTTTCCTTCATTTCCTCTGGCTTTGTATAGGTAACAGCCTCTGCCAACAGTGCAGCGTTACCCCGCCCAACTTGACATTCCTGAAAAAGGCGTCGAATATCCTCGTCCAAAGGGATAATAAGGTCATTGGGGCTAGTGTTTGAGTATTTGGACTGCGGGTTGGGTTGATCCTAGGGGTGAGTAGGTGAGGCTTAGTTTGTATGGACATCAGCGCGTCGTACTTGTGAGTCTACAGAGGAGGGCGTCCTGCGTTGGACAGGGGGGTTGAACATTGCGTCATCAGGATCGAACGGGATGCCCTGGGAGCAAATGAATGGCGGTCTGGGGGAGGATACGACCGAAACTCACGTCATCCGGTTTTGACGGAGGCTTGACTTTTCTCCACAAGGCACGAAAACCTTCCCGATCATTTTCTAGGAGTTGTTTAGGCACACGTCGAGAGCTAGTTGAAGGAAAGATGGGCCTACTTGAAACGCTTGGATGGGCCGCTGCCGCTACCACGGTCAGAAGACGTTCCCGAACAACAGGAACGGTCTGGGGATTTTCCAGAACATCTTCAACAATTTCCAAAAATTTACGAGAACTGGACTGTTGAATGAACACTTGCGACGAGTTTCGAAGCATTATGGCCCAGAGCTGCCAGGCAGGTAGCCCTTCTTAGATTGAGCAAGTGTAGCAGATGGTGGAGAGTGACCTACACGAGCGGCAGACAATTGGGCTGGGGGCTCCGCGTATCTGTGAACGGACTGGTGAGTGAACCGGACCCAGTTGACCCTGCAGAAGGGGTACGGACTTGAATTCTCGCTTGAGAGCCTTGATAGCCTCTTTTGCATTTGCTTCACTAGAGGACGCCCGTTCGCAAACTTCCAGGACGAGAGCCCAGTCTTCTGAAGCAGTGGCAGTCAGATAACCTTTTGCACGGTTAGTACGGCAAGCGAGGAAGCGATTGGAGGCATCGACACACCAATCATCCTTGTCAACTCTGCCTGTCCATCCTCTTCTCGCCCCACTCTATCGCGGTTTCTACCTCTTCCGCCATCCCTTTCCCTTTCTTTACGTTCCCCAAACAGTTTCCAGTCCTTCTTGTCATCTTTGATTGAGGGCTCGTACTGACTGGCACGGTCATCCGGCGAAACGGGATGAGCGACTTCTATGTGGGGGTCTAGAGCTCTTAAAATGCCGACTGCAGCAGGTTGTTTCTTGCGCGACCATCGAGAATCGCTCTCACGTTCCGATTTCACCGACTTTGCTGGTAATGGAAGCGAGGAGAAAGATGAAGATCTAGAACCGGAAAGAGGGTATGGCTGAGGAGGGGGAAGCAGAGGATCCTCCTCGATGACACGTTTTTGCTTGTCGCGCCCAAACAATTTCCTCATGGCGGCCAAAGTTGAAGTCAACGAGAAGATGGGGGAGGTTTGCCGCTGATGGAAAAGCGCGGAAACAACACCGTCGGAGTTCAAACTCAGACATTCGAAAAGGTGATTTTGAATCCGCAGGCAAAATGTGTACCCTTGTGTATCCCGCTGACATTCAAAAGCACTAGCGACGCTGAAGGTGACCGGTGAAGCTTCCTGAGGGGGCGTGAACGTAGCACCCTCGATCGACTGGCCAGAGAACCCAACAATGCCCCTAGGTTCGTACCAAACCCACTTCCCTCGGCGAGCTTCGGCCTGCGGCCGATCCGATCGAAGATCGGATACCTCCCGCGAGGGAGGGGTTTGAAGCAAAGTGTAACTTTTGGCAGGAGTCGGGTCGTGGGAAATCGTTATTGTTATCGTCGCCCTTAGCCCCATCGTTATCCACTACAACGAGTTCTTATGAGACTAATCGCTCCCGCGTGACCCCGTGTGACATCACTGCGAGAGAAGAGTAGTATACATTGGCCATCTTGCCTTGGCGCCGACTGTGCACCCTACCAAAGCTTGAGAAAACGACAATACGTCCAAGCATCCGTCACTCGACTCCGTCGCCGACCTCAAGCATGGGTCCCACGTGCCTGAATCAAATATGCCTCATCATCTTCATGATCATATCACATTCGAGCCTCTCGCAGACCTCGAGGGATGGAAGAGGACCTTTTCCGACCCACGAACTCGCCCGGGTGTCATACCCGTTCTTTGACCGTTGTTTGTCATTTCCGCTGCGGGTGCTGAAGATGGTGGCTCGTCCATTTTCGCAATTCATCACCTGCCCCCAAAACCCTCTGCATAGAGCACAGGAACATTTCGATTTTCGAGGTTTTCGGAAGCTCCTCCCTCCGACGAACGGATTATTCCTCGCGACCCATCTAAACGACGCTGTTCGCCTTCAGGCTCGGATGATCCCCCAGATTCCCCTTCAATCGCCACAAAACGCCAAAGCTGGTGGGAGCGGGGACGGTCCCTCGTCTTCCCCTCACTCTCAACTACCAGCTTCTCTAGGAATCTGTTGGAACCCCGACTCTGGTAAGCGCGAGGTTGAGAAGACGACCCGCTACATGGAGTGTGACATTGTATTACATTTTTCATTACATTTGTCTTGTAGTCGAACGAATGATGCAACAAAAAATTGTAGTTTGATCACAAAAATTACTTACTCAACCCGGGTCATACAAAAAGTGTCACTTTGCCCCAAGCCCCTCACGCGTTCCGCGTGAGGGCTCCGGCTCCGCCGGGCCGGGCTTGCGTCGAGCCTAACAATGCCCCCAAGATTAATTCTTCCTTTGGTTTTCTAATGTCCCAATACGGGCTCTTGGCCCCTGCCGATCTAGCCTTTCAGTCCAAAACTACCTGATGCCCAGAGGAGAGTCAGTTTGGCAGGAAAGAGCGACAGCGAGAGGGACACTGTTGAAACAAGATTGGAAAAATGATTCAATCAAGGAATCCTTCCTCCCTTGGCGTGTTGTGCTATCTGATGACGGAAGATGAAAAATGATCACACCTTTGTTGGCAGCTTGCCCATACAATCATCTCCCCAGCATGAACCTCATCTTATGAGAAGTTTGGCACCTCTAGTTCACATCAACTATTTTCTTGGATTCAAGGGAATGTTTGACACTCGCAGCGCATTCACAAAGGCAACGAGTCCACTTTGTTGTGGGGACCGGCAACCCGCCTTGGGCGCGCGTTCTGATGTGAAATTCATTTTTAGTGAAGAGTACCATGGCCTGTTTTCCAGCACACCAAAGGTGAGCACATCGGACTAGATACACGGAAATAATACATGGCGTCATTGTGCACCTATCGGTGACGGGAATTTATTTAGTATGAAATACCCAGCATGAAATGTCCGTTCTGGTGGTTATAAAAGGAGTAACCTTGCTCAGCAGTCGGGGTGTTACAATCCTCGAGTTTTGCCGCATTCTGGTTCGTTGGGTGTTACACTTGACACTGTGTTTACCAACATATGGCGCATCTCACGCCAGGCCCAAGGGACGGGCTCTCTATCCCCATGGTCCCTTATACCCGGGTTACAGCCGTTGCGTTCAAGGGAGGGCTGTGGCGCAGACCCTGTCCTGTGGAGCCGCTTCACCCAGTTCGATCACTGAGATTTTGGGAAAAACCTCAAATTCCGCCGTTTGAGAAACCTTCACAAAAAATCCCGTCACCAAATCGAAGCCTAAGGTACCCCCTCACGCTACATGTTTTTTAATTGAGTGTAGTATGCAACAGTCCAGAGCAAACTGGTTTCGAAAAATGCGGGCAGAGCTGAGTGTGTGGGAATTCCGCGTGGAGCCAAAATTTGGCAGAGGGTTGCCGGTCCCCATTTGTTGCAAATTGTTGAAATTTCCATCACGTCTGTCACAGGTGGAGAGTCGGCGAGTTCAATGTCCACCTGTTGATTCCAAGATGGCAAGTCGTGAAAGCATCTTCATGTATGCATATTCACCCAAGAGAAATTACTGTATCGGCCTTTCTGCTGCTCATTATACTGTGTTATACTTGAGTCAACAAACTGTCAGGGCCACTCTACCCTTTATTGCTGTTCTCATGAAAACTGGAACAGCGGGTTTTTCCGCTATTTTTTTGATCACTCTTATACTTTTGCACCTGACCTACTCGATGTCCAGCACCTCAATGGATGCGCTCAATTTCTATAATGTCCTTCCAACTTGTTTGGCCTTCATCTCCTCAATGCTTGTAATTTTTAGCTTAGAGTGATTCTGTTGAACCGGAGGTCTGTGCCTGGCAACGGGTCAACTGGCTCCACCATGTCAAGCGAGAGCTGATGCCGGAGAGCGCTGAATAAGCGACCTGAAGGGGCAGTGTCACATCAGTGACTTGATTGATTTATATAAAATATTTATATATATTCTGGAATTTTTTCAGCCAGAAATTGCCGGTCTCGGTGGAGGGAAGCATGATCGGAACAACAGTAGTACTTATTAAAATGATTAAGACTTTGTGATGTTTTGTCTTAAAAGTGAATGATTTTTCTCATGAGTTCCTCAATGCCCCCAAGGGGGCAAATTTTACTCATAGAGTATTAATCAAAATTATGGGGGGGACTAGGACCCAGCTGACGGTGCACTGGTGTTCCCAATTAGGCAGGTGCCGATGGTGTGGATGACCCAGGAGAGTGGATTGCTTATATAATGAAAAATAGACTGTGGGAATTTCCGATCAAAATTTTCCCAAAAGGGAAATTTTGATGGCTGATATAAGCAGGTCATGTGACTGCAAAAGTGGGTTTTGGTTATGTAAGCAGGTCATGTGACCGACCAAAAAAGAAAATTTTGATGGCTTACATAAGCGGCTCAAAAATGCTTTTTGCAAAAATTACTGAAAAAGGAAAATTCCTTTTTAGGAAAGACTTTCCAAAAAAGGAATTTTTGATGGCTTACACAAGCAACTCAGAAATGATTTTGGCAAAAATTACCAAAAAAAGAAATTACCAAAAAAAGAAATTTCCTAAAAAAGAAATTATGCACTAGAAAATTCGGAAAAATGCCGGAAAAATCCTAAAAAATTCCCACAGGTCTAGAAAGTGCCCAAAATGGTAAATCAATTCCAGAAATATCCAAAAAATTGTTTTTCTGGCTGGAAAAATCAGAAAGAATTCCGAAAAAATTCCCAAAAATTCCAGAATATAGATAAATATTTTATAAAAATTATTTTAATTGTTTTGGTCCATTGAATAGCCCATAATTCCAATATTAATGTATTTTTTGCCCCAAAAATTCATAAAAATCCCAAAAAAATAAATAAAAATAGGAAAATACAAATATATCTATAATATTCATTACACCATGAAGTAAAGACCAGTTTGTGGTCATAATCCAGCCCTAAACCTAGTCCTGGACCTAACCTAACCTAACCTAGCCTAACCCTAACCCTAACCCTAACCCTAACCTAGACCTAAACCTACACCTAACCTAACCTAAACCTAACCTAACCTAACCTAACCCTAACCCTAAACCTAACCTAAACCTAACCTAAACCTAACCTAACCTAAACCTAACCTAACCTAACCTAACCTAACCTAACCTAACCCCAAACCTAACCTGCTCTAAACCCAGCCTGCCCTAAACCTAACCTAGCACCAAACCTAAACCTAAACCTAAACCTAAACCTAAACCTAACCTGCCCTAAACCTAACTCTGACCTGGCCTAGTTTGGTCTTATCTTATCTTATCTTATTTTATCTATTTTATCCTGTCTTACCTACCCTAGACCAAACCTAACCTGACATAGTCAACTTAACCTAGTCCACCACAGATCACCCAACCTAACCTAAAGTGGTCCACCTGACCCAGACTGATGCAGCTTGAGTTTATCTCTTCTAATTAGCTGTTATCTTATCTGGCCTTAATCTAAATACCCTAGCTAACCAACATTTAACCCAACCTCACCTGGCTCACCAGCAAGTAACTGGGCTACAGGAACACACCCTGAGCTGCACTATCCCATATCCTGTATCCAACTGTCACTCAAACACAAGAATTGTGGTGGACCTACAAGTTAGTGGACCCATAAGCCCACAGACCCACAAGTATAGGCTGCTCACTCAGTGGAGACATTTGTTATCCAACCTCACCCACGTACCACCCTCACCCTGGATTCTGTGCCAGACCACAACTTCACCACGGCTCAAGTTCAACCACCTGGCTAAACCCATGTACAATCAGGTCTACAAATCCATGGATCCATAACCAACAGTCTATCAACCTGACTTGCAGGTTCAGCCAGGTGGTTGAACTTGAGCCGTGGTGAAGTTGTGGTCTGGCACAGAATCCAGGGTGAGGGTGGTACGTGGGTGAGGTTGGATAACAAATGTCTCCACTGAGTGAGCAGCCTATACTTGTGGGTCTGTGGGCTTATGGGTCCACTAACTTGTAGGTCCACCACAATTCTTGTGTTTGAGTGACAGTTGGATACAGGATATGGGATAGTGCAGCTCAGGGTGTGTTCCTGTAGCCCAGTTACTTGCTGGTGAGCCAGGTGAGGTTGGGTTAAATGTTGGTTAGCTAGGGTATTTAGATTAAGGCCAGATAAGATAACAGCTAATTAGAAGAGATAAACTCAAGCTGCATCAGTCTGGGTCAGGTGGACCACTTTAGGTTAGGTTGGGTGATCTGTGGTGGACTAGGTTAAGTTGACTATGTCAGGTTAGGTTTGGTCTAGGGTAGGTAAGACAGGATAAAATAGATAAGATAAGATAAGATAAGATAAGACCAAACTAGGCCAGGTCAGAGTTAGGTTTAGGGCAGGTTAGGTTTAGGTTTAGGTTTAGGTTTAGGTTTGGTGCTAGGTTAGGTTTAGGGCAGGCTGGGTTTAGAGCAGGTTAGGTTTGGGGTTAGGTTAGGTTAGGTTAGGTTAGGTTAGGTTAGGTTAGGTTAGGTTAGGTTAGGTTAGGTTTAGGTTAGGTTTAGGTTAGGTTTAGGTTGGGTTTAGGTTAGGTTTAGGGTTAGGGTTAGGTTAGGTTAGGTTAGGTTTAGGTTAGGTTAGGTGTAGGTTTAGGTCTAGGTTAGGGTTAGGGTTAGGGTTAGGCTAGGTTAGGTTAGGTTAGGTCCAGGACTAGGTTTAGGGCTGGTTTATGACCACAAACTGGTCTTTACTTCATGGTGTAATGAATGTTATAGATATATTTGTATTTCCTATTTTTATTTATTTTTTTGGGATTTTTATGAATTTCTTGGGCAAAAAATACATTAATATTGGAATTATGGGCTATTCAATGGACCAAAAACATTTTTTTTTAAATAATAAAATATTTATCTATATTCTGGAATTTTTGGGAATTTTTTCGGATTTTTTCCTGATTTTTCCAGCCAGAAAAACAATTTTTTGGATATTTCTGGAATTGATTTACAATTTTGGGCACTTTCTAAACCTGTGGGAATTTTTTCGGTATTTTTTAGGATTTTTCTGGCATTTTTCCGAATTTTCTAGCGCATAATTTCCTTTTTGGGAAATTTCCTTTTTTGGTAATTTTTGCCAAAATCATTTCTAAGTTGCTTATGTAAGCTATCAAAATTTCCTTTTTTAGAAAGTCTTTCCTAAAAAGGGAATTTCCTTTTTGGGATTTTTTGTCAAAATCATTTTTGAGTCACTTATGTAAGCCATCAAAATTTCCTTTTTTGGTAATCCATCAAATATTTCCTAAAAAGGAAATTCCTTTTTAGGAAAGACCCCTTCAGACACATTTTTGAGACGCTTATGTAAGCCATCAAAACCTTTCTTTTTTGGTCGGTCACATGACCTGCTTACATAACCAAAACCCACTTTTTCCAGTCACATGACCTGCTTATATCAGCCATCAAAATTTCTCTTTTGGGAAAATTTTGATCGGAAATTCCCACAGTCTATTTTTCATTATATAAGCAATCCACTCTCCCGGGTCATCCACACCATCGGCACCTGCCTAATTGGGAACACCAGTGCCTGGTCAGCTGGGTCCTAGTCCCCCCCATAATTTTGATTAATACTCTATGAGTAAAATTTGCCCCCTTGGGGGCATTGAGGAACTCATGAGAAAAATCATTCACTTTTAAGACAAAACATCACAAAGTCTTAATCATTTTAATAAGTACTACTGCGTCTCCGGCGACAGCGAGCCAACGCCAAAGCCGACGAACGACCTGACGAAACAGCAGAAACGACCTCGCCTGGTTGAGGCTCTTCACAAGGCAGCGACTTCCACCAACCCCGAATCCCTGGCTCTCATGTTCAATGAACTCCAGCTTCCCCGCCTGAAGCCCTCCCCGCTACGCCCAGATTGCGATCTACGAGATTGGTTGAAAACCTGGACCCCACTCAACTCCTGCATCACTCTGGACGACAACGGATCCCCTACCAACTTGCCCGATGAAGACCTCCGAAGAGTCAAGGAGGCTCTCAAGGAGGCGTACGCCCCTGGCACCCGAAACGTCTATGGCACCGGCTTATTCGCCTTCCACTTCTTCTGTGACTTGAGGGACATCAGCGAAGACCATCGCGCGCCCGTCAACCCGAACGTTCTCGCCTCCTTTATCGCTTTCCTCATCGGGACCTATGGCGGAGGAGCGATCAAAAACTACGTATACGGAGTCCAAGCGTGGCACATCATACATGGGGTCAAGTGGAAGGTCAACGACATCGAAATAAAGACTTTGTTCGAAGCAGGCAACAAACTGACACCCCAGGAGTCAAAAAGGAAGGAGAAAAAACCCTGGACCTTGAAGTACCTCGAGGATATCTGTGAGGCCCTCGTCCCCAGTGACCCAAAGGACGCCGCCATTCTAGCATGCCTTACCACAGCGTTTTGGGGTACGGCGAGGCTCGGGGAAGTTACCGTACCCAGACTCGACGCCTTCAAGTCATCTTGACATGTCAAAGTGTCAGTCGTTAAGATCACCGAGCGTGACCGAAACCTCCTCGAACAGACCAGCATCTTTATCCCATGGACGAAGGCTGCCAAGGAGAAGGGCGAGGAAATCTTTTGGGCGAGGCAAGAAGGGACCTCCGATCTGCTGTCCGCTTTGAAAAACCACCTAAGGGTCAACAATCCCCCTTCCAACGGACACCTCTTCGCCCATAAGCACCAGAAAAGTATGAGACCCATGACGCGGGCCATCTTCCTCACCCGGATCAACAAGATCATCTCCGACAAGAACCTGCCGAAGCTAACGGGTCACGGAATATGAGTCGGTTCCACCCTCGAGTACCTCCTGCGAGGTGTTTCCTTTGACGTCATGAAGGCCAAAGGAAGATGGAAAAGCGACGCCTTCCGCTCTTACCTGTGAAAGCACGCTCAAATCATGGCGCCATACATTCAGGCAAACCCCATGGCCTACGAAGATTTCGTCCACCACGCAATGCTGCCCGTTCGTTGAGTGAGTAACGGAGATCCGCCAACTAAAACTCGGGCATTAAGTCACCCACTGACTTATGCGTCGACAGGTCTCCTATCCTGTGGGTAACGCAGCTGGCCTCCAACGCCTGATTCCCTCGGCCTGAAAGCCCTGCGGGCTTTTGCCCAGTTATCTCACTCTACTTCAACTATGTACCTAACCAATAAAAATACTCATTTTGATTGCGCAACACTAATCATGAGAGAGACAAGCTAAGAACCCATTTTTGGGATATTTCTGGAATTAATTTACTATGTTAGGCACTTTCTAGAGCCATGGGAATTTTTTCGGTATTTTTTAGGATTTTTCGGAGCTTTTTAGCATATAATTTCCTTTTTTGGTAATTTTTGTCAAATGCATTTTTGAGTTGCTTCTGTAAGCCATCAAATATTTCCTAAAAAGGAAATTCTTTTTTAGGAAAGACCCCTCCAAAAGCATTTTTAAGATGCTTATGTAAGCCATCAAAACTTTCTTTTTTTGGACAGTCACATGACCTGATTACATAAGTAACATCCACTTTTTTCAGTCACATGACCTGCTTATGTCAGCCATCAAAATTTCTTTTTTGGGATATTTTTCGGAATTTAAAAAAAATATTATATAAGCAATCCACTCCCCTGGGTCATCCACATTGTCGGCACCTGCCTAATTGTGAACACCAGTGCCCGGTCAGCTGGGTCCCAGCCTCCCCTATAAAAGTTTTAGAAATTCCATGAGCAAAATCTCCCCCTCAGAGCAATCAAAAAATAATAAGAAAAAACACTTAAAATTGTGTCATAGTCTCACAAATTTTTAAAGAATCTAATAAGGACTACTGTTATCCTATCCACTTCTATGTTCCGCTCACTTTGTTCTGGTCTACGGACTATCCCTCCTTATTTCTGCTTCATTTATTTGTTCCCTCTTCCTATCCACACAACTTTACTCTTTCATTTGGACTTGACTATCAAACACTTTCTATATCCACAAAAGCACTTTTTCTAGTTAGATTTCCTCTTGTTTCACACTCTCTATATTCTGACTCTTTCCTCTTTCTCGCTATTCCTTTCTCTTGGCCTCCTGAGTTTCTATCAGAGGTCCCAAGGAGACTCTTCATTCGCCTCAAGACAACCGAGGGCAGTTACTCTTTGAAGTCCCATGGAGATGTTGTGACTGTATTTCGGACAATATCTGGAATCGCAACCTTCTCTTGACTATTGACAACCACTGCGTGAGGTCTAGACACTGGGGGCAGGGGCACCTGGAATTGGTGATTACATCTTGATTACATGGTGAGTTCATGTGCACTTTTCAATAATTGTAATCGCCGATTCCAGGTTGATTACATTTCAAATGTTACCTTGACATGTAATTCAACTGTTGCCACCAACTCCATTTGAAATTTCCTCAAAATTTTCCCAAGCAATGTTTCCTGAATGTGCCCAGTGGGTACATTGTGAAAACATCTCATGTTTTTGAATGCATTTAGATTTCATCTCGGACGATTGAAGAACATGCTGATTACATTCCAGAAACATTTGTTGAGAACATTTCAAATGGAATTGGTAGACGTTGGTTGGATTACGTGTCAAGGTAACATTTGGAATGTAATCAACCTGGGATCAGCAATTACAATTATTGGAAAGTGCACATGAACTCACCATGTAATCAAGATGTAATCACTGATTCCAGGTGCCCCTGCCCCCAGTGAGAAAACGTCCCTCAGCATTCTCGACTGTCCCAACAAGGATTCACCTGTCCCTTCACCTTGCCACACTTCTGTCAGGGTTGAAGGCCTGCTTACTGTTTGTGGGGTGCTAGAGGATTAGCAGGATAAGGGGTATCTGGGCAAGCTTTGAGGAAGGGAGTTCCTGGAGTAGAAACAAGAGGTGGAGGGATGTCAAGAGCGAGTGGTGACTCAAATTGATAGGGATGGATGGGAGAGTTGTAATCCTGACAGAATTCAACTAGATGTTGAATGAACGGTTTGAAGTCTTGATTGCTGAGTCATTCAAAGCTGTTGAGATATTCTATGACAGTGAAGGGTAAGTCAGTTGGTATATCCCACTAGAGAACTATGATTGCTGGACAATGTGTGTGGACGTTGGTGGTAAGGTGAATTCGAGGAGTGGGAAAATAGAAGGCTGGACTGATACTGAAGTAGACAGTGGCTAGCACGCTCTCAGTGAAATCAGATTTCCAGAGGAACTGATGATCAGCTCCAAGTAGGAATGGGGGAGTGGTAACTCTGGCGTCAAGAGCAGCAAAGGGTCGGTAATATGGGTGATGAGCCAATAGACCAGAGGTCCTATTAAGCTGGAGGCTTCTGATGAGTTTATACTCCCAGATGGAACGCCGAGCGTCAGGTATAGTTGGACATTGGATGGGACTAGTAGAGGGGAAAGGGTTAGGGGCGCTGAACATACACTGGCAGGAGAATTCCTGCTTGAATGAGTCAGATAAAGAGTAAGGCGTGAGGAGAATTCCTCAGCTTACTTTGTTTATTGAGTAGTTGGTAGGAGAGTACGAAAGAGATTGAGAATGGGGAAAAGAAAGGAGCGAACGCTCTTCCTTATATACCCAATCTCTTACATGCTTAGTATTTGTACAATGAGTCAAACGAGAGTCAACATGGTCTGTGCGTAGTTTAGGGTAGGGCGAATGAGTCAGAGGAGTGGGACTTAGGACGACTGATGGTAAATACAAATAGGGGAACAATAGGGAATGAGTCGATAGGAGCACAATGGGGATTTCTCGTGTTTTACGGTAGTAATAGAAGCACAATGGGGATTTCTCAGGTTTCACGGTAGTAGTAGAAGGACAATGGGGATTTCTCCTGATCGGTGGGGATTTCTCAGGATTGATGGGATCGTGATTGGGGCTGAGGGTTCGTTTATCCCCTTTTGGATAACAATGAATAATGGCTTATTGTCGTTACCTCTTTGAGTGTCCCATTGATCTGAGCGTATTTAGCCTGTGGGGTTCCTTGGTCTTTTCCTCCTCATCATCTCTTTTCCACTCCCACCAATCTACAGTAACTCCCTTCTCACAAACAACCTTTTATCACTATGTCTCTCAACGCTGCTGCCACCCCCTTTGTTTCCACTTCTCCTTATGAGGCCGACACCCCCTATGACGTTGAACAACTCTTGTATGACACCCTGGCCAACATCACCTTTGATAATCAGGTCGCTCAGGAGTTCCTCACTACTCACAACGCTCCTCCCCACTTTTCGGATCAAGCTGGGTACGATGATCCCAATTGAACAGTCATGCGTCATCCCAGTGTTTCTCCTTTGGTGGATGCTATGGAGAGAGAAAGGGAGGATAGGATCGCTAAGTTAGAAAAGCGATTAGACCTGATGTACGTGATGTCACACACATGTGACATATTGAAGAAAATCACAAAGGATCTACGTTACAAACGCACTTCTGGTCGAAAGGGCAACAATGAGCGAAATGAAAGGGATTGTATACACTCTGAGAGCAATACAAATACTCCCTCGTTACTGGATCTTGCCAGCAATCTCGACAACCCAACACGTCATGCTGGAATCCCTCATGCATCTCCTGTCTCACATCCACCAAACCCTCACTCACTAATTCGAACTCATACTTGTCCTGAAGACTCGCCACTTCCAACTTCAGCCGCATGCGAACTTGACGAGCCTTGTTCAACGGGTGACACTGCTGTCCAGAACGAGTCATCAGACTCTTGCGGGTCTTCTTTGAGGTCCTCTCCACCATCTGAGGAACTGGGGCAGGACTCCAGGGAGGGGATAGAGGGAGAGGAACACCCTGATCCTGGAGGAGTCGGAGGGATGATGGGGGAGGACTTAGGGGGGTTGGTGCAGTAAGAACCGTGGCATTAGTGTCCAAAGTATCTGAAGAGAGATGCCTGGAAAGGCCCCCAATGTTCCAAGGCAAAGTGAGAAAAGTCGCTGTTAAGACTATTAACAACCACGTACAGCAGATCCAAATGCTTCTCTAGTTTGGCAATCCTATTCTCCCTTTCTCTCTCCATAGCGTTCACCAAAGGAGAAACGCCGGGACAGCGCATGACTGTTCGGTTGGGATCATCGTACCCAGCTTGATCCCAAAAGTGAGGGGGGGCGTTGTAAGCGGTAAGAAACTCTTGAGCGACCTGATTATTGAAGGCGATGTTGGCCAGGGTGTCGTACAGGTGTTTTTCAACATCGTAAGGGGTGTCGGCCTCGTAAGGAGAGGCGGAAACAAAGGGGGTGGTGGCAGCATTGAGAGATATAATAGAAAAGGGTTGTTTGTGAGAGGGGAAGTTACTGCAGATTGGGAGGAGTGGAGAAGAGACAACGAAGGGAAAGGACCAAGAAATCCCACAGATTAAATATGCCCAAATCAATGGGACACGCAAAAGGGTAACAACAATACACCATTACTCATTATTGTCCCAAAGGAGATAGACGAACCCTCAGCCCCAATCGCTCCCATCAAACTCTGGGAAATCCCCATCACTCTTCTAATGCTACCATGAAACTTGAGAAATCCCCACCGATCATGAGAAATCCCTATTGTCCTTCTATTACCACTGTCAGGCCGACGCGACCTCTACAGTTCAATAGCACTCTTGCTATCCAAATCTATCACACGCAGGGGTCAAACACACAGTTATAACCCTGTTGCAAAGCCCAGGGATATCAGAAGTCTCTTCACAGACTAGATTGGAGAAGAGGAGAAAAAAGGAGACAAGGGTCTTCAGGCACTCTTGCTCTAAGCACACAGCAGTAGAGGTCACGGAGAGTCTGATGATAACAAATCTAAGGAGTACAGGCTAAACTACTCTGAGTATATATACTACTTAGATTTGTGACGTGACAGTGACATGTAACTACCCTAAAGATACAAACACAGACAAACATGGTCCGTGCGCAGCACTGCATGGTCTGTGCGTTACGTGGTGACTAATGCTACAAATTATCAGCTGATAAACGAAAGTGTGGCGGCCAATAGCAATTTGAGAGCATTACAAAGCAGTTACAAAGCATGACGTAGCCTGGGAATGTTCGGAAGGAATGTGGATATGACTGACTAACAGCCAATGGCAAAAGGGGAGCATATGACTAAGAAATAGGGGCATATGATGTCATGTGGGTCATGCGCAGTAAACAATAGAAATGATGACTCAACTCCTGAGTCGTGGAAAGGGCGTGGCATTTGGTATATAACCAAAGGGGGTTGGGTGACTGGTCTTCCAACAAACCCACCTTTGTTACACAGCCAACATGCCTCATGCTTCTACTCGCAACCCCACTCGTCGCTCTTCTTCTTACTCTCCTGTTCAGGAGAACAATTACAACATCGACCGCTTCTCCCATGCTCGTCGTGATCCATCCCGCCCTTATCCTACTTTGGGAGCCGTTATGGACCGGACCGCCACCGCCGACCCTAATGAGGGGTTCTCTGATTTAGGTGGGGGCCCTGCTTGCGTATTCCGGTTTAGGAAACCAAGCTAACTCCTTTTAGGTTTCAGGGATTTCCTCCAAGCCGCTCGTAGGGTGTCTCGGCGCAAGTTGGCGCGTATCGAGACCAACCCATATGCGAGCGAACTCCTCAATAGGGGTGTTGAGTTCATGACAGAGTCCAACGAGACCTTCAACTCCGTGTTGGAGGCCAGCGTTCTCCATACGGGGAACGTTGGGTCCATGTTAATGGATGAAGTGGCTCACGTCAACGAGCGCATCGATGGTCGTCGTGAGGAGATCGAGGCTTTGGAGAACTGGAAGGAGGATATGCAGGGGGTTATTCATGGACAAGAAGATAACGTTGTTCGGCAGGGGGCCGATATTGATTTGCTTAAGGTAAATGTGGGGTCGGGAGATAATTGACTTCTCTAACCCAACATTTCCTTTAGGGAGAGGTGACTACTCTCAAAAACTTGGTCCGGGCTTTGGTTACTAAAACCGGAGAGTTGGAGGACGATAAGGTAAGGGATAGGGGTTGAAGATAGTTGATCTCTTCTAACCCTATTCCTTTAGGTTCGCCTTACTCGTCGCGTCTCCGAGTTGACTGGGGAGGTCCGGGATCTCCAGAGGAGGTGTAACGAACCGGAGGTCCGAGTCGAAGAAGAGGAGGTGGAAGTTCCGTATCGGGCCGGGTCACCGATAATTCCCAATCGGGCCGAGTCGCCGCCCGCTCGTCTGTTGGTCCGTCACGAGAACAGGTTGGTTCCCATTGATGATGAGGTCATTGAAATCGGGAGCGACGAGTTCTACCAGAACGTAGGAGTTGTCCGTAGGGACACTCCTCGTCCTGAGTTTGTTTCTACTCCTTGGGGTAGTTGCCGTCAATGGCCTGCTCTGGAGTATGATCCGTACGCCGAGTTCGTTCCTGATAGTGAACCAAACTCTGATACGGAGCTTCCAGATTATGATGACTTGTCGGATGTGGACCCGAACGAGATCCGGGAACAGAATTGGTTGAACGAGGAGTTGGTGAGATCGGCATTGGAAGTAGTACAAAGGATCCGAAGAGATATTGATTAGATAACTCTTTTGTACTGTTGGCTTCCAATGAATCTTCTTTCTATTTTATTGCGCGTGATCCATGAGTCGTAAAACATAATGGTTTTCATAAGTCCAATCCAAGGGTCAGATTAATAAACCGGTTGACTTCTGCGAGAGGTCAGCGCGCGTCGCTTATTAACACATCCCTTGTTGTCGGTAGCCTGAATATCTACTAGTTGTCCAGGGGCAACGGAGGGCCAGGTAGGGGGGATCTTCGTATGAAGGTCCGCCGGTACATGTTCACGTATTATACCTCGGGTCTTCTGGGGTATCTTGACTAGTAGCACGTTCCACGTATTGGACTTCGAGTCGTTAAGCATAGGGCATACTGCATAATAAACAGTTTACCGCCGTGTTTAGGGCAGGGCACCAACTGACTTAGTGGTGATGAGGCGTTAAATAAAGGAAATGAAAGGGGGTAAACGGCGAAATCATCACAACCACCATGAAACACAAGAAATCCCCATTGTATCACTATTGACTCATACCTTATTGTTCCCCTATTTTGTATCGCACCACCAGTCGTCCTAAGTCCTGCTTCGTTGACTCATTCACCCTGCCCTAAACTACGCACAGATTATGTTGACTCTTGTTTGACTCATTGTACGATTACTAAGCCTGTAGAGGATTGGGTATATAAGGAAGAGCGTTCGCTCCTTCTTTTCCCCATTCTCAATCTCTTCTGTACTCTCCTACCAACTGCTCCAATAAACAAAGTAAGCTGAGGATTTCTCCTCATGACTTATTCTTCATCTGACTCATTCAAAGCAGGAATTCTCCTGCTAGTGTATGTTCAGCGCTCCTGACCCATTCCCTTCTACCAGTCCTATCCAATGTCCGGTTATACCCGATGCCCGACGCTCCATCTGGGAGTATAAGCTCATCAGGAGCCTTCAGTTTAATAGAACCTCTGGCCTATTAGCTCACCACCCCTATTATCGTCCATTTGCCGCTCTCAACACCGGAGTTACCACTCCTCCATTCTTACTTGGAGCTGATCATCAATTCCTTTGGAAGTCTGACTTGACTGAAAGCGTGCTGGCCACTGTTTACTTCAGTATTAGTCCAGCCTTTTACTTCCCCACTCCCCAAATTCATCTTACCACCAACGTTCACACCCATTGTCCCGCTATCATCGTTCTCTGGTGGGACGTACCAACTGACTTACCTTTTGCTGTCATAGAGTATCTTAACAGCTTCGAAAGACTCAGTGATCAAGACTTTGAGCCCTTCATTCAACACCTAGTTGAGTTCTGTCAAGACTACAACTCCCCCATCCACCCTTATCAATTCGAGTCACCACTCGCTCTTGATATTCCTCCTCCGCTTGTTTCTACTCCAGGAACCCCCTTCATCAAAACCCGTCCAGATACACCTTACCCTGCTAATCCTCTAACGCCCCACAAACAGTAAGCAGGCCTTCAACCCTGACACGTGATTGTCAATAGCCTTAACAACGACTTTTCTCATTTTGCCTTGGAACATTGGGGACCTTTCCAGGCATCTCTCTTCTGGTATTTCAGTCACCAGTGCCGAGGTGCCTACTGCACCGACCCCCCTCAGTCCTCCCCCATCATCCTCCGACTCCGCCAGGATCAGGACGTTCCTCTCCCTCTATCCCCTCCCTGGAGTCCTGCTCCTGTTTTTCAGATGGTGGAGAGGACCTCAAAGAGAAGTCGCAAGAGTCCAATGACTCATTCTGGACAGCGGTGTCACCCGTCGAGCAAGGCCTGCCAGGTTCGCATGCAGTTGAAGTTGGAGGTGGTGAGTCTGCAGGACAAGTATGGATTCGATCTAGTGAGTGAAGGACTAGGTCAAGTGAGGAGGGATATGTTTGAGGGCTTGGAGCATGATGTTCTGGGATGTCGGGACTGCTGGGTGGATCCAACTTCGAGAGAGTATTCCTACTGTCCTCAGTCCATTTATAATCCGTTCCATTTTGCTCACTGTTGCCCAATGGACCAGGACTTTGTTTGTAGGGTAGATCCTTTCCTCCTCGTCTAGTCTGTTTGTTTTGTTTTGTACTATTACTACAAATGAGACCAATGTCTTGAATAACCTGTGTGATTTTCTGCAAAATGTCACGTGTTCGTGACAACTTCCCTCTGTCCCTATTTCCTCTTGCAACTTCCTGATGTTTTCCCTCTTGACCCGTGACCTTAGACCTGCAACCTGCAACCTGCGCCCCTCAACCCCAGACCTGCGACCTGCGTTCTCCAGTAGATAGCTTCCCTTGGACTTTGTTTCTCTTGTTCTCCCTCTCGACCATGTCCTGATCAGTCCCAATCATGTCCCAACTATTTCCCAACTCTTCAGCACACCTCTTATTTTTAATCTTCCTTTTCCTATCTCCATTCTCCATGTCCCGATCACATCTTGATCGATTGTGCCTCTCTCAACTCCAGACCTCCCTCTAGTTCATTTTTCAACCACATTCCTTTCCCTCATTGTTCCATTCAATCCCTCATCCCTCCTATGTCATAGACACATCATTAGGTCTCTTTGACATCATTTTGGTTTGTTCCCTTTGTTCCCTTTGTTCTCAGATTCCCCAGCATCATATATAAAGGCCCCTGTATTCAATAGACTGAACAATAAATCAGTAGCATTCCCTCTCTCTCTTTCTCTCTCTCTCCCACTCTCCGAGGCCTAGCAGCGTTGCTACAGTTCTCCCTTTGGTTCCCTCATTGTCTCGCTCTCATTTTTGTCATCCCTCTAGTCTCTTGTGTCCTGCTGGTGTCCCACTTTTTGGCTCTCTTATCCTGATGTTTCCCAACGTCTCCCTTAGTCTATTATTGGTAGTTTCATTTCCTGACTTTTCTGTTGTCTTTCATTCCTTTTTCCCATTTGTATCCCAACTTTAGCTCTCACCTTTTGTTTGTCTCCTGCAGACTCCCTAGAGGCTCACCCCTCTGAACCAAAGACCCGACCTTCTGACTGCCATCTTTGCCCTTTTGGACTCCAAAGGCTTAGAGGCTAGTTCAACGGTTGATGAGGTGTTTGTACTGAAACAAAGCTGGTGAGACAACAAACATTGGTGAATTGATAAGTTGTACCCGGACGAAGCAGGAATCCCGCTTTGATGACACTGAGGACAAGCCCCTACTTACTGACCAGGTACTTTTTGAATACATTGTAGTTCCATGTCCAATGTACTAACACTTTGCTGGGCAAGAACAAGTTGAGTTCTTTCAGAATGTATTGAGCAATGTAATTACTACTTCCCAGCTCAGTCCACTGTGGAAACATTCAAAAAGTACTGAATTGTCAGCATGCTGTATTTTATTTTATTTTGAACCATTTTTCACACCCAACTTTCGCTCACTTTCCTTACCTTTCCATCTTATCTTATCAATCCCCCTTATCACAATTCACACGTCATCACAAAAGGACAAAGACAACGCACAATGGTATTACAGGCAGAGCGACCACGATGAAGACACAAGAAGAACAGCCGACAGAGTTGAATCCACATGGACTCTATGGACAAGGACTGAGGCATAAGACCCCAGCCGTCAGGACCTGCTCAACTGAGACTCCCTAGCAATAACAGCCTCATCCTCCTCCTCCGTCCCCTCCAAGGCATTCTCAAAAGCTTCCTCATCAACCATCTCAACAACCCAAGCTTCCTCCAGACAATGAGCGACGGCCAGCTGAACTTCAGTGCGAAGGCAGCTCCTTGCTGAATCGACCAAGGTCTGGTCCTGACTCCGAGTCCTCTGCACTGACCATTCCTCCATCCTCTCGGTCAGCTGAGTCACCAACCTCACGGCCTCTGCTGCATGCTGGACTGACGAGAGTGTCAGGCTCGTCAAGTCATTCACGTCTACGGACTCCAAAGGGATCAGCTCGCCGTGATCCAACCAACACTGCAACATTGTCGCATCCGAATAAGAAGGTGGATCACTTGAGGACTCCTCCAAAGAGGATGTTGGGATTGCTTGGCTGGATTTGATGGGCTGGATGACAAGCACTGTTGTAAGGGACCCATTGATGAGCACGGATGGAACACTGTCCACGCACCGGAGAGACCATTGGAGGAGGGACAGGAACAGCCACCTTGTTCTCTTCCTCATACTCCAACTTGGGCAAACTGCTGGCTGGGTTGACCATTGTCTCCTCAGATGTCTCGTGGACAACCTCTTCTCACTGGGGGCAAGGGGTGGTGTTCCGGTCCAGAACATTGCAAGTTCATTGCAAGGAAATGGACGATGTACCTGGCAAAAACCGACCCAGAACATCGCAAATGTCAGGGTTGTAGGCCTGCTTACTGTTTGTGGGGCGCTAGAGGATTAGCGGAGGGATGTGGGGTGTCGGGTCGAGTTTTGAAGGGGGTTCCGGGCGTAGAGGTGAGAGGAGGAGGGATATCAAGCGAGAGTGGTGACTCTGTCTGATAAGGATGGACGGGCGAGTTATAGTCCTGGCAAAACTGGTTCAATTGCTGAACGAACGGCTCGAAGTCTTGACCGCTGAGTTGTTCGAAGTGAACGAGATACTCTATAATCGAATAAGGTAGTTCAGTTGGGATGTCCCACCAAAGGACGATGAGAGCGGGGGAGTGAGTGTGAACGTTGGTGGTTAAATGGATTTTGGGAGAAGGGAAGTAAAAGGCAGGGCTAACACTGAAATAGACCGTTGCTAGGGTACTCTCAGTGAGGTCTGAGTTCCAAAGGAACTGATGGTCTGCGCCTAGAAGGAAAGGAGGAGTAGTGACTCCGGCGTCGAGAGCTGCAAAGGGGCGATAGTAAGGGAAATGGGTGAGTAAACCGGCAGTTCGGTTTACTTGAAGACTTCTGACGAGTTTATACTCCCAGATAGATCTCCTAGCGTCAGGGACAACTGGTCGTTGAACGGGACTTGTAGAGGGGAAAGGATTAGGGGCGCTGAACATACACTGGCAGGAGGATTCCTGCTAAACGAGTTAGAAAGGGGTAAGACGTGAGGAGAATTCCTCAGCTTACTTGTATTCAGGTTGTGGGTAAAGGAGTACAGAAGAGATTGAGAATGGGGAAAAGAAGGAGCGAACGCTCTTCCTTATATACCCAATCCTCTACAGGAGTCATTATTCTACAACGAGCCAAACAGGGATCAACATGGTCTGTGCGTAGTTTAGGGTAGGGTAGATGAGTCAGAATGAGGGGACTTAGGACGACAGATAGTAATTACTCATACGGGAACAATAGGGGCACGAGTCGATAGAAGCATTCGGGGATTTCTCGTGTTTCGTGGTAGCAATAGAAGCGAGGTGGGGATTTCCCGTGATTGATGGGGATTTCTCTGGATCAATGGTAGCAATAGCAGCGTGGTGGGGATTTCCCATGATCGATGGGGATTTCTCTGAGTTTGATGGGATTGCGATCAGGGTTAAGGGTTTGTTTCTCCTAATTCGGACTTTAATGGATAATGGGTTATTGTTTTCTCTTTCCAGTTTGCCTTTGAGTCAGGATGTATTTAAGTCAGGGGGATTAATGATCGTTCCCTCCATCGCCTCTTTTCCACTCCCACCAATCAACCACTACCTTCCTCTTAAACATCCGTTACTACTATGTCTGCCTTCGCCGCCAACAACGTTGTTCTCAACGCTGCCGCCACCCCTTTCACCCCGTCCTTCGAGACCAATGCTCCCTACGACGTGGAGCAACATTTGTATGACTCCCCTGCCAACATCGCCCATGACAACCAGGTTGCCATAAATTTCCTCACCGCTCATAACGCTCCCGCCAAGTTCTGGGAGCAAGCTGGGTACAAAAACCCTAGACTCTCTAGGCCTGTGGTTCAGGCTCAACACCCTGGAGCCGTTCTGTTATTGGACACCATGGAGAGGGAGAGGGAGGATAGGATTGCGAAATTGGAGAAGCGGGTGGACCTCATGTACGTCATCATGAACAGTTTGAATGATGACTTCTCTCACTTTGCTTTGGAACATTGGGGACCTTTCCAAGCATCTCTCTTCCGATATTTCGGACACCAGTGTCGCGGGGCTTATTGCACCGACCCCCCTTGCAAGTCCCCAGTCGTCCCTTCGCCACCGCCAGGATCAGGGCATTCCTCTTCCTCCATCCCCTCCCTGGAGTCCTGCCCCAGTTCGCCAGATGGTGGAGAGGTCCCAGAAGAAGAAGACCCGCAAGAGTCCGATGACTCGTTCTGGTCAACGTTGTCGTCCCTCCGACAAGTCACGTCAGGTGAGGATGAAGTTGAAGGTGGAAGTGGCGGGTCTCCAAGACCGCTATGGGTTCGCCTTAGTGAGCGCAGCCTTGTCGGACGTGAAGCGGGAGATGTATGATAGTCTATCTCATGATGTGTTGGGGTGTAGGGAGTGTTGGCAGGATCCGGTGACGCGCGAGTGGGCTTACTGTCCTGAGAGTGTTCACAACCCTCACCACTTCGCTCATCGTTGCCCTCTTCCTCAGAACTGTTCATGTGATATCGACCCGTTTGTTCTTGTCTGAGTTTGTAGTTCTTTTTAGCCACTCTTGTACTATTATTACTGCGAATGAGACCAATGTCTTGGATTACTTGTGAGATCTTGGCTACTATGTCACGCGTTCGTGACAGCAAAGACATTCTGAATTTTCCAGGCCAATTTCTTTGCAGTGTTCTGGGACAGAAAATGGTCAGTACATTCACAGTGTTCCAGTAATGTTCCCACTAGGTAATCCATGGGTACATTCAGAATCTCCCCAAAGAAAGTAACCTTGATGTCGATGATTGGCGCATTTACAATGTTCCTGGTCAGGAAAATTCAAAATGCGGCCAAACAATGTGTTTGCAGTGTTCCAGGGTGGTACATCCAGAATGTACTGGTGCCGTTGACTGCAATGTACTGAGTTTTGCAAACATCAGGAACACTGCAGGAACACTGCAAGGAAACTGGAAAAACTGGGAACATTTTGAATGAACTTGTGATGTTCCCAGTTTTTCCAGTTTTCTTGCAGTGTTCCTGACGTTTGCCGAACTCAGTACATCACAGTTGACAGTACCAGTACATTCTGGACGTACCACACTGGAACACTGCAAAAACACTGTTTGGGTGCATTTTGAATTTTCCTGTCCAGGAAAATTGTAAATGTACCCATGGGTTACCTAATGGGAACATCACCGAAACATTGTGAATGTACTGACCATTTTCTGTCCCAGAACACTGCAAAGAAATTGGCCTGGAAAATTCAGAATGTCTTTGCGATGTTCTGGGTCGGTTTTTGCCAGGTACATCGTCCATTTCCTTGCAATGAACTTGCAATGTTCTGGACCGGAACACCACCCCTTGCCCCCAGTGTCTCCACCTTCGGTGCACGTCAGTGTGTGGTATGACCCATCGGAAGCTGGTGACGCCATCCTGTCCGGAACCGACTCGTCATCAAGTCATCATGGACAGCAGCCACAGACACTGGGGGCAAGGGGTCAAATACCCGGTGGGTACATGCTGAACACATTGTGATCACAGTCAACAAGTGATCACAATGTGCCCAGTGGGGGAAATTTGAATACATTCAAAATGTGCCTGGCCATGTGAGTCCAATGTGCCCAGTAGGCACATTTTGATTGTGATCACAATGTACCCATCAATGTGATCTCAATGTGCCCACTGGGGACATTTTGATTGCAATCACAATGTAGACATCAATGTGATCTCAATGTGGCTGCTGTGCACATTTTAATTTCTTTCACAATGTTCCCATCAATGTGTTCCCAATGTACCCAGCTCATTACATAATAGTTTCTTTCACAATGTTGCCCACAATGTGTCCAGCATGTGGCTGAGCCACTCATTCAAACTTCTTTCACAAAGTATCCAGTGATGTGTCTAGAATGTGTACAGCCATACATATAGTGATTTCTTTGAAAGTTCATGGTGAAATTGAACAATATTGAGATTACATTGTGATTATTTCAAAAAGGACCCCCTGGGGAGATTATGGACACATCACTGGATAATCTTTGAAAGAATTTTGAATGAGTGGCTCAGCCACATGCTGGACACATTGTGGACAACATTGTGAAAGAAACTATTATGTAATGAGCTGGGTACATTGAGAACACATTGATGGGGACATTGTGAAAGAAATTAAAATGTGCACAGCAGGCACATTGAGATCACATTGATGTCTACATTGTGATTACAATCAAAATGTCCCCAGTGGGCACATTGAGATCACATTGATGGGTACATTGTGATCACAATCAAAATGTGCCTACTGGGCACATTGGACTCACATGGCCAGGCACATTTTGAATGTATTCAAATTTCCCCCACTGGGCACATTGTGATCACTTGTTGACTGTGATCACAATGTGTTCAGCATGTACCCACTGGGTATTTGATCCCTTGCCCCCAGTGAGATCAAGTACGGCAAGGGCACAGTCACTCACTCATCAAGTCGACTCTGGCACCCAATAAAAGAAGAGCATTGTCTAAAGAGTCAACCTATAGGAGGAGTGAGCTTCCCAGCCAATTAGGGGAGCATCACATCACGCCACACCTTGGTGTCCAAATCATTCAACACCCTCCTATGGCAGTTGAGACAATGGTCGACCTCGATTGTCAGGAACATGGTATTTTTAAACTTTTTATAACACACTCTTTCTTCAAACTTTCTTATCCTTTTGTATTGTTTGAATGCCTCACAATCCCTTTACTTCACTTCCATCATTAAAACCGTTAAACGCACAGTGTATTCAAGGTCCAACCGGAACAACAAAGTCTATCTAGAAGTTGATTGTATCCTCTATGGGTACCCAGCGCTCAAGGGTTCCATCCCGGTTCAACCAACCTCCTCTCCCAGCAAGCAACTCTCCAAACATGGCATCCCCATCCTCCACGCTCAACTGAACGACTAGGTCAAGTCGACACGAAGGGACTCCTTCAAAGGGACCCACCAGCCGCCCAGATGTCACTGAACTTTGCAACACTTGGTTCCACATTTCCATCACCGGGTGATTGCTTGGCAGCACCGTCGACGTAGTCAAAGAGACCCTCCGTCTCCCTCACACTGGGGGCAAGGGGGTACTTACCCAGTGGGTACATTGTGAGTTCATTGTGAGTTTTGAAACCATTTGCCCAGTCATTACCCACCAGGTACTTTTTGGGTACTTTTTGAAAGATACCCATCAATTCACCTGGATTTTACCCACTGGGTACGTGGTGGGTACTTTGTAAAATTACCCACTCAGGAACCCAGTGGGTATTTTTTGAGCGAAACCCCTGGGTTCTTTTCACAATTTACTTTCCAAAGTGCCCATCACAAACCTGAGCCACTCATTGAGAGTTCTTTCATAAAGTACCCACTGATCTGATCAAAATGTACTCAACAGATACTCAATGGGTTCTTTGAGAGTTTGTGGTGAAACTGAGCCACAGTGTGAGTTCTTTGTGAGTTCTTTGAAAAAACCCACTGGGTACATTGTGATCAGATCAGTGGGTATTTTGTGAAAGAACTCTCAATGAGTGGCTCAGGTTTGTGATGGGCACTTTGGAAAGTAAATTGTGAAAAGAACCCAGGGGTTTCGCTCAAAAAATACCCACTGGGTTCCTGAGTGGGTAATTTTACAAAGTACCCACCACGTACCCAGTGGGTAAAATCCAGGTGAATTGATGGGTATCTTTCAAAAAGTACCCAAAAAGTACCTGGTGGGTAATGACTGGGCAAATGGTTTCAAAACTCACAATGAACTCACAATGTACCCACTGGGTAAGTACCCCCTTGCCCCCAGTGTCATTGGAGGCCTGGGCGGGATCCTGGACTGCGAGTTGAGTGAGGTGCTGACGCTGGATCTCGGACTCGACCTGTCGATTGGGTTGGTTGACGCAGTATCGGAACTGTCTTCTCTCATCTTGACCAGACTGGCCACCATCCGACTCAACTGGAAGTGGGTAAGGATTTGAGGGTGCCATGCGATGATTGTTGTGGTACCGGGAGCATTTACAACACTGACTTTTAGTAACCGGACGTACCTCGGCGACCCTCAGTGCATCCTCGGCCTTGTCAATGGACATCTCCTCGATCAGGACCAATTGACCAATTGGGAACAATGGACAACACCCACAGTTCTCACTGGGGACAAACCCCAGTTTCCCAGCCCGGGACATCATAAATACATTGTAAGGAAATGGAAAATGTGCCTGGCAATGACCCACCTGGTAGATCATAAATACATTCAAAATGTCCAGGCCAATTTCCTTAGAGTGTTGCCAGCACAGGAAATTCTCAGTACATTCATGGTGTTCCTGGTCATGTGATCTCAGTGTTCCCAGGTCATGTGACCTTGATGTCCTGATGAGGTAATCTGAGGGTAAACCATGAATTTTCCCAAATAAAGTAACCATGGTATTCCTGAGTGGCTCATTCACAGTGTTCTTTCCAGTGTTCCCAGTGGTGTTATCATGGTGTTCCGAGTCAGTAAAATTCAAATTGAGCCTTAACGGTGCGCCGGAAGTGTACCAGTGTGGTATATCCTGAAAGTACTAAGGCCTTTGACCATGATGTACCAAAATTCGGCAAACCATCAGGAAACTGTGGGAACACTGAATGGAAACTGAAAAATTGGGAACATTTTGAATGGGTTTATGATGTTCCCAGTGTTCCCAGTTTCCTTTCAGTGTTCCCACAGTTTCCTGATGGTTTGCCGAATTTTGGTACATCATGGTCAAAGGCCTTAGTACTTTCAGGATATACCACACTGGTACACTTCCGGCGCACCGTTAAGGCTCAATTTGAATTTTACTGACTCGGAACACCATGATAACACCACTGGGAACACTGGAAAGAACACTGTGAATGAGCCACTCAGGAATACCATGGTTACTTTATTTGGGAAAATTCATGGTTTACCCTCAGATTACCTCATCAGGACATCAAGGTCACATGACCTGGGAAACTGTGGGTTCACTCAGGGTTTTCTTTCAATGAGCCACTCAGGGACATCATGGGTATTTCTTTGGGAAAATTTATGATGTTCCCATGGATTACCTAATGGGAACACTGAGATCACATGACCAGGAACACCATGAATGTACTGAGAATTTCCTGTGCTGGCAACACTCTAAGGAAATTGGCCTGGACATTTTGAATGTATTTATGATCTACCAGGTGGGTCATTGCCAGGCACATTTTACATTTCCTTACAATGTATTTACGATGTCCCAGGCCGTGAAACTGGGGTTTGTCCCCAGTGTCTCCTTGTCGGACTCGGCTAGAGTAGAAGCCAGAGCCAGAGTTGGGATAGGAGCTTTGTTCCCTACCTGAGGCGTGGCGTAAGACGACGGATTGGGCAATGGAAGTACCACCTCATTGGCGTACTCCAACTCGAAGGGAACCTCGGCTGAACCCTGGCCCACCAAGCGTGGTGACTTATCACAGCGACATATCTTGTCCTGAAGGAACTTGACCATCACAGTCAGAACAGCAACTTTATCCTCGTGTTCCTCAACCTAGAGAAAGACATCCTTTAGCATTTTACAATTGCAATGCTGAAAGATGTCTACCTTGATGCTTTCATCCCCAATCTTCTTCGAGTTCCTATCCATCCACTCGTCCTGCCTATCTAAGGCGCCCCCCACGTCCTTGTCCCGAACACCCAAGCTTGCGACCAGCTCCTGATGGTTAGCCACCATTGCTTCCAATGCCTCGTCATTCACCTGGAACTCGGCCATGGCCTCTTTCAATCTGATACATTTGGCAGAGACACGAAGCACATCTGCCTTCACTTCTTTCACCTCCTGCTCCAAACGCTCAACCTACGGAAGTCTTGGTTAAAGAGAGTCATACTCTAAACACCAAGGCAACCCACCTTGCTGTCTCCTTCTCGCACCAATGACCAAAGCAGGATGGTGGACATGGTGGCATGGTGGATGGCCCAAGGAACGGTTGCCCCGTGCTCCAACAGGTCCTGATTGTAAATCCCTCTAATCAGGGTGTACCACAACTCCTTCTTGATAGGGTGTTCCAACTCTCCAAACCCACCCCTCATTTGGTGGATCACCTTCTCGGCAATCATGGATCGGACCCAGAGCTCATCATCCCAAGTCAAAGACATGAGATGAGGGATTGTCTCCCTGAGACGTTCGGTGTCCACCCTCTTGATGACCTCCAAGATCTAAAAGATATTAGACCTGTCTTTGTCAGGAACATGGTATTTTTAAACTTTTTATAACACGCTCTTTCTTCGAACTCTTCTTACCACTTCTTATGTTTTGAATGCTTCACATTCCTTATCCTTCACTCCATCATTCAAAACACACAAACGCGCATACCATTCCCAGCGAATCGTAACAACATGGCTATATACGGTGCTATCCCAGTCCCTCAAAAGTCAACTCTATCTATGGCAGGCCTAAAGGTCATCAACTGTCCATCCCGGAGATCGTAGTGCTGGCCCCTCCTCACAAGGACCTCCCCGAACATGGCGTCACCATCTTTGGCACTCAGCTGAATGACTAGTTCAAGCCGATAAGAAGAGATACCTTTGAGCGGACCGATCAGCCTCCCAGATGTCACCGAACTGCGGAACACCTGGTCCCACATCTCCATCACCGGGTGACTGCTCAGCAGCACTATCGATGTAGTCGATGAGCAACCCTCCGTCTCCCTCGTCGGACCCCTGGGTGGGATCCTGTCTTGCGAGTCGAAGCTGGTGGCGAAGCTGGATCTCTGACTCGACCTGTCGGTAAGGACGGTTGACCCGATATCGGAATCCTCCTCCCTCATCTCGACCAGACTGGTCACCATCCGACTCAACTGGACGCGGGTATTGTCAGCGTGCTGAATTTTATTCCCTTTTTAAACCATTTTTACACCCAACTTTCGCCCACTTTCCTTACCTATACCCCTTTCTTATCTTATCATTTCCCTTATCACGACTCACACGTCATCAAGGAACACAGACAAGGACACTGATGATATTACACACTCGCGCGCAGCGAAGACACAAGACTACCAAACCGACGGACACTGGGGGCAAGGGGTCAGATACCCAGTGGGTACATGCTGAATACATTGTGATCACAGTCAAAAAGTGATCACAATGTGCCCAGTGGGGAAAATTTGAATACATTCAAAATGTACCTGGCCATGTGAACCCAATGTGCCAAGTGGGCACATTTTGATTGTGATCACAATGTACACATCAATGTGATCTCAATGTGCCTGCTGTGCACATTTTAATTTCTTTCACAATGTCCCCATCAATGTGTTCCCAATGTACCCAGCTCATTACATAAAAGTTTCTTTCACAATGTTGTCCACAATGTGTCCAGCATGTGGCTGAGCCACTCATTCAAAATTCTTTCAAAGATTATTCAGTGATGTGTCCATAATGTCCCCAGGGGGTTCTTTTTGAAGTAATCACAATGTAATCACAATATTGTTCAATTTCATCATGAACTTTCAAAGAAATCACTATGTGTATGGCTGTACACATTCTAGACACATCACTGGATACTTTGTGAAAGAATTTTGAATGAGTGGCTCAGCCACATGCTGGACACATTGTGGACAACATTGTGAAAGAAACTATTATGTAATGAGCTGGGTACATTGGGAACACATTGATGGGGACATTGTGAAAGAAATTAAAATGTGCACAGCAGGCACATTGAGATCACATTGATGTGTACATTGTGATCACAATCAAAATGTCCCCAGTGGGCACATTGAGATCACATTGATGGGTACATTGTGATCGCAATCAAAATGTGCCCACTGGGCACATTGGGTTCACATGGCCAGGTAAATTTTGAATGTATTCAAATTTTCCCCACTGGGCACATTGTGATCACTTTTTGACTGTGATCACAATGTATTCAGCATGTACCCACTGGGTATTTGACCCCTTGCCCCCAGTGGGAGTTGAATCCGCCCGGACTCTATGAACGAGGACTAAGGCGTACAAACCCTAGTCATCAAGACCTGGTCTGCCAGTCCTCCTCAGCACTGGCAACCTCCTCCTCCGTCCCCTCCGAGGCACTCTCGACGACTTCCTCGTCGACCATCTCGACGACCCGAGCTTCCTCCAGACGATGAGCTGCGACCAGCTGAACTTCGGCGCGCAGGCGGTTCCTCGCTGAATCGACCGTAGTCTGATCCAGAGTCCTCTGGACTGACCAACTCTCCACTCTCTCGGTCAGTTGAGCCACCAGGCGAACGGCCTCCGCTGCACGCTGGACCGACAAGAGCGTAAGGTCGGTTAAGCCGTTCACATTGACGGACTCCACCGGAATCAGCTCGCCGCGATCCACGCGACACTGTAGCATCGTCGCATCGGAATAGGACGGTGGACTCAATGTCCCCACCCTGGCGGACAACGTTGGGATTACTGGGACGCATACGGTGCGCTGGACGAAGTGCCCCACGATAAGGAACCCAACGACGAGCACGGATAGAACGTTGCCCACGCACCGGCGAGATCGACGGAGGCGGAATCGGAACAGCCACCTTGTTCTCCCCCGCGTACTCCAACTCGGGAGAACTGCTAACCGGGTTCACGGCCGTCTCCTCGGACGTCTCGCGAACGACCTCCTCCCCGCCATCAGTGTGCGCAGGTGTACGATACGACCCATCGGAAGCTAAAAGGGATGTCAGTGGACAAGTCAAATATGTCAACCAACATCCCACCTATTGGGGAAGCCATCCGATCCGGGATCGACTCGTCTCCGGACTCATCGTGAACCGCAGCTACCGAACGCGTACGGCAGTGACACAATCGCTCGCTCATGGACTCTACCCGAGCGCCCAGTAATGGCAAGGCGTCGTCCAACGTATCAACCTGAGGAGTGGCATGAGCTCTCTTGGACAAGACCAGGAGAAGTCGCACCAACCTTGGTGTCCAGCTCATTCAGAGCCCTTCTATGACGGTTGAGCCGTCGATCGACCTCGATCAGGTCCTTCTGGATGGTGTCGTCCCTCTCCTTCAAGGACTCAACCAACCGGTTATGTTCCTCCCGCATTGCCAGCATCTCGCTCTCAAACGTCACACGAAGCGTGTCTTTCATTAGGAGGAGCGTTTTCTTCATGTCCAACGCCTCCGAGTACATCCTACGGGCGTCGTCCTTTGCTTCCTTCACCTCACGTTTCAGCCGCTCATTCTATAAGTCCATCAGTGTTATCCCACAAGCGGGATGCACAGACCGACTCACCGCTTTCTGTTCCATCCTCAGTAGGAACCAAAGGCGGTGACCAACGGCTGCTGTATAGTGTTGGGAGCGAGTCGCTCCAGGCCACCTTCCTTCTCCGTTCCCCAGATCGTAGATCCCCATCCGCAGAAGCCCCCACAACGACGAAGCTACCGGAGTCTCCCATGGCATACGCAACTCGGTGTCAAACGTGACCCCGCGCATAGACTCCTGTAACTTGTGGTCAATCAAGTTGTGGTACCACAACTCGTCGTCCATGGTCAAGTAGTTGGGAGGCTTGGCTATCGTCGCCTCCAGTTGTCGGGCATCCACCTTGTCAGCAACCGCGAAGATCTACAAATGCGATGTCAGTTGTTGCCAGCAAACAGCGACACGTGACGTCGCACCTCGCGATAACTAGGGTACGCCACGTTGGCATTCGGCAGGAAGTATCCCTTGTTCTGCACGGAGCGCGGATCCGCGGATTCGATGGTGGCAGTACTATTCGCAGCACGGAACACACGGTCGGAAATCATGGGCATGATGAGCAGTTGGTTGGTGGGATTGTTGGTTTGGGAAGAAGGGAGTTTGATGGATCCAACGACCGGTTCGCGCTACGCTTTATTTGACCATCGACAGCGCTCGCGTCCTATTCGCCATTGGATCGGACCATCGTTTCACCGGTCCAGACTCCTCATACATTCGCCCTCGACATTCAAGCCCCACTCGGTCTTTTGTTGTCCCGATCGGATGAGCTGACGCGTCGTCCTCTTATTGGTCAGTCTTCACATGTGATATTGTTCTTTGTCATTCCTTTCCCACACGACGTCATGACCCCTTTTCTTATTCTCTCATGGACCCTGACCCATTAGTCATTCTTTTATTACCCCATTCTATATCCCGGGCCGCTTACTGTTCCAGCTTACTCTCGGCCCTTCTTTGCTCCGAGTTATTATTAGATAGGGTTATCTATGTCCCGGCCACTCTCCTATATAGGTACCAGTAGAGTAGCTGAGGATTCCCCATCTTTGATATCTCGGGAAGTCCTCTTCTCCTTGCAGCATCGGTGTATTTGCTGTAGGCCACTGAAGAGCTTATCGAGTAACTCTCGGAACCCGTTCACTCTCCTCTCTCTCTCGGCCTTGCGTCAAGAATCGGCGAACGCGCTTATGAAAAGGAGTTCCTTGCCGCTCTCTTAATCAAGCACCAGTTTGAGGCGCCATCCTCGGGCTCTCATCTCTGCCCTCAGAAGACGATAGGGATTGATCTGATAGAGGCTCGGCACTCCTGCTGTGAATTCGGACAACCTACCAGAGAACGCTCGTCCATCGCGTTTTGGACCACGTAGACTTTGGGTGGATATAGGGAAGTCGTTCCCCCTTTGCCCCATTGTTTCTTGTTGGTTGGAGTTGCGACTCACCAACAGCACTGGTACCTGAAGGGCGAAGAGTGGCCCTGACAGGTATGGGTTAGCCGACGGAGCCATGCGATGAGCAACACAGCGTCAAGAGCGTTTGCAACGCTGCCCTGTTGTCACCAGACGTACCTCAATGGCCCTTGGAGCATCTTCGGCCCGGTCAACCTCCATGACCTCATCCTCGATCTTGATCAGCTGACCGATCGGCTGCAACGGGCAACGCCGACAGTTCTCCTTGTTGGACTCGGCCAACGTGGAAGCCGGAGCCGGAGTTGGAACGGGAACCGTGTTCTCGATCGGAGGCGTCGCGTAGAATGACGGGTTAGGCGATGGGAGTACCACCTCGTCGGTGTACTCCAGCTCAAACGGAACATCGGCAGTTCCCTGACCAACCAACACAGGACCTTCCTTACAGTTGCAGGTCTTGTCTTGCAAGGACGCCACCTGCGCTGTCAATACGGCCACCACGTCCTCGAGTTGTTCAGTCTAGAAAAAGTCTCTCAGTCATTGCATAAGCCTGCAAAGGCTGAAAGCACCTTTTCGTCCCTCCTAGCCAAAGCACCCTTGATGTTGTTGTCCCAAACCTTCAGCCTGGCAACCAACTCTTGATGGTTGGCAACCATCGCCTCCAACGCATCGTTCATCCCTTGCTGGAAGGCAGCCAGAGTCTCCTTCATCAGAAGACCCTCCGCTGACAGACAAAGGACGTCTGCCTTTGCCTCCTTCACCTCGCGCTCTAAATGTTCCACCTAGGCCGTTTGGTTAATCGAGAGTCATACTCGAATATTCAAACAGAGAACCTACCCGGCTTTCTCCCTCCCTAATGAGCGACCACAACAGCGTGGTGGAAGCGGTGGCATGACGGATGGCCCCAGGAACGGTTGCCCCGTGCTCCAACAGGTCCTGATCATAGATCCCCCTCTGCAGGGTGTACCATAGTTCCTTTTTGATCGGATGCTCAAGCTCCCCGAACCTACCCCTCATCTGGAAGATCACCTTCTCGGCGATCATGGACCGGACCCAGAGTGTGATGATTTTGCCGTTTACCCCCTTTTATTCCCCTTTATTTAATGCCTCATCACCACTAAGTCACTTAGTGTCCTGCCCTAAACATGGCGGTAAACTGTTTATTATGCCATATGCCCTATGCCTAACGATTCAAAGTCCAATACGTGGAACGTGCTACTAGTCAAGATACCCCAGAAGACCCGAGGTATAATACATGAACATGTACCGGCGGACCTTCACACGAAGATCCCCCCTACCTGGCCCTCCGTTGCCCCTGGACGACTAGTAGATATTCAGGCTACTGACAACAAGGGATGCATTAATAAGTGACACGCGCTGACCTTGTCAGGCCGATGCGACCTCTACAGTTCAATAGCACTCTTGCTATCCAAACCTATCACACGTAGGGATCAAACACACAGTTATAACCCTGTTGCAAACCCAGGGATATTGGAAGTCTCTTCACAGACTAGATGGAGAAGAGGAGAAAGAAGGAGACAAGGGTCTTCAGGCACTCTTGCTCTAAGCACACAGCAGTAGAGGTCACGGAGAGTCTGATGATAACAAATCTAAGGAGTACAGGCTAAACTACTCTGAGTATATATACTACTTAGATTTGTGACGTGACAGTGACAAGTAATTACACTAATGATACAAACACAGACAAACATGGTCCGTGCACAGCACTGCATGGTCTGTGTGTTACGTGGTGACTAATGCTACAAATTATCAGCTGATAAATGAAAGTGTGGCGGCCAACAGCAATTGGAGAGCATTACAAAGCATTTACAAAGCATGACGTATCCTGAGAATGTTCGGAAGGAATGTGGGTATGGCTGACTAACAGCCAATAGCAAAAGGGGAGCATATGACTAAAGATAGGGGCATATGATGTCATGTGGGTCATGCGCAGTAAACAATAGAAAAGACGACTCAACTCCTGAGTCATGGAAGGGGCGTGGCATTTGGTATATAACCAAAGGGGGTTGGATGACTGGTCTTCCAACAAACCACCCTTTGTTACACACAACCAACATGCCTCGTGCTTCTACTCGCAATCCCACCCGTCACTCTTCCTCTTACTCTCCTGTTCAGGAGAACAACTACAACATCGACCGCTTCTCCCATGCCCGTCGTGATCCTTTCCGCCCTTATCCCACTTTGGGAGCCGTTATGGACCGGACCGCCACCGCCGACCCTAAGGAAGGGTTCTCTGATTTAGGTGGGGGGTCTGGTTGTGCATTCCGATTTAGGAAAGAGAACTAACTCCTTTTAGGTTTCAGGGACTTTCTCCAGGCTGCTCGAAGGGTGTCTCGGCACAAGTTGGCGCGCATCGAGACTAACCCATATGCGAACGAACTCCTCAATAGGAGTGTCGAGTTCGTGACGGAGTCCAACGAGACCTTCAACTCTGTGTTGGAGGCCAGCGTTCTCCATACGGGGAACGTTGGGTCCATGTTAATGGATGAAGTGGCTCACGTTAACAAGCGTATTGATGGTCGTCGGGAGGAGATAGAAGCTTTGGAGAATTGGAAGGAGGATATGCAGGGAGTTATTCATGGACAGGAGGATACCGTGGTTCAACAGGGCGCCAATATCGATTTACTGAAGGTAAATGTGGGGTCGGGAGATATCGGATATCTCTAACCTAACATTTCCTTTAGGGAGAGTTGGTTACGCTGAAGGACTTAATCCGGAGTCTGGTTACTAAGACCGGAGAATTGGAGGATGATAAGGTAACGAGTAGGGGTTGAAGGTTTTTGTTATCTTCTAACCCTTTCTTGTTTTAGGTTCGCCTTACTCGTCGTGTCTCCGAGTTGACCGGAGAAGTCCGGGATCTTCAGAGGAGGTGTAACGAGCCGGAGGTCCGAGTCGAAGAAGAGGAGTTGGAGGTTCCACATCGGGCCGGGTCACCGATAATTCCCAATCGGGCTGAGTCGCCGCCCGCTCGTTTGTTGGTCCGTCATGAGAACAGGTTGGTTCCCATTGATGATGAGGTCATTGAGATCGGGAGTGAAGAATTCTATCAGAATGTGGGAGTTGTCCGTAGGGATACTCCTCGTCCTGAATTCGGGTCTACCCCTTGGGGTAGTCGTCGTCAATGGCCTGCCCTGGAGTATGACCCGTACGCTGAGTTTGTTCCTGATAGTGAACCGAACTCTGACACGGAGCTTCCAGATTACGAGGACCTGTCGGACGTGGACCCGAACGAGATTAGGGAGCAGAATTGGGCGAACGAGGAGTTGGTGAGGTCGGCCTTGGAAGTAGTACAAAGGATTTGCAGAGATATTGATTAAATAACTCTTTTGTACTATTGGGCTTCCAAGGCTTTTATCTTGTCTATTGCATGTGATCCATGAGTCGTAAAGCATAATGGTTTTTGTAAGTCCAATCCAAGAGTCAGATTAATAAGCTGGTTGACTTCTGCGAGAGGCCAACGCGCGACACTTATTAATACATCCCTTGTTGTCAGTAGCCTGAATATCTACTAGTCGTCCAGGGGCAACAGAGGGCCAGGTAGGGGGGGTCTTCGTATGAAGGTCCGCCGGTACACGTTCACGTATTATACCTCGGGTCTTCTGGGGTATCTTGACTAGTAGCACGTTCCACGTATTGGACTTTGAATCATTAGGCATAGGGCATATAGCATAATAAACAGTTTACCGCCGTGTTTAGGGCAGGGCACCAGCTGACTTAGTGGTGTTGAGGCGTTTAAATAAAGGAAATAAAAGGGGGGTAAACGGCGAAATCATCACAGACCTCTCGCAGAAGTCAACTGGCTTATTAATCTGACCCTTGGATTGGACTTACGAAAATCATTATGCTTTACGACTCATGGATCACACGCAATAGACAAGACAGAAGATTAATTCCAAGGAAGTTCAATAGTACAAAAGAGTTATTTAATCAATATCTCTGCGAATCCTTTGTACTACTTCCAAGGCCGATCTCACCAACTCCTCGTTCACCCAGTTCTGCTCCCGGATCTCGTTTGGATCCACGTCCGACAAGTCATCGTAATCTGGAAGCTCCGTATCAGAGTTCGGTTCGCTATCAGGAACGAACTCGGCATACGGGTCATACTCCAAGGCAGGCCATTGACGACGACTACCCCAGGGAGTAGACACGAACTCAGGACAAGGAGTGTCCCTACAGACGACTCCTATGTTCTGGTAGAACTCGTCGCTCCCGATCTCAATGACCTCATCATCAACAGGAACTAACCTGTTCTCGTGACAAACCAACAAACGAGCGGGCGGAGACTCAGCCCGATTGGGAACTATCGGCGACCCAGCCCGATGTGGAACTTCCAACTCCTCTTCCTCGACTCGGACCTCCAGCTTGTTACACCTCCTCTGGAGATCCCGGACTTCTCCGGTCAACTCGGAGATACGACGAGTAAGGTGAACCTAAAAGGAACAGGGTTAGAAGAAATCATTATCTTCGATCCCAGCCCCCGTACCTTATCGTCTTCCAATTCTCCAGTTTTGGTAACCAGAACCCGAACCAAATCCTTAAGAGTGGTCAACTCTCCCTTCAACAAATTGATATCGGCCCCCTGTCAAACAATGCTATCTTCCTGCCCATGGATAACGCCTTGCATATCTTCCTTCCAATTCTCCAGAGCTTCTATCTCTTCGCGACAACCATCAATGCGTTCATTAACGTGAGCCACTTCATCCCACTGGGGGCAAGGGGTCACTTACCCAGCAGATACATTGTGATTACATTGTGATTTTTTAGACAATGTTGCCAGCCTTTAGCCAGGAGGTACATGCTGAGTTCTTTTAAAAAGTACCCATCAATGCAACCACAATGTGGCCAGTGGGTCCATCTTGATCACTTTTACAAAGTGCCCATCAATTTGATCACAATGTGCCCTGTGGGTCCATGCAGGATACATTGTAAAAGTATCCACCAAAGTGGCCACTGGGCACTTTGTGAAAGAAACCCCTGGGTTCTTTCACAATTTTGCTTACAATGTGTCCAGCATACCCCTGAGCCACTCATTGAGAGTTCTTTCATAAAGTATCCAGCAATGTGTCCACAAAGTACTCAACCAGATACTCAAATGGTTTCTTTGAGAGTTCATTGTGAAATCCAACCACATTGAGAGTTCATTGTGAAAACATTGAGAAGAACCCCCTGGGGACATTGTGGTTGCATTGCTGAGTACTTTTTGAAAGAACTTTCAATGAGTGGCTCAGGCACCCAGTAAATTACATTGTGAACAAAATTGTGAAAGAAACCCCTGGTTTCTTTCACAAAGTGCCCAGTGGCCACTTTGGTGGATACTTTTACAATGTATCCTGCATGGACCCACAGGGCACATTGTGATCAAATTGATGGGCACTTTGTAAAAGTGATCAAGATGGACCCACTGGCCACATTGTGGTTGTATTGATGGGTACTTTTTAAAAGAACTCAGCATGTACCTCCTGGCTAAAGGCTGGAAACATTGTCTAAAAAATCACAATGTATCTGCTGGGTAAGTGACCCCTTGCCCCCAGTGTCCATTAACATGGACCCAACGTTCCCCGTATGAAGAACGCTGGCCTCCAACATGGAGTTGAAGGTCTCGTTGGACTCCGTCACGAACTCGACACCCCTATTGAGGAGTTCGTTCGCATATGGGTTAGTCTCGATGCGCGCCAACTTGCACCGAGACACCCTTCGAGCAGCCTGGAGAAAGTCCCTGAAACCTAAAAGGAGTTAGTTCGCTTTCCTAGTCAGAATGCGCAACCAGACCTCCCACCTAAATCAGAGAACCCTTCCTGAGGGTCGGCGGTGGCGGTGCGGTCCATAATGGCTCCCAAAGTGGGATAGGGACGGGACAGATCACAACGGGCATGAGAGAAGCGGTCGATGTTGTAATTGTTCTCCTGAACAGGAGAGTAAGAGGAAGAACGACGAGTGGGATTGCGAGTAGAAGCACGAGGCATGTTGGCTGTGTGTAACAAAGAGAGGTTTGTTGAGAGACCCAGTCATCCAACCCCCTTTGGTTATATACCAAATGCCACGCCCCTTCCACGACTCAGGAGTTGAGTCATCATTTCTATTGTTTACTGTGCATGACCCACATGACATCATATGCCCCTATTTCTTAGTCATATGCTCCCCTTTTGCTATTGGCTGTAAGTCAGCCATACCCACATTCTTTCCAAACATTCTCAGGATACGTCATGCTTTGTAACTGCTTTGTAATGCTCTCAAATTGCTATTGGCCGCCACACTTTCATTTATCAGCTGATAATTTGTAGCATTAGTCACCACATAACGCACAGACCATGCAGTGCTGTGCACGGACTATGTTTGTCTGTGTTTGTATCATTAGTGTAGTTACATGTCACTGTCACGTCACAAATCTAAGTAGTATATATACTCAGAGTAGTTTAGCCTGTACTCCTTAGATTTGTTATCATCAGACTCTCCGTGACCTCTATTGCTGTGTGCTTAGAGCAAGAGTGCCTGAAGACCATAGTCTCCTTCCTTCTCCTTCCTTCCAATCTAAGTCTGTGAAGAGACTTCCGATATCCCTGGGTTTGCAACAGGGTTATAATTGTGTATTTGACCCCTGCGTGTGATAGGTTTGAATAACAAGAGTGTTATTGAACTGTAGAGGTCGCGTCGGCCTGACACAGAGCTCATCGTCCCAGGTCAACCCCATCAAATGAGGGATCGTCTCCCTGAGACGTTTGGCGTCCACCTTCTTGACGACCTCCAAGATCTAAAAGCTGTTAGCTCAACGTCTAAGCCGATGAACGAACGACCTCTACCTAGAGGAAGGCGTTCGTGCAAACTGTGATGATTTCACCGTTTACCCCCTTTTCATTTCCAATATTTAACGCCTCATCACCACTAAGTCAGTTGGTGCCCTGCCCTAAACACGGCGGTAAACTGTTTATTATGCCATATGCCCTATGCCTAATGATTCAAAGTCCAATACGTGGAACGTGCTACTAGTCAAGATACCCCAGAAGACCCGAGGTATAATACGTGAACATGTACCGGCGGACCTTCATACGAAGATCCCCCCTACCTGGCCCTCCGTTGCCCCTGGACAACTAGTAGATATTCAGACTACCAACAACAAGGGATGTATTAATAAGTGTCGCATGTTGACCTCTCGCAGAAGTCAACCGGCTTATTAATCTGACCCTTGGATTGAACTTACAAAAACCATTATGCTTAACGACTCATGGATCATATGCAATAGACAAAGGAAGACAATGAATTCCAAAGGGAGCCACTACAAACAAGGAACTAGTCTACATCCCTAATAATCCTCTGGACCACTTCCAGAGCGCTCCGCGCTAGTTCCTCGTTCGCCCAATTCTGCTCCCTAATCTCGTTCGGATCCATGTCCGACAGGTCATCATAATCTGGAAGCTCCGTGTCAGAGTTCGGTTCACTATCAGGAACAAACTCGGCGTACAGGTCATACTCCAGGGCAGGCCATTGACGACGACTATCCCAAGGAGTAGACACGAACTCAGGACGAGGGGTGTCCCTACGGACGGCTCCTAAGTTCTGGTAGAACTCGTCGCTCCCGATCTCAATGACCTCATCATCAACAGGAACCAACCTGTTCTCATGACGAACCAACAAATGAGCGGGCGGCGACTCAGCCCGATTAGGGACTATCGGTGAACCAGCCCGATGGAGAACCTCTAACTCTTCTTCTTCAACTCAGACCTCCGGCTCGTTACACCTCCTCTGGAGATCCCGGACTCCTCCGGTCAACTCCGAGACGCGACGAGTAAGGCAAACCTAAAGGAATAGGGTTAGAAGATAACAAAAACCTTCAACCCCTACCCCTTACCTTATCGTCTTCCAATTCTCTGGTCTTAGTAACCAGAGCCCGGACCAAGTCTTTAAGAGTGGTCAACTCTCCCTTCAACAAATCGATATTGGCACCCTGCCAAACAATGCTATCTTCCTGTCCATGAATAACACCTTGCATGTCTTCCTTCCAATTCTCCAAAGCTTCTATCTCCTCACGACGACCGTCAATGCGCTCGTTAATGTGAGCCACTTCATCCATCAACATGGACCCAACGTTCCCCGTATGAAGAACACTGGCCTCCAACACGGAGTTGAAGGTCTCATTGGCCTCGGTAACGAACTCGACACCCCTATTGAGGAGTTCGTTCGCATATGGGTTAGTCTCGATACGCGCCAACTTGCGCCGAGACACCCTACGAGCAGCCTGGAGAAAGTCCCTGAAACCTAAAAGGAGTTAGTTCGCTTTCCTAAACCGGAATGCGCAACCAGACCCCCCACCTAAATCAGAGAACCCTTCCTTAGGGTCGGCAGTGGCAGTACAGTCCATAACTGCTCCCAAAGTGGGATAGGGACGGGACGGATCACAACAGGCATGAGAGAAGCGGTCGATGTTGTAGTTGTTCTCCTGAACAGGAGAGTAAGAGGAAGAGCGACGAGTGGGAACACGAGTAGAGGCACGAGGCATGTTGGCTGTGTAACAAAGGTGGGTTTGTTGGAAGACCAGTCATCCAACCCCCTTTGGTTATATACCAAATGCCACGCCCCTTCCACGACTCAGGAGTTGAGTCATCCTTTCTATTGTTTACTGTGCATGACCCACATGACATCATATGCCCCTATTTCTTAGTCATATGCTCCCCTTTTGCTATTGGCTGTTAGTCAGCCATACCCACATTCCTTCCGAACATTCTCAGGATACGTCATGCTTTGTAAATGCTTTGTAATGCTCTCAAATTGCTATTGGCCGCCACGCTTTCATTTATCAGCTGATAATTTGTAGCATTAGTCACCACGTAACGCACAGACCATGCAGTGCTGTGCACGGACCATGTTTGTCTGTGTTTGTATCATTAGTGTAGTTACTTGTCACTGTCACGTCACAAATCTAAGTAGTATATATACTCAGAGTAGTTTAGCCTGTACTCCTTAGATTTGTTATCATCAGACTCTCCATGACCTCTACTGCTGTGTGCTTAGAGCAAGAGTGCCTGAAGACCCTTGTCTCCTTCTTTCTCCTTCTCTCTATCTAGTCTGTGAAGAGACTTCCGATATCCCTGGGTTTGCAACAGGGTTATAACTGTGTGTTTGACCCCTGAGTGTGATAGGTTTGGATAGTAAGAGTGCTATTGAACTGTAGAGGTCGCGTCGGCCTGACACAAACACACGAAGCTCTAGACCTCCCCCATACCTGGTCATCAGTGGTATAGGGAGTCCCCGCCTCACTGGCGTAGGTCTTGCGGTTGGCGGCACGGCGATCGATGCGGGAGATGGTGGAGATGCCGTTGGCGACTTTATAGGTGTGGTTGTTTGGGAAAGACATGTTGGTAAGATGATGGGGAAGTTGCTGGTGTTGCTGATCAAGGATGGCTCCAAGAAGACGTCCTTCTTATAGCCTAGATCGGTGATCCTTCACGTGACCTACCTCGACGAACCTCATTGGTCCGGGTCACATCAACTTCCGCCCCTGTACCATCATCGTTGGCTTACTACATCAAGCTGACACCTCGGCCCGCGGGACGGCCTTGGAAGAACTTCATTCCGGAACGCCTAGAACGTGCGCTGAACTACCCAGTCTCGCTAAGTCGTGGGACCACGTAGCAAGAAGAGGGAGCTGAAGGGTGTGAGTGACCGGTTGTGCAGACATCGGTAGGGTAAAGCAGGTGGAGGTAGAGAGGAGCAGAGAGGAGTAGGGAGAAGTAGGGAGGGAATAGGAAGTGGTAGCGATAGAGTAGAGTCTCAATAGACGAGCGTCGCGATGAAGAGGGTCGTGGCGGGATAGGTGGCTAAGGAAGAAGCTGTCAGCGCGAGACGAGAGAACGAGAGGGTACCTGAGATGAGAAGAAACTAGTAGAAGTGGTGAACACTGCGTTCACCACGAAGAGCTAAGAGCTGAGCACTGCGCTCAAGACTGGGGTAGAGCACTGCGCTCGCGAGACGAGTAGAGAGGGTCGAGAAGCACTGCGCTTCACGTCGAGAGAAGTCGAGATGAGGAAAGAGAAAAGCTAGAGGGTTCTTCGAGCACTGCGCTCAAAGAGGACTTGGTCACGAGGAACGAAGAGTGTTGAAGGCTTTAGACAGTGCAAGGCTGAGTTGAACTTCAGAGGGAAAGGGGGAACTGCACTTCTTTATTAGAACCAGGACTGTCTACTGACACTTATATAGTAGGTAGAGAGAGTGGTCGAAGGTAGAACACGAAGAGGGGAGAACAAAACATAACAAGGCAAATGTCGCGAGAGAGCGGGAATCGTGAAGTTCGTGAAGGGCGTAGGGAGGTCATACAAAAACGAAGAGCGGAACAGAGGGGAGAACAAGAATGCGCGAAGGACGAACACTGGGGGCAAGGGCCCGAATACCCACCGGGCATATTGTGATTACATTGTGGTCACAGTCAAAAAGTGACTCCAATGTGCCCAGTGGGTACATTGTGAACACATTTTGAATGTATTCCATCATGTGAATCAAATTTTGCCATCACCAAACATGTAGATCACATTCACAATGTATTCAACATGTGGAGGAATTGGTGGGGTACATTGTGAACACATTTTGAATGTCGTTGATTTTACAATGTGAATCGAATGTATTCAAAATATGCCTAGGACATGCGTTTTGGTGCATTATGGTCACATGACTGGGTACATTGTAAATGCGATCAGTATTTGCCCAGCGGTAATATTAAATTCACATTTTTGGGCACATTTTGAATGTACCTGATTTTTACCCACCAGGCACATTGGGATCACTTGTTGACTGTAACCACAATGTAATCACAATGTACCTGGTGGGTATTTGGGCCCTTGCCCCCAGTGGAACAAGACGGCGGGAGGAGTGGGGGGAGGAATGAAGGTATCGTGGGAAACTACGGGACAATGAAATGGAGGATCGAACCGAGAAGTTGAAGCAGGATCGGAGTGGAACAGGCGGGAGGCGGGGAACACAGCGAGACAGTCGAGACAGCGACGACATGCAACAAGAGGGCGGGGGGCACGTGTTCCGGAGTTGGGACAGCGGACCGATGCGGGGGAATCCGAACAATGACGAACAAGGGGGGCGAGGCGAGTCAAGTCAGGTGGGAGAACGGAAGTGATCGGGTGGCACATGGGATCGGGGAGGCTGGACTCGGAGCGTGGACTTAGAGGATTTTGTCGAAGTCCAGAGGAGCGGGAGGTTGCGAGACTATTGGGAGGCTGGCGATGGTTGACAAGGGGTCGTGTCGGAGGAGGGGGCTTCGCGCTGCGTCGCGATGTATGGGTGGATAGCTGAGGAGGGTGCTGGAGTTGCTAGGGGTATAGTACGAGTAGGACGGCCAGCGAAACGGAGGCAGGTCAGCGTGTACTAAAAATAGGTCTCAAGACCCTGATGACCCCTTTATGACATCACAAACCCCTTTTACAACCCCTCATGACTTTACGATTATGATCAACCCTGGACCCTGATCACACACGTGGACAGTCACATCACAGTCTCCTAACCGGAGGAAGGAATCGCCGTTATTCGGAAGGAGTGCCTTAGACTCTTTTTGTTTAGCTCAGCGAATGTGGAAGTAGCCGTTAGTGTGAAACACCGGCGAATCTGTAATCCCTCATGTCCCATGAGTCTAGGCCCGACCTCCTCATGTTTGGACGTACGTTGAGGTTGCCACTAGTCCGTGATGCTGTTACCGCCTACAGACAACAAGGGATGTTGTATGGTCTCTATCTTTGGCCTCTCCAAAGGAAGCATCCAAGAAGATTCTCACCTGACCCTTGGGTGTGATCCCCAGGTACGAACTTTCATGACCCCATGCCCCTATTTCTTTTAGGACTAGTGTTATCTTTACCCCTATGTTTCATGCGGACATTTGTTATCTTTTATGCAATCCTTCACATGCTAGTAAGGCCCTTTGTCCTTTATTCTCCCATGTGTCATTCGTGTTCGCTTCCCTTACTTAGTGTTCTCACACTCCTTATCTCCCTTTGTTCGGACTTGATAAGGGTATATTAGGGTATTGACATCATGGCCACTCCTTTAGTATAAGTAGCAACTGTGGCTGTATCGTAGTATCTTAGTTTTGTTACCTCAGGAAATCCTCTGCCCTTCTCAGCCCAGTTGCAGTTAAGGACAAGTCAGAGTTTCTTGTTTGATCCAAGACATCCCCCATCTGCTCTCCCTCCCTCTCTGCGTGTCAACTGCGCCTCGTAACTATAGAACCTCCGCGTTCACCTTATAGAACACCTCAAGCGTCCAGTCGATCACCTGGTGGAGTCATCAATCCTGTTGTAGGGATAAACCCTTGCATGTTAAACCGAACAACGTACAGTTTAGGTTGGGTTTCCCTTTAGGATTTCGACCTGACTTGTAGTGACCTCGGACAACCTACCGGAAGAATAGGGACGTGATCGTTCCCTCACAAGCTAGTTGGACTAGTGAGTACTCTGCGGAGTCGGCTCAGTGCACTGGTAGTTGTTGGGGTAGAGTGGCCCTGACAGTCTTTTGATATCGAACTGTCAACACACTGGGGGCAGGGGTTGGTTTACTGAGTCAGTAAACTGTGAGTAAATTGCAAGTAAATGGAAAAAGAACCTAGTGAAATACTTGTCTGGCAAGTGCAAAGCAAATTCACAATTTACTGAGCCACTTGCCCAATCAGTATGTTTTTAATTTGCTGAGTGGTTTGATCATGGTTTACTGACGATGTCCCTGATTGGTCAATTTGAAAAATAACCGAAAATTTACCTGGATGTGTCATTGTCAGTAAACTGCAAGTTTTCTTTCAGTGAATTGGAAATACACGTCAGGTAAACTGGGAAAACACGTGACAATTTGATTGTGGTTCACTGACGATGTACCTGATTGGCTAATTTGAAAAAAACTCGAAAATTTACCAGGACGTGTCCTTATCAGTAAACTGCAAGTTTTCTTTCAGTAAATCGCAAGTACATGTAAAGTAAACCAGAAAACACGTAAATTTTGAATTCACTTACAGTTTACATGTGTTTTCTGGTTTACTTTACATGTACTTGCGATTTACTGAAAGAAAACTTGCAGTTTACTGATAAGGACACGTCCTGGTAAATTTTCGAGTTTTTTTCAAATTAGCCAATCAGGTACATCGTCAGTGAACCACAATCAAATTGTCACGTGTTTTCCCAGTTTACCTGACGTGTATTTCCAATTCACTGAAAGAAAACTTGCAGTTTACTGACAATGACACATCCAGGTAAATTTTCGGTTATTTTTCAAATTGACCAATCAGGGACATCGTCAGTAAACCATGATCAAACCACTCAGCAAATTAAAAACATACTGATTGGGCAAGTGGCTCAGTAAATTGTGAATTTGCTTTGCACTTGCCAGACAAGTATTTCACTAGGTTCTTTTTCCATTTACTTGCAATTTACTCACAGTTTACTGACTCAGTAAACCAACCCCTGCCCCCAGTGTAAGGAGAGAGGGAAGTGTGGCAAAGCGAAGGGACAGGCAAGTCCTCATCGGGACAGTCGAGAATGCTGAGGGATGTCCTATAGACCTCAAGCAGCGGTTGCCAATAGTCGAGAGAGGATCGCGATTCCAGATACAGTAGTTAATTGTTCCTCTTAACAGCATTGTTCCTCTTAACAAACCGGTGTTCCACTTGTCACACTCAACTTACAACTGTAAAATTAGTACCATTATATAGCCTATGGCTCAGTCTATATGCCTATGGCATTTTGGTATTTTTTTATGACGCCTAAAATGAGATATCTTGAAGTCGCGCCAAAAGTTCAAATTTGATGAAAGTGTTTGCACGCCGCCAGTTACCCACAACAACAAAAAATGATCATATTTGATGTCTACATTATTCTGCCATCGTGTTTGCCTATGTACAGTACCTTCCTGAGGCAATTTAGCTTACTTTGCAGGCAGAAGTGCCATTTTCCTATATGACAGGGAGGTTTGTGTGACATGTGTGACCATTTAGGTCACACATGGAACTGTCACAACAATCTTCACGTCAAATCTGTGGGGCAGGTGGGGAAAATAGACTTTCCTTTCCTCCGCGTCACCCAACCACTTCGCCGCTATGGCAAAATCAAGCAAGCAAGTTGAAGCTGCAAACAAGAAGAAGTCAGCTGAGCAAAGAGAGGCTGCAGTTCAACGCGCTGTCGAACTGTACAAAACCTTGGCAAATTCGGGCCCAAAAAATGCACCGGGCTATAGGGTGGTCTGCAAGATGGTGGAGGATGAGCTTGAAAGGGAAACGGGGGTCAGGATTGCACTGTGCTATAACACTGTTCGTGCAAGGTTGAATGGTATGCTTAGGAACACATTTGAGATGACGGTGTACTTAATTTTAACCAAAGGTGCCTGCTTGCTCACTCAATTCAATCAGGAGAAGGCATGGTTACTCCCTGAAGAAGAGAAGGTTGTGCTTGATTTTATGCTTGAACTCGCATCACGGGGGTGGCCGCTCAGCAAAAAACGAACAAGAGAGCATGTCAATGAAATATGTTGAGCAAAGCTTGGAGCCGAATTTCCCGAGGACGGAGTTGGCGAGTGTTGGATCGACCGTTTCCTGGGCCGTCACCAAGACATCATACAGACCTATCGAGCACATCCACTTGAGTCACTCCGTGGCCAGGCTGTAAATCCATTCACCCATCGTGGTTTCTACGACCTCCTCGGAAGGGTCCTCAACACCGGGGATAACGGGTCTCCAATTGCTGAGGAGAATATCTACGGAAGTGACGAGTCAGCCTTCCAAACTGGCACAGGGTCCTCTAACAAGAAGGTGATAGGGGCTGCGGGAAAGCGTCTTCAGCATCAGCAGAAGACCGGGAATAGAGAAAATATTACCGTGATGGTGACAATTTGTGCGGATGGTACATCCGTACCACCCGCTGTCATCTTCAAAGGCTCAAAATATCTTGTCAAATGGAAACAAGAAAATCCTACAAACGCCATGTAAGTTGATCCATAAAATCAAAACGGGTCTCATGACTTACTGTATCTGGGCTAGGCTGGGTTATTCGAAAAAGGGGTGGACCGATTGTGAGCTCGCAGTGCTCTGGTTAAAACATTTTGATGGGTACACCAAGAGAAAATCAAACGGTTGAGCTCGCCTACTGATTGTTGATGGCCACAACTCCCACTACTCTTTTGAGTTTCTCGACTATGCCCGCACCTAACAAATTCATGTCCTCTGCTATCCTGCGCACACCACTCACATATACCAAGGTCTTGATGTTGTCGTATTCAGTGTCTTGAAGCGGCACTGGGCGGAGGAGAAGACAAAGTGGGAGGAGAACGGTGGTGAAGTCACAAAGGAGACCTTTTTGAAGATCTATGGCGAGGCACACATCAGAACGCTGACGCCAGAGCTAATCAGGAAAGCATTTGAGAAGACTGGTATCGTCCCATTCAATCTGGATGTTATTTCCCCAGAAATGATGGCTCCTAGCAAAGAGACCTCACTCGAAGGTCCCCTCCCTCTTGTACCGCCTACCCCGGTTCGCACCGCAGCCACATCGCTCCACCATCTCCTGCATCCACCTTCCAAACCGAACGAGCAGCCCAATGCCTCTCAGCTGCACGTTCATGGTGACGTGTCGAACCTTATCAGCCACACAATTCGTCAACTCAGAGACCCAGAACTGGTGTATCTGACACGTACCTCTCCAATCAAAGTGTCCACACATCGGCCGCCCATCACAACAACCATCGTCTCCCCAATCAAGCCTTGATTTGCTGATCTCCTCTCAGAAAACCCGTCAACCGACCGGGAGAAAGCATTGATGAAGGCACTGCATTATCTCACCTTGTGTGAGGCTCGATACAAGGGGGTTGTAACCGGGCTACAGAGTTCAGTTATTTTGCAGCAAGCTTATGTTGAGCGTGTCCATGGCCAGTTGGCGGCAAAGGAGAAAAAGAGTGGCAGGGAGAAAGGGGCTTTGAAGGGTGGACATGCAAGGTTGATGACTGAGGATGAGGTGTTCAATGAAATCAGACTGCAGGAGGAGGAAAAGGTGCAACAACAGCTTGAGAAGCAGATGAGAAAAAAAAAGGTGGAGGAGTACAGGATCACAGTGGATGAGTGGAAGAAGGGCGAAGAGGCAAGGAAAGTTTGGAATGTAGCATGTCGTGAGGAGTGGGAGAAGGAGGTGCAAGCGTGGAAAGAACTACCAAAACCAAGGGGGAAACGACCTCTTCTTGGGAACTTGAAGAAGGCTGAACCTAAGCCAAGCCACCCCGCAAATGTTGTGGCTGACGACGACGACGAGGTGAGTGTGTAGTTTGAAGGGACGTGGTGCGGCAGTTATCTTACAATGCGAGACAGGGTGTGGGTGACGACAAAAGTGACAATGACGCGTGACACTGTTAAAAGGAGTGATGTGTCACAGTTTCGACACGGGTCTGATAAAAATGCTCTGGGATGAGCACTTTGCACATTTTTACTCTAAATTTGCTCTCGCTTTATAGACTAAGTATATAGCTAAACAACCCGCCCAATTTTGATGGGAATATGAGGGTTTTCGAGTGGAGGAGGCCAAAATTTAGTTTTGGTGTTAATAGGAACGATTAACTACTGTACTGTCCAAAATACGGTCATGGCAATGCTTTATCCGACCTCTGACAGCGCTTGCGTCCTATTCGCCATTGGATCGGCCCATCGTTTTCCTGGTCCAGACTCCCCATTCATTCATTTTGACAACAACATTCCATTCAAACCCCACTTGGTCTTTTGTTACTCTGATCAGACAAGCTGATGTGTCGTCTCCCTATTGGTTCATCTTCACATGTGATATCATCCTTTGTCATTCCTTTCCCACACAAAGTCATGACCCCTTTCTTATTTTCTCACAAACCCTGACCGATTAGTCATTCCTTTGTCATTTCTATTCTATGTTCCGGGCCGCTTACTGTTCTGGCTTACTCTCAGCCCTTCTTTACTCCAAGTTATTATTAGATAGGATTATCTCAGTCCCAGCCACTCTCCTATATAGATACCAGTAGAGTAGCTGAAAATTCCCCATCTTTGATATCTCAGGAAGTCCTCTTCTCCTTGTGGCATCGGTGTATTTGCTATCACTGGGGGCAAGGGGTCAAATACCCGGTGGGTATATGCTGAACACATTGTGATTACAGTCAACAAGTGATCATAATGTGCCCAGTGGGAGAAATTTGAATACATTCAAAATTTGCCTGGCCATGTGAGTCTAATGTGCCCACTGGGGACATTTTGATTGCAATCACAATGTACCCATCAATGTGATCTCAATGTGGCTGCTGTGCACATTTTAATTTCTTTCACAATGTTCCCATCAATGTGTTCCCAATGTACCCAGCTCATTACATAATAGTTTCTTTCACAATGTTGTCCACAATGTGTCCAGCATGTGGCTGAGCCACTCATTCAAAATTCTTTCAAAGATTATCCAGTGATGTGTCCATAATCTCCCTAGGGGGTTCTTTTTGAAGTAATCACAATGTAATCTCAATATTGTTCAATTTCACCATGAACTTTAAAAGGAATCGTTATGTGTATGGTTGTACACATTCTAGACACATTGCTGGATACTTTGTGTAAGAAGTCTGAATGAGTGGCTCAGCCACATGCTGGACACACTGTGGACAACATTGTGAAAGAAACTATTATGTAATGAGCTGGGTACATTGTGAACACATTGATGGGAACATTGTGAAAGAAATTAAAATGTACACAGCACATTGGATTCACATGGCCATCCACATTTTGAATGTATTCAAATTTCCCCCACTGAGTACATTGTGATCACTTGTTGACTGTGATCACAATGTGCTCAGCATGTACCCACCGGGTATTTGACCCCTTGCCCCCAGTGTATAGGCCACTGAAGAGCTTATTGAGTAACTCTCGGACAACCGTTCGCTTTCCTCTCTCTCTCAGCCTTGCATCAAGAATTGGCGAACGCGCTTACGAAAAGGAGTTCCTTGCTGCTCTTTTCATCAAGCATCAGTTTGAGGCGCCATCCTCGGGCTCTCATTCCTGCCCTCAGACAACGATAGGGATTTTACCTGATAGAGACTCAGATATAGGGAAGTTGTTCCCCCTTTGCCCCATTGATTCTTGTTCGTTGGAGTTGCAACTCACCAACAGCACTGGTACCTGAAGGGCAAAGAGTGGCCCTGACATGAATCATGTGACTCCAATGTCCCTGATCAGTAATCACTCAGTACTTTGTGATTACTGATCAGGGACATTGTGGTCACATAATTCAGCACTTTTCGAATCTTTCCACAATGGACTGAGCTGGGAAGTAGTAATTACATTGCTCAATACATTCTGAAAGAACTCAACTTGTTCTTGCCCAGCAAAGTGTCAGTACATTGGACATGGAACTACAATGTATTCAAAAAGTACCTGGTAAGTAAGTGGTGGCTTGTACTCAGTGTGACTCTGGTTTGTGGAATGCTCGGCTGCAGGGCCTGTCACCAGTATCATCGATTTGGACCCTCCCCCATTCAGTCAACTTGCACAGAATAAATTTTGTCACTGGGGGCAAGGGCACCTGGAATCAAGGATTACATCTTAATTATATGGTGAGTCCATGTGCACTTTCCAACAATTGTAATTGCTGATTCCAGGTTGATTAGATTTTGAATGTTACCTTAACATGTAATTGAACCAACTCCATTTGAAATTTCCTCAAAATGTTCCCAAGCAATATTTCCTAAATGCACCCAGTGGGTACATTGTGAAAACATCTCAGACAATTGAGAAAATTTTGATTACATTGCAATATCATTTTTGCCCTCATGTCAAAAACATCCCATAAACATTTGCTGAGAACATTTCAAATAGAATTTGTGGATATTGGTTGGATTACATGTTAAGGTAATATTCAAAATGTAATCAACCCGGAATCAGCAATTACAATTATTGGAAAGTGCACCTGAACTCACCATGTAATCTAGATGTAATCACTAGTTCCAGGTACCCTTGCCCCCAGTGTCCTGTTTTCATTGTACACACCCATATGTATTATTTATTAGCTTGAATGGAATTTCTGGTACAACAAACCTGATTTCTGCCGGGCCTATTCGGCTGTGAAACAAGCAAAATAGTACACTTTACACCAAAATCCAGCATGTACTGCACTGACATCACATGATTTTTTGTGTACCAAAATTACTGATTTGTGACGGTAACAAAATTAGTACATTTTCGTCACAGACCATAATTTTTTGTGCTGATAAAATCAGTAAATTTGCAGGACATTAGGGACTCATTGTGTACTGAATATGATTACTTTTCGTTCTTACAGTGCAAGTTTTCAGATGTATCTCAGCAGCATTTGGACGTACCTTAGCAGTATTTTGACAGATCATCAAAACTGCTCAGATATATTAGCACAGCCACCCCCTTAACATAGCCACAGCACAGCCACAATACACAGCATTCTACACAGCCTTCTTTACAGCCTCAGTCATATCAGTTTCACACATCAAGATGTAACATTCATTCCCAGTCATCAGCATAGATCAGGAACTCCATTCTTATCAAGATCAGCAACCCCCTTTACATTCTTACTAGGTGTTTGGACCTGTGAATATATGTGCAGTGATAAAGGTTACTGACCCCTCTGAACACATCTGAAGGACCAACAGCCTCCTTCAGCAAACTCATCAGGACAAGGAGCTGGAAAGTATGAAACCCCGCCCACCCTGAGGAGTTGATAGGTCTTTATATACTGTAGTGATGGTTTCTGCTTTAGGAGTGACTAAACGCTTCCACTAATGCAAAATTTGGCTGAGCACCTGCTACAAAAATATTTCAAAAGCGGACTTAGAGAAATATGAAAGGTAATGAATGTGTGGGAGTGTGGGGCAAGAGGGGGCATGACTAAGGGTCTGGTAACTTCCATAAACAGAACAAAGGATGAGGCAAGGATGGCATAAAATAACAAGCATTGGTCAGAATAAGACACAATCATGAGGGAATGAAGTTATCACATGGGATAGAAAAGGTGTATGACAGCTAAGCAGAAATGTGGTCAGTGGGCCGAATGGAGAGGCCGAAAGATAAGCACAATTGGTGTGTGGGAACGAATGAATCAGCACCGATTGAGTAGTGACTCAGCTGGTTTGTGTGCAGTCTCGTGACACGGGGACTAAGTCTGACGTGGCACCTTGGTTCCGGCCGGAGACTGATGATTGGCTGGCTGGGATAGGATTTAAGGATGGGGAGCATGGGCTTGCTTCCTCAGCAACTTTTGCTGCTACCAGCCTCTGCTCTACTCCCTTGCTTAACCAGCCAATCTTCATCAACACTATGTCTTCTCTTGCCAACTCTGCTGCCATGAAGGGAAACACTAGCCGTGCTGCATGGGGGCATCTCTCATTGCATAGCATACGTGTGGCATATACTGATTGAAGTTCCCAGGTCCACTAACCTGGCTTGCACCGCTATCATTAACAAGCTTCAGTCAGCTTCTAGGGAGGCAAACGTGTTGACTCCAGAGAGGACTCGCAAGGTGCACCCACCGGAGCTGGCACCTGCAACCTGCGGTTGATTCGCTCTGATGCACACAAGCCGATTGATCCGTACCCTGTCCGCCAAAAGAACTTCTTCTTCCGCACACCGTATCTTCTGTTTGCCAAGATCTCCTGCAGTAACACTGCAACCTATACTCATCCGCATGCTCCCCACACAGGGGGAAAGGGGTTGTGTTCCAGTCCAGAACATTGCAAGTTCATTGCAAGGAAATGGATGGTGTGTTGCAGGACATGATGGGAGAGAAAAGCCAAGTTGTATTGATGGGATCAACACTACTATATACCACTGCAAAAATTCTCACAATCACATGATCAGATCACATGACTGGCTGTCACAGCTAACTCCAACATGATGTACCTGGGAAAAACCGGCCCAATACATCGCAAAGACCCCTGAATTTTCCAAGCCAATTTCCTTGCAGTGTTCCAGGACAGAAAACAGTCAGTACATTCACAGTGTTCCAGTGGGGTTCCCATTAGGTAATCCATGGGTACATTCAGAATTTTTCCAAAGAAAGTAACCTCAATGTTGACAATCGGCGCATTTACAATGTTCCTGGTCAGGAAAATTCAAAATGCACCCAAATAGTGTATTTGCAGTGTTCCAGGGTGGTACATCCAGAATGTACTGCCAGTGTGCTGTTGACTGCGATGTACTGAGCTTGGAAAATGTCAGGAACACTGCAAAAACACTGTTTGGGTGCATTTTTAATTTTCCTGACCAGAAACATTGTAAATGCATCGATCATCAACATTGAGGTTAATTTGTTTGGGAAAATTCTGAATGTACCCATGGATTACCTTATGGGAACATCACTGGAACACTGTGAATGTACTGATCATTTTCTGTCCTGGAACACTGCAAGGAAATCAGCTTGGAAGATTCAGAATGTGTTTGTGATGTACTGGGTCAGCTCTCGCTAGGTACACCGTCCATTTCCTTGCAATGAACTTGCAATGTTCTGGACTGGAACACTGCCCCCCAGTGAGAGGACCATTGACCGTTTATCAAGCAGGGTGACTGCTATCACTGGGTCCAGGGTAGAATAGGTTTTGGGGGATTATTCTAAACAATATTCTGAATATAATTAAAATAATAAATGTGTTATTTTCAAAACAGATTCTGCCCACATTCAAGGAATATGCAAATGCAAATGAACTCTCAGCAGAGTTGGCTCTGGGCATCAGATTTGAATAAAATAATCCTAGGATATGGCTAGAATATGTTTAAAATAAGACATGTTTATTATTCTAATTATATTCTGAATATTATTTAGAATAATCCCCAGAAACCTATCCTATCCTGGACCCAGTGTATGGAGTCTACCTTGGGTGTGGTAGGACCTCTAGTCTGTTCTTGTTTGTCTAGAACTAACTCAGGGTCTTGCAGGTGTTGGTCACCCTTCGTGGGAGTGGGTGTCCTGAGGATCTGTCAGCCTTGGCAGATGATGAGGGTTGGTCACCAGCAGGTCCTACGCATACAAAACACCATGCTTGTCGTGGGAATGATAAGCATGGGCCTTGTGTTGGAGTTAGCTGTGACAGCCAGTCATGTGATCTGATCATGTGATTGTGATAATTTTTGTAATGGTATATAGTAGTGTTGATCCCATCAATACAACTTATGGTCTACTATGGTATCTAAGAAATGGCCCTGGACTTTGCATGGTCCATCGCCTCAGCCTCTTCGGCCACTGCTATGAACTCTGAGACCAGGGAGATTGCTCATCCAAGGGTCCAAGGTAGACCGGTGCTCCTCTGGAGGTGGTACAGGCAGGAGTAGGTGAAGGAGAAAACGGCACGGAACTGTCAGTCCTTGGGACTGACTGGTAGGACATCCCACCTGACCCGCTCACCTCTGACTCAATTGGCACAAGCTGCCCCTTCCCCAATCTGTCCACACGGCTGCAAGGTGTTGCAGGACATGATGGGAGAGAAAACATAGTATCTTTGAATATAACCAACATGTAGTTGTTGTTTGGTGTGAATAAAAGGAAAAGGGTGAATGAATGGACTAGTTAATGTGAGAGAAGAGTGTCCATGAAGTGAAAATTGAACAAGGTGAGGGTGCAGCAGTCATGATGATGACAATAGTTGGGATAACTGACTCCTCAACCAGCCTACTTGGTTGTTAACACTTAGCTTCTAAGTAAACCAACAAGGATTAGTAAGAGTTCTTATAGACCACTACACTGAAACCTTAGCAGCCTCGACAATATCACTCGCAAAGTGTTTTATAGCGTTCCATACAACCCTCACACAGGATATATGTGGAAACACCACAGGTCTTTGCATATGGCATGAATCCCCGTGCGGTGTCTCGTTCACTGAGCCCAGTTGCAAACGCGACGGGTTCCTGGATGCGGCACCTTCATCCTTCACGCTGAATGGTCAAAATCCTACTCCTCCTCCTGCCAGATTTTGTGCACAGCCCAGCACGTCTAATACCCCCAGGAAGCTGGAGCTTGCATATGTCTGCGCTAGAAGGTGGTGTCTCATAAAAGACCAAGTAGATTCTCGCAACCATGAGGGTAGACTCCCACACCCCTCCATGCCAGATTTTGTACAGAAAGCCCAGCACGTCTACCACCCCAGGAAGCTGGTGCTTTCATGCTTCTGTGCTTGAGATGGTGTCTCGGCCTGCGCAGCAGGCAATGGTTTGTTTTGGTTTCTTCTTTCCCCCTCTCTTCTTGCGCGTCATGCCATGTCGCTGGCCCAGTAGCAAACACCATGGGTCTTTGCATATGGTATGAACCCCCACGCGGTGTCTCGTTCACTGAGCCCAGTTGCAAACGCGACGGGTTCCTGGACTTGGCACCTTCATCCTTCTTGCGTGTCGTCCTGTTGTATCATATGCTTTCTTCCCTCTCCCTGCTCCATTCTTCTTGCGCGTCATGTCGTGTCACTGGCCCAGTGGCAAACGCCACGGGTCTTTGCATACGGCATGAATCCCCACGTGGTGTCTCGTTCACTGAGCCCAGTTGCAAACGCGACGGGTTCCTGGATGCGGCACCTTCATCCTTCAAGCTGAATGGTCAAAATCCTACTCCTGCCAGATTTTGTGCACAGAGCCCAGCACGTCTAACACCCCCAGGAAGCTGGAGCTCGCACATGTCTGCACTAGAAGGTGGTGTGTCACAAAAGACCAAGTAGATTCTCGCAACCATGAGGGTAGACTCCCACACCCTTCCATGCCAGATTTTGTACAGAAAGCCCAGCACGTCTACCACCCCAGGAAGCTGGTGCTTTCATGCTTCTGTGCTTGAGATGGTGTCTCGCCCTGTGCAGTGGGCAATGTTTATTTTGGTTTCTTCTCAAGGTCCTAACATGTCCCGCAAGTAGGAATGTTCAATTCTTCACACAATTGGCCCACTCAGTGGCAAGCCGCATATGAGACCTGGCTCCCCTTGGGGCAAGTGACCATATCCAGTGTCCTGGAAGCAGTACTGAAGTCAGGGATTTGTCTAGGGCCTATCTCCACCTGGTTCCGTACGGAATTGACCCAGGGTACTTCCACCAGCACTCCCACCAGCCAAAACTCTGGTTCCTCCACCTTTCTCTCGCCTATCAAAAACACAGGGTGCTTCAGACCAATCTCCCAACCCATCCTCCCTCCCCCTAAGGCCAAATGTGCAGATGATTTCTGTTTTCTTCAAGCGGTCCTCCTGCCCCTCCTCAAACACACGAGAAACTGTGCTCCTACTCCTACCTTAAAGATTTCTCAATGTAATCTTCCTCCCACCGAGTTTATCCACCCGTATCAAGACACTTTAGCACTCATGGGGAATAAATGAACGGAATGCGTGCTGTGTTAGCAATGGAATGAATAGTACAGAAATGGTTCGAACCGGTCTTCATCCTATCAATCATGCAGAGCTTGGACACCCCAAGGGTACGATGTAGAGTAGTAACAACTAGCATCGGCAAGTGGCAATGCCCACGACCAAGGGGGACAAGCTGAATTTTCCCCACAGCATGAATGCAACTAGAAAAATGCCGACTTGACGTCGACATAAACCTTGCTTGTCCATGGTCAAGTTGAGAGACCGCCTCCAAAGTGAAGCTGCAGTGGTGATCAGCGTGTCATTATTTAATGAGTCCAGAATGACCTGTTGCAACATACGACGGAGAATGCGTCATGCGCTTCAACTCTTTGTTGAGGGCAAAGACCAGGGCGAAAGCGACAGGCCCCTTCCGGGGTAAATATCTGTGTCCAGTGGAGAGATAAAGAGTGTGGAAGATCGGGTTGGTTCTCTGGGCGTGGCTGACCCGGGCCTAATGCATGCGCGTGGACGTTTGAACACTGGCAATAAACGCGTGGGAGAAAGCCCATAAAGGAACTCTACGGACACCATAGTGCACTTGACTCTGATTCTTCCCACAGTGGGCAATGGGGTCCAATCCACTTTATGCGCGGTTATGGAGAATCCTGGCTCAATCGGGACCTGCTTCCACTTGATAGTGCATCATCTGTGGGATGCACCGTGCTCAAATTTTAGTTCCGTCACATCTGGCAAGACTGGAAGTGGTGCTTTGGCAAGGCTGACATCTCTTCGGTGCCACATCCCTGTATCTCGACAACACACGATTTTAAGTATCGCCGTCCTTGCACGTCTTTGGTTTACCTCAACCTCCTCAGTATTCCATGACTGCCATTGACAACACCCGCCGCAACATCAAAGTTTTGATTTATTGCCACAGGCATTCCTATCACCGGGGGAATTCGCCTTAGTCTATGTTTGGTTTGTCCCAAGTGCAGTCCCTCCAATCTTTGTATAAGCGCTGCATCTGTAACAATGCTCTTCTGATGTGTGTCTATGGCATGATACCAATGCAACTCTTTGCCCGTTCATTCCGCAAATGCCTCAGTCGCCTTACGGTTAATCGCATCTCTCGTTGCGTTGCTGCTGACTATAATAGGGGCATTATGCCACTCTCCTTGGTCTGCGGGAGCCTGACCCTGCAAAGTACGCGTACAGCCGCTGAGTTGTTCATAGCCTTTCGCACTACACGCTCCGTTACGAAGCCTGTGTAAAAGGCCGACAAACATCCAATTTTCAGGGCTGTTCTGTCGCATGCTCTAATGCAGAATCACTACTGTTTCGAAGGACAACCATAGCGACCCTCCCAAAGTTTTACCTCGACCCCAGTTGGTGGATCCTGAGCCCAAAGATGATGTATTGACGTCCTTGTAAAGACGAGTGTCTCCTATTGGGGGCAGTTGTGCGGAATCTCATGCCAGAATTACGTTAACCCCACCAAATGCCGTTGTATTTCCCTTCGCGGATGTCATCGGACTAACCTTGTGCAACATTTCACACCCTAACATGGAAACCTAGCCGTGTTGCAAGAGGCCATGGCGCTAGCGACGACTTTCGTCGAAAACACTCATGAGCTGCACACCGTTAAGCCCGTCAATGTCTCGGAAGCATACTGGCCGTCCTAAGCGTTGTAAGTGGCGCTGACAAGAAAGGAAGTCCGGTAATAGCCCTGTTCATGGTTAAGAAGGGCACGTTCGCCAAGAGCGTGGCAGGACACAACGATATGCCTGCAGATTTGGAGTTCACGCTTTACTTCCACGTACTTGGGGTAAGAATATTGGGAGATCCGGGGGAACCAGTCAGCGGTGAAGAGTCGGGAGAGGCAGCGCAAGGCTTTGGAGGGGATCATATCGAAGAGGATTTGCCGGAGAAAGAGGAAGAGATCTGCGAGGAGGAGTCGAACAGCAAGGAGCCCTTCTCGTAAGGAGAGGTGGTTGAAAAGCGGCAAACGTGTTGATTCGCCAATGGACATGTATCGTAACCTTGAACCGCAATATTTATAATACTATATACTCCAGAAACACGGAAGGAGTATAGGACACATGACAACAACGAGTTAACATGTGGAAAGACTGGGAAGGCGTAGCCAACCACGTCGAACTGGGGACTATGGAGGGCTGAGTGGCGACCAAAGGGACAACGCTACCGAAGGGAATCAGAAAGACGCCAGGCGAAAAAAGGACCGTGGGTAAAAGCGACTCTAAATTTATAGGGATTTGGGTTGTTGGGCCAAGGACGGGAGAGTTAAAAAACAAGACCCCCTCCCTTTCAGTCGTGGGGATGATCAAGCTGTACCGGGTGCTTGTGTGGGATCTGTCAGCATTCTTCTTGTGAATGGACGAACAACATACCATTTTTGGGTTTCTTCTGGACAAATACTTTGGAGCTCCTGTCTTCCCCCCTCACCCGCTTGGTCGCCTGCTCCGTGGTGTGTTGTGAGCTCCCTTCTCCATAATCCATGGCAACAGCCTTGGTCTGCTGCCATGTGCCCGAACGCTTGATCCTGGGGGGCTTTTCTCCAATCATCATCGGTGCCATCAGCACGGCTCGAAGGGATTCAAGGCGGATGGGATAGTAGGGGGGGGGACAGCGGGAGAGGGCACAACAAGCGAGGGGTTGTTGGGAGGCATAGAGGGCATATTGGGAGAGGGGTCATTGGGAGAGATACTGAGGGGGGAGGGTCCAAGGAGTGGAGAATTGGTGACGGACAAGGGGGGAGACTCAGCAGGTGGCGAGTTGGATTCTCCATGCCTGAACCAGTTCAGGTTCTTTGTCAGGGGGGGATACGGAGTTCTGAGATAGTCAGAGAGAACAGGAACAAGAAATACTTGGTCCTTGTCCAGCCCCTAGATGGCCTTGTCCCCTTCATTGTACAAGGCGGTGAACCCGCATCCTTTGCAGGTGAGTTTCCACTTCATTTTTCTCACATGTTTGCTGATGAGGCCAGCATTACAATTTCCAGTGCACACAACCAGCCTACCCCCCAAAACAATCGCCGATATTTTGGCCAAGTGAAAGTGCCCAAATTCCCGACCGGAGAAAACGGGCTCCAGCATCTCAATCATCATCGGAGAGACGGCGTGCCCAATGAGATCCATAAGTGGCAGAGTGGTCGTCGCCCACTTGAGGATCAACAGAGAGCTCAGGGAGCTAACCAACGCTGGTATCACCGTCGACGTGGCAAATGAGAGCACCAACTCTGCAGTGTGCCTATCAGGGGGGCCTTAGTTGCACTGCGATACACTTTTTGAAGACGAACGTACCCAAAGGGGATCTCGTTCCTGGCCTCTTCCTTGAGAATACTATCGCCACAAGATGCGTTGAGAACGAATACCCGGTGCTGATACAGTTTTTCGGAGCCAACGAGAAGGACGTCAGCGAGCTCCCTTGGCAGAAATTTGATCAAGATCTGGACAGACTTGGTTACCCGAGCACCATTATGAGCTTGAGCTACGCACCTGGCCTAGCCAGTCACTGGACACACATGGTTTTTCACTATACACTAGTTGTCCGTCCTGTGTGCTGTGTGTATCGACCACGATGACGATCTTGGCCAGAGGGTTCTCTTGCAGGAAAGTGCCCAAGGTATTTTCACTCCTCTGCGGGCCTCCCAAATCCACCGTAAGTTTGTACAACTACAAACGATTAGAAGTTGACCTTTCAAGGTTTGGAAAACAGACGCACAGATGCGGCATTCCCCTTATACCACTGTTGGAAAATTGAAAAAATGGCATTGCTCACTCTCCCGTGGTTTTGTGGGAGCCTCAGCACAGCAAAGACTACTGGTGGATCAAAGCGGAACGCAAGAGCCTCCGGTTTTGGCAGTATCCTTGTCAACATGAACTGTGCGGTGCATCACTGATCCGATCACAAGCTGGGAGACAGGCCCCTACTCACTTTGAACGTTCCCTTGCCATTCGCACAGCAAAATGGACAATAGAAGACTAGATCTGGTCTTTCCATGTCATGATGCCACTTCATGCATCCTGTGTAGATACGGTCTGGGTCTGCATAGCATATCCCCACTCGGCAGCCCGCACACAGGAGGATCGGGCCGTTGCGGTCGTTGCAAAGGGAGCACCACTGATTGAAAAAAATATGGATCACCATGCAGTGACGGAGATGGTGATTACTGACCAAACTGTAGTCAGCCTCGTTCTCTGACGGCAACATAAGGGGCGGGTACGTATGGATCACAGCCGGAGCATCGGAGAGGGAGCGTAAGTGTTCTTGCACCACAGCTTTTGCTGCTCCAGTGAACACCTTTCGGCCGCTAAGAATGCCTTGACGGCTCTCCCCATCGACTACAGATTTGTTAGGCGATGAAAACTTGGTATCTCAATGGTGATACTTGCTTATCACTTGCAAATTGCGCATCGCATGAACCACCTCCTGCGTGGCAGTGGGCTTTCGAATAGACATCGAGCCGATGAGAATGCTTTGGGCTGTGCGCTGGGATGGCATTGTGAGGATGCGGAAAGGGGAGAGTCACTTATCGTGACCACCAGTGAAACCTATTTATATGTTGTGTTGTGATGTTGTGACGTGTAAACCGCTTGCGAAAATTTGCTTGCAGTCACACTTGTACTCACATACTCAGCCCTCAGATTCTTGCCGCTGAATTCCTCAACCGGATGATGTGAAAGAAAGAATGGGGCTCAGATGATGTTCCGTTCCGATCTCGATTTTCCACAGAAAGCCAACCGGCACATGCTTGTATCCAGTGCGAATCAAAGTTTCAAGGATAACCGTAGCGCCGACGAGCGGCATTGCCCACGACCCCCTTTACCGTTTCTTGGGTGTGGTACTAATTATGCCCAGCGCACAAATCTAGCAAACAGGTGCACAGCACCTGCATTACAGTGGCCTCAGTCTCGAATGGCGCAGAAAGAACCCGTTCAAAGTAATTTTCCACCGTCCGAAGACGATGAGGTTATAAATTATCAATTCGAACACAATTTATAAAGGAAACATTTGCTCTGTAAGAAAAGAATTTGTTCGCTCGTCCGTAACTGTCCATCACCTTTGGAGAGGACCAAGCGGGGACGGAAAAGGGTCGGCGAAGGTTTTTGGGAGACGTAACAATGGACCGATCAACGTAACAGCGTACAGAGTGGGATACGGGTTCCCGAATACCAGGAACCCTTTTCCACCTGTTCAGACATCAACAACCTCCTCGCCATCCTCTCAACCTGCCTCCCACTGTGGACTCAAGGACCGACCAGGCTCCATCATCAGCACTCACAGCAACACGTCTCCTTCCTCAGGACTCAGCTGAACTGCTAGTTCAAGCCAATAGGAAGTCGTTGATTGCTATCAAGATTGGGTGACCTCTCAGAAGATGAGTCAACATAATTGGGGAGTGAATCATCAGACTCCTCTGAGGAAGTGTTGTGGGAGACTGGATGGCCATATGAGTGAGCCGGTGACATGCCCCTGTTTTCTGCAGTGCTCAACAGCAACATTCCCTAGACACCCCCTTCCCTCACAACACCTTTGCAACATTTTGCGATGCTTTTATACCCTCAACAACTCTCTACCAGCAGCTGCAGCCCAGTTTTACAAAAGTTAGGTTCATAAGCTGGGCTACTTTGCAACATGTGCCAGTTAAGCTCAAATTTTATATTTGTTGGTGCATGTTCGTCCACATATGCCCTACAAATATAAAAGTTGAGCTTAACTGGCACATTTTACAAAGTAGCCCAGCTTATTAACCTAACTTTTGTAAAACTGGGCTGCAGCTGCCGACTCTCTTGGTTTTGTGAGTCTAGTGTGGTCATTCAGTCAACAAGCAGGCCATGTTGCAGGACACGATGGGAGAGAAAAGCCAAGTTGTATTGATGGGATCAACAATACTATATACTGCTACAAAAATTCCCACAATCACATGATCAGATCATATGACCGGCTGTTACAGCTAACTCCAACACTTTTCGGCTGTATCTTCGGGCTGGAGGCAATTGTAATCGCCATAACTTCAAGCTTCTCGCCCAAGACATTGCAATTGAAGACAAGATATAGCAGGATGATATCCCCAAATTATTAATGCGACCTAGAATACCAACTTTGGGGTGCAAGGAATCATGCTAATTGATGGATTTACAGCCTAGGCAATGGTCTCCAAAACATGACACATGGAAAAAGTGTTGAACCTGGGGTCTGCCACAGATCCACCACAGCCATTAATCGGCAAGGGTTCTATCACCCAAAAGAATAAACAGATTCCAACCTGATCTGGAATCATAATCCTTGTTGCAGGGTGTTGCTTTGGTAGTAAAAAAACATGTTGGTAACCAAACCCAGAGCAGATGGAAGGCAGCATATCACATTTGGGGAGCAAAAACATCAGCCAACAACAGAGGATGAAAAAGGAGTGACCCGTTATAATAAGGAGTACGCGTCAAACGCAGTTTCACCTGTTCCAGACGGAATTCATAGTTTAGGAGGTTTGATGCCTCGGAATGAATCCAGATGTGAACCAAGTGTCTTAAGAGACTTTGAAGTCCCTAACTGGCCTAAGGGGGTTGTGGTCGCCTGACAAGCAAGATTTTGCTTAACCTGGACAAGGGATCCGAGTTTATCAGCCCCTGGGCATGAGGGGAGGAAGGCAACAGAAGCCCACTTTGAATTTCTTCTGTTCTTGAATTGCACCCATTCTCTCCTGCAATGCACACTGCCTTTGAAGAGCATGGTAATTTCAAATTAACTATGTGCTTGCCCTTGGCGTACAAAGAATGAAAAAAGAATGTTTACATCCATTACACAACCATTTTTTTTAGTCCTCAAGGTGGGAATGAGTGAGCCACAAGGAAAAGTTTGATATCTGTCATCTCAAACAGCACTGCTGCAAACCCTCTTGATGGGCCTGCCATCTGGGGACTCTCCCACCATTCACCTACATTGCAGGGATGACCTAGTCCTTGCTATGCTAGGGGACATTTCCCATCTCCTGAGCTAGACAATGTTGGAGTTAGCTGTAACAGCCAGTCATGTGATCTGATCATGTGATTGTGGGAATTTTTGTAGCAGTATATAGTAGTGTTAATCCCATCAATACAACTTGGCTTTTCTCTCCCATCGTGTCCTGCAACAAAAAGAGGCATTTGATAGAACAAGCAGGAGGACGGATTCTGCTTCATGGTAGAATATGTACACCCTGAAGTTTGGCTGCTGGAACCCTTTTCTTACATACATCTCCAGCCAAATCCAGCCCTTGGAAAGTCAACCAAATGTTGGTATGGTTCACATTGGGTACCTATGAATCCAGATGAACATCAAACCGTTTTAAAGATGTTGCTCAGTCCAAACCCTATGAGCATGAGATTGTCTTTAGATTGATGGACCTCCACTGCTCAGGGGGAGGAATCCACATTCATAACATTGCTGTCTATGTCAATCCATTCTCCATAGTCATCATGATCCATTGGCTGTGTGCTGTTCTTCCCCTTCTGCCATGCTTTGACAAGGAACTGACACCAGATGCGGTTGTCGACTTTCCCAAGGTCTTCACGGACATACTGTGTGAGTCGGGAAGCTTTAGCAGATGGGATGATGTAGGTGTGGGAAGTGTGAACCCGGACTGTCAGGTAGCCTTCAATAACCAAATGGACAATGAGAATCTTCCTCTCCTGTTTGATATCCAGAGAGCTGTCAATCAGGGGGGTGAAACGAGAGAAATGACAACTGACAGCAGGGGTCAGGTGAATATCTCCTCCAGCAATCTCCTGCACATACAACGCCTCCAGGTCCCTCTCTGCAGCTCCTGTAGTTCGAGTGACTTCTTGCTGGCATGAGCTCCCAGGTGAGCGACATTTAAATCCTCCCCAAGTCTACAGGCTGCCTCAGTGATCTTCAAGAGCTGCCAAAATTTGACAGTCTTGTCTTCCATCTTGGAGCTGGAGGGAATCCAAAGACAGTTGTCACAGCGGCCACACCCCTGCATGGTGCCAGTTCCCTCTGCTGACAAAGTGGTGGGGTCGAGATTGGCACTGGGAAAGAAATACTTGGCAGTGGTTTGTTCAAGGCTTAGTGCATTCAAAGGAAAAATAAACACCCAACTTGGCAAAGAAGTCCTGCCAACATTGTGACATTTCTTGTGCATATTGGAGAAGTTCTGAGTGAGATTGAATGTAACTTCAACCTGGGTAGAGATATACAGAAGCTCACTATCACAAGCATCAGTTGTCATCTTCAGGATGGAGGCTGTGTCCTCAGGCGGTAATGCATGATGCAATCCGACTCTTGACCATCTTGCTCTGCAAGCCCAGACTCCTGGAAGTAGCTTTTGACAGAAGTCTTCCAACAGGATCAGGTTTATCAAGACATGGTGGTGCTATGACACTCACCAGTGCCTACGTACAGAGTTCTGTTAGCTCACATCTGAGCTTCCATATGAAACACCCACCAAATAGTGGACAACAAATCAGAGATCTCTCTTATTGATTCCATGATCCCAAGCAGGATGTGCCGGTAGCCAGCATGGATGGTGTGGACACTGGAGGACCCCAAAGTAGACGGGCCATTGTTTGAGTTGCCCTCCTCTGTATGCACTTGGCCCCACAAGATAGAGAAGGATTTAACCTCGAAGGTGGTCATGTGGGCCATAGTCAAACAGGGAAGCATCCAGTGCCAAATTGAACATAGGTAAACTGGCAGAGATAAGCTAGCAGAAGATCAAGGCTGGTGTCTATCACAAAGGCATCGCAGCAGAGGCAAAGCATGTGACATACAAGAGGTGGCTACAAGGCTCCATAAGAGTAATGTATGCGACGGCTGGTGAGACGGCTGGTGAGTGACGCTGGGGGCTTTTTGAAGAATAACAAACCATATCTTTCACTTCAGTGTTTGGTTGTGGAATCAATAAGAGAGATCTCTGATTTGTTGTCCACTATTTGGTGGGTGTTTCATATGGAAGCTCAGATGTGAGCTAACAGAACTCTGTACGTAGGCACTGGTGAGTGTCATAGCACCACCATGTCTTGATAAACCTGATCCTGTTGGAAGACTTCTGTCAAAAGCTACTTCCAGGAGTCTGGGCTTGCAGAGCAAGATGGTCAAGAGTCGGATTGCATCATGCATTACCGGCCTGACCTTCTATCGATGCAGGAATATTTCTCGATGAGGCCTCTGGCAGGGAAGACGACAAGGACAAAAGAAAGGTGACCATTGCAGATGTCACCAAGTTCTATCTTGGTTGTGATCCACTCAATCCCAAAAATGTTGCCCTCTTCATCAGGAACATCCTGTTCAGTAGGGAGGTGAGATGGCACATAGCCCTCACGTTGAAGAAAGCGACATACAATGTCATCGAGTTCTTTGAGCAAACACTCAAGAATGACAACTTCCTCTTTAAGTATCCGGAGCATATAGCCCAGAGTTATGAGCTCTCTGCGTGAGAGAAGGAGGTCCTTAAAAGAGAGGGAATTCTTGATTGGGTGACAAGCTTGTTGGCTCTCCACCTAAAGGTGAGTATTGGTCCTGCTGCCTGGCAATTACTGACTACTCTGCCAGTCAATAGCCCACAACTGGGGCAGCCGAAGATTTGGAGCTCCCCATCCATCCTTCCCCCATGATTCAGGACTCTCCTCCGACTCAGGCAGCAGAGGGTTTGGGGCTGGGGACCCCATCTTTCCTTCCCTCCCCACTCCCTCGATGCCGCTCAATTCTCCTCCTGATGAGGAGGTGCCACCCCCGGACAACAGCTGCCTCGCTTCCACCAGTAACACCAAGGAGCAAACAAACAAAAATGAGATTTCACCAAGCACTCAAGATGCAATGGTCATCTCAGAGTTTGCATCCACCAGCAATACACAATTTTCTTGCAGTGGGCTTGCATCTTGACCTTGTGCCCTCCTCTACACTATCACGTATCTTGAATTTGTATATGCCTGTTTGAAACCTATGATTGTTACCCGCAGAATAGTATTTGTTTTTGTGCCCTTCTCAATTACCAGTTGTGTGACAATGGCCTCGTATGCAGCTGCACAGGGATTGCCTCATATGGGACTATGTGTGGCGACTGCCTTGGATGCAGGCATGCGGAGGTTGCCTCGTATGCAAGCACATGGCAATTTACTCATACATATTTGCAGAGTAACTACCTCGTGTGTTATAGTGCAGCGATTTCCTCATTCATAGCCCTGAGTCCGAGTCTCGTCCAGAAAATCATTTGGGTCACCATCAAATACCCTGCTTCCTTCCGCTCTTCGCCTCCACCTCTCCCCGATCAGCATAACCTGCAATGTCATATCCTCCCTTCCGTGCTGGTATGCAAGGGGCCAGGCAGAAGAGCAAGGCCAGACAAGGAGTACAAAGCCTCAGCTTTGGTGCGGAGAGTATCCTGTTGAGGAAGGCCTTGGTGAAGGATAGTATGTATTTCTCCCCTACTCCACAGCTTGGGGGCCTGCTGATCAGATCCAAAGGAGGACAGGATTATCTCCAGTGCACGAGAGTCTTATCGGAGGCTGCAAAGGCTGCGATCAGGACAGCCATTCAAAGTGGCCAATACAACGAACGGGTAGATGGGCTTGAGCCACCAGCCATGGCGCCCTCTGATGTTCCAGAAGACTATTCCATGGCGTGTATACTTTTCTTCCTGGTTTTGAAAAACCTTTGTACTGATTCTGTTCAGTGGTGCTCTCCATGCAACGACTTTGGAGAGTACCTAATCCTCTGCGCTGGATGTAGGGTGGGGATCTGTTCCACCAGTCAGGACATTAACACCGGGTGCCTGCAGTGGAAGCCCATTGTGGATAGCCCAGAATTTATCTTCTACTGCCTGTACTGTAGAAGGTCTAACAAGGATACCTGCCTGGTACGTAACACAGGGGCCTGTTCTATGCTTTACCCACTGACTCCTCATCCATAGCTCTCCATGCGCAAGGAGCCACCGCACGCATTCAGTGTTTGGTTTTGTTATGACCCCCCAGTGCTCCTAATAGGCGCAACTTGGCACGAGACCGAGTTCCTGTTCGTCACGCTGCTTCACCATGCTCTTGCGATGAGCTATTATGATGGGAGCAGTCTGGTTAGTTGTGATTATGGTCCTGGTTGAATTATGCTCACCATTTGCAGATAGTGCAGATGAGTGTACCCTTAACAGGGACAGGGGACGCTGAAAAATCCAAGAAGGGGAAGGGTAAAAAAGTCAAAAAGCCATCCAGTCTGGTTGGCGATGTTGCGAAGTTTCTGGAGACCTACCCGACGGCAAAGATCGTGTTGGTGGTTGAGACACACTGTCTTGAAAATGGCAGGTTTGTGTGGGACGGACATGATGCAGAAAGCTATCAGGGATGCCTACTTGAGGAGGTACGTCTTTCGTGTGTGCCACGTCACGCAGAAGCTGATGATATATATCAAAGATTGTGAGCGGCTGCATCCCAAAACCAATCCGGGGATACATCGCGATTCATAACGCCGTCCAACACCACCACAGGAGTCTCATTATCAACCTTTCATGTGGGCCATCCACAAGTGTAGAGACCTCACGTGTGTCTCTACTTGAGGGGTAAGTCTATCCATTCCTGGTGTTGAATCGTGTCAAATCCACTAATGTCTCTCAGGCACTGTGCGGATGGGGTTCTTTCATTTGCAGATCATTCCAATGTGGTGGGTGAGCTGGCAACCAGGGTCCTTGACTTCACCTCACGATGGGTTTGGTCTGCAAGTCGCGACTTCGATGTGATTGTGGCCTCTGCCTTCGACCGCGAGTGGGCATTGGCACACAAGCCAGTGATCTCCACCGCACAAGGCGATACCCAATGGTCGGTTTTTGGGTCCCGGATCTTCAATTGGGGGACTTCTCTGATACCAGACGATGAATAGTAACCTAGAAAGGTTTCCGGGATTGATCTGACTGGAAGAAACCACGTCTCGTCTATGCATGATAATCAGAGAAGGTAATATGAGTGGGGATATCACGTACAGTTTTGTACCCACCAACTTCAGGGTGGTTCTGGATATTGCCTTCAGAATACTCGCGCCAGATGATTGGGTGATTGTCATCCGACTTGAAGAGTTGTGCGATGTATGTGGCCCAAGCTTCAATTGTCTGAAGCTGTTTTCTTGCTGTAGACGCTGGGCAAGTATCTTTGGACGGCGGCAATACGGTTATGTAGTAGAGCTGTGATGGTCTTGCAGTTCACGTCAGTGTTTGAATGTGTTGACTGAAAAGAAATCACTTATTAGGTGACAGACTGCACCACTGTGCCAAAGTTGTCCAGGGAATGTTGGGTAAACAATGTTATACATTGTCTGGAGGGCTTTGTCACCTGGATTGGTCCAAGGTGACATTGAGGCAGCGACCTGCTTCATGACAAAGTGGATAAACTCGTTGTGGAAGTTGATACACATATGTTCTGGAAGATCCTTGACCCCTGGGTAAACCCTCAAGCATTTCACCATTTTTGGGAGGGAAAATGTTGGCAGTGGGTTTTCTTCAAACTAGATGACATGTTTCAAGTCAATAGGTGAGTGATAAAAAAGCAGACATACGACCAAATAGCTTGGAGTTGACGCAGAGGTCATTGCCCTTGAACTCATTGAAGATTGAGACATTGCATCATGGTCTTGAGTTGGTGGGGAACCAAACACTGGGGGCAAGGGGGTACTTACCCAATGGGTACATTGTGAGTTCATTGTGAGTTTTGAAACTATTTGCCCAGTCGTTACCCACCAGGTACATGTTGGGTACTTTTTGAGAGATACCCATCAATTCGCCTGCATTTTACCCACTGGGTACATGGTGGGTATTTTGTAAAAGTACCCACTCCAGAACCCAGTGGGTGATTTTTGAGCAAAACCCTGGGGTTCTTTCACAATTTACTTTCCAAAGTGCCCATCACAAACCTGAGTCACTCATTGAGAGCTCTTTCATAAAGTACTCACCAATCCAATCACAATGTACTCAACCGGATACTCAATGGGTTCTTTGAGAGTTTGTGATGAAACTGAGCCACATTGTGAGTTTTTTGTGAGTTTTTTGAAGAAAACACACTGGGTACATTGTGATCAGATTGGTGGGTACTTTATGAAAGAACTCTCAATGAGTGGCTTAGGTTTGTGATGGGCACTTTGGAAAGTAAATTGTGAAAGTACCCCAGGGTTTTGCTCAAAAATCACCCACTGGGTTCTGGAGTGGGTACTTTTACAAAATACCCACCATGTACCCAGTGGGTAAAATGCAGGCGAATTGATGGGTATCTCTCAAAAAGTACCCAACATGTACCTGGTGGGTAACGACTGGGCAAATAGTTTCAAAACTCACAATGAACTCACAATGTACCCATTGGGTAAGTACCCCCTTGCCCCCAGTGAAAGGAGGATTTTGGCGGTGAACAAGGGCTCTTCTGGGGGTCCTCCGTGAAGACAGAGGATCAACGCCCAGAGAGTTCCTGTGAAGGTGGGTCCTAGGTTGTACAGTGTCAAGGAACTCCAAGCAGCGACTGGGGAACAGTTGCGAAGAAAGCGCAAAGGTGGAGATACCAGAAGAGAGTTAGAGACAAAGCAAGAAAAGCAGTAGGATGGAGCGCAATGATCTCCAGAGTAGCTAGTACAGGATATATATACTAAGGTCTGCTCTGAGAGGGTTCCAGAGAAGAAAGGAGGAAAACTGCGAAATAGGACCTATGATGCAATGGCGAAGTCATAGGGGAAGAGGAGAAAAGGGGAAAGTTGTCATGAAAGGGGAAAGTCATCATAAAGGGGGAACTAAGCAAAGGGGAGGGTCTTCTGGAGAAGAGGAAGCTCCGGCGAAGAGGAAGTTTGCAAAGAGGAAGCTCTGGTGAATAGGAAGCTCCGGTGAAGAGGAAGAAGTTCCAAAGAGGAGGAGGTTGCGAAGGTTGCGAAGGAGAGGACAAGCAAAGAGGAGGAATGAGGACTGAGGACAGCAAACCTCAGAATCCCACATCCCCAGAACTGGAGGCACTACAACGACACCCCAACCAACATCACTTACGATAACGAGGTTGCCGTCAACTTCCTTACTGCTCACAATGCCCCTCCCCACTTTTGGGATCAAGCTCGGTACGACGACCCCAACCGAACAATTATGTGTCGCTCGGGTGTTACCCCTTTGGTGAATGCCATGGAGAGGGAAAGAGAGGATAGGATCGCCAAGTTAGAGAAGCGCTTGGACTTGCTGTACGTGGTCATGAACAGTCTTAATGAGAACTTTACTCACTTTGCCTTGGAACATTGGGGACCTTTCCAGGCATCTCTCTTCCGATATTTCAGACACCAATGTCAGGGTGCCTACTGCACCGACCCCCCTCAGTCCTCCCCTGTCGTCCCTCCAACTCCGCCAGGATCAGGGTGTTCCTCTCCCTCAGTCCCCCCCCCTGGAATTCTGCTCCAGTTCTTCAGATGGTGGAGAGAACCCCAAAGAGGACCTGCAAGAGTCCAATGACTCATTCTGAACAGTGGTGTCGCCCGTCGAACAAGGCTTGCCAAGTTCGAATGCGGCTGAAGTTGGAAGTGGCGAGTCTTCAGGACAAGTATGGGTTCGAATTAGTGAGTGAGGGTTTGGCGGATGTGAGGCAGGAAATGCACAAGGGATTTCAGCATGACGTATTAGGTTGTCGAGATTGCTGGCAGGATCCAGTAACGAGGGAGTACTCGTATTGTCCTCAAAGCATATCTCCACCTTCATACACTGGGGGCAAGGGGTCACTTACCCAGCAGATACATTGTGATTACATTGTGATTTTTTAGACAATGTGTCCAGCCTGTAGCCATGAAGTACATGCTGAGTTTGTTTACGAAGTACCCATCAATGTGACCACAACATGGCCAGTGGGTCCATCTTGATCACTTTTACAAAGTACCCATCAATTAGATCACAATGTATCCCGCATGGACCCACAGGGCACATTGTGATCTAATTGATGGGTACTTTGTAAAAGTGATCAAGATGGACCCACTGGCCATGTTGTGGTCACATTGATGGGTACTTCGTAAACAAACTCAGCATGTACTTCATGGCTACAGGCTGGACACATTGTCTAAAAAATCACAATGTAATCACAATGTATCTGCTGGGTAAGTGACCCCTTGCCCCCAGTGTATGAAGGTGGAGATATGCTTTGAGGACAATACGAGTACTCCCTCGTTACTGGATCCTGCCAGCAATCTCGACAACCTAATACGTCATGCTGAAATCCCTTGTGCATTTCCTGCCTCACATCCGCCAAACCCTCACTCACTAATTCGAACCCATACTTGTCCTGAAGACTCGCCACTTCCAACTTCAGCCGCATTCGAACTTGGCAAGCCTTGTTCGACGGGCGACACCACTGTTCAGAATGAGTCATTGGACTCTTGCAGGTCCTCTTTGGGGTTCTCTCCACCATCTGAAGAACTGGAGCAGAATTCCAGGGGGGGGGACTGAGGGAGAGGAACACCCTGATCCTGGCGGAGTTGGAGGGACGACAGGGGAGGACTGAGGGGGGTCGGTGCAGTAGGCACCCTGACATTGGTGTCTGAAATATCGGAAGAGAGATGCCTGGAAAGGTCCCCAATGTTCCAAGGCAAAGTGAGTAAAGTTCTCATTAAGACTGTTCATGACCACGTACAGCAAGTCCAAGCGCTTCTCTAACTTGGCGATCCTATCCTCTCTTTCCCTCTCCATGGCATTCACCAAAGGGGTAACACCCGAGCGACACATAATTGTTCGGTTGGGGTCGTCGTACCGAGCTTGATCCCAAAAGTGGGGAGGGGCATTGTGAGCAGTAAGGAAGTTGACGGCAACCTCGTTATCGTAAGTGATGTTGGTTGGGGTGTCGTTGTAGTGCCTCCAGTTCTGGGGATGTGGGATTCTGAGGTTTGCTGTCCTCAGTCCTCATTCCTCCTCTTCGCTTTTCCTCTCCTTTGCAACCTTTGCAACCTCCTCCTCTTTGGAACTTCTTCCTCTTCGCTGGAGCTTCCTATTCACCAGAGCTTCCTCTTTGCGAACTTCCTCTTCGCCGGAGCTTCTTCTCCTTCGCCAGAGCTTCCCCTCCTTCTTTTTTTTTTTTTAGTGCGCTGGTTTATTGTGCGTAGATAGTACTATCCATGTTACACATTACACTCTTTGAGAAGTGTGCAGGTGGTGTGAGTGTTGGTGAATGGTTTGAATTGGTGGTAAGTTTCGGGAGGCGGCGGCCTTCCCCTCGCGGTGGTGCACTGAGCACCCCTCATCACTTCACTCCTTTCACCCTCGACTCTATCCGTTCCTGCTTCCTTCTCCTTTTGGTTCTTGTGGTGGGGTGAGGTTGGTGGTGTGTGGGTCGAACTGATAATGTTTTAAAAGAAAGTGGGGGTGGTGTCCCGAGGGGAGAAGGAGGTTTGCTAGGGGGGGGTTTTTAGCGTTAAGTGGTCATGAGGAGACGTACCTGTTGGTCGTTGTTTCCTCTTCTCACGTGTTGTTCCTCTCTTGGCAGCATTCTCGAGGACTTGGATAGCGGGGTGATCCTTTCGTGGTCTCTCTTTTGTTTTTATCTCTTTTTCCTTGATAGCGGACCTCCCCAAAGGCCGTCCTGAATCGTCCTGTGTTGCTCACAAATCTGAGAAGGTGGGGGATACCTTTCCTATCGCTTAGTAGGTACTCGGGTGTGAGGGCGTTGCGTGGTAGTCTGTGCTGGAGGAGTGCTCGTGCCCTCATGTAGCGTGGGCAGAATAGGAGGTAGTATGTGAGGGATTCGATGGTGCCTTGGCGGCAGTGTGGGCATTCTGGAGAATCGGCGCGTTTGATTCTGTGGAGAATCTGGTTCAGGGGGACGTGGCCTGTCCTAAGTTGGGTGAGTATGCTGGCTTGGTTACGCTGTAGCTGGGAGATAATGTGGAGGTAGTTGTCAGTCAGGAGGGAGTTGTCGATCCTTTTGGCGCGCTCGTGCCTCGGGGATGCTGTCCACTCTTCGTTCCATTGTTTCTTCCACCTGGTTTTGAGGATCTGTCTGGTCGCTGAAATGCTAATTGGGAGTCTTTTTTGTCTTAGTATGGGGGGGAGTTGATTCACCGTAGAGGATTCTCCCTTTGCCGCTGATTGCACCTCTTCGTCCGCTCTCTCATTTCCTTCTATCTCCTCATGGCCTGGGGTCCAGACGAAGTGCACTTCGCACCATTGCTCTAGCTCCCACTCTTTCCATCCCATGCTGCCGTCTTCTAGCTTTGCTCGTCCTTTTCCTCTTCTGTATCCCGCCACTTTGATACCTCTTTTCCTCGCTTGCTTCACCTGGAAATCCTGCAGGGTGTCGTGGATCTTATCCAGGATGTGATGGCCTGGCTTGGACTTCTGGTTCTGAAGGCCTAGGAGAACCGCCTGGTTGTCTAAACCTATAGTGACTTTGAACATCTCTATGTTCAGTTCGGTGAGCATGTGGAGTGCGAGTAGAACCGCTGTGGCCTCCGCTTTGTATACCGTGTGTGCCTTTTGGCTTCCTAGGTGGTATTTGATCGCCTTTTGTTCACGTCCATTTCTGAACATGACCGCCGCTGCTCCGATCCCGTCTTCAAAACCCGAGCCGTCTGTGAAGACCGCTCTGCCCATGATCACTTTTGCGAGTTCAATCGCGTTGGTCCGATCCTTGTCTATCGTGATTGTGGCTAGTGGTTGGTAATTTCGACACCTCCTCGTAGTGAGGATCGTTTCGTAGTCGTTGGGTTTTACGTTGGTGGCGAGGAATAGGAGGTGTAGGGGGCTGGGGTGGCGTTTGGTTCTGCTGGTGATGGCCGCTCGGACGGGTTTGTGAAGTGGGTGGGATTGGGGCAGCGTGACTAGTCGGGTGGCGGATCTAATCAGTACTTTAAGGAATAGGAGGTGTGGAGGGGGTAGGTTAGCGTGTGCGTTGTCAGGCTGACGCGACCTCTACAGTTCAATAGCACTCTTGCTATCCAAACCTATCACACTCAGGGGTCAAACACACAGTTATAACCCTGTTGCAAACCCAGGGATATCGGAAGTCTCTTCACAGACTAGATTGGAGAGGGGGAGAAAGAAGGAGACAAGGGTCTTCAAACACTCTTGCTCTAAGCACACAGCAGTAGAGGTCACGGAGAGTCTGATGATAACAAATCTAAGGAGTACAGGCTAAACTACTCTGAGTATATATACTACTTAGATTTGTGATGTGACCGTCACATGTAATTACACTATGGATACAAACACAGACAAACATGGTCCGTGCACAGCACTGCATGGTCTGTGCGTTACGTGGTGACTAATGCTACAAATTATCAGCTGATAAACGAAAGTGTGGCGGCCAATAGCAATTTGAGAGCATTACAGAGCAATTACAAAGCATGACGTAGCCTGGGAATGTTCGGAAGGAATGTGGGTATGACTGACTAACAGCCAATGGCAAAAGGGGAGCATATGACTAAGAAATAGGGGCATATGATGTCATGTGGGTCATGCGCAGTAAACAATAGAAATGATGACTCAACTCCTGAGTCGTGGAAGGGGCGTGGCATTTGGTATATAACCAAAGGGGGTTGGATGACTGGTCTTCCAACAAACCCACCTTTGTTACACACAGCCAACATGCCTCGTGCTTCTACTCGCAATCCCACTCGTCGCTCTTCCTCTTACTCTCCTGTCCAGGAGAACAATTACAACATCGACCGCTTCTCCCATGCCCGTCGGGATCCTTCCCGCCCTTATCCCACCTTGGGAGCAGTTATGGACCGCACTGCCACCGCCGACCCTAAGGAAGGGTTCTCTGACTTAGGTGGGGGCTCTGCTTGTGCGTTCCGGTTTAGGAAACCAAGCTAACTCCTTTTAGATTTCAGGGACTTTCTCCAGGCTGCTCGAAGGGTGTCTCGGCGCAAGTTGGCGTGCATAGAGACTAACCCTTATGCAAACGAACTCCTCAATAGGGGTGTTGAGTTTGTGACTGAGGCCAATGAGACCTTCAACTCCGTGTTGGAGGCCAGCGTTCTTCATACGGGGAACGTTGGGTCCATGTTAATGGACGAGGTGGCTCATGTCAACGAGCGCATTGATGGTCGTCGTGAGGAGATCGAAGCTTTGGAGAACTGGAAGGAGGATATGCAGGGGGTTATTCATGGACAGGAGGATAGCATTGTTCGACAGGGGGCCGACATTGATTTGCTGAAGGTAAATGTGGGGTCGGGAGATAATTGACTTTTCTAACCCAACATTTCCTTTAGGGAGAGGTGACTACCCTCAAAGACTTGGTCCGAGCTCTGGTTACTAAAACCGGAGAGTTGGAGGACGATAAGGTAAGGGGTAGGGGTTGAAGGTTTTTGATATCTTCTAACCCTATTCCTTTTAGGTTCGCCTTACTCGTCGTGTCTCCAAGTTGACCGGAGAGGTCCGGGATCTCCAGAGGAGGTGTAACGAGCCGGAGGTCCAAGTTGAGGAGGAAGAAGGGGAAGAGGTTCTGCATCGGGCCGGGTCGCCGATCATCCCTAATCGGGCTGAGTCGCCGCCCGCTCGTTTGTTGGTCCGTCACGAGAACAGGTTGGTTCCCGTTGATGATGAGGTCATCGAGATCGGGAGCGACGAATTCTACCAGAACGTAGGAGTCGTCCGTAGGGACACTCCTCGTCCTGAGTTCGTTTCTACTCCTTGGGGTAGTCGCCGTCAATGGCCTGCTCTGGAGTATGATCCGTACGCCGAGTTCGTTCCCGATAGTGAACCAAACTCTGATACGGAACTTCCAGATTACGATGACTTGTCGGACGTAGACCCGAACGAGATCCGGGAGCAGAACTGGTTGAATGAGGAGTTGGTGAGGTCGGCATTGGAAGTAGTACAAAGGATCCGAAGAGATATTGATTAGATAACTCTTTTGTACGGTTGGCTTCCAATGAATCTTCTTTATTGTCTATTGCGCGTGATCCATGAGTCGTAAAGCATAATGGTTTTCATAAGTCCAATCCATGGGTCAGATTAATAAGCCGGTTGACTTCTGCGAGAGGTCAGCGCGCGACGCTTATTAATACATCCCTTGTTGTCGGTAGCCTGAATATCTACTAGTCGTCCAGGGGCAACGGAGGGCCAGGTAGGGGGGATCTTCATATGAAGGTCCGCCAGTACATGTTCACGTATTATACCTCGGGTCTTCTGGGGTATCTTGACTAGTAGCACGTTCCACGTATTGGACTTTGAGTCGTTAAGCATAGGGCATACTGCATAATAAACAGTTTACCGCCGTGTTTAGGGCAGGGCACCAACTGACTTAGTGGTGATGAGGCGTTAAATAAAGGAAATTAAAAGGGGGTCAACGGCGAAATCATCACATGCGTTGAGTACGTTACCAGCGGTGGTTCTCATTGCCCCTAGCATTGTAATTGCAGCTCTCCTCTGTTCAGAGGCGAGTTTTCAGGTGAACTGGACTGCTCCAGTGCGACGTCTATCTGGGCCATTAGGGTGGTGTGGGATCGTGTACCATACGTCTGCGGCGTATGACATCTTGGGCATGGCTATGGAGATGTAGAGTTGTCTCATCCCCTTCGCCGATATTCCCGTTGAGGTACGGGCTAGTTGTCTGACGAGGTTAATCCACGCATTTGCGGATCTACCTGCTCTTTCCCCCTGGGGGGTCCATTTGAGTTTGGGGTCAAATATGACGCCTAGGAACTTGTACGCTGAGGTCGCATTGACTACTGTGGTCCTGTGGGTGTGGGGGTGGGTGAGTGTTAGTGGTAATGGGAGATTGGATCTGGTTGTGAAGTCCATGACTGCTAGTTTGGTTAGTTCAAATTGGGAATAGTGGGAATCGGACCAGTCGAATGCTCCGCCTGGGCGGGACATCATGTCAGCAAGCTTGCTGTGGGTGGTGCTGAGGTCGACGCCTGTCGCAAGCAGTGCAATGTCGTCTACATATCCGAACTGTTGCTCGTCAGGGCAGTTGGGGGGGCTAATCTCAAGCAGACCTGCGTTGTAGAACGCATAGAATATCATGGATAGTGGGCAACCTTGGTTGTTGCCGTTGTTGATGAGGATGAATTCCGACATGAAGTCATCGAAGGATAGCCTCGTTTTGCATCCCGTCAGCATTAGTTCGACGAGGCAAACATATTTCGATGGGACTGCTCTCACTGGGGGCAGGGGTTGGTTTACTGAGTCAGTAAACTGTGAGTAAATCACAAGCAAATGGAAAAAGAACCTAGTGAAATACTTGCCTGGCAAGCACAAAGCAAATTTACAATTTACTGAGCCAATTTACCTGCAATTCACTGGGTTCAGTATGTGCTCAGTATGTTTTTAATTTGCTGAGCAGTTTGATCATGGTTTACTGGACTCAGTAAACTGGAAAAAAACCAAACTGGTTTACTGACAACGTCCCTGATTGGTCAATTTTGAAAATAGACGAAAATTTACCTGGACATGTCATTGTCAGTAAACTGCAAGTTTTCTTTCAGTAAATCGCAAGTACATGTAAAGTAAACCAGAAAACACGTGTAAACTGTAAGTAAATTCAAAGTTTACGTGTTTTCTGGTTTACTTTACGTGTACTTGCGATTTACTGAAAGAAAACTTGCAGTTTACTGATAAAGACACGTCCTGGTAAATTTTCGAGTTTTTTTTCAAATTAGCCAATCGGGCACATTGTCAGTAAACCAGTTAGGTTTTTTTCTGATTTACTGAGTCCAGTAAACCATGATCAAATCATCACGTGTTTTCCCAGTTTACCTGACGTGTATTTCCAATTTACTGAAAGAAAACTTGCAGTTTACTGACAATGACACGTCCAGGTAAATTTTCGTTTATTTTTAAAATTGACCAATCAGGGACGTTGTCAGTAAACCAGTTTGGTTTTTTTCCAGTTTACTGAGTCCAGTAAACCGTGATCAAACTGCTCAGCAAATTAAAAACATACTGATTGGGCAAGTGGCTCAGTAAATTGCAGGTAAATTTATTCAGTAAATTGTGAATTTTTCCGAGGTTTACCTAATGGGGAAACTGTGGTCACATGACCCAGTAAACTGTAAACATACTGAGCGCATACTGAACCCAGTGAATTGCAGGTAAATTGGCTCAGTAAATTGTAAATTTGCTTTGTGCTTGCCAGGCAAGTATTTCACTAGGTTCTTTTTCCATTTGCTTGTGATTTACTCACAGTTTACTGACTCAGTAAACCAACCCCTGCCCCCAGTGTCTGAGTCACATGTTGTGGATCAGGACTTCCTTGACGACATTGGGGAAGGCCCCCTGTATGTCGAGAAAGAAGACTGAGGCTACCTTCTTGTTCCTCCACGCTTCTTTGATCCTGTGCGTTAGCAGTAACATCGAGTCTGAAGCGGTGCGGGAGGGTCTGCCTCCAAATTGATTCATTGGGAACACATTTCGTGACTCGCAGAAGTGGCTGAGGTCATCAGCCATTATCGATGAGAAGAGTTTACCTATCGTGTTGAGGAGGGCAATGGGGCGGTACGCCTTGGGTTCCTCATACAAGGGTTTGCCCGGCTTCCTCAACACCACTGTGATGGATTCCTTCCATTCGTCTGGATAGACATCTAGCTTGAAAATTGCTCTAAAAATGAAGTGTATGTGATCAATTAGTACGTCAATGGTCTTTTTGAGAAAAATATTGGGTACGCCGTCTGGGCCTGGGGCCTTGAACGCGTCAAGCTTTGCTGTGGCTTTCCTGATCTGTTCGGTCGTGAAAAATTTGAATATGTCTGCTGGTTGCGGGTAGGGTGCGTGGGGGATGGATGGGGGCATGGGTGGGGGGGGGGGGAAAAGACTTAGCTAGTGCTTTGCTTTTCTTGTCATTTGATGCAGTGGGTCGAGCGTCTCCGTTACGGTCGAGGAAGTTCAGAGTGGGCATTCTGGTTTTGCTTCTGTCGGTAGGGGTGTCCGTGGCGTATTTATTCGCCGTCCATATATCCTTTTCTGACACGTTGAGCAGCCAGCTCTCCCAGTGGTCCTTCTTTGTTGTCTCGATGAGCTTGGTGTAGGCCTTCGACGACTCCTTGTGCTGAAGGTGGCTAGGGTGGTCGGGGAGGCCTCTCCATTGGTATGAAGCGTTCGCCAGCCTGTTTTTCTCCTTTCTCAGATCGGTAAGGTCCTGAGACCACCATCTTTTGGTGTGGGGGAGGGGTTTGGTCATTGGGACGTATGATTCAATGGAGCTTTTGATTGCTTCATTTATGACGTCTAACGCTGACCGGAATTCCTCAGGAGTTCTAATGTGTCTGGCTTTGGGGCGTTGACCCGCCGTCTATTCGAGCGACCTTTGAATCTAGTGCTAGTCCCCAGTCCCTACCTCCCTACCCCGCTAGCTACTGACTACACGAGCCGACAACCCCTCGATCGGTCACAGGAGTGTCACATCCGTTCAACGTCCCGATCACCAAACCGCTCCCGTGATCCCATCGACGCATGCCCCTTTTTGCTATCTCTGCCTCCGTGTCCGTCCTCCCCAAACGGCACGTGACATGTTGATCGGCTGATGCCTCCCAATCACTTATCTCGTCGCGATGACGTGTTCCCTCCCCCAGTCTGGTTCCCTTCAGTCCAGACCCGTGTCGACCCGTTCCCCCTCGCTCGCCAATCATCTTCAACTGCTCCCGCTCTCCCGCCCGGTTACAATCTTTTGATCTCGAACCCGTAGACTTCCCCTTTTGGTCCTGTTTCTCACGATCACTCCATCCTCTCGGTAAGACCTATCCCAGCCTCGTTCCGGCCTCCCGATGGACCGCTCGTCTCCCTACCCTGCGTCAGACTCTCGTTTATCCCCTTCTATCTACCTGTTCTTATTCTCCCACCGTTTTTCCATTTGTTCGCTACTTTTCCCATCTCTTTCGTGTAGATCGCACCGTCTTTACCTATAAAATACCCTGTACTAGCTAGTTGAACGAACAAGAAACCCCTGGGCCTCTTCATACCTCTTCTCCCTTCTGCCTGAACGACCTGACCATCAAAAACCTCCAGCTCCTTGCTCTGACATTGATTCCACTAGCCCCATAGTTCCAATAGCCCCCTAGCCTACTAGCCCATCGTCCACTAGCCCCCTAGCCCATCGTCATTGTCTAGCAGGAGTTTGCTAGTACGGAGTTCTCCCCCTCTCATCCCGACAACGTCGCGACCTGCTGTGGTTCCCTCTCCCTCTGTCTAGCTTCTCTCCCCTTCCTGACCTCTGCACAACCGGCGACCCCTCACCCCCACTTCTGCTATTCTGGTTGTGTCCCAACTCCACCCGGATAGTAGCAGTTCAGCGTTTGGCGAGGAGATTGGCTAGGTGTTTGTTGAGCTCGGTCCAGTTTGTTGTCTGGAAGTTTCAGGATGGTTTCAGGATGTTTCGAGGGAGGGGGAGATCTAGGCTAGAGAGGATGGAAACGTGGTCAGTGTTTGGGCCCCGCAGGCCCGGGTTGGTGTCACATTTGTGAACAGATGGAGCGAGTGGCTCGAGCACCATATGTTGTCTGGTCTGGTCCAATTGCCCGTTGAGAGGGCCTGCAGGGTGGGGATAGTAGGGGGAAGTGCCATGTGCAGGTTGTAGTTCTGTACTAGGTCAAGGAGTGGGCAGATTTTCACTTCACTCAAGGCGAGGTGTGCATTGCGTGGGTCCTCCCCTAGTGCGTGGTGACGGTTGAAGTCGCCCGCGAGGATGACATGTACATTGTCGGGGATGTGTTCGTGGGGGAACGTGTTTTCAAAGTAGGTACTCACCTCGTTGACGGCGTTGTCGTTATCGCAGCTGTTGTAGATGTTGATAGCGATGATGACGTGCCGTTCGTGTGTAATCAGGACGCCTGTGACGTCCGAGGAGTTGAAGTCTATCTGGTCGTAGGAGTTAGTAGGTAAGTCAGTGTTAACCAGGATGAGTGAGTGAAGTGATTTGGCGTTGTCTGTGAAGTGAGCGCTCGGGTATAGTACTCTCCAGTGGTGAGATCCTCTCGTGATTTTGGTGGGGGCTAGCCAGGGTTCCTGTAGTAGGATGAGATCCCAGCTGTTGGGATGGGCGGTATTGAGGAGGTGTAATTGGGCGGTAAGGGATTTGTTGACATTCTGTTGCCATATCCGGAGTGTCCTGTGAGTTGTATCAATCATAAGGAAGGGTTGGGGTGGGGTTGTGATTGCTGCGCATCGGTGGAAGAGCAGTAGTCCTTATTAAAAACATTAATGTTTTAGGAGTTTTTGTCGCAAATTTGAATGATTTTTCTCATGAGTTTTTGAATGGCCTGAGGGGGGATATTTTACTCATAAAGTTTTAATGGAAATTATGGGGGGGACTGGGACCCAGCTTACTGGGCACTGGTGCTCCCAATTAGGCAGGTGCCGACAGTGTGGGTGGCCTGGGAGAGTGGATTGCTTATATAATAAAAATTAAAAAATTCAGGGAAATTCCAGAAAATTCTGGAAAAATTCCAAAAATTATTAGAAAATTCCCACGGGTGTCAGGGAGGGCAGAAAATGAAAAATGGACTGTGGGAATTTCCGATCAAAATTTCCCAAAAGGGAATTTTTTGATAGCTTACATAAGCAGCTCAAAAATGATTTTGATATTGCATTTCCTTTTTGGGAAATTTTGATGGCTGACATAAGCAGGTCATGTGACTGAAAAAAGTGGGTGTTGCTTATGTAATCAGGTCATGTGACCGACCAAAAAAGGAAAGTTTTGATGGCTTACATAAGCATCTCAAAAATGCTTTTGGAGGGGTCTTTCCTAAAAAGGAAATTCCTTTTTAGGAAATTTTGATGGCTTACATAAGCAGCTCAAAAATGCTTTTTGCAAAAATTACCAAAAAAGGAAATTTCCATTTTAGGAAAGAGTTTCCAAAAAAGGAAATTTCGATGGCTTACATAAGCAACTCAAAAATGATTCTGGCAAAAATTACCAAAAAAGGAAATTATATGCTAGAAAATTCGGAAAAATGCCAGAAAAATCCGAGTGAGGGGGGGCCGAGCGAAGCGAGGCCTAGGGAGATGGGCGGGGGCAAAGGGTAGGTGGGGAAACCACCTTTCCGCCCTTTCGTCTCTTTATAGCCCAAGAGACTCATCAGTGCTGTTGCCAAGTAAGGAAGAAGTTACCAAATGCGGAGAACAAAGCGGGGTTATGGCTTGCTATTGTTCTTCCCGTTGTGGGAAAACGCCGTAGGCGTTTTCCATCAGAAACGGATAAGGGGCCTGGGCCTTTGTGGTGGATGAATGTATTGTGATGCCCCTATCTTAGGGTTCGGATCAAACGACCCCTATCTGTCACGCTAAAGCGCGATCAGTGGAGTTAGAAGCATCAATTCATTACCTAAGCGTCTCTTTTGACAGTTTCCATCAGAGAAGACGTGATGCGTGATCGGATCAAAGAAGTTTGATCCGGCGCTTAACTTAATTACATCTTCGGCGCTTGTTCTATTTTTAGAAATTCCTATTTTTACGAGAGACGCTTAGGTAATGAATCGATGCTTCTAACTCCACTGATCGCGCTTTAGCGTGACAGATAGGGGTCGTTTGATCCGAACCCTAAGATAGGGGCATCACAATACATTCATCCACCACAAAGGCCCGGGCCCCTTATCCGTTTCTGATGGAAAACGCCTACGGCGTTTTCCCACAACGGGAAGAACAATAGCAAGCCATAACCCCGCTTTGTTCTCCGCATTTGGTAACTTCTTCCTTACTTGGCAACGGCACTGATGAGTCTCTTGGGCTATAAAGAGACGAAAGGGCGGAAAGGTGGTTTCCCCACCTACCCTTTGCCCCCGCCCATCTCCCTAGGCCTCGCTTCGCTCGGCCCCCCCTCACTCGGAATTTTTCATATCACCGCTGAGCAACACCAACACCATGTCTTCTTCTGCCTCCAGCTCGAAAACGACCTTCAAGGGTCGTGCCTCTTCTGCAGGTCCATCTACCCGCGCCGATGACTTATCTTCGAGCTCTGCCTCTCTACCCCCGGCATTCCGTCGGATGACTCTGGACCTACGCCATAGGTCGCCCATCCCAGAGTACCTCCTACCCGAACCAACCAATCCCGAGACGCCTGAAGAACGTCAACGGAGGGCGTTCGACCCCTACCACTTCGACGTCTCTGCGGAGCGTCAAACTAGAATCCGGGATGCCCCCGGCCTAGTTCAAGTGCTCCTCGAAGTTCCCCCGTTTTACAGGGGAACCCTTGAAGGATTTATCGGCAAGGTTAATACCCTCTCCGATAAACTCCGCTCCTACGAGAAGGCAGCTGCAAAGCTGGCTCTTGATTTCGCCGGGGATGTATTTCCCTCCAACTATGCCGGAATCAAGGTGCCTCACCTTCAAGTTTCCAAGGGGTCGGAAGACCTTCTTAACCTTCACTGGGCGGGGACGTCCAAAACGATTGTTGCAGAAGCAAAGTCCAAGCTGCTCGCGTGCCAACTTGAGTTGGTTAACGCACAAAAGGACCGCGCCGCCGACTTTCTCAAAATCCCCGCGCTCGTTGCTAGGGCCCAAGAAATCCTCGGTGAACGCTACACTAAGCGTAACGAGGAGGGCACTTTTCGCTGGAAAAGGGACGACGGTACTGACATGTCCGCTGGGACTGTAGTTCTCGACGCCACCTACAAGCCCTACAAGAACCAGTTACACTCGCTCAGCGAGGACCTCCCCGTCATCTTTACCAAGGTCTTCGACCTTAAAAGGGAGGCTCTCGAGAAGGCCGTCGCCTCTTTCAAGGGGAAGGCGAAGGACAAGGCGAACGTCAACGTGGTGATGAAAGACTCACCAATCACCGAGGCCGTCGTGGAGAAAACCATGCAGGAGGAGATCGCCCGCCAGGTAAAGGCGGCGCTGGCCAACTTCAGCAAATCCCCGGCCCCTTCTTCTTCCAAAAAGGTACCCATTGTCATCACGGAGTCTTTAACCTCTAATGACTTTGGTTTAGCAGCAAAAGAACCAACCCAAGAAGAAGAAGAACAATCCCAACGCTCAGCCGAAGGTTCAAGAACCGGCTGGCGTCGTCAAAGGTCCCAAGAAGAATGGGCCAAACGAGAAGGGAAAAGGGAAGATGAAGGCAACCTAAACACGCTATTAGGTAAGTCATGGATCGCTGGTAAACCACGAACCTATCCTGACGAGCTCCTCCTACTTCCCCCACCATTACAGGTTCATGCCCTGCTTCTTCGGTCGTCATTTAGAGAGATTACGATTGCTAGGTCGCGTAGTACGGTTCATGTTCAGCCTGGTGTTTACGTCCCTTTGGGAATACAACATGATTTGTCTGCGTCTTTGAAGTATATGTTTCATAAGCAAATCGATGGTGAGTTAATTCAAAAAGCATATACGGACCTCGTAAGACGTATTCGATGGCGGTGGGAATTCCACATCGAAGGAGGCTCCGGCGAACCCTATGATCCAGATTATGAAGTCGGTAAGGATGAGGACGAAGAAGAAAAAGTCCCTCCACCGGCTTCAAGACAAATAGAAGCTGGCCTTGTTGCAGGACAGGAGTACATTGCGAAAGCGATTGCATCCATACCTGAACAAAAACGAATGGAGAAAGGTCGTTTCTCTCCTGACGTGGCCCGCTGCAAAGCCTTCCTAGTTGCAAATAACCTCATTGTAACAAATACGGATAAAAACCTTGGCGTAGCTGTCTTCCAAAACGATTGGATCGTAGACCAAACAATGCAGAATCTTCGGGATCTCGAAAATTACACCCCAGTAACAACCGAAGAAGCTGCAGGTTACCTTAACCAACTTAGTGACAAAATTAGACGATTAGTCAATACGCATTTCGCGGACTATAAGCAGTTGTCGAAATTCTTGCTCCATAACCTCCCTAAAAACTCAGGAGAGACATGGACTGAATGGATCCCGTACGTTCCAGAAGCGTACTCCATCCCCAAAATCCACAAAAACCCGTGGAAGGGAAGGCCGATCTGTCCAGGGCACAGTTTGCCCCAGAATCCTGCGTCTAAGTTACTTAGTAAATTGTACCGTCCATATATTGAACAATGCCCCTGGGTCATACAGGGGAGCAAAGACTTTGTTCGTAAACTAAAGGACGTTAAAATACCGGCAGGCCGGAAAGCCTGGATCGTAAGTGCGGATGTGGTGGCCTTCTACCCATCTATCCCACTGGATGAAGCAAGGCGCTCCCTTAACTCATTCTACTTTCGAGTAATACGTCCAGACCTTCATGCGAAAGGAGAATTCCTAAACGGCGCTGACGCAGTGAGAGTCCAACAATGCTATAAGGATATGGCAGAAGTGGCACTGTTTCCTCCGGCTATGACATATTTACCCTATATATACGTCCAAAAACGGGGCTTACCAATGGGGGCAGCGGGATCACCCGACGTTGCCAACATTTATGGTATAGAAGCCGAGATGAAATTTATGAGGTCTTCAGTCACCAAACTAGACGAAAGAGTCTTGTTTTATGGCAGATACCTCGACGATATATTCACCATTATCTTAGCAGACACGCCTGCCGAGGCGTTAAGAGTGGTGCAGCCTTTTAAACTAGGCTCGGTAAACCTACTTTGGGAGCCCCCCGCATTAACAGCAAATTTCCTAGATCTACACTTGGAAATTAGGGGCGAAGAGATCTATCATGAACCCTTCGTTAAAGCATCCTCCCACAGAGAACATATTCCATGGGACTCAGGTCACCCTTTAGACGTAAAGAAAGGTACCTTTTCGTCCGAAATTAGCCGGCTGGCCACGTTGTGTAGTGTGCAGGACACCTACCTTAACCAATGCAGAGAAGCAGTAAACCTCTACATTGGACGTGGATATCCACCAGCACTGGTTATGTCATGGTTGAAGGGACAACAAAATAAGCGATGGGAAGATAGACTCTCGGTTCGAAAGGACCCCGAGGAAGACGAAACCATCCTTTTTACGCTGAAAACCCACTTCAATGACGCTTGGAAATACGTTAACGTTAAGGAGCTAGAGAAGACGATCAAGGCAGAGTGGACCCATCAGGGCAACTCTATACTCGGAAAGCGCAGTGGGGAGGGTAACCTCCCTGGCCCATCGAAACGAAGGAAGTTAACGTCCAATGCCAGGACGACTACTTTCCGAGGTCCGGAGGGAACTGCTGCCCAAAAGAAAATCGCTGTTAAGGCGGAGCCTTGGATCGAAAAGGGACGTTTCATAGTCTCCCGCAAGAAAAATACTCAATTGTGGGATTTGACTGGATCCTGGAACAAACTCATCTTCGACAAAGCAATGGACGAGTGGTGCTTACTGCGCCCCTCTGATCCCCTTTTCGAACAGGTGTTGTACGATGAACGTACAGAGTAGTAGCAACGCGAAACATGCATTACAGAGCAGGGATCTTGTGCCAAGATGGCATCTGTCCACGTCCTCCCATCCCGACGTGGGGGCCCACCCTCAAGAACGCTCATACTTGTAGATCTATTGACTGGGGACAACACCTGGTCCTTTATTACACACGGAAGAAGATCCGTCGTGCCCCTTATGCGGGGGGAGACTTCCCGGCCCCTTTCAAGGGAGCCATAAACTACGGGGGAGGTTATGGACTGGGGACGGGCCCGGGTACAATAGGCATTTTGCCAGGATGGGCATGCAGCGCCTTCTACGGTTACTGAAATCAATAAAACTTGAACTGTTAACATGACTTAAAACATGTATAAAAAATCTATATTTGCATAAGGCAAGCCTATACTATTTGGTAATCGTACAGACCCTAACTCCTATTTTTTCTCACTTGGGTAACCAAGTTGGGTTTAAGTCGGATGGGGTCTTACGACCCCGATCCTCCTAAACCCAACGTCGGTTACCCTCCCTCGTAAAAATAGGAATTTCTAAAAATAGAACAAGCGCCGAAGATGTAATTAAGTTAAGCGCCGGATCAAACTTCTTTGATCCGATCACGCATCACGTCTTCTCTGATGGAAACTGTCAAAAGAGACGCTTAGGTAATGAATTGATGCTTCTAACTCCACTGATCGCGCTTTAGCGTGACAGATAGGGGTCGTTTGATCCGAACCCTAAGATAGGGGCATCACAATACATTCATCCACCACAAAGGCCCGGGCCCCTTATCCGTTTCTGATGGAAAACGCCTACGGCGTTTTCCCACAACGGGAAGAACAATAGCAAGCCATAACCCCGCTTTGTTCTCCGCATTTGGTAACTTCTTCCTTACTTGGCAACGGCACTGATGAGTCTCTTGGGCTATAAAGAGACGAAAGGGCGGAAAGGTGGTTTCCCCACCTACCCTTTGCCCCCGCCCATCTCCCTAGGCCTCGCTTCGCTCGGCCCCCCCTCACTCGGATTTTTCTGGCATTTTTCCGAATTTTCTAGCATATAATTTCCTTTTTTGGTAATTTTTGCCAGAATCATTTTTGAGTTGCTTATGTAAGCCATCGAAATTTCCTTTTTTGGAAACTCTTTCCTAAAATGGAAATTTCCTTTTTTGGTAATTTTTGCAAAAAGCATTTTTGAGCTGCTTATGTAAGCCATCAAAATTTCCTTTTTTGGTAATCCATCAAATATTTCCTAAAAAGGAATTTCCTTTTTAGGAAAGACCCCTCCAAAAGCATTTTTGAGATGCTTATGTAAGCCATCAAAACTTTCCTTTTTTGGTCGGTCACATAACCTGATTACATAAGCAACACCCACTTTTTTCAGTCACATGACCTGCTTATGTCAGCCATCAAAATTTCCCAAAAAGGAAATGCAATATCAAAATCATTTTTGAGTTGCTTATGTAAGCTATCAAAAATTCCCTTTTGGGAAATTTTGATCGGAAATTCCCACAGTCCATTTTTCATTTTCTGCCCTCCCTGACACCCGTGGGAATTTTCTAATAATTTTTGGAATTTTTCCAGAATTTTCTGGAATTTCCCTGAATTTTTTAATTTTTATTATATAAGCAATCCACTCTCCCAGGCCACCCACACTGTCGGCACCTGCCTAATTGGGAGCACCAGTGCCCAGTAAGCTGGGTCCCAGTCCCCCCCATAATTTCCATTAAAACTTTATGAGTAAAATATCCCCCCTCAGGCCATTCAAAAACTCATGAGAAAAATCATTCAAATTTGCGACAAAAACTCCTAAAACATTAATGTTTTTAATAAGGACTACTGTCTCCGAGTTGACCGGAGAAGTCCGGGATCTTCAGAGGAAGTGTAACGAGCCGGAGGTTCAAGTGGAGGAAGAGGAGTTGCCGATTCCGGAGCGGGCCGAGTCTCCGCCTGCTCGTCTCGTGGTTCAGTATGAAAATAGGTTGGTTTCTATTGATGATGAAGTTGTTGAGATCCAGGAGGAGGAGTTCTACAGGAACGTTGGAGTTGTCCCTAAGGACACTCCTGTTCCTCGTAGGAAAATGACTCCCCTGATCACAGTTACGGATACGACTTTGCCAAGGAACCGATGGCCGGCTCTGGAGTTCGATCCGTATGCCGAGTTCGTTCCTGACTCGGAACCAAACTCTGATACTGAACTTCCAGATTACGGGGACCTGTCAGACGTGGATCCGAAGGGATCTTGATTAAATAATTCTTTTGTACTGTGGCTCCAGGAATTAATCTTCTTTCTTGTCTTTTGTGCATGATCCATGAGTCGTAAAACATAATGGTTTTCGTAAGTCCAATCCAAGGGTCAGATTAATAAGCCGGTTGACTTCTGCGAGAGGTCAGTGCGCGACACTTATTAATACATCCCTTGTTGTTAGGAAAGCGAACTAACTCCTTTTAGGTTTCAGGGACTTTCTCCAAGCTGCTTGAAGGGTGTCTCGGCGCAAGTTGGCACGCATAGAGACTAACCCTTACACAAACGAACTCCTCAATAGGGGTGTCGAGTTTGTGACTGAGGCCAACGAGACCTTCAATTCTGTGTTGGAGGCCAGCGTTCTTCATATGGGGAACGTTGGGTCCATGTTAATGGACGAAGTGGCTCATGTCAACGAGTGCATTGATGGTCGTCGTGAGGAGATAGAAGCTTTGGAGAATTGGAAGGAAGAGGGGGCCCTTGATCTCTTACCACCACGAAGTGGAGAGTTCCCACGCCTTCGGCGTGAAAAATCAAGGGATCGAGTCTACGACCGACCTGCCTAGAGCATCCCCCCCTCCCTGGCCATAGGGAGTCGTAGTTCCCAGCAACTACACGCCCCAGAAACGGGGCCTATCCCCACAAGGATAGCGGGGGCCTCACACCGAGCGCAACCCCCAGGAGGAGCTCCGCCCCGACGTGGCAAAATAAAATAAAAATAGAAAGAACCTCACAACTCCGTAGACCCTCGCGACTAGTACATGCCCGCCCCAACTGATCAATCCAAATAAACAATATCTCCCCCCACCCGGACCCAAAAGCGAACCCTCAGACACGTCCACCCCCCCTCTCCCTCCCAAAACAAAGAACGAAGAACGAGCACCGTGAAAATGGGAAAAGGCACCAAAAAACGCGGCCACAAAAACCGCAGAACACAGAAACCCCCACCCGCGGTTTCCCCCCAAAAACCCTCGCCACTATCACCCGACAGCACCGAGACACCTTCACGCACCGTTGCCGAGACAGCCCCCCCAACCAAAACCAAGCACGCCCCCCCCGCAACCCTTCCAAAGCTACAGAGACCCCATCGACACCGAATCCGACGACATGTCAGAAAACGACTGCGACAGCCTAACCCAACTATCTCTCGCCAGCTCTACCTCGTCTAGAGCACAAGTAGAGTCGACCCTCGCCCAACTCCACTCCCAGAACTACTTTGCTGGCCTCGAAAGCTCACAGGACCCCCACCCCATGGAGACCGACGACCTCACAACCTCCACCCCGGACCAGCACGCAACCAAGAGAAAGAGGGCTGACACAAACCCAGACGACCAGGGCACCCCATCGCCCGCGATGCGCTCGACCAACTCCCAGACGAACCAGTCCCTACCTCCCAACCAGCTCGGCCTGTCCACTGGCAGCCAAAACAAGGCGCCTCAGAGCTCCACCAACTCTCCAGCCGCTGAGAGTAACGCCCAGCTCTCCCGCCTGTCTCTCGGCTCGACCCTATCCACATCTGCCCTACGCAACGACACCGTCCCCTCCCCCAACCGCCAGAGCCAGTCCAACCACTCCCCCTACCCCTCATCCCAACCCAGATCCCACCAAACCCCCACCATCAACACGAAAGTTGTTGACCTCGAGATAACTGGCTTCCTGGGCGAAAACCCCCTCATCGGCATACACCCACCCTCTGCGGCCGGCTGGAACTCCATCGGCGACCTCAAAGCTCTCATCTACCCCCACGACGCCTCCTTCACGGAAGATGAGAAAGGCGTCACCGCAGAACAAATGGTTCTCGCGATCGCTCTGCACCTCAACTGCCACCGCCCCGTCGTTACCGCCCCCAAGCAGGCCAAAGAATTCGAAAAGAGGAAAGGGGGAAACCGCCGCCCCTGGGTCTATATGATCACCGGACTCTCGGAGGAAAACCTCGACACCATCATCAATGACCGGTGAACTAACTGAACACTCCAGGTAGTCGGATACCCTAAAAAAGAGTGTACAAGCAGTTGAGGTGGGTACCGGTTGAGTGTTGAGTTCTGTACGACCACCGGAACAGAAGAGCTGTTCAGAGATGCCCGAAGATGTCTGGAGAATCGCCGGGGAAGACCGCGACGACTAGAGTAAAGCGCGAGATTCGAGACAAAGCAGAGGGGGATAGGAACCGAGGTTGCTGAGAGTTGCGATAGAGAATCACCGCGAAATCGTAAAGTAGCTGAGGCAGGCTTTTGGTGGGAGCAAGAGAAAAGACACAGAGAAGCCGAGAACTTGACTTGAGAACTGGAGAGCGAACCGGAGAACTGGAGAACTCGGACTGAAACTGAACTGGGGGATCTGAGTCGATGCATTCCAGGCTATCTAAGACACAGTATATAAAGGAAACCGAAGAATCTCCTAAATAAGCAGTGTCGAGATAGTCCGTGAGAGAGAAGGGGAACGGAAAAGCGAAACTAAGAGGAACTTGGTAAGAGGGGTAACTACTAGGGGGGGGAAACGACGACGAAGGCTGAGTAACTACAGGGACGATGACGAAGGGGTGACAACGGCACGAGAGGAAGCCGCGTCATACAGGAGAAAATGCAGGGGAACAGAAATCGAGAGCGGAAGATAGCAATGGAGGCAAATGCCTGGAGAACGGAACGGTGCGGGGAATGGAACTGATCGATCGACCGGGAAGTTCCGATCGATAAGGATTCGCGGGGACGAGAGCACAGAACGATGGGATAACCGGAGATCGATGGCGGGAGGAATTGATAACGATAGATGGCGATGGCGAAGGGCTAGAACGAGAGTCGAAACGAGGATGAAAGGCGAGGGGAACGAGGCGTCGGGGATATCAGAGTTCCGGAAGGTCGAGTAGCGGGTGGCAGATGGCAGAACGCGAGGATTCGAAACAGGGTTCCCGAGAGGGGACGCGAAGCGGGGAAGAACGTTCGAGAAACAATAGAGGCGGTCCGATGATCAGGGTGAAGGTTGCCTCGAGGCAGTCGCGAGGCCAAGAAGAGTCCGGAACTCAATGGAGTCGAACGACCAATAGGAAGGAATCGGAGATTGAGAGTTTCGACGTCGCGACACCGGTTCATCTCCAACCAACACGCTTCGCTCCACGTCCTCCCCTTCAACCCCCCGCCCTCCCACTACATCGGGAGAATTAAGAACCTCACCCACGAACCCGACCGACAGGACTCTGTGATCCGCCTCATCCAGAGATCCATCGACTCCGACTCCACAGTCAAAAGCTTCATCGAAGAATTTCTCCGCGCCCACAACGACAACATGCCGAGGTCGGCCATGAGGAGAAGCTACCCCACCGACTGGATCCTCAGCACCGTCAGAGCCTTCCCCATCCAAAGCGAAAGGAAGCACGGCAGGCCATTCTCCCAATGGAACTGGTATGTCTTCACCCCAACCCGAATCCAGGAACACGTCGACGACTGGATCAAGACCCTTGCCACTGTCCAATTCGACGCGATAACCCTTGGCGTCGGTGAAACAGTCACCAACCTCAAGTGCACAAGGTGCAAGTCCACCAACCACATCGACTCCGAATGCTTCTTCACCGGACGCACCCCCTACGTCACGACCCCCACGGAGCCAACCACCAACGCCCCCAGCACCTCGAGAGGAGGCCGAGGAGGTAGGAGAGGCCCAAGCCGCAGCAAGGGAGGAGGTAGACAGCCTAGCAACTAACTACATTAACCACACGCCCCGTATCTCACGTATCTCACGAATCTTCTGTACGCCCGCCCCAGTCCCTCAAAATGAGGGACACGCCCAAATATACTGCATCCTGCCCCCCTAAATAACCTGGCCCAACCCCCACCCTCCCATACACGACTGCGACTGCGAACCGACACAACTCACCAAAACGTGAACCCTACGAATAGAATTTCTTAAAATAAATTCACAAAGACCGGCTCGGTGCTGGAACCACCAAAGATCAAATCTAATCTAGAGCCGGCCATCAACGGCCCAAATATACTGACCGCACGCGGGACAGGAAAGCCGGAAATGTCCACACACACAGGCCAACATAACGAGAGTGGTCTCGAGCTAACCCCCCCGTCGCCGAACCCAGATAACGCACGGGGACCTAGCATACTCTCACCTCCGGGGAGTGCTGGCCGCTCTCCTCGAAGGAAAAATAAACCTCGCTAATCCCACAAGTACAAGTAACACACACCCCCCCCGCGGTCGTCCTATCGGTCTGGTTCAAACACCCTCGCCTCTCAGAGAAGGAGGAGTTCCGGCCATCAACCCCCCCTCCAATGACGAGAGAATGAGGACTGGAGATGGTCTTCCTATACCCCACCCCCCCGGCGACGGCGAGTCCCCCCGGACAAACCGCAGCCAACTGGCCGACCACGGCCAACGCCACGACGAACCACCGCCACCCGGTGATGGCGATATCGGGCCACCCCCTCCCCGCAACACGCCCACGACGGAACCACGGAACCCTCGATCGAGAGACAGCCTCAAGATCGCCACACTTAACATGCGGGGCAGAAACAGCTACCTACAAGGGTTCAGACAGGAAAAATGGTTCCACATATACAGAGTAGTAAACTCGTACAAAGTAGCAGTACTAGCCATACAAGAAGCCCATCTCACTGACGAATTGGCAGTGAACATAAACACGGCCTTCGAAACGAAAATATTGGTCTACCACTCCCCCCTCCCGGAAACAAGAAACGCAGCAGGCGTAGCATTCGTAATAAACAAAGGCCTTCTAAACGCCGAGAAAGTGACATACGAGGAAATCATACCAGGAAGAGCGATAATCGCCAAGATAAAGTGGCACGGAGACGCCACAATCAAAATCTTAAACATATACGCCCCGAACGATACAGCAGAAAACGAGGCCTTCTGGGATAAACTAAGAGACGCCACCACCCGCAAACCCGAATGGAAACCAGACATCCTACTCGGCGACTTCAATGTGGTCGAAGACAGCCTCGACAGACTACCATGCCACCCAGACAACGCTGGCGCAGTAGCCGCACTAGGCAAACTGAAAAGCCACCTAAACCTCATAGACGGTTGGAGAAGAACACACCCCGACAAACGGGAATACTCACACACGCAGTCGTCCAACACGTCCCAAAGTAGAATAGACAGAATATACATTACGAACGAACTGCTAGCCCCAGCAACCGACTGGAAAATCGACCCCCCCCCCCTCATTGAAACGGACCACTGGCTCGTAAGCACGAACGTAACCACCCCAGAAGCACCCGAAATCGGGAGAGGACGGTGGCAAATCCCCACCTACCTACTCGAAAACGAGACCGTCATGAACGACTTAAACACACTCGGTAGAAAAACGCTCGACAAAATCGAGACCAACAAATACCGAAGAACAAACACGGTAAACCCCCAAACTATCTACGCAAGCTTCAAAACAGACCTTGTCGAAACGTGCAGGAAACACGCCAAAGTCATCCACCCCACGATCACCAACAAGATCGCAAAGCTAAAAAAGAAGCTCATCAGCATGAACAACAACGACAACATAGACGATGACGACAAACTACTTGAATCAGTAGTTATCAAAACGGAAATCCTTGAACTTGAGAGAATCCTCTTCGAATCCAACAGGGTATACGCCAAAACGAAGAACCACGTCCATGCTGAAACAATATGCCGCGACTGGATAAGAACGAACCGCTTAAAAAAACCACGAGACGTCATCTTCAACCTATACAACCCACTCGACGAAAACCCCTCACCCACCAACGACTCCCGAGAAATGGCCGAAATGGCAAGACGATACCACCAGAAGCTCCAAACCGCAGACCGAGACCCAACAACAACCCCGAACGCCGAGAAAACCACCGCCATCCTAAACAACATATCCGTCACTATCACCCCGGAACAAAAAACTGAAATGGCAAAATACCTCGAACGAAGTAACGTACACTCCGCCCTCTCCGACTCTGCCAACGACAAAGCCGCGGGACTCGACGGCATACCAGTTGAACTCTGGAAGAAAATGAGCTCTGCCTACGACAGCACCGCCGACCAACCCGACAACCCAAACTGCGACATAGTTAAAGTGATGGTAGCAGTATTTAATGATATCGAAAAATTTGGCATTGACCCAACCAACCGCTTCAATGAAGGGTGGATGTGCCCAATATACAAAAAAGGAGAAAGAAATAACATAGCAAACTACAGACCCATCACCGTACTAAACACGGACTACAAAACGATGACAAAGGCACTCGCGAACAAACTAGCAAACATAGCGCCAACAATCATCCACCGAGACCAAGCGGGCTTCATTAAAAAAAGAAGCATATTCGATCAAGTCAAACTCGCGAAGCTGATGATCGACTACGGCAACACCGCAGAGAAAAATGGAGCAATTATCGCACTCGACCAAGAAAAGGCATATGACAAAATACTCCACCCGTACCTCTGGGACGTTCTCGAAAAATTCGGCTTCCCGCAACACTTCATACGCATGGTAAAACACCTATACCAAAATGCGCAAACCTCCATCCTAATAAACGGAATCCTGAGCGAACCGTACCTCGTCAACAGAGGCGTAAGACAAGGCGACGGCCTATCATGCCTACTATTCGACATCGGCATCGAACCCCTGGCGGCCACCATAAGAAGCTCGCCGATCCAAGGAATAAACATCCGAAACGCACCCAAAAATATAAAATGCAAGCTCTTCGCGGACGACACAATGGTATATCTCAGCGAAACAGACGACCTGAAAACACTCGAAGACCACGCGCTAAAACCGTGGTGCGAGATATCAGGAGCCAAATTCAACATCAACAAAACCGAAATCATCCCGATCGGCACAAAGACGTACCGAGACAACCTCACACAAACGCGAAAAATAAACCCCACAAGCACCCCGATTGAGGCAAACATCAAAATAGCAACCGAAGGCCAGCCAGTCCGAGTCCTAGGAGCTTGGATTGGAAACGGCGTCGACCAAGCCACCCCATGGACACCCACCACGGAAAAGATCGCAACCAGCCTAAAAAGATGGGAAGCAAACCACCCCACGTCCGAAGGAAGGAGACTCATCACGCAGATGATAATCGGAGGAATGACCCAATACCTAGCCAAGGTCCAAGGTATGCCCGAAGCAACAATCAAAACGCTAGACAAACTAATCCGCAACTTCGCCTGGAGCGGCGAAAACAGACCTACCATCAGCATAGCACAGATGTCCTCAAGCATGGAAATGGGAGGTAAAAAAGTCCTCGACATACACGCCAGAAACGATGCCATCCAGCTCACATGGGTACAAGCCTACCTGAAAACGGGAGAAGACCGCCCAACATGGGCATACATAGCGGACGAAATATTCAGAAGCGACGTACCAGGTGAACCCACGTCCCTAATGGAAATCCCCAGTGCGAGGGAAAACCAATTCCTCCAAACATGGCACTCCCGGATAAACCGGAAAAAGCCCACAGCCCCAGACAACCCCGAGACACCAAGCATCCCGAACGACCTTCGAGAAATGATAAAGATCGCCAAAAAGTACGGCGTCAAGCTAGAAGCAATCCACCCGGCCCCAGAAGTCAGAGCAGAACTCCCCGCAATAAGGAGCATACAAACGAAACCGCTGGAAAAACCAGACACCCTAAGCGACAAATTCGGTAAATGCATAAGAAACACACACAAGGTACGCACCCTCCAAGACGTCTCCGACATAGCAACCGACGTACCGAACAACCACAAACGGAACAAAAAATGCAAGTGCGACAGATGCGCCAAAATCAGAAGAGACACAAACGGCGCCTGCAAACACCCAAACAAGTGCATCGAAAGGGCCGCAAACCTACTAGAAACTGTGAACGACAAATGGAACCCAAATATCTGTCAGGAACATGGTATTTTTAAAACTTTTTATAACACGCTCCTTCTTCGAACTCTTCTTACCACTTCTTATGTTTTGAATGTTTTACACTCCTTATCCTTCAAACCAATCATTCGGAACACACACACGCGCGTACTATTCCCAGCGAATCCACAACGAGCTATACAAGTGCTTATACTACGTCCTCAAAAGTCGACTCTATCTACGGCAGGCCTGAAGGTCACCAAATGTCCATCCCGGAGATCGTAGTGCTGGCCCCTCCTCGCTAGGACCTCCCCAAACATGGCGTCACCATCTTCGGCACTCAGCTGAACGACTAGTTCAAGCCGATAGGAAGAGACTCCTTCGAGCGGACCGATCAGCCTCCCAGATGTCACCGAACTGCTGAACACCTGGTCCCACATCTCCATCACCGGGTGACTGCTCGACAGTACTGTCGACGTAGTCGGCAAGCGACCCTCCGTCTCCCTCGTCGGACCCCTGGGTGGGATCCTGTCTTGCGAGGCGAAGCTGGTGTCGGAGTTGGATCTCGGACTCAACCTGTCGGTAAGGACGGTGGACCCGATATCGGAATCCTCGCTCCTCACCTCGACCAGAGAGGTCACCATCCGACTCAACTGGTCGAGGGTAAGGGTTAGCCGATGGAGCCATGCGATGAGCAGGACGGCGTCGAGAGCGCTTGCATCGTTGCCCCTTAGTCACCGGACGTACCTCGGCGACCCTCGGAGCATCTTTAGCTCGGTCAACCTCCATGACCTCATCCTCGATCTTCACCAACTGATGGATCGGCTGCAAGACGCAGCGCCCACAGTTCTCCTTGTCGGAAGCGGCCAAGGTGGAAGCCGGACCTGGAGTCGGAACGGGAACCGCGTTCTCGATCGGAGGCGTCGCATAGGACGACGGGTTAGGCGATGGGAGTACCACCTCGTCGGCGTACTCCAACTCGAACGGAACATCGGCGGTCCCCTGACCAACCAATTTGGGACCCTCCTTGCAGTTACAGGTTTTGTCCTGCAAAGACTCGACCTGCGCTGTCAACACAGCCACCACGTTCTCGAGTTCTTCGGTCTAGGAAATGTCAGCTTCCATCATTCTAAGCAATGATGAAAGCAGCATTACCTTTTCATCCCTTCTGGCTAATGCCCCCTTAATGTTGTTGTCCCGAACCTTCAACCCTGCAATCAACTCCTGATGGTTGGCGACCATCGCCTCCAACGCCTCGTTCGTCCCTTGTTGAAAGGCAGCCAAGGTCTCCTTCATCTGAAGACCCTCCGCCGACAGACGAAGGACGTCTGCCTTCGCCTCCTTCACCTCGTGCTCCAAACGTTCAACCTAGGCAATTTGATTAGTCGAGAGTCATACTCGAATATTCAAATGGAGAACCTACCTTGCTCTCCCCCTCCCGAACGAGCGACCACAACAACGACGTGGCGGCAGTGGCATGACGGACGGCCCGAGGAACGGTTGCTCCGTGCTCCAACAGGTCCTGATCGTAGATTCCCCTCTGCAGGGTGTACCAGAGCTCCTTCTTGATCGGATGCTCCAACTCTCCGAACCTACCCCTCATCCGGAAGGCCACCTTCTCGGCGATGATCGTACGGACCCAGAGCTCGTCATCCCAGGTCAACCCCATCAAATGAGGCATCGTCTCCCGGAGACGTTCGGCGTCCACTTCTGTGACGACCTCCAAGATCTAGAAGCTGTTAGCTGGACATCAACGCCCAAAAGAACGTAACCTCTACCTAGAGGAAGGCGTTAGGGCAAATATACTAAGCTCTAGGTCTCCCCCATACCTGATCATCCGTGGTATAGGGAGTCCCAGCCGCACAGGCATAGGTCTTGCGAGCGGCGGCACGACGATCAATACGGGAGATGGTGGAGATGCTGTTGGCAACTTTGTAGGTATAGTTGTTGGGGAAGGACATGTTTTGGTAAGATGATGGGGAAGTTGCTGGTGTTGCTGATCAAGGATGGCTCCAAGAAGACGTCCTTCTTATAGCCTAGATCGGTGATCCTTCACGTGACCTACCTCGACGAACCTCATTGGTCCGGGTCACATCAACTTCCGCCCCTGTACCATCATCGTTGGCTTACTACATCAAGCTGACACCTCAGCCCGCGGGACGGCCTTGGAAGAACTTCGTTCCGGAACGCCTAGAACGCGCGCGCACTAAAAATAGGTCTCAAGACCCTGATGACCCCTTTATGACATCACGAACCCCTTTTACGACCCCCCCCATGACTTTACGATTACGACCAACCCTGGACCCTGATCACACACGTGGACAGTCACATCACAGTCTCCTATCCGGAGGAAGGAATCGCCGTTATTCGGAAGGAGTGCCTTAGACTCTTTCTGGTTAGCCAAGCGAATGTGGAGTAGCCGTTAGCGTGAAACGCCGGCGAATCTGTAATCCCTCATGTCCCATGAGTCTAGGCTCGACCTCCTCATGTTCGGACGTACGTTGAGGTTGCCACTAGTCCGTGATGCTGTTACCGCCTACAGACAACAAGGGATGTTTGCATGGCTCTACTCCCGAATCCGCTGGTATAACTATGTAAAGGGAGATTGCCACCTGACCCTTGGGTGTGATTCCCAGGTACGAACTTTCATGACCCCATGCCCCTTTTTCTTTCAGGACTAGTGTTATCTTTACCCCTATGTTTCATGCGGACATTCCTTATCTTTTATGCAATCCTTCACACGCTAGTAAGGCCCTTTGTCCTTTATCTTCCCACGCGTCACATTTGTTCGCTTCCCTTACTTAGCGTTCTCACACTCCTTATCTCCCTTTGTTCTGGACTTGATAAGGGTATAGTAGGGTATTGACGTCATGGCCACTCCTTTAGTATAAGTAGCAACTGTGGCTGTATCGTAGTACCTTAGTTTTGTTACCTCAGGAAATCCTCTGCCCTTCTCAGCCCAGTTGCAGTTAAGGTCAAGTCAGAGTTTCTTGTTTGATCCAAGACATCCCCCATCTGCTCTCCCTCCCGCTCTGCGCGTCAACTGCGCCTCGTAGCTATAGACTCTCCGAAGTCATATTAGAACACCTCGAGCGTCCAGTCGATCAACTGGTGGAGTCATCAATCCTGTTGTAGGGATCAACCCTTGCTTGTTAAACCGAACGAAGTACGGTTTAGGTTGGGTTTCTCTTTAGGATTTCGACCTGACTTGCAGTGACCTCGGACAACCTACCGGAAGAATAGAGACGTGATCGTTCTCTCACAAGCTAGTCGGACTAGTGAGTACTCTGCGGAGTCGGCTCAGTGAACTGGTAGTTGTTGGGGTAGAGTGGCCCTGACAATATCCTGCACCCACCGTCCTTCTTTACCGACCCAAAACCAGACGAAGTAGGCACCAACCCCGAGGACGAAGAATCCGACGAAAAGCGAATCACCCTGGACCCATTCAACATCGAGACTACCCTAGGAGCCTGCTACCGAGTCTTCACCGACCCAAACACCACCCACACCAAAACGACCCTTCGAGCTCCAAGAACGACGGACGTCCGAAACCAACCGACCATCATATACACCGACGGTTCATGCATGAACAACGGCCAAGCCTCGGCCCAAGCAGGAAGCGGAATCTGGTACAAAGACGGAGACCCACGAAACGCCAGCCTAAAAGTCCCCGGCCCCGACCAGTCGAACCAAACCGGCGAGCTATACGCCATCCTCCACACACTGAGAACCACACCGACTGACCAAAGCATCACCATCAAAACCGACTCCAAATATGCCGTCCTTGGTCTCACCACCTACCGAGAAGATTGGGAAAACCATGGATGGATGCATCAAAAACACGCCGGCATATTCAAAGCGATCACCTCATGGACGAGACACCGCAGCAACACCACCCAACTAGTGTGGGTAAAAGGCCACAACGGCATAAGAGGCAACGAAGAGGCAGACAAACTCGCAGGTGAAGGAGCCCTGAGAGAGCCCCAACCAGAAAACATAGACACTAGCTACCCCACAAATAATATCCCCTCAGGCGCAAAACTCGCGTCCCTCTCCCAAAAAGATTTCTACAAAGGCATCAAGAAATTAAAACCCCCCCCCACCCAGAAGGAGCTCCGAAATCAACCTAGGAAGAATCCAAGCATGCGCCGAAGCCTACTACAACACATCCCCCACAAACGAAACAATATGGAGATCGACTAAACACAAGGACCTAACGAAGAAAACGAGGGAATTCCTATGGAAAACCACCCATGACGCCTTCAAAATAGGCAAGTTCTGGGACCACATCCCGGAATACGAACACAGAGGTATATGCGCACACTGCGATACCACAGAATCCATGGAACATATCCTCACCGAATGCTCAATACCCGGCAGAGAACAGATATGGTCGCTCGCAAACGAGCTACTGGCAAAACGCACACAAACACGCATCCCAACAAACTACGGCGCCCTAATCGCATGCTGCCTCACAGACTTCAAAAAAGAAAACGGGAAGTCAGACGTAGGCCTCAACCGACTCTACCGCATCATCGTATCCGAATCAATGTACGTGATCTGGACGATAAGATGCGAACGCGCCATCGCGTGGAACAACGACCCGAACAAACTTCACTCAGCAACCGAGATACATAACAAGTGGCTCCAGGCAATAAACACGAGACTAAAGATAGATAGCATACACACCAACCAGAAAATATTCGCGAAAAAAGCGATCAAAGCTAAACTAGTCCTTCGAACCTGGGATAACTGCCTCAAAGACAACCTACATGAGACACGAAACTGGTGCGGAAAAACGGGGGTTTTAGTGGGTATAGCGCCGAAGCGTCCACCGGGCAGGAACAGATAACTTCCGACCCACTCCCGGCGCGAGCCCCACACTCAGTCCACCCGACTAGTGCGTAAGTGCATTTCCTCCGGGTGTCATATAGAGCAACCGCGGCTCTAACAAATGACCAGCAATAGCTACTCCAAAAAAAAAAAAAAAAAAAAAAAAAGAGAATTGGAAGGAAGATATGCAAGGCGTTATCCACAGGCAGGAAGATAGTATCGTTCGGCAGGGCGCCAATATCGATTTGTTGAAGGGAGAGTTGACCACTCTCAAGGATTTGGTCCGGGCTCTGATTACCAAAACTGGAGAATTGGAAGACCATAAGGTAACGAGTAGGGATAGAAGATGTTTTGTTATCATTCTAACCCTTCTTGTTTTTAGGTTCGCCTTACTCGTCGTATCTCCGAGTTGACCGGAGAAGTCCGGGATCTCCAGAGGAGGTGTAACAGGCCGGAGGTCCAAGTCGAGGAAGAAGAGTTGGAAGTTCTGGAGCAGGCTGAGTCTCCGCCTGCTCATTTGGTGGTCCAGTACAAAAATAGGTTGGTTCCTATTGATGATGAAGTTGTTGAGATCCAGGAGGAGGAGTTCTACAGGAACGTCAGAGTTGTTCGTAGGGACACTCCTGTTCCTCGTAGGAGGATGACTCCCCTGATCACGGTTACGGATACGACTTTGCCGAGGAACCAATGGCCGGCTCTGGAGTTCGATCCGTATGCCGAGTTTGTTTGATTTGGAACCGAACTCTGATACCGAGCTTCCAGATTACGGGGATTTATCGGACGTGGACCCGAATGAGATCCGGGAGCAGAACTGGGCGAATGAGGAGTTGGTGAGGACGGCCTTGGAGGCAATACAAAGGATTCGCAGAGATATTGATTAGATAACTCTTTTGTATTGTGGCGTCCTTATAATCAATCTTCTTTCTTGTTTATTGTGTATGATCCATGAGTCATAAAACATAATGGTTTTTGTAAGTCCAATCCAAGGGTCAGATTAATAAGCCGGTTGACTTCTGCGAGAGGTCAGCGCGCGACACTTATTAATACATCCCTTGTTGTCGGTAGCCTGAATATCTACTAGTCGTCCAGGGGCAACGGAGGGCCAGGTAGGGGGGATCTTCGTACGAAGGTCCACCGGTACATGTTCACGTATTATACCTCAGGTCTTCTGGGGTATCTTGATTAGTAGCACGTTCCATGTATTGGACTTTGAATTGTTAGGCATAGGGCATATGGCATAATAAACAGTTTACCGCCGTGTTTAGGGCAGGACCCCAACTGACTTAGTGGTGATGAGGCGTTAAAATAAGGAAATAAAAGGGGGTAAACGGCGAAATCATCACAGGTCATGGGCCATACGGCGTGACAAAATCCCATGACCCATGGGCCATACGTCGCCGTACGACAGGTACAAATCCCCATGACCCATGGACCGTACAATGGTGTGTGGGCCCCATGACCCATGGGTTGTACGGTGCTGTATGACAGTATGCCCTGCCCATGACCCATGGGTCGTACGGCACTGTACGGGGGTTTGCCCTACCCATGACCCATGGAGCGTACGGCGCCGTACGGTGGTTTGCCCTGCCCATGACCCATGGAGCGTACGGCGCCGTAGTGGTTTGCCCTACCCATGACCCATGGGTTGTATGGTGCCGTACGGGGGTTTGCCCTACCCATGACCCATGGAGCATACGGTGCCGTATGACAGTTTGCTCTACCCATGACCCATGGGGCGTACGGCACCGTACGACAGTATGCCCTGCCCATGACCCATGGGTCATACGGCGCCGTATGATGGTATGCCCTGCCCATGACCCATGGGTCATACGGCGCTGTATGATGGTATGCCCTGCCCATGACCCATGGGTCGTACGGCGCCGTATGGGGGTTTGCCCTACCCATGACCCATGGGTTCTACGGCGCCGTACGGTGGTTTGCCTTGCCCATGACCCATGGGTTGTACGGTGCCGTACGGTGGATTACCTCGAAAAGAATATTTAATGGATTACCTAATAAGGAACTATATGATGGATTACCTAAAAAAGAAATATCTGATGAATTACCTAAAAGGAAATATTTGATGGATTACCTAAAAAGAAAATTTTGCTTGACTGCCTAAAAGAGAAATAGTTGATGGATTACCTAAAAAGGAAATATCTGATTGATTCTGGAAAACAGCAACATCCTAACCTAACCTCAAGGCACTGCCAGATCAGGAATCCATTCACCTCTTGCATTATTTTTCTGTTTGTAGTCCTGACTAACCCAAAGTGGTTAAGCTAACATCATCCAACCTAACCTAACCTAACTCAATTCAACCTAACCCAACCTAACCTAACCCAACCCAACCTAACCTAACCCAACCCAACCTAACCTAACCCAACCTAACCTAACCTAACCTAACCTAACCTAACCTAACCTAACCTAACCTAACCTAACCTAACCTAACCTAACCTAACCTAACCTAACCTAACCTAACCTAACCTAACCCAACCTGAAATGACCTAACCTAACCCTCACCTAACCTAACCCAACCTGAAATAGCCAACCTTACCCATTTCAACCTAACCTAACCTGCAGTGGTCTATCCAACCTGACTATAGCTTTGCCTAAGCTGACCCATGACAAACAAGTCCTAACTTAAACTTGACCTTGCCTAGTACACCAACATGTAACATGGGTTACAGGAATGCAGTGCAAAGTGCATACCCCTTGGGGGACCTCCATCTGTATTTAGCCATAAGCTGGCTATCACTTGAACACACCTAATAAGCTGGACCTACCAGTTGGTGGACCTGCAAGCCAAAAGGTCCTTGGACTGGTATTCCATAAAAGATTCTGCCACTCAATTACCACCAACCACATTCACAAAACATCTCTTGCCCAGGCCAAAACTCAGCAACAACTCAAATTTACCTACCTGACCAGACCCAGAATCCAGCTGGGTGTGTTCCTCCACATTACAGGCCCACAGACCTATAGACTTATGAATTAACGAGTCCACTGGGTCATAGGTTCAGCCAGGTGGATTGGCTTTATTTGTCATCAAGTTACTATCTGGTACAAGAGAGGTGAATATGGTTGAGTGGCAGGCACAGCTCATGGAATATAGTCCATGGACCTGTTGGCTTGCAGGTCTACCAACTGGTAGGTCCAGCTTAGTAGGTGTGTTCAAGTGATAGCCAGCTTATGGCTAAATACAGGTGGAGGTCCCCCAAGGGGTATGCACTTTGCACTGCATTCCTGTAACCCATGTTACATGTTGGTGTGCTAGGCAAGGTCAAGTTTAAGTTAGGACTTGTTTGTCATGGGTCAGCTTAGGCAAAGCTATAGTCAGGTTGGATAGACCACTGCAGGTTAGGTTAGGTTGAAATGGGTAAGGTTGGCTATTTCAGGTTGGGTTAGGTTAGGTTAGGTTAGGTTAGGTTAGGTTGGGTTAGGTTGAATTGAGTTAGGTTAGGTTAGGTTGGATGATGTTAGCTTAACCACTTTGGGTTAGTCAGGACTACAAACAGAAAAATAATGCAAGAGGTGAATGGATTCCTGATCTGGCAGTGCCTTGAGGTTAGGTTAGGATGTTGCTGTTTTCCAGAATCAATCAGATATTTCCTTTTTAGGTAATCCATCAACTATTTCTCTTTTAGGCAGTCAAGCAAAATTTTCTTTTTAGGTAATCCATCAAATATTTCCTTTTTAGGTAATCCATCAAATATTTCCTTTTTAGGTAATCCATCAAATATTTCCTTTTTAGGTAATCCATCAAATATTTCCTTTTTAGGTAATCCATCAAATATTTCCTTTTTAGGTAATCCATCAAATATTTCCTTTTAGGTAATTCATCAAATATTTCTTTTTTAGGTAATCCATCATATAGTTTCTTATTAGGTAATCTATCATATAGTTCCTTATTAGGGAATCCATTAAATATTCTTTTCGAGGTAATCCACCGTACGGCACCGTATAACCCATGGGTCATGGGCAAGGCAAACCACCGTACGGCGCCATATGCTCCATGGATCATGGGCAGGGCAAACCACCGTACGGCGCCGTACGCTCCATGGGTCATGGGTAGGGCAAACCCCCGTACGGCACCATACGACCCATGGGTCATGGGTAGGGCAAACTCCAATATGGCGCCATACGACCCATGGGTCATGGGCAGGGCATACCACCGTATGGTGCCGTACAACCCATGGGTCATGGGTAGGGCATACCACCGTACGGTGCTGTACGCTCCATGGGTCATGGGCAGTGTGGATGGCTGTCTAGCACCACCGTACGGCCCATGGGTCATGAAGGGCATATCACCGTACGGCATCATACAACCCATGGGTCATGGACAGGCCATACTGTCATACAGCACCGTACAACCCATGGGTCATGGGGCCCACACACCATCGTACAGTCCATGGGTCATGGGGATTTGTACCTGTCGTACGGCAACGTATGGCCCATGGGTCATGGGATTTTGTCACACTGTACAGTCCATGGATCATGGGGGAAAAGTAGCTGAATGGGCTCCGGCTGGGGGGTGTGCCATGCTCCTCTGGGTTGGTATCAGCTCTCTTCCTCTTGCTGGTCTGCTGGTCGGATAGTTTGTTGGTGTTCATGGAGGAGGTATTCTCCAAGGCCACGTAGTGGTTCTGGCTAGGAAGTTGGCTGCAGCGGCTGCTCCTAGCCAGGGTATTTGGGTTGGTGGACAGTCCGATGAGGCTCTGGTGTTTGGAGTCAGTCATGATAGATAGGTTTGTGAGCGTGAGGGGTCTGTAGCTTTGTTCTGGTTGGGGTGGGACTTTGTTATTAGAGGGAGAGGGGGGTTGGGGGGCAGCGGGTTTTGGCTTTGGCTTTTTGAGGGATTTTCGTTTCCTACCTGGTTTGTTTTTTGCCATGGGGGGTGGGGGTTGGGGTGCTCGTGGTCTGGTTAGAAGGGGGGGGATGTGAGTGCTTTTATGTGCTTTACCTCGTGTGAGGAGGGAATTTGTGGGTCGTGGCACGTAGGTGAGTACTGGGGTCGGTTGGGGGCCTTGTGGTGGGCTAGTAGCTCCATTTTGGTGCGTACTCTTGGGATGTCCCGTGAAGGGGTGGGCTAGAGCTGTCTGGGCTCACAATACTCTTGGTAGAGAGGAGGGGGTGCAGCTTGGGCAAGTCAGTCACTGACGCAACTCCTGTTTTGGCACACTTTGATCGTGGGAAATCTGCAACCAGGTGGTGGTTAGAGATCAAGGCCCCCATTCCCATTTGTCCTTGTTTGCTGGAGTGAAACTTGCCAACAGCACTGGTACCTGAAGGACAAAGGGTGGCCCTGACAGTGAACACCTCCTACCAGGTGGAGTTTTGCATCCTTGACAAGGTACACCGTGATTTCCCCCTAACATATTGGCAGGTTGCTGTATTTTCACTAGCTTCAGCAAATCATTCTTACCTCCATGATTCCCTTCTAAACTCTTTGCTTCAATGGTAGAACATGTTTTAAGATGTTACTGCATTGAGCCATTCAGCCAGTTATCATAAAGTAGAGAAGTGTCATATGACCCTATTTTTGTATCCTCCATAAAGGCACAAAACAAATCATCCTCCACATCTGATGTTCCCGCAGCAACCATGATAGATGTCTGGTAAACATCCAAGTCACCCCTTTCAACAGTTGCACTCAGCCAATCTAAAGAGCCTTGATATTGGACAATATACCTAGAGAAAATCCTGAGTTGATTGAACGTTTCAAAACAGCAAGACCCACCCCTGATACTCAGCCTGCTCCTCTTCAGAAACCACTGGATTAAGCAACTGATATGCCAACACTGCAGTGGAGTTTCGGAGAGCTTCGGGTTCCCGCGGTCCATCAACTTCATCTAGCCATGCCCCCTTTCCACCTACAACTTTAGTTCCGGTAAATCTCTTGGTACCATCCATACCCCTGGTTCAAATTATCAGATGTATGATGAATGTCAAGTAATCCCCAGATACCTCGGTGAGTGACTCGAAAGATGAGTACGAGGCAGAAAAGGACTGGTGTTGATATCCATCGCGGTTTTTCTGAAGAACGTCAGGGACAGCAGGGATAATCTTTCTTCCAAACTCTTACCCAGGTAACTTGAGTGTACTATTCATGGAATACACAAAGTGTTTGCCCAATGACGTGAACAAGAGCGGTCGGTAATACTCGACCCAAAATTCACTTTTCGAGTCCGTGAAGTCGACTATTCCTGCTTCGCACTCCACATAATTGTACGCTGGTTGTAGGTTTTTCTCGCTGAACCAGATTTGATAACCCCTCCTGCGGGGGGGCTGCGTCGTTGTGCGGTCTGTATGCACGTCAAGGAATAAATTAATCGCTGCCTGCTTGTCTGCATCTGCGAAGGCATTAAGTTGAAGGGCACCCGCTAGGTCGTGATACGTACCCAGTAGTGAGTTTGTGTAGAATCTCCTGAGATTCTCGATAATGTCCCTAGAGTGACTGTTCCAGTGGGGCATGCGGCGGTACGTCTCCACCCGATTCACGAGTGCACTTCCCGTATACTGCAATGCGAGTGCTGGAAGGAATGAGTACTCAGCCGCATCGTGTCCTTTTGGCTTACTGTCTCCATGATCGTGATACATTTCTGTCAACATGTTGACTGCATCCGAGTCAAAGGGAAGGTTGGGGCTGTTTACAATGCCTAGGGCATATAGCTGGTGTCCAAATGCACGCTTTCCTAGAACAAATTGAGCGGCGTTGGTTCTGTCCAAGCAATCCACACAATTTGTCCGGCATATCCCATTTTGGAGCAGCATCGTCGAACGCCACTCAGAATGCGAGTTCCTTTTAGCTGGCAAGTCAATGACTCTGTACGAACATGGGTTTAACATTGAGACTCACGCCTCCGAATTTTCAACGTGAGAATAAGGTTCAGAACCAGAGTGGAAGAGTCCTGTTGTTTGTATTGACTCCTCTGCAATATCCTCGAGGTAACTAATAACGTCTTGTTTTTTCCTGTTCCTCGTTAGTAGGTGAAACCAGGACCAGAGACAACAATGCTGACTCTTTGTAGGCTCGAGACATGTCCCAGGCCCGGTATATCATCTTCTTGCCATGTGGTAGGAACTGATTCAAGTATTCGACACACTGAGTATATTCATCCAAGAGTTTTGACTCCCTTGGCTGGGGTTCGTGTCCCTTGATAAGGTTCAGTATCGTGATTGGAGTGCCGTAACGTTGGAAGAGATTGTCGAAATGCAAGGAAGCCGCGGTGTAGAATGGATCTACAACACTAACTGAAAGATGTTTAAAGATCTGCTATCGTCCCAGGCACCCCACGTGCACGCACTTTCAATGGGGGGCCTTGGACTCATGCTTGTAGTATCTTGCGTCCAATACACAGGGATGCTTCCACGATACTGACGGACTTCAGTTTTGTTGTTATGGTTGCACGGTACCAAACTCACCTGGACGTAGCTCGTATATTTCGGGCTGGGACGACGTCCGCTACCGCTTCGATGCTTCGCAGGAAAATGGAACGGAGTTGTTAACGCTTCGGATACGATTTGCTCCGTTTCCACTTCATTCGCCACGTTTCCCTTGAAACCGATGTGAGAAACCAGAGGATTCTCAATTGTCACACACATACCTCGTCGTTCACGCCTCGTTTTAAGTAACGTGCGCCAGCATAGTGACGAGATCGTCTTGCTATCAGAGTTATGAAAACGACACGGCCGAGCACAGTAAGCTCTAGAAATCGAGTATGAACTTCATTCGAGGGTGATGAATTTGTAACTTACTTGCTTGATCTACATGGCCGTGTATCATGGGCAACAACCAATGCACCTTGTTTGCATCACTTGGTGTGGAAAATGGGGCCATTAGCATTCGGTAGTTCCAGGTGAACCGATCGTTGAAACGCAGGTTATCATAACCCGCGCATGATTTCGTCAAATTATGCTGCAACGTGGAAGTTACGTCGTAGGTGTAGCTTCGCTGTGTTCAATACATTTGGGACCAAGAAATACGGAATGGCGTACCTGAAGTAGAAATTCTTGGACATGTCCACCTGCTTGAACATATTCATGAGTCTATTTTCTTCGGAGACCTTTTCGACGCGATGATTATGGCAGACTGGAATCATCTCGGTGCTTTCACAATGATATACGTAGTGTCCGCCTAGTAGGGCGACGACGGATCTCTTCGTTACAAGGATCATGTACCACCCTGCAGTGAATCTGACGAAGCCTTGGGTCACCGTCAGTAAGGAGCTTTCCGATCTCTTAGACTTGCCTGCAATGCCAAAAAACACACGAGCCTTCCCCAGACCACCAGAGGACCTATTTCCGTCCTCGAGCATCTTCAGCATCGCGCTCATTTGCTTCCCAGTGTACACCGCCTCATCCTCAAACACCAACAACTCGTCCTGAGAGGTCCGGTCGATCTTGATGATACGGTGGCGAGAGTCGGTGGTATTCGATGCGATGACGAAGTATCGGAGCCTGTTTTCGTAGAGAATGAATTTGTTGAAAGCGAGGTGTTTGTCAGCCGAATATGGCGACCGCTGAGGCTGGAGGCAGGGCTTTGCCTGGACATCCTTTGGGTAAGTCGCTGGGGTAAGGCAACCTGGCTCGCTCAAGGTGATGGGCGGCGAGTCGGATAGAATGGCCATTAACCAAATTCGATCACTCCTGCCCGACCGACATCATCATATAATGGCTGACGATGACAACTCTAACCCAAAAATACTCCCGTTCGACGAGGTACATCGGCCAGTTGCTCAGGTCGAATTAACTCATCTGATAGCTGCGATCTGATAGGCGAGGCTTTCCGAGGATGATAAGGACATGGTACTCTTTCAATGGCTTGCCTCCACCCAACGATCCTTGGAGGACGCAACGCCTGTAAGCTCTGGTTCCTTGTTGATTATCATCCGACCCTTCGCCAATATCTCGTAGGATATCCTTAAGGCATCCCATCCAGACCTTCTCGAGTCATTCATCAAGATCATCGAGGCCTCAGACCCTTATCCCCCTCCTAGTCGACCGTCCCGGAGGCTAGTAGCTCAGAGCCTCCTTCTTTTGTTCAGCCGCGGAGAGCTTAAAGGACTCTTTGACTCCGTGCAACGCCTGTCAAAACTCGTTCCGGATGTCAAACCGCCGATGAGCGACTTGCCGAGGGTGTAAGTCCCCCGCCACACCCCATTGACCTCCCTTACATCCCAAAGTGCTGCACTCTACGTAATCGGGGAGTTGATGGCTTCCTTCGGTGCCCAAGTATGTCCTGCCGATGTACCATTTGCCTTGCTGACTGGTGGCCCTGGCAGGTTATGTCGCTAATGAACGACATCACTGTCATGACAATCAAGATATCCAAGTCGACATCTGTGATCCCTAATAATGACACATAGTCTCGCCGAAGCTAACGGCTCACTTTTCTAGCTTCCAACGTTGATTCGGTACCATGCCCTACTCTGCCTTTCGAAGTCTCTCGGAAGTGCAAGACGTGCTGTGACCGATGCAACGCTTCGGGATATCACGAAGCTGGTAAAAACCACCATCCTCGACAAATCGCTTCCTGTTGAACGCGCAACGGCAGATGTGGGTTCACTGTTGTATATCTGCCTGCCCTGCTCATCTTCAGTAGGTCATTGTTGCTCTTTACCCAGATGATTCACCGCTCAAGACTGTGGTCGAAGTCGAGGCTTTCATCAACCTCTGTGTAAAATCATTAGATGGGTCAGATAGGTCAACCAGACGGCACCTCGCTAGTTTAGCCGGTCGTATCTTGGCTTCGACACAAGAAGAACGCGAGGTTCCGCATAGCGAGCCTCCGAAAAGGGGAAAGGGCCAACCAGAGGACAGGGACCAGGATGCCTCTACATCCATCAAACCCAGCGAAACCAGGAGCTGTTTGCTGACTCCCACTGAGATGTTTCATCAACTCTCGATCCATCTTGGTAAGGGCCTCGTTGGAAGGAAGGTTTTGGTGGGCCTGTGCGAGATGTATGCTTCTCTCCTGCTGTCGCTTGGCTCCGAATATGTCGAGAAGAATTACTCCATCATCGTCGCTCACTTCATGAACGAGTTCATTGCAAATCCTCGCAATACATCCACCCGACAGGACAGACTTCTAGTCAGGACTCTCGTTGGGACTTTGCTTCGAGACTTGATCGGGGTGCGCCTACTGAGCGAACAGGGACAGATAGCAGCTATACAAGAGCTATCAGGCTCATACCTTAAACGTTGGCCAGCTTTGATGCCCGGAAAATCGGAGCCCTCTGCTCTGGCGCTGACCGTAGCCCTGATAGAGGTTGCAGGATTATTGCGACAACTGGGAAATTCACCCCCTCCAGTTCAGGTGAGCCCAAATCGTTTGCCTCAAAGCGAGGAAATGAAACGGTGTTTAGGATGCCCTTTCTGATCCCCTCGTCACCCTGCTCTCCCACCCCAATCACACCACTCGTATCAGTGCCGCATGGGCGCTGCAGTGCTTCTGTTACGCCACGCCATTGCGACTCCCCAAGGTCATCCTTATAGTGGTCGAGAAACTGCAACGAGACCTTACATTACTAGCATCCCCAACTGCGTCCTCAGATGTGCACTTCCGAGCCCTGGGCTACGCCTATGGACTAGGAGGGCTGTTATCCATCATTCCTGATCGACCATTGTATGTGTCCTACGATATTAGCGCGAAGGTCTTGGATATGGCTATTCAAGTCCTCAAACGGGCCGGAGAGCATGACCTCCAGGCTGCAGCCGTCGAAGTGGAGGTTTCCTGGTCCCTCATTTCCTCCCTTATGACCCTGGGGCCAAATTTTGTGCAAACATATCTACAGCAGCTCCTTGTATTATGGAGGAATGCCCTGCCTAAACCCACGAACAAGGATACCACAAGCGCTTCTGGGAGGAACCCTCTTGAATGGTCGTTCTTACTCCATGTCAGAGAGAGTGCACTGGGTGCCATACTATGCTTCTTACAGCACAACAACCCAGTTCTAGTCTCTCTTGACGTCGCACGGCGGCTTTCTTCCCTATTGAACAACGCCTTGCAATTTACCGTGGCCTTTCTCGCACAGAGTAATGACGAACAACTTGACCAACCGGTAGCTTCCAAGGACGGGGTCGGGCTTACACTCCGAACACGGGAATCGCTCCTTCGTCGACGGATTTACCAGTGTTTTTCTTCCATTGGGTTCGCCGGCATAACAGAAGCCACACAGGCCAGTCTTTTGCAGTCGACAATCACCCTATTCGCCTCTGCCGATGGCTACGCGGGTTCACCAGTACAAGCAGCCATTGCCTCGAGCTCCGGGTCGTTCAATTCGATTTGGCAAAGTACCGATGGCTACGCTTACGGCCTCGCATACTTCTACACGCAATTTGAGGGAGGGGAGTTCGCTGATAAGAACAGCTCCAACAAAGACGTCGTCGAATCTTATTTCGATGAGATAGTGCGTAATACCAAAGCCCTTCGCTTTTCCGCAACTGAATAGGCTCAATATAAGCTGGGACGACCAATCCTCGGATCGTGTGAACATGATCCTCTTACTCTTTGGGAATCGCGTCCTTCCAACGCTCACAAATCATGGCCATCACCACCTTCTCCCATCACGTCTGTGGTTGACCACGCGATCCAGTTGTTCTCACTGCTATTGCCGACTCAAGATCAAGAGTCCGCTGCCCGAGCAGTTAAAGAGCTCGTCGATTCAACAAGAAGCCCAAGGTTGGATCGGAATGCTGGCAGACGTGCTGCAGTTTCAATCAACGCGAACATCGCACTCTGTCTAGCGCTTCGCGCAGCAGCCAGCAATGTGCGACAAGGGAGGGAGGCGTTAGGTAACGCAAAGGTCACCAACACTTTATCCAGTTTCTTAAAGGTACTTTGTTCGGAAACTGTTGAATCCATTCGTCGTTAATATCATCGCAGGAATCACTCACGAGTGGCGATCCACTTCTCCGTTTATGTTGCAGCGAATCTACTGGCCGCCTGGCGAGCTTGGCGGGTACAACGTTCATGACAGGCCAAATTAAAATGCTTGTCGACGAAATCGTTTCGAATCGCGATCCAAACAGCAGGGCTGGTTGTGCCATTGCTTTCGGTGCTATTCATTCGCATGTCGGCAGTTTAGCGGCAGGCCCGCTGCTCAAGACCTCGGTGAACATGCTGATGTCCCTCAGTAACGACCCCCACCCCCTTGTACACTTCTGGACCATCAAATCCTTGGCGAAAGTCATTGACTCTGCAAGTTTGGCATATGCACCGTTCGTGCCAAGCACCCTCAGCATGCTCTTCAAAGTCTACACCCTCGACACCCACGAGACAGAGGGGGGAACTCTACCTTATGCAAATATCAGCGGAGACCTTCCGACCTACCAAACCGTCTGCCAAGTAATTGACGGGGTCATCACGGTTCTAGGCCCAGATATCCAGGAGTCAAACCGTACCAGAAGTCTGGTGATCGACCTTGTTCGATCCTTCCTTGCCGAAGAAGATGAAGGGATTTGCGTGGAAGCAATCAAGTGTATTCAGCACTTCTTGATGTTCGCTGCAGAACACGCCCGCATACCATCACTTGTTTCTCAGTTCAGGGTCCACATGGCATCCCCCCGCACGCCCCTGAAGGTGGCCTCGATCAACGCTCTGTATCAGCTTGTACAGAAGGATGCGATATCGATGTCCAAGCTCGGTGGCGACCAGCTTGTCGAGGAGCTGTTTGGAATGCTTGATAATGATCCTTCCATAGAAGGGGTGCGCAACGTGATCCTGGCATGGCTCCAGCAGACCGCCATTCACAATCCTTCCGCATGGATTGATTTGTGCCAGCGGATCATGTCAAGGACTACTGCAACACAACGAATCGCTCAAAATGTCACTGCCGGACCCGCGCTCCAAGATGACGAAGGGGAATCATTGAGCATTGGAATGGCTCAGGACTCTGCTGCTTCAAACCGAGGGTACGGTACTTCTCGGTGGAGGACGCAGCTATTTGCATTGCAGTGCCTACATGATATCTGTGGGATCGTGGGACGGTCTGGACGTCAAGAACACATCAGTCTCCCCTACGCAAAGCTGAATGGAATCCCTACCCATGGGCTCCTTGTCACCAGGGTCCCGGACTTGATTAAGATGGCCTTCACTGCTTCTGCTGCCTATGTGCCGGAAATTAGATTAGAAGGCCTCAAAGTCCTGCGGGACGTGATCGAAGTATGATCCTGAGAACACGATAATAAACTTGAACAACTACTGACGAGTTCTAGGTTTTTGCAACATCCCCGGATCCCCTATACACGGATGCTCTGCTTTTGGAACAGCACCAGGCCCCTATCACCGCAGCACTTACCCCAGCATTCTCCTCAGACACAACTCCAGAAATACTGGCTCTTGCGATCGAAACTTGCGCCGTGTTCGTGGGATGCGGTGTGGTGAAGGACGTCGGCCGAATGGGTAGAATTCTCAAACATCTCACTTCCGCGCTGGAACAGTCGAAGGGTAGTCCTGCCAATTTCCTCCACCCACGAACCCTCAACTCACAGTGATGTAGAAACGGGGACTCTGTCGCTTGGGGATGCAGGAGAGTTGAGCCCAAATGCTTCAGTGATGTTACGAATCGCAACTCTTTCTGCTTGGGCAGAGCTTGCGATTGCCAGCGTTGCGCAAGAATACCTCAAAGACCTGATTAAGCCATACAAGTCATCGCTTGCTTCTTTATGGGTGGCATCACTTAGAGATTATGCCAGCGTCAGGGCGGATACAGAAGCCCTCCAAGAGGATACACCCGCGGCGTTGGACGTGTCGTATACCAACCTTGGAAAAGAGGTGTTATTGCCTGTATGTCTACACTCGGTCAGGTTGTCCCCCCACTCACTAGGTTTTTTTCAGTATTATCAAACCGCCTGGCCGGTGATACTGGAGGCTATCGCTACTGCGATGCAAGATGGTGACGCTCACGTGCTCAGTGCCATGGACGGCAACGAGATTGTGATGAATGGGGCGTCGCAACCCACTCCGCGGACGGAGCCGACAGCTCTATTCTTCGTGATATTCGGCCTCGTCTACGAAGCGCTGGCATCTCCCGAGACTGACAGTAGTCCAGGACATCGAACAATTTCAGTTATCGCCCTGAAATGCTTGAAACACCTTGTCAGGCCGCAGTACTCCGGACACGCCTTTTTTGATCAGGCAAACTTTGACGAGCTGATCAGTCTGTTCTACCGGATGACAATAACAGAACCTGCCATAGTGGTGGTACATATCCTGGAGGTGCTTTCCTCACTCGTCGTGAGCCAGGGCACGAAGCTCGCCGAGTTGGATGCTCTTGCAGTCACAGGGTGAGGCCAATTTACTTAATTCAAGAGATTTGCAGGCTAACATGCTGTAGGAACATCACGTCCACGACGGCCGTCCCTCCCAGCGCGCCCCGTGCACAATGTTTGAAGTTATGTGCATTTATTCTCAAGCGTGCCTTCGCCACAGGCGGTGATAATTCCTGTGAGTCTACTGATTTGATTTCTGCGCGCGAGAGGTAGACGCTTTGCTCCAGCGGATCGCATCAAGCTTGTCAGTGTAGGGTTTGAGAGCTACATTGCAATCATGAAAACGTTCCCGCCTGCGATGCAGGGTGAACTCCGTACGGTTGGAGTGTATCTCTACGGCGGTGAGTCACATCACAATATCGGAGTTGGATAAGGAAACCCTGAAACTCGAGACTAGAACTCCTCAAGAATGAAACGTCGATTGTAGACCTCGCCAGCCCAACACTCCCGGCCCTCAAATCGCTCCTGGAGGTACCTAGAGAGTTCAAGGACCCATCGGATGGATACGCAAAACTTGTCCACGGGATCCTCTCGGCCTGTCTTGTCAATATTGACCACATGAGGTACGCGTTGGTGTATCATAAACCTGCCCTTCTTACCCGTTCCTCGTAGTGGACGTCAAGGACTAGCTTCCACTCGCAAAGTCCAGAGCAACCTACTAGCATCTGTCCTTGTCCTGACAATCGTCCCAGCTACGATCAAACTCAGCCAGGCGGCAATAGACCACTGTTGCTTCCTCATCTGCCAGAAACTGACAGTAGATGAGGTAAGTTCCCGTCGGTGCACTGTTTCATGACGTCCGACACCAGATTTTTGGAATAGGTCTCGTTGACCGCAGCTCACTGTGCGAAAACGTTGATCATCGCCGCTGCATCCGGGAATCAGCCGCTCCGACAATGTCCGAGGCTGTTGATGCCAGGATTAATCGAATTCGTAGCACAAAGTGCGGGGATGATTGAAGGAGGAACGTTGCCCGAGACACGATTGGCAGCGTTGAACGAAGTTTGGAAAGCGTTCTCGTTGTTTTTCGCATCCGTGCCGGAAGATTTGCGTGAGCTATCCGAACTGAAGTCAAACTGGCCAAATTTTTATCACTCTATTTCCAGGTGTCCGACTGTTGTGTGTGCTCCTGCCAACGGCGACATTGGTACTGGATCCGAATTGCTCGCCGCTGTCTCCACTTCACACGCAAGGGATAACACATCTGTTGTCATATGCAACGTCAGCACCGGCCGCCTTCAAGGAAGCTACGGGAACGCTCCCAAATAGCACGAGGGAAGTGTTAGAAATGTCGATAAGACAAGCAGTTGGGGGAACGGGTGGGGCAAAGCAACTACAGGCGTCGAAGCCGCAGATATCGTTGAGGTCGTTCTGACCATAAGAATAGTACGTATAGATACTTCATGTACTGAGGGCAAGCTCAAGCGCTCGTCACGTGCGAGTGGTTACCATGATGACGGGTGTGGCACAATACAGTGGGCGCCTGATCCGAGTCTGCCCTTTCTCACTCTCTTTCACTCTCTTTCCGTTCGAATCCTCTGGCAGGAACTACTCTGCGTTCATTTCAAGCCCTTCCTTGTCGATTTTTTTGGGAGATGCAGTTCTACTTTGTGTTGGCAGCGTTAGCATTGTTTGCCGGGCAAGGTGGGGTGAGTCGTTTAGAAACGGGGGCCGAGGCTGATGAATTTGGACAGCGCTTGGCCTTAGTGTGGACGGGGGAAGCGTTGGGAACGTCAGCGCCATTGAGGTCATAGACATCCCTGCGGGACAGTTGAAGATGGATGTGAGTTGAATAAGAGAAGGTGATCAGGAATGACGGAAGCTTATTTCTCCCTATTGGGTCAGTGTCAGACAGCATGTGCCCCCGCATTCTCGGCGATCCAGGTAAGTACAAATTGGGATCTTCGTCGGACCATCTGACCGCTCGCAGTCGTGCGATGTATCGGATGACAATTGCCTGTGTAAGAACGAAACCGTTGTTGCTGTCCGCGATTGCCAACAGTGTGCGTATAACAAATTTAGGTTCATCTTCCATTCTGTTAATAATCCCAAAATTACAGGCATGTATTCCGAATTGATAAAGAAGAACGAGAAGATGCCAGATCCGCGGGCTGGCTCCACTCCGGTGCTTAGTGGTGCGTGCACTCCGTCCTCATCTGTACGGTAATTGTACTGACACCTATCCCAGCATATTCCGCTGCTTGCCTCGCCTCCGTGAACGTCACCATCCCTCCGCAGGCGATCGCCCTCACCGTGCCGGCTGACTGGGATGGTCCGAACGGGATGAGCATGGGACTGCCTGCCGCCGTGTTGACAGTTATTACCACCGCGCTCATCGGCGTTGGCGGGATCTGGATCGTTTGCAGCATGTAGATGCACAAACCTGGCTTGTATTTGTCATAGAGAAGAATCGAGTTTTTGAGAGAGAATGATGTTCCCGTTTGAGCAGCCCCATTTCCTCAGTCCAGACGATATTTATACCCGCGACCGAGTATTGTGTCCAAGACGCTTTTCCCCCGTGCGCACGAACATGGACATGTCAATCCGCTACCCGACATTCCCACACCTTCCACCGACTCGGGTGCGATGTCCGCGGAGCTTGCCAGAGTTCGTAATCCCCGCCACCTTGAGACGAAATCTTGGGGATGCTCCAGCTGAAACTCCCGAAATCCCGACGCCTCTTACCGTCCAGGGGACCGGCGCGGGCGGAACGCCGGTCAAAGGCATCGTAAACATCTCAAGTTTTTTGTCCACAGGATCAAACGTCCTACGTTGCTGTACGGGTAACCATCGATATCTTTCACCCACGACCGCCGCCAGCTACCTTCTGACAGAACTCCGTGATGTGCGTTTAATTTCATCTTCTGCTATCCTCACGAGTCGTCGTTATTGACTGACTCGGGATGCATCACAGAGATCAGCGCCGCTACCGGTATCCGTTTGGTCGGTAAAGAACGGGAACACCTTTGGCCATGAACAAGGCAGAATTTCATTATTCTGCGTGTACCGCACGCATGAGGATGTGAGTATTGTTTCCCCATTCGACCAAATCTCTATTTGAAAGGAGTCAATCACCTTTCCCAATTTTGCCGCGCGAAGGGCGAGGTCAACGGCACAGCCACAACCTCTCCCATCGAAACGCTCGTCGTGTATTTTTTCATTGATCTCGCACTGAGACCCGTTTTATATCACGATGGCTTACTCTTTTACACGGCTTTTCAATACTTTCAGGCGTGCGAAGCCCTTTCTTCCTCAATCCACCACTTCGAATTCTCCCCCGCCCTCGACGCTGACCTACACCCGTTTTCAAAACTACAACTCATTCACGTAGAGCGGCGGCCGGTGCGTATACATTTGCCCGCAGTCCGGTGTTCATCAGCCCTAATATCCGCCCATCGCAGTCGGATTCATCCCTTTCACCACAAACCCCGCCCTCCCTTGAAATGAATGCACCTACCATCTCCTTACCCCCTCCCTCAAGGTTTTCCCCAGACCTGCTCTCCCCTATGCAACACGACTTTGGCGGGTTTGCGCTGTCTAGTAACCCACCCAACCCCAAAGCCAACTTCAGGTTTGGTGATTGGATGTATGTAATCCCTAATGCCCTCAAAGGTTGGCTTTCGCTGACTTTCGCCAACACCAGCTGTCCCTCGGTCTCGTGCGCGGCGCACAATTTCGGGTACGTTTCTTGTGATGTCCCTGCGGTTGGTACACTGACCCTGACTTGACACCAAGGCGGAACTCGAACTGTATTGGGTGTGGGATGAGTCGTCCTCCGGTTGGTTCGCTGGCCGTTCAGCCACAAGGCCGTGTACTCCCTCCCCAGAGGTTTTCTCCTCGTTTCTCGAACTTCGAATCACCGCGCGACATCACTCTGACAGGTCCGGGGCCTCAGCTCCCGATGCACCCTTCCCAAGCGCCAAAGAATCCGTTCCCAATCCAGCTCACGCCTTCGGGTACGCACATCTGCATGGGCGGAAAAGTTCAAAACATATCGAAAGACCCTCTTTCACCGTGCTACATGTTCTGGTCGTTCAACGAACCTCTTCCTGACCAGGGGCAAATACGCCCGACGCTCTCTGTTGCCTTGCAACACCCTCCTATTCTTAATACCGGAAACCGTGGCCCCATCGAACATCAACCGGGAGATTGGATTTGTAAAAAGTGCAATTATCTGAATTGGAGACGCCGGAAAGTGTGTCAGACCTGTTATCCTTGTACGGTTTCATCTCTTCATACACTCATCCAGCGGGTATATTGATTCACGTGACTTGCTCCCTCTTTCTTTACAGACGCCGAAGGAAATGGCGACTCGATCCCAGCAACGGTCCAGGCGGAGCGTATTACATTGCTAGCGAGCACGATTCGAGGCCGCGAGTTCCACTCCCTCCCTCCGTCCCCGTCGTGCGTGATCCACGAGCGTCCACTTCGACGATCCTCTCTACCGCTTCAAGCGCTGGCCGCCCAGCAACCAAACAATGACGTCTGCCGTCATGACGGTCAACGTTTTCCAACGCCCCGGTCGCGATCCCAGGCGGACTCGTTCCTGAAAACCCGCCAGCCCAGTCCCAGCTTCGGTAGTCACAGCTCCGAAAGTTCGAGGACCCTGTACCAAACATCGTTCGGCTGTGGATCATTGCCTTTGTTCGCGTCGGGTAATGTAGCGAACTCGCCGGCGCACGTCGATACCTCACCTCCCGGACTTTTACTCCCATCCTTCCTCCAGGACATTGTTCAGTCGCCCTCTCTCTCTCCCGCATCCTCGGCAGATTTCTCTCTCGAAGACTACAGCAATGACGAGATTGAGCCGAGGTCCTCCAAGTTGAATGAGGGGTGTGCGAATATGCCTTATCATGGGCCGATGCTTCATTCTTCTCCCGCCCTCAAGTCGACAACAAGCTTTACAAATATGTATAACATCTGGAAATTAGGTGGAGACGAAACGAAGGGTTGGTAACCGTTTTTATTCCCTTTTTTATTTTTCTTGTGGAGACTGTTTTCAGCGGCTGGTCGGACCTTGGCTAGGTTGCCTCTTTCTTGTGGAAATCTCAAACGTCGCTTCGTCTATCTGCTTCGAGCACTTTTTTTGGATCTTTTGAGGATTGGTCGCGCCGTAACCCAGAATGGTTCGCTAGCGATTCTCATTATATATTCCTGTAGGCTTTGTATACCATACTCCTAATTATATTACCCACGTCCCTTGTCTACCCACACGGGCAAAAGATACTTCCGGCGAACACGTGGGTGCGAGAAGCAAGCCACGGTGATCTGACGTGAATACTTGGCCTTTGCCTACTTCCGCGCACGTATGAATTCGTTTGCCTCCCGACCGCACCTCCATAACTCCACCATCAATCAGCTAAAGAGCACCCATGCTCTTCTCCCACAAGATCTGGAACCGTATTCAACCCCTATATGAGGAAATGGGGTGGGGTAGCCCCACGAGCGTCGTGGATCTGAGAGTCCGTATCAATTCAAGCTTCGAGGCGCATGCAGTGTGTCGGGAGAAATTTCCACTTCCAAGAACTCAACATCCACTGCTCCTGGCGCTCTAGACCCGGGTTTTAATTTTTGTTCGACAGTCTGGTCGTCAGTTCAATACTCCCGGGGCGCTCGTGGGCCCGGTGCACTGGCAACCATCAGGAGAAAAATCTCTGCCACCCGCCGCACGGCCTCCATGTTGGCGGTGGCGGCGATAGTGCTGTGGTATGCCCCTGGGAGATCTTTAAATACAGAGCCTCGCGTCGGATCAACCGCCGAGCCTAAAGGGTGCGACCACCTCGTGAGAGCGGACTGGAGCAGCGATAATCATCCAGACCTAACCTTAATCCCAGTCAACGTGGAGCTCGAACTGAACGGATGTACAGGGGGGAGCGCGTCGGATACAGCGGTGCGCGAGAACCTCTCAGATGCACGCTTTAGAGCTCAGGCGAGACAAAACCTGTCTCCCCTCCGAAAAGTAGACAAGACAGTGGCAGCGATCGTTGTCGAGATATCCGAGGAAGTCCTAAAACGATCCACCAGAGCAGTTATCCCTGGAAGATTGCGGTTGTAAGTCTCAAAATTGAGAAAAATCGACGCGCTGGAGTGTGGGTGTTCTGCAAGTGGGGCGGACTTGTCTTTCTGGGGACGATGACGTATGCACACTGCCGCCCGACCAAATGCGTCACCATGGGACCATGGCGGCAGCAGTAAGAATTGGATTGATTCGACGGCTGCTCATCTACACACCCTACATCCTTGTTCCTTGGAATATCACTGTAGCGATACCAGAATGCACCCTTTTGGCGGGAGTCCTCGTTGCCCAAGGTGGGTTGTTCGTCGTCACTTTCCCGCACACAAACGCGCCGGTCCTTGTAGCCTAACAGATGATTGACGTCCCTGCGTGTTGGAAACCTCAGATGCGAAAAGGCCGTCTATGCGGCCGAGCAGGTATGATGTCAGGCTCAGTGATTAAACACAGTAATCTTGATTTGATACGCTTCAAAGGCGATGGGTCCAGGACGGAAGGTATGCAACTGGTTTCCAAAAAGTGTCGAGGTGTCTGACGATCTCTTCAGTTGTATCACAAGGTACATACAGGCCTACAAGAGCGGGTAACCAAGAACTCATGGATGTGTCGTATTGTCCAGCAATGTTTGACGTGTATGATATGCAAGAAACGATTAGATGCGCTTTCCTTGGTCGAGCACGATGAAGAGGTGTGTAGTGTTTGAGCTGGTTCCACGAAACTTACGCCAAGAGGAATATGACCGTCCACAGCCCTACTGGTGAGTCCAGTCGGGTCACCTCGTATACGGGAGATCTCGAGCTATGTTCCTCGCGTATAGCAAGAACTGTCATATAAAGAATTTCGGGACGAAAGATCTCCGTCAAGCAAACTTGCCCAACCGCGACCAAGTCATGGGTCTGTCTCCTCCGACTTCACCTTGCAGAGAGACCAGGGGACTAGACTCACCTCCGTCTTCTCCCTTGCGCCCAACGACAATCTCAATCGAGTCGACGATCAGCGGAGGTTCGTTTTCAATCCCTCCGCCGAAACCGCCTTCGATGACCAAGCCTATGGTCTCGGGACAAGTGGAGCCGCGCATAGGCGGTGGTCGTACAGCGGCGAGCGATCTCCACGGTCAGTTGCCGTCATCCCCCACAAAAGCTGGTGGGGATTATGACACAGAACACGGAGAGGACGAAAGAGCTGGCGGAGTGGATACGCCGCAGAGGCCGCAAATAGGCGGAATGATGGGTGCGGTCACTTTGGGCCGGAGGAACGTGACGGTGCCTCTGGTGCCGACATCGACTGGAACGCGATATGGACGGGGCTTGACTGGAGTTTCGGGAGGGACGAACCGCCGATGGGGAGGAGGCACACCAATATGTCCAAAGTGTGGAAAATCGGTCTATTTTGCTGAGCAAGTGAGTGCAAAAAAACCCATGTATCTTGGATCAGATGCTGAAAACATTCATCTAGACGAAAGCAATTGGGCAAACGTTCCACAAGGGGTGTCTGCGTTGCGCTGAATGTGACACTCGATTGGACTCGGGGAGATTGTCTGAAAGAGATGCGCGGCCTTATTGCCATAGATGTTACGCAAAGGTGCGGCACTTTCACTCCCGCAATTTCTTGAAATGAATTGGTTATAACGAATGTGATAGTTGTATGGCCCACAGGGGAGTGGATATGCATTACTGGGAACTTAACGAGGTAGTGGAAGGAGTGGGATTTGGATTACGATTATTCTCTCCAGTACGATCCATTGGCATTTGGCGCCATCAATATCAAAGATGAAGCCCTTGACATCGTTTCGGTTCACGTCGACGTCCAACGCGTAAAGTCCAATGGCCTTGAAAGAAACCCGACGGGGTTCGGTCAAATCTAGCGTGGTGCTGTCGATCATACTCCGCTCCGTCTGTCATGTGATCAATCGTCACATCTGCGAACCGAGCGGAAAGAGGAGACGTACCAGCCTCGGGACGGAGAGGGTGACGACCAACGTGCTTCCTCCGTCCTTGATACCGCAAGTCCAGTTGGGCGTTTCTTCCGATGCTAGTGTGACCGTCTCCGGCTTTTCGTTGAGGCCGTAGAGGGAGAGAGGAATATTTACAGTCCGAGGGTCTAGTTTCCCCTTTGAAACAATGTTCGGCGTCGCGATGGAGGGTGACAGTAGACAATCAAACTGCTGTTCAATATGTTGGAATGCCAACTCTAAACAAGGTAATCACCCAGTGTAATAAGACGATCGGAAGATAACACGTACGGATGAGAAACATTTTAAACTCGGAGTCGATCCCACATCTCTCTTTCAAACACGAGTGAAATACAGCATCGACAACGACCGAGGGTTTACCCGCTGGAATGAGTAGTCTAAGAATAGGTAGAAAATGCGGATGAATAATAGCGTCCGAACCTTTGTCCGCGGCCTGTCTCAGATCAGAAATTAGCACTGGGACGAACCAGTCGCCTCTGGCTTCCATGGCGTCTTTGATCTCCTGTTCCGTTGCCACAGGGGGTTGCGGCACATTTGAATCCCATCCAAAATTGACGAAAAGCTTAGGACCTGGTGGCTGCGGAGATAGACTATGACCATCCTAAGATCGGAAATACCGCCGTGCTTCAGGGATTCGAACAGAGGAATAGAGATGATCCCAACATACTCCAGGCGGTTTCTCGAACGTGGTCTTGATACAGAACCCCGGTTTAGGAGTCAGTTTCACCTGTCGTGTTTTCCCTGAGACAGTGGAGTGCTCCGGCAGCGAGATAGGGTGCGTTTGCATGGCCATTTCAGCTGTCTCTCCGTCGGTTACCCTGAGGTCGATTCCCGGAGAAGCAGGGGCTATCCATACAAGGCAATTACGATCTTGATCGGGAATGCGGATAGCGGACATCACGTGATATAGTTTTCCTAAAACCCATCAATTGACGTTTCTCTCCATATTGTATCTCGAAACGTGAACCGGACTCTGAGTTTTCAATCCGAGCGAAAGAATCGAAATCCCTTTAAATACGAACCCTCCCTGGAGCTTTGGTCAGTATCCTTCTCTCCTCCTCTCTTCCTCTCTTCCTTCGATATCTTCTCTTACGCTTTCTATTCCACCGTTCTCCCTCTAGCAATCACCAAGGACATGTCTTCTGTATACGCTTCTGGTGGTGTCACTCCTGTTCCTGCTAGCGCAGGGAAGCTTCAAGGCTATATCCAGGATCGTCGCGTCCTCGGAGTACGTCCATCGCCACAGCCGTTGGCACCCTTTCCATTTCTGACTCGATTCTCTAGTACGACCCCCTCGTTCAACCCGCTCTCCTCCGCCACGAGGTGGTTTCATCCCCTGTCTCTGAGCAAACTATCGCTACTGCTCGCTACAATGCCGCTAGGATTTTGGCAGGCAACGATGATCGAATCCTTGTGATCGTTGGTCCCTGTTCCATCCATTCTCCTGAACAGGCCATCGATTATGCCAAACTCCTCAAATCCAAGATCCCAGAATGGGGGAATCTTCTCATCATCATGAGGGCCTACTTGTAAGTCGTTTGCTTCCTTCTTCCTTCTTTACATATTTGACTCATCTTCGCCATTGCAGCGAAGTACGTAATGGAAACCTCGTGCACGGGTGATTACTGACCCTGCATTAGAAACCACGCACGACTGTCGGATGGAAGGGTCTCATCAACGATCCAGACCTCGACGGTTCCTTCCAGATCAACAAGGGTCTCCGCCTTGCCCGTCAACTCTTGTGTGATCTCACTAGCCTTGGCGTCCCTGTGGGATCGGAGCTTCTCGACACGGTGTCTCCCCAATACATTGCCGATCTCATCTCGTGGGGGGCCATCGGTGCCCGTACGACCGAGTCCCAGCTCCACCGTGAGCTTGCTTCTGGTGTCTCCTTCCCCGTAGGCTTCAAGAATGGTAAGCAAAGCCCCCTTTTGTGCTTTCTATTCGTCGCACTTACAGTGATCTATACAGGAACCGATGGAAGTGTCAGTGTCGCGGTCGATGCCATGAAGTCTGCCTCCAACCCACATGCTTTCATGGGTGTTACCGAGCAAGGACTTGCCGCCATCGTCAAGACCAGCGGCAATAAAGATGTCCACGTCATCCTCCGAGGTGGTTCTAAGGGCCCTAACTACGATTCCGAGCACGTCAAGGCTGCCGCCACCTCTCTCGAGAAGTCCCGCCCTCAGTACAAGCCAAGTATCATGATAGATTGCTCCCGTACGTCACCCCACCCACATGGCTTCTGCTATACCTACTCCTACTCATCATTCCGGTTTAGACGGAAACTCTCTCAAGAATCACAACAACCAACCAAAGGTTATTGACTCCGTCTGCGAACAGCTCATTGCTGGTGACCGCTCTATCACCGGTGTCATGATCGAATCCAACGTTAACGCCGGCAGGCAGGACGTTCCCGAAGATGGTGGGATTCGACCTCTCGCTATTTTGTTCTTCGTCTGACGTCGATCCTTTTTTCTGTGTCAGGCCCCTCCGGACTCAAGTACGGTGTCAGCATCACCGACGCTTGTGTTGACTGGGAGACTACCGTCCACATGTTGAACAGATTGAATGAAGTACGTGGCACCCCACCTGCCGCACTGCGGGATATGTGTCTGATCTCCGTTCTCGTGTGCTCTTTAGGCCGCTAAGCTCCGCCGCGCCGCCATCATCGACGCTGGCCTCAGGAAACCTCCTGTCTTCGCGCATCAAGACTAAGCCACTGTATATCGCCCCGCTTCACCCTTGTGATGAGTAAACTGCTGTGTCTTCCGCCCGTCTTCTTTTCGCATTATCTTTGTCTGTTCACCATACCTTCTCGGTTGTATGGTTCGCGCACTCGGACTGTTTTCGCATCACACCCAGCCGTTTTCTATTCCCCATGCGATATTCTCGTTAGATGAATGCTGTGTTGCTAGACACTCTGCACTTCTCGGGTATTTTTCGTTCTAATATGTTATCTCCTTACATGCTTTCCATCTACATGCGCATCCTCTTTCGTTTCCATACCTGGGCCTGTTCCTCCTGGTTATAGATTCTCCCTTTATGACTTTCGGATAATTATGGGCTTGGGCCACAATACAATGCGATATCATCGAGAAGCTCAGATCAATTCGGAAACAAAAAGCGGAATTTCTGAAACATCAAACTCGACATGTAGGGGGGTTGGTGGTCAACGGCAAACACGATTAATTCCACAGCCTGAGGATCTCGTTCAATGACCTCGTACTCCATCCCTGTCCCAGATTTCCCGCAACACTCGCAGCGGTGACGTGCAAAACCTCCCGAATGCCCTCATCCAATGTCTCTGCGTCTGTCGTGCCTTCCGGCCCCGGTGCACCCAAACACTGCTCGTGCGCTTTCCTCGCCAAGTCCCTCAAAAACACCAACACCCCCGACGGCGGCACACCATTTTGTTGGAGATACCATGCCAAGTCCTTCGCCATCTCAGGTAAAACTTCGCTCCCACTGCCAAGCAAGGCACCGGGCTGACCCCGAACGTATACTTTCAGGATCCTCTGGAACTCAGGGTCAGTTCTCGTGGAGTCGAGTCGTTCACTGAGAGAGTGGAGTGCTCCGAGGGCGGTGTTTTCCCGGATAAGCGGTGGTCTCGGGTTGTTCTCAGACCTCCCACTGAATCGCCTGTCGTAGACCTTCCCGTAGAAGTCCGCGACATAACGTAAGTCTTCTAGGCGTAAATTGAAGTATCTCGAGTTTCGCCGAATGGTTCGGTGCCTGTATAACGTGAGGTGAGATTGAAGTGTGAGGGGTTTGTCCTGCAGAATAGTGTCCAACAACGCGGCATGACAATGCGCTCGGAACACTTTCTCCTCTTCTGTCTCCCCATCATCTCTGCATAGGTGATCCGCGAAAGACAGGAACAGGGGGTCGTTGGAAGATGAGGAGATGAATTGGTACAAATCGCCAGCAGGATGGACCTTCGTATCTCGGAGCTTTGGGAAGTCGAGCGTAGCGGCGTCGCTGGTCGACGATCCGGTCCTGACTAGAAGGCTCCGGCTACCCTTCGGGTCCTCCATGTAGCTCAGGAATGCAGTCCTCCGTTTGACGTACAAGGTTTGGCTTTTCAGCAGGGATTGCTTGTGCCTCGGGAAATTGGCGATGTCCAGGTAAAAGGGCCAATATCTGGGAGTGTCCACTCGAACGGAGACCAGTTTGTCAAGGTCCGGGATCAACGTTGGTGAGATTAATTGTGTAGTCCCCACCTCGTCACCTTCCTTGACTTTGATCTTTACGGGCAGATAAACTATTTCCTTCGAATCCACGTCTCTCGCGATTAGACATCTCGGCTCCACTGCCAGCACCCACAGATGACGTAATGCCTGCAGGTAACTCTTGTTCTCCGAGGATACCTGGGGGAATCGTGGGAAGAAGGCGGTGACCATACACGCGATAGCGGCGTCGGACGTGCCAAGCGTGTACCTGCCCCCGCCCAAGAACAGCATTCCGAGAGACATATACGTTGCCATGTGCGCACCATACCGGATTGGTTGGTTATACATCCCATAAGCGTAACGCAGCCTCCGGAGGCAGTTGATTTCTCCGGTCCCGGCCATGACCATATTGACTGAGAGAGAGATCAGATTCAGCCCATCACGGATGGCAGCGCGCTTGATCCTCATATCGAACGCAGGGCCTGGTGATGGATATTGAGGATATCAGCAAACCAAGGGACACGTCAGAGTGAATTTAACGCACCATTTGTATAGGCAAGCCTGCTGAACATGTCGTAGTACCCGATGATGAGCAAGTACGCTTCCTCCCTGGCCGTGCCCGCATACTTGAGAGCGACCGCAAAGCAGGCACCCGCGATGATGTTGTAGTACGCGAGCTCAAATGCGTCGTCCACTGATTGGCCCTGGAGACGTCCCTGCATCGCCTGAGAAATAGCCGGCGGGATTTGAGCCATTAACCATTCATTGTTTGGCTCCACGGAACTAAACATAATCAACGCCCGAGCCAACGTCCTGATCAGCAGGAAGTGCGGCTGAACCCGGTTCAGGCCAAGGGTGGTGTCGGGGATCGACAGAATGCCAGCGATATCCTTCCTATCGGTCCTGAGATACATCAGCCCTAGCGCCATGGCGGCTGCCGGGGAAGTAAGGTTTATATCAAAAGTCAGCCGCTCCTTCTTTGTTGCTGGTCCTTCTCCGTGGACGAGTATCCGCAGCCGCTCCACCATCTGTATATCCGCGGGGACCGAGCTACCCTTGCCCAGCATCACCATCCCAAACGCCAAGGCTGCAGCGATTGTATACGCCTCTCGGTGTTCGTTGCTCAAATCTGGCTGGACCAAGTCTTTCCTGCTAATTTGAGTAAGGCATAATTCGGCCGTGTGTCTTCGTTTCGATCCCATGTACAATAGGCCGAGTCCAACGAGGGCAGCGGCTTGCGTGATCAACGATACGTTCAAGTCGACGGAGGGGGTTGGAAGCATTGATGGTGTGTGCACGGCAATCAGCTTCGCGACGTGACGATTTCCGCTCCCTACATTCGCAGCAGATAAGCCCAACAGCACTGCGATGGAGGTCATGTCGTGTTTCGGGGTCAGGTATCCAAAGGTGTTCCATGTCAACATCTCCTTCAAATGACCAGTAAGGCCCAGAGCGTAGATGAATCCGGCATGTTCTGGGGTCAGCTCCATCGGTTTGTTGAACTTGATCCAGGAACTATCGACAGACTTGAGTAACTGTGAAATCCGAAGGCCAGCCGCGACACCGTTGTGGAAGTCTCCCCACCAGAGGCACTCGAAGGGTATTTTCCCGGGTTCCGGGTAAACGACGACGTTCTGGGGCTGCAGCGAAAGAGCGAACTCCATCTTCGGAATTATGTAGGCCTCCCGAGTGATTTGAGTAACGGATCCGAAGGTAAACAGAGCTCGACCAAGTGGAAGGGCTAGCGTTCTCTCAGCCAGTCGCAGAACGTAATGTTGTTGCTCCTTGGCCAGGTCGTGCTCGCTACGAAAGCCATCAACGTGATTATTTGCGCGTCTAACGAAACAACTTACTTGAGCTCCGGTCTATCTAACATCCTGATTGGGGGGACTATGGAAGAACAAAGCATACGGGATACTTCATCTATGCGCTTATCTTGGCCGAACCGGATAGTTGTGAAGTTTTCCATGTCGAGTTCGACTCCAGAAACAGTAGCATTTGCAGGCAGTGATGCGGATACCAGCCCGCCCCGCGTCACGTCTGCCATGCTTTTTCGATTCGTCGTGTTCTAGCCACGAGTCAGCAAGATCTCAAACCGGATGCGAAGAAAACAAACGCACCAGCCATTCTTTTACGGTTTTGTATCCACCATCATTCATGTGCTCTGCCGAAGAGCCAACTCCCTCTGCGAGGTCGTCTCTCCCGATCAATTGGTATGCTCCTATTGGCCATTCACCCGAAGGCGACAACTGGCCAGTTCGTATGGCTTCTCGGAGTGGAGAAGAAATCCCCAGCGGCAGATGGCGCAGCAGATCAGGACCAATCTTGTGATGGACCATCAATTGGATTACGATCTCAGCCCTCGCTCTCGTGTCTGTGATCTTGGGGTCTCCCAGCGTGCTGTACGGTCGTGTGATCTGCAAGAGGCGGAACAGTGGCTCGACGCGTCCGTATTCGAGAGAAGGTGGAACCTTGTGTTGAGCCGCTATCCGGTACGTATACACCCAAGGTACGTTGGCTGCTGGGTTTATAAGGCGGGAGTAGAGGGCAAATGAAAGGTCCGGAGGCCATTGAGGCAACTTTTCGTCAAACCATTCAGCTTCGAAGCAAAGGGTAAGCAAACCACTCGGCGACGAGAAAAAGAGGTACTAACGTCGAAGGGCGGATGGCAGCGTCAGGGCTATATCCGGGCAGAACCTTTTCCAATAGTCTGCCCACTCTGGTCGTACGACGAGAGCTATCGTGCAAATGATGGGGACGATGCGTAAAACGAGTATTTGCTGCTCGAGGTTTATCCTCATGTCTTCAGCTAGGTGATGGAGCGCATTCAGGGCGGCGCCAGCAAGAGGGTGGGGTTTGGTGATATGGAGGTCCGTGGGGGCGTGTTTCCGTACAGGAAGGGCGAGTCCTTGAAGTGATACATCTTCACTCAAGTCATCGAATAAAGGTAATTGGGAAAGGTTATCCCAAGTAAGCGTTGGGGGTTGGGGGTCCGGGTCATTGATGTGGAGGACTTTGAAGAGGGCACGACGGAAGCAGACTAGGACAGTGTCCTCTACCGTGAACAGGCCTTGCTCGTGCCAGAGATGCAAGAATTCGAGACGGATTGTAAAAGCGAGTTCCGAGGGAAGTGCCATTGCGAGAACTTCGAAACAACGGTGGACGAGGATGTCTGGCGATGAAAACGCAAGGCTCCCATACATCTTCCCTCCATTTTCCGTAACGAAAGTTGCGCAGGATTCGGTGCGCTCCTCAACCCTTGCAACATCCAAAATGGCGGCGGACCGGGAGCCTGGACCACCCTGCATCTCGTACGACGTGCGCTGGGCGCTACCTGCACAGGGTTGGATACTGATTTGTCTCATCCCGTGAGTGAGAATACCGAGCGACGCATCGGGCTTGACGAGCAGAAGGTCCCTTACAGTAGGTCGAGTACTACGAACGGGAGCTATGGAGGTCGCCTGTATATCCTGTAGTAACTCAACCTTCATATACCCGTCGTCTTGTCTGCACACAGCGATGGTGCGGAGCAGTTGAGCGTTCGGAAAACAGATACTTAGGAGCGAACGTTGGATTTTTCGATCCCAACGGTCATCGAAGGTTGCGGCAGTTATCTTTCCCCATTCTTCGCAGCTAAAGGGCCGGAAATGTCGGTCACAACAACCAGGGGATACGTAAAAGAAGCGTACACGCTCACTCTGTTTGGGGTACGTCGAAACACACCAATTTTTCGAACCAGAAACAGGGCCGAAGGCGCTCTACTTCGAGTTCCGAGCCAGCGGAAATGGTCGGTCCCATATTATCGTCGCTGTCCTTCCCTGGCTTCGGTTTCTCACCGTCCGGATCGACGTATACGTATCGCCAAAGTTTCATGGTGTGGACATCAGGGTCCAGAGTTATTGCAAGGTCGTCTTGGGAAATGTTGCCTCGCTGTGAGACCCAGATGACAATCTCCTGCGGTGGGACCTGCTCCTGGGAGCCAGTGAGGCTGGGGGGATGCTCCAAGATGATTGAGCGCGATCCAAACCCTCCAAGTATCCGAGAGGAAACACCGACAGCTGCAACCTCTGCAAAAGGATTGGTGAACGAGAACAAGGTCGGTAATGGTGGGTCTCCGGAGATCCTTGCTTCTTCGAGCTCCGAAGGATCGAAAACCCTCTGTATGACCACGCCATGCGGATGTGCTGGCCATGCCCTTCGTGTGACGAACGGGAGGTTAAAAGTGTACTCGATGCCATTTGAGAGGAACACTTTGCCAATGTTTCTGAAAAATACGAAGGTTCCCTTGGGCCGCGATGCCGCCTCGACCTCCTTGAGCTGTTCTTGCTGAATGGATGAGAATGGGCCGAACGTCTCTCGCGTAGAGGAGTCCTTGATAGGAGGGGGGCCCGAGTGAAGGTCAGAGGTATACCTTGCAGGACTCGTCGATGATATGGAAAATATAGACGTCGGTTGGTTGAGATGTCCAATACAAGCCCATTGTATCCGTTGATTTCCTTGGGAGAAATCCCATTTCTTGCGAATCACTCCACCACAGCTAAGAACAACCGTATATGCATCCCAAGTGAGTTCCGTCTCGAGCGAGGTCTCATCCTCGTAGTGGAGTGAGTGGATCGTGCTAGTCTCAGAACCGCGTGGCGGGTCAGAGCCGTGAAGGGTGGCCTTTATCGAGCGGAGTAAATCAGACTCTGGATAATCGTTTAATCCTGCAGCGGCTTTTCTCTTTTGGCATTGCCTGAGAAGAGAGGTGGCTGCAGAAGTTGGGAGGGGATGGAGGCCGACCAGTATCGGCTTGGACGGATCCATGGATGAAATCTTGAGATCAAGGCGCGTCACGCGCAAGACAAAAACCTCAACACCGCAGGTCGACGCATGTGTACACGTGGGAACACGATGGAGATGATGAAAAACAAAGGGGAGATAACCAAGTTCCTAATACTTAGTGATAAAATGCGATGCTACGAGAGAAAACAAGAGAATAATATAAAAGTAACGATACAGGTTTCGGCCCTCCATCAATCCTGCTCCATCTCGCCAAGTCCGCTCTCCAGCCCGGCCTTTGAAACTCTCCTCGTAGGCTGCAGCGTGGTCTCGTTAACCGGTGCCCGTCGTGCGTGCCTGTATCTCCCGGAAGCATCCCTTACTTCCATGTCCTGCCCAGAATCAGGGTATACACCGTTGGCGTCTTCAACTCCTCCGAACGAATACGAATGACCATTGAACGTCGGTGGTAGACTTTCTCGGACATTTGTGGGTCGTCGCCCAGTTCCAACACCAACTGCGTGAGTGCAATTTTCGCCTTGTTCCCCATCCACCTTGACCACCCCTACAGACTTCCCACCCAGCTCTTCCTCCTCAAAGTTCATCAACTCTGACACAAATCCGATGTTCGGTGATATTCCTTTCCGTCTTTCGAGGACAAAAGAATACGCTCGAGACAGTGTCCAGTGATTCGCATGGATCAGATAGCCGATGACCGCCGTCACGCTCCTTGACTTGCCAGCTTTACAGTGGATGTATGTAGGGGACGAATGCAGCCTTGCGTCGTCTATGAATTGGTCAGTTCGCGAAATCATTTCAGATGGATCACGAGAAGGCAAATACCCAAAATGTCGCAAACATTTCTGATCCCTTTACGGATGTTTTCCTCCTCCACGAAATCCCTCATTGGAATCTTAGTGTAACCAAACCTCTTCCTTAGTCGCAATCCCTGATCGTCATCACACTCAGCAGCAATGTTCAAGATTCGTTTAACGCCGAGTGCTAGTAATTCCTGGACATGGTCCTCAGTGGTTAGCTCAGGGCCAAGGAACAAGAAGGTTGGGAGGATGGTAGAAACAGCAAAGGCAGGGAAAGCCTCTTCGGTAGTTGGGGGGTCTATGTCTTCCTGTCTGGCGGTCATCGGGGAAGGAGGTAGGGGCGTTGTTGGAGTTCGGGGAGTGCCTGGTCTGGAGTGGGTTGGGGTAACAGACAAAAGGCCGTTAGGTGTAGTTGAACGATCGATGTTGAGGTGGGGTGGTCCTGTTGTCGTTGTTGATGACGAACCAAAGGGCAGGTTTGAGAAGCTAAGGTTGAAATGGGAGGGAGATGGAGATGGAGGGGGAATATTCAAAGGAGTTGGCCGGGAGATGTTCCAGGGCTTCGCAGGGCCGGTGAGATGAGTAGCAGACTTTGAAAACTGTGTCTTAAGGGATAGCTTGGGTTGCCGTTCAATTGATTGGGTGTCAATCTTGCGGAGACTCGGGACGCTGGGTCGTTTGGTAACTTGACGCGGTGGGGGAGACGGAGAACCGGTGTCAATGGTTATACTGTTCGTTGTCCAAGAGCGCGAAGGTGACAGGATCACAGGGGGAGTAAATGCGGGGGCAGGGGAAGAGACAGGCGCGGCAACGGGGACTGGGGGCAGAGGTGATTGGGGCGTGTCGTATTCGATCTGGGGTAATTGCTTAGAGCGGGATGCTGCCAGAGTGTCCAGCTGAGAGAGACCACCGCCTTTCTTGGACTTGAATTGCCGTTGTTCAAGCGGTGTGTCTGAATCTCCAGAAATGAATAGATTCTGGGTAGATGGGTCCGCCCGGGCGGAGGATAAACCTCCTTGAAGATACTGAACAGTTCCATGTGGAACTATCTGACGTAGAACAGGTAAAAGTGCCCAAGCAGTCGTCTGCATAGTGTTTCTATACTTCTCATCCATGTCTTCGTCATAGACAACAACGTTGCCGTCCCAGTCTCCGTTGTTCATGGTGTCGTCCCAGAACTTTTTGCCGCGGTCTGTGGTGATATACTGACGTAATGCGTCAATGGATTGGAAACCAGCCCCCGGCTTCCTGGATCGCTTTAAGATGAGAGATGGAATGGCAAGATTGATACTGTGTCGGAGGTGGGATAAGAAAAAGGTGTTGAGAGGCCGTGTGTCAATGAGTAAAGGGCGGGGAGACTCCATTACGAGGAGGTGGAGGGAATGGTATTGGATAGCCCCCGGTTTGGGCGTAGAAGTATGGAAGGCGGGAGGAGGCGAGAAGAGACCAGAAGCAGCTGTCGGACCAGGAACGCCAAAATAAGCGCTCATTGGGGTATCAGAAGTGGGAGTGTAGTAGATGCTCGAAGTCGCAGAGGTTGGACTGGCAACAAATTCGTTTGGGAGCGGTCTTGAGGTGTCGAACCAGGCAGGAGCTGTATGCAGGGGGGTTCCCCGCAGCGTCGGGGAATGGGGAGACCTGTTTTGAATTGCAGAGGATGAGTTGAGCGGCCTGAGACGCAGATTCTTGTGCACATTTTGTCGCAATTTCTCGAGAACGGCGAGATCCTTCCCAAGTTCATCTTCCGTGTCGTCGTAGCCTGGAATTCCATCGATTGGCGAGTTAGAAATGCTCGAAGGCGAGTTGGCTTGGGTCGATGGGGGGTCAACTTGGACCGAGATATTAGTGACAATTTTTTTCGGATCCAGCGCCAGGTCTGGCGGTCGTACACGTTTCTGCTGCCTGTCCTTTGACTGGTTGGGCGTTGCGGCCGTCGTCGTCGCCATAACTTGTTGCGAAGTGGAAGTGGTAGGTTACCAAATATTTGTCCGCCACTCTCCCTCTCCTACTTGCAACTTGACATCGACCACGACCATGTCGACCACGTATTCTTCCCTTCGTCGCCAGCCGCCAGCCGACCAGGCCAATGATAAATATCGCAGAGAGGCTCAGCGACTCAAGGAAATGTTCCCCAGTTGGCAAACCGAAGGTTCATCATCACCGTAAATCCACACGCGACACGCCCAACTCAATTTTTTTTCTCTTCCTCAGATCTTTCGAGCTTACTCGTTGACGTAGGCGGTGACCTCGATGTTGCTGCTGCCCAAATCACTGAAGGTCTCCTTGATACTGCCTTGCGATCGTTCGTTTTCACTGAATCCCTCTCTTCAAGGCCAAGTTGAACCATGGGGTGCCGTTCACCGCAAGAAGGATAAAAAACACCATAGTGCCGTCCAAGACCCCAAAGATCGCAACACCCCCAGGGAAAGGTCTGACTCTCGTGGTGGACGTGGTCGAGGAGGACGAGGCGGGGGACGAGGTGGATTGTCTCGAGGTGGAGCTCCTGGTCGTGGTGGCCAGAATGGGCATCGAGCTCAGGCCTTCAGTCGTAACGAGCCGGCAGACTCGACGACCCCAGGAACAGAGAGCGCGGATCCCACTGCTGCCGCCTCTAAGGATGAAAATGTCCCTTCCACTTCGGGCTGGGGATCTGGCCAAATACCCACTGATCAAATACACGATCCGTCGTTTCAAACCACGGGCACAGGTTGGGGAGAATCAACCCCATGGAGCGTAGACACAAAGCTTAACGGCACTCCCTCTCCGGCGGTGCAGGCCAAGCCACTTGCCTCAGTTCCTGGGCAGCCTAAGCAGTTCTCAAAGAAACCTGCAACGTCGGGGTTATCTTGGGCTGAAATAGCACGGTATGCTCCCTTCCACCACGATATTTTGTCTACTTGCCTAATCATATTCTTAGTCCACAAGAGAAACCCGCACCAACACCTTCTCCTGCCACAGCACAACCGCAACTCACCCCTGCTCCGGCTCTACCTCCTGGTCTACCTGAACAACCGCCTAAGGTTGAAGAGGTCATCCTATCCCCAGAACCTGAACCTTCCGCACCAACCGCCTGGGAAGACCCAACGACCGTACAGGAGTCAACGTGGGAAGAACCTCAGGCATCAGTGTTACAAACCCCAGTACAAACACAACCGGAACCTATACCGGAGCAGGAACCGGAGATCGAGGAACCCCCGAGACCTAACTCCCAAAAACCCGATCCACCCCAGGTACAGGAACCCTTGCGGTCTGCTTTGCCCACTCAGGTCCAGAACCAGGAACTCGAACGGTCATCTACTCCCGCTTCCATTGTCAAACGGCCTTTATCATCTGCCGCCCACAGGCACAGGCCCAAGATTGGAGAACAGGCCGTCGTTATGCCGAATTACACCCCAAGTACCGAGAAGATAGGCATGCAGTTCGGTAGTTTGAGTTTGGGAGGAGATGATCTAGATAGGTGCCAGTTCGGTAGTTTAAGTGTAGGAGGGGATGACCTCGACAGGTGTGTACGATATGATTCGTTTCTCGAGCATGCCCACTTACGAAGCCCACAGTGAACCAACTACTGAAGCCAAACAAGCCGAACCGGAGCTCACACCAGAACCAAAACGCATCAATCCTGTTGCGGAAACTAAACCCCCAGCACCAGAGCCGACACAGATCGTTCAGCAAAATCCTGCTCCTGCTTCAGCACCAGCCCAAGTACCCGTACCCGCGCCTATATCTCTCCCTCCCCCCATCTCTCCCGCCAAGACCCAAACTCAGCAGAACCCAGCGGCCTCCACCCTCTTCCAACAAAATCTTCCTCAGCAGGTGCAACAACCGAACCAGCAGGTCCAATCCCACCCTATTCCCGCCTCGATCTCTCAACCATCGATCTCATCCCAAATCCCCACCCCCGCCCTCTCACCCCCCGTCGTCTCGTTCACCCCGCAATCCCAAGCAGTTTCCCAGCCATCCCTTGCCAATCACCACCAATCTCAGACCTCCCATGTTTCTCCGCAGCAGAGTCTGAATAACAATCCGGCCCCCTCCCTATACAATCAACATGAACTTCCCTCCCACCTCAACCACCAGACCCAAGTGCAACCCTCTCCCCACGCTCCTCAACCCCAACCTTCTGTCGCAAGCTATACATCACACTTCCGCCAACAGGAGGCTCCATATTTTCACACACCCACCCCCCCTGCAAGTTCCCAGGAAAGCCCCTATGGTGCCTTTGGACAGCTTGGTCAGACACTCCAGCACCAGTCACAACCGTCTCACACCGGCTTCGGCGCTGATTATGGCTACAACGACCGTAATGTGAGTGCAAACTCCCCCACAAAAATCGTCAGGGAACTTACTATTTTTAATCAGAATTTCTACGACACCTACAACGGTCAAGGCGGTTTCACCAACTCCAGAAACATCCTTGGCCACGACGATTTGAAAGGGCTCGCCGTTCCTCAAACAGCCTCTACGCTCCCCTCTTCAAACCCCCAATCATCCCAGCAACCCAGCCAAACAAACAGTCAACCTCCACCTACTAGTGGCCAAGGACCGCAGCAGGGCTACCCCCATCCCGTTCCCTACTATTTCCCTTACCAAAACCAGTACTACGGATCTCCCTACAATTCCGGGTATGGTGTTCCCCAGCCATTCGTCAAGTACCCGCAGATGTTCCAGCCTGGTCCTCCTGGACCTACCTCAGGTTCTCCCGTCACTAAGCAAACCCCCTCAAATGTCCAACATTCCAACCCGTACGGTCAGAACCCTTACAGTCAGCAGCACCCTTCGAGTGCGTACGATGACGTTTCGTACCACAGCCAGCATCAGAACGTTGGAGGAACTCTTCCGGGAAACGATTACAAGCAGCTGTACGGAAATCCAAGTCTCCAAGGCTTCATGGGCGGCTTGGGACAGACATCCGGTATACCAAACTCCACTGGAAGTACGGGAGGTGGACCCCAGGGGATAAACCAGCGGCCTGGCGGATCTCCTGAGAACTCATTCAAGTCATACGGTGGTCCGGGTAAGGATATGGGCGGAGTTGGCACTGGACAAAACATTGGGGTTGGGCAAGGTGGCCCCCCAGGTCGTCTAGGGGGGGTCCAGCAACCCACTCCCGGAAGCGGCTTCTATAGCGCTGGAGGAAGGTTCGGGGGGACTGGAAATGGTCCTCAGGTTCAACAGTCCCAACAACACCAAGGTCAGGCTCAGAATCCTCAACTCGGCTACCCCCAAGCAGGTTCTGAGAGCGGTTCTTTCTACTCTTATCAACGTGGCCAACAATATTGGCAATAAATAGCCCTGGCTCCTTATACTCCATTCCCCTTCTCTTACCGTCTCTCCGTTTCTTGTTTGTTGCTCATCTCAGTTCCTCAGCTTTTCTTATTGTTCCGTTGATCGCCATCGTTCTCTCCTCCAGTTGTAATACTCAGATAACAGTCATCACCCTTTCTCTTCGTACAATATGATCTGTGGCACCATAGCGCAGGGAAGGACCATCGAAACGCCCCCCTCTTCTGTACAATTACTCCTCGGTTTCTTTGGTGCCCATAAAATGCAATAATGAATATCGAAAATATTCCACCGGAAATTGGTTCGTAGTTTGTGGTACATGGTAACCGGTAAAGTCTCATCAGGTGCGACTACCAGTATGCTGGGAACTCTGTGTCGACATCCTCCCTCCATGACTGAAGGCCGCCCATCAGATCCTTGATGTCGGGCCCAGCATCTGACGCACTCCGTAATGCGTCCACTGCAAGCTGTGAGTCGTTCCCGAGCCTGCAGACGACAATGTGCGGGTCATCTCCAACGAGGTGAGAGGCAGGATCGGCGACTAGTGTTGCGAGAGGCACATCTACTCCCATTTAGTGAGGCTTCGGTCGCAAGAAAATAACTTACTTATGGATTCAGGCAGATGGCATATTCCAAATTCTATGGGGCTCCGGACATCTATCAACCTCACGTTGTGAGTACCAGTGTCCAACATCCTTTTGAGATCCGAAGCGGAGATCCTCGTATCCGAGATGGCCTGTCCTGTCTTAACCCAATCCCTCGTCGGGCCACCGCAAAACGCGATATAATCGGTGTTCACAACGTCGAGAGCTGCTGAACCTCCGGTACCACACACTGTGCAGTTCACTTGTTTCTTCCTAACCCTGATTGATCGGAAGGGTGAATGGGAGAGCGCAGAATAGAGGAGCAGTGCGGTGGTTCCATCTACACCCGTAGGTCACAAACGACGGACGTTCTAGTTCGAGCAACGGTTTCTCACCATGTAACCCTGTTATTATCTTTATAGCCTCCAACGCCTGTAGGTTTCCAATGACTCCGGTGACGGCACCTAATATTCCCGTCTCCTCGCAGCTGCTAGCTAATCCGGGCTCAGGAGCCTTTGGAAATAAACAGCGGTAACAAGGTCCGTCCTCCCCGAGGTTATAAACGCAGAGCTGTCCGTCGTACCGTTGTGCCGCTCCACTCACGAGGGGCTTACGGAGCAGGACGGCGGCATCGGAAAGCAGATATCGAGTGGCCGGATTATCAGTACAATCGAGTATAACGTCGTACGACTCGAGGATCCCGACTGCGTTCGAAGGAGAAATCATTTCCTGGTACGCGTCCACTTTCACGTTCGAGTTTATCCTCGCCAAGAATGTTAGTACACCACGTGTATTTCAAGTGTAAACAGGACCACGACGGCTTACCCCCTGATGGCTGTTGCGGCAGAAGCCACCTTGGATACTCCAAGCCTGTCCTCTGTGTGCAAAATCTGTCTCTGGAGGTTTGATGACTCTACCACGTCGTGGTCCACGATCCCGAGGGTCCCTTTCGGTTAAAAGTTACGAGGTCAGGAATGCGAGAACTAAAATCGTGGGGCTCACCTACGCCAGCAGCAGCTAAGTATTGCAGAGCTGGACACCCAAGCCCCCCCGCACCGACAACAACGACAGAGGACTGTTTGAGTTTGATTTGTCCTGGTGACCGAGTGGTTCTCACATTTGTCGTGCAGCAAACAGAAGGAGAAAAAACACACCTTGTAACCCGAAACCACTCAAGATCATTTGCCTTCCATATCTCTGGTACTCGCCGAGCGATAAGCTCAAGGTCATGGCCTGGATCTAAGTAGGCTCGTACCAAATCTACGATCAGGCCCCTTCAAATCGAGAGGGGCTTTAAGTCAAGTAAGTACTGGTGACGTTTTTGGGAGTTCGGTCGTGGGAAATCATTAACGCAACTTGTTATCCTCGTTGTTACCGTAAGTATATTTGACCGGCCTGGCGAGGCCAGTGCATGCGCCCTACCCCTGCTGCTGCTGCTGAATTGGACGCCTCCCAGTTATAAGGCGCGCTATCTTCGACGCTGGTAGAAATAAACTTGTCACAGGCTCTGCAGGCACAGGGCCCCCGTCAACAGTGAAGGACCAGGATGGGGGAAACAGATGCATTGTGCGGACAGGGGGGTTGTTCCAAACGATGGCGGGCGCGTAGTCCCACGTAAATACCGATACAACGTTGGCAAAGACGTCAACATACCACTCTTAGCCTAAACGCTGAATGAGTTGCGCCGCACTGTAAAGTATATGTAAAGTCTGGTCATTCTGTACCAACGTCGATCCCCCAGTTCAAGGAGCCGAATCCCGGCGTGCGCTGAGCTAGGTATGCGTCCTGGATTTGAGATTATAGATATAACATCACGAGTGGCTAGTGCGGTCGACAAGCACGCAGAGGCGATAAAATGAATAACATCAATCGATATCCAGCATTATTTCTTGAAGAAGTCGGTAATCTTCCGGGAGGAAGAGTCTGGAGTGGCATCCTGCGATTTATTTCAGCATCTGACAGCTCGCCCCACGGCAAATCCTACCTTCTTCCTGCCCTGTAGTAACGATAAGTGAGTTGTTGGTCAGAATAGGTACCGCAGGACATACCCGTGAGGATGGCTTTGGTTGTGAAGATGGCTTTGGTTGTGAAGATGTCTTTGGTTGTGAAGATGTCTTTGGTTGTGAAAGCGGCTTCGGCGGAGAACTAGAGGGAGCCTTCTACCCAGGATGTCAGAACTGGTACACTCCAAAATCGAGTCAAAACACCTGAGAGAGCTTCTTGACTGGAGATTGAACGACCGATTGAGCTTTATCCTGTGTGCGATTAATCTCCACTACCATATTGTCGCCCGGGTTCCACGAACCTCGGAATTGAATTTTCCAAAACCCAGAAACTCGACGCTTTCCTCCTTAGCAATTGTTGTCTTGGGCTTCTTTGGAGAAGGAGGAGGAGAAACAGACAGCTTCCTCTTGACTGGCGAAGAGGGTTTAGACCTCGGAGATCCCTGGCTAGCGAACATGGCCCTGATTCCATCATTGCGCTTGGATATCGGTTCAATGAATATGGGAGATTCGTTGCCGACCTTTCCCACATCCGGGGATACAGGATAGCTGTTTAGAGTAGCAGTTAGCAAATGATGTGGAGATGGTATTGTTACTTGCCATTGAAGAGTAGGATGAGTCTTGCTTGGCTGTACGAGCTGGGAAAGCTCCTTGGTCCACCTATCAATATTTGGGTCTAGCCACTTGGCCACGTCTTCTTCTGAGAAAAGGATCACAGGTTGACGGTCGTGCAACCACTCAAAGTCCTTGCTCGCAGGTGTGGTAACTATGCTGAAAGACCACAGCGGGTGCTCGGATCCTGGGAGTCCTTTAGTACTGAGCATTTTTGTCCAGTGCGTGGGCCACCTTCAAGGTGAGCGCAATCATAAAGTCCAGCAAACAGCATAAGCCTTCCATCTCTGTGTTTGATGAAGTGTGGCACACGATCTTTCGGGCCTTTCTTTTGCCATTCATAGTAGCTAAATTAGCCAGCTTAGTGTCCTACAGGCATGAAGAAGGAGGATCAAGCAGCAAACCCTTGAGCGACGACGATGCAACGTTTCTGTTTCTTCATGGTGTCCCATAGTCCCCCAGTTTCGACGAGACCCTCAGCGCGAGCGTTGAAGGTTGATAGTTTGGTATCCTCTTGTTTAGACCAAGCGGGGACCAGGCCGAATTTCATTGTATGCATAGTATACGTATCTCTGTCTCGCTCTCTACGTATCACGGGAGCAAAGGTGCGAGGTGCAATATTGTACCTGGTGGATTTTCATTCGCGTGAGTCAGCGCCCACGGACAACACTTTGCTCGCCGTCCGCGACAACCTCCCCGCACAATATTAGCGCGACGCACCTCGGGAAAAAGGCACCCTCATCGACCCACTCGCCGATATCAAGATTGTAACCATCTAACTGCTGGACATCGTCCTGCGTGAGAGCGAGCGCGTATCTTCCGCACATTCAAGTCGTGGTCCAGGTTTAAGAGATGGAAAGCCTCATCGAGTCGTCAACATACAGAACTCTCCACGCCCATAATTTCTCTCGTTCATCTTCCCAAGCAGCCTTCGTTCTTTCAGATCTCCTCGCCAAATATCTTTTCCTTCTCACCTCATCATGTGCCAAATACTCCCAACATTCTGGACGGATGAACCTTACCGTTCAAGACGCGTTGTCTGCACTCGAAGAGATGGGAGTGGGCATGGAAGAACTTTCCGACTACTGTAGGACAGAGGGAAAAGAGTTGGGACGATATACCGTCCAGACCATGCGACGAATAGAGGACTTGAAGGATATCAGGGGTCAGTCTCCCGCTCACTTCTGGGGAATACTCATCATCGTTATTCTCGTCCTCTTAGTTTCTCTCAAAGAAGGTCTCAGGCAAGACCATGACGACGTCGTACCACTCGTGTATGCACCACTGCCCGAAACCCCTCCAAGTTCGGACGATGAAGCCGAAGCTGGAGAGTCCGACATAGACATGGTCGTCGACGAACCCATGTCAGCAAACCCGACACCCTCGAAGCAAGAACTACAGCTTTCCCCCACGTTGCCTCCATCGCCGGTATCGATTCCGCCGTCGCCGTCGAGGAAACGGACACACGCCGACTGGAACGCACCCGCTCATGTTCCTGATTTCCTCCCCCCCTTTCCCGTACCCAAGGAGTACTCTGACCCGCCATCGCCGGAGAATACTCCAGCCGCCTTGCCCACGCTTCTGCGAACGCAAGAGGCACTCGCTCCATTACCTCAGGTCTCCACCACGACTTCTTCCGCCGATTACCTTACACCTGTATCATATACGTCATCGAGCTTGTCTTCTACACCTGTCTGGCACTTACCTCAACCCCCTCAATCGTTTGACCTTCCTTCCCAACCTCCTCGTCTTGCGACACCACAGATACAGCCGTCGTTGTTAGGGGCTTACCATCACATCCTCACCAACCCTCCCCTATCTCACGGCAATGCTGGTAACCCAGCCCGTCACCGTGTTGCGCTTGCTCTCCTCACTCAGACAGAGAACAGCCCTCGCTGGGAACCGGCAGACACTCTATTTGGTCTATCCTCACCAAACGCGCCCCGGGTTTCAACTATGCCACCCTCACACCCGATTGCCAAACAACCTTCGACAAACGCCTCAGGCGATTCAGGAAAACCAGATGCAAAGGCTGAGGAAATGGCCAAAATCCCACTCCCTTCTATCACTCACTACCCTGTCACCGCGCAACAACACGTTGCCCCTTCGATGAGCACCCAAACATCAAGATTACCGGAAGTTGCTCGTAGTGTTTTACCGGTATGTTTTTCTCTGTACCGAACATTGCACGTCTTTTAATGCATTTATTTGACTTCAAGCCGCCTGTCTACCATCGTACGACTCGCCTTCCCCATCCCCCGCCTCTCAAACGCGGAACAGAGCTACTGAAGTATGGGCGGCCAGTGGAGGCGCCGTGGAATTCTACTGGTAATCCTACCCAGCAGCAGCCAGTTAACAAAGACAAGAAAACTGTGGGAACATTACAAAACGGTAAGATTAAGGAAGAGGCACCTCCTTCGTTACCAGATGCCCAGTTCTGGGCGACATGGGACTTCGAGCACAAGAGTTTCAGAGAGTCGTTGTCGTTCAGGAAGCGCGTGGGTGGGATTGTGCAATCATCGATTAACTTGAATCCGAGAGCAAGGGTAGACACAAAGTTTTCATGATGTTTTTGCCTCTTTGAAACAGGGACTAGTACACTTGTGCAAACAGCTACAAGACCGCGACCCATTCTGTGTTGAAAGCACAAGGGGCAAGTCACAAGGAAACGGTCCCACTTCGTACACCGAGATAGGACAACACTCATAAGGATAGGAACACAGCGAAGGCTATGACAAACCCTTTGAGGTTAGAAACGGGAAGGGGAGAAGTGGAAAATCGACGCACAAATGAATTGCAGGAACAGAACAAAGGAAGAGGGGCATGGATCAAGCATTGCCCTTGGGGGCCTCCTTCCAGGAGATGGCAGCCTCTTCGCCCATGGCAGAGACAATTGTGACCAAAACGTCTTTGCCATCCTCGAATGCAGCCTGAATTTGGTCCCCAATTTCTCCCTCGGGGACCTTGACATCGTCCTTAGGCGTACCGTCCTGGGTCATGAGGTTGAGGAAGCCATCATCAATGTTGATCTAGGTTCAAAGGTTAATAGCTTGCAGCGCCAACACGAAAGATAGCTTACAAGCGTATATTCGTTACGGGAGACGTTGGGGACGCTCATGTTGTGAGTGGAAGGAGAGATATCTTCCTACGAATCGCAAAGAACGAGGTTTAGCGGTCGTTCAGAGCTCAAATGGTATGGGCGCCTAACCAATTTTTTGTTGGTGAAGATCTGATTGGAGACCGCTCAGGATGTATGTATCGGGACAGATAGAAGGGGAAAAAACGCACATCAATGGCAACCAAGTGAACCTTAGCATGACCGTGCTTGCCAGTTTTTGAGGTGGACATGTCAACGATCTTGCAGGGGCGACCTGTTGGGGGGTTGATCAGTAAACGAACTTGGGCGGCGGGAAAGATTTGAGTTTGGCGTACCCTTGATAACAACATGGCCGTTCTTGCGGAGGGCAGAGCATTGCATAGGGTAGGTCTGGGAGGCACCAGCACTAGCCTGAATGTTTAAAGTCGTCAGATCTTTTGAGATCTAGCCTTATTTACACGGAAAAATGCAGCTGACCTGCTCAAACTGTTGATTGTGTTGCTCGTCGTCAGACATGATTGAAAGAAATGAGATGTAAGAGAGAAATAAGAAAGAAAATTGGGTGTGGCGGTCTTCTAAACGGATGGACGAGAGTGAGAGAGGCAGTCAAGCGCAACTGAAAATTTGATCCTAATCGCTGATATCCACGCAATGTGGTCCGTGGGAATACATCGTCCTTTTCTGGCTATCGAGTCAGTCACGTGTTGTACCACCAAGATCCCAATGTCCACATTGGCGAAGGATGCGGCAAGCTTTAAATCAGCCCTAGCTCGCCAGGACTACACCTCTTGGCACTCGAACCCGGCGCCACCTCAGCCATCTGGATCCCAACCTCCCGGACCTCAGCCATCCGGACCCCAGCCACCTGGAGACACCCCAGGTGAGGAATCCGGGGAAAAGAAGAAGAAGAAGAAACCAAAGCAGAGTGCGCTTCATTTTCCATCTCTGCCAGACGAAGGGTCTGAACGTCCGAGCTCTAGATGTCGTATATTCGCAACCGGCGGATACTGGTACGGGGAATAATGTGAACACACAGCTGGTGTACGCGGTCGCCCACCTTAAGGTCTGAATGTGTCCACCCGATTAGAGGTCTGACCCTTCTGAAACCATGGTGTCGGACAGAGCACCCCAAATCCCATGCGGCTGGAGGATATCGCAATTGTCACGAACACTCCACTAACCACCGACTCGGGTCTACTTGAGAAGTTCAAACACCATGATCGTGTCGCATATGACCCCAAGACTGACTTATACTCGTATAAGGTACGCCAGCGACTCGGAAGGCTCCGTCATGTGCTCAGTAATGCCTGTACTTTCAGCACGACTATAATGTCCGCTCTAAGCCTGCTCTTCTTACTGAGATTCAACGGCATACCCGTAAGGGTCGTGGTCTTGCTGTACGATCACTCAAAGACTCGTGGAAAGAAGCACCACAAGCGATTGAAGAACTCGAAAAGGAGGGTGAAGTCTTTGTTACGCGGACCGCAAAAGATGGTCAGTTGCGGATGGTGTTCTATAATGAGGTCAAGGGTGACGACCAAGGCCCCATTGAGGTCGAGAAAGGCAAAATTCCGTATGTCTACTGTGGAACACAACATTTGACCGTTTCTACAGAGTTCATGGATCTATGGCATTCTCTGAAGGTTCCAAACGAAACGGATCTACTCAAGGACCTCGCAAGTGGCACGTCTGGTTCTCTTCTCCGCATACTCATTCTGACCATGCGCAATAGAGGGATTACAAGCCACAGCTGCTGAGGCTGCGATTCCAAAGAACGCACCAGGAAAGAAGAAGGTGACGTCATATGTCCCACGTTTGTAATTACCTACTGACATAATCTGAAGGGCAAGAAAACTGTGAACCGACAGAGACAGGCAAAAATTATCAACACCCACCTCGCTGGCATCGACCTTTCGAAGGACTACGCTCCTACAAGATGAACCTTGTGTATTTTATGATTTTCGCAGGATCGATAGATTTTTTATGAACACACGCGCTCTTGTCTCGTTTTTTCCTACCTTAGTCCTTCTCCACCAGGATGGATTCGTCGCCCAACGCAAGTTCAACCGGCGCGCAACTGACTGAGCATATTTCTTATCCAAAACGCGTTCTCCATACCAAACGTTCCTTCCACCGAACGGGCTCCATTGATTCTCCCGCTTACGACGCCTCTGAAGAAGACAATGATCCCACAACCGACGATGGCGTATCCTCCGTTGTCTCCGTCCCCGTGTCGCATCAGAAATCTCGGACCGTTGGCACACACCCGAACCCTCACAAGGTTCACAACAAGAAACACCAGCAGGTCATCGACGATGAAGACCCTGGTCTAGACTCTCCCACCTACGATGGAGACGTTGAAAGTTACACAACTACCGGCCCTCAGTATGTCACTCAGAGGGACCCAGCAATGGCTCCCCATGATGCGCATTCGTCCTCGGAAAGCACAACTTCTACTATGACTTCGCCATTTTCACGACCAACGATCCTGCATCCGGATTCTTCACATCGACCGCCCACTTCATCTCCACTAACAAGAAGCGAGACGACACCAGTACCGCCAAATCACCCCCCAGAAGAGCGTTTTGCACCCATGAACATCACTCCGGAGGAAATCCAACAGTGGGTAAGGGACGTCATCGCCGGTCACTCCGAAGGCGCTCCAGCTTCCAAAAGTTACAAAATCAATCCACCCCCCACAGATAGACCTGTCGTGATATACGCTGACGGTACGTCTGGATATTGGGGTTCCTCTCTCCATTCCACTTAATCGTGATCTTGCAGGTGTCTACGATCTCTTTCACTATGGGCAAGTTACACTTTTATATTAGCCATCCTGTTATTGAACGCATCACTTTCGTAGTCATGCGCTACAATTGCGTCAGGCCAAACTTTCCTTCCCATCCTCTCGTTTACTAGTTGGAGTCTGTTCCGACGAGCTCGTTCGTGAGCATAAGGCGAACCCCATAATGAATCACCAAGAGAGGTACGTTGTGACCACGGGTGTTATTGGTTCATCCTCTGAGGCCCCTGCGTTGCGGCAGGTGTGAGACCATCCGTCACTGCAAGTGGGCAGACGAAGTCGTCCCCGATGCGCCCTGGATCCTCACGCCGGAGTTCCTCGAAAAGCACAAGATTGACTACGTGGCTCATGATGAGGATCCTTATGCGGCGGTTGGGCACGACGACGTCTACACCGAAGTGAAGCGAGAAGGTTCGTTTTGAGATCTATGTTCATCTTCACTGTTAACGGTTGTCGACAGGCAAATTCTTGCCAACAAGGCGCACCGCTGGGATCTCCACCACCGACCTTGTCTCTCGAATGGTCTCTCAATACCGATCCGGTTATTTTAATTCCAAGCTGAAAAACGCCGGGAATGGAGAAATGAGCTGGAATGGCTTATAAACTTAATTGGTACCCTCCACTTTGAGTTAGACTATCAAGAGGGGATGGAGATATCGTGCGTTGGGCAGATTCGTAAATCACACCACCTCTCTTGTTCTCTTTTCCCTGATTCTACCTGACGATACATACTACAAGTACTATACTAACCACTCGATTAGTGTCGGAAATACATCAACTTCTTGGAACATGACTACGACATGTGCTTGATCGGTTCTTTCTCGTCACATTCCCGCTTCCCCATTGACAACCAGGGGGCTACTACTGAACGTAAGACTGTGATCCCCACACCGCTCATCTGAGGAAACCGGATTACATGGTATGGTCAGCATACTTTTCTGAGTAGGTAAGGGTGAGTCTGGCCATCAGCGTCTTTCTGACTTCAACGCCTTATCATGCATATCCACGGCCATTATTTAGGTATTGATCTTTGATTACAAGTTAGGGCTAAAAGGGGCTGTTAGACTGGACACATGTAGAGGGCGTAGAAGCGATGATGAGGTCGACCATGTTGAAAACGATATTGTAGTCGCGCCTTCACCCCCTTCGCATGGGAGAACCGAGAGGTTGTTTTGGCTATCGTCGAAGCTCGTCGCTTCCCTGAGAAAAAGGCGTGGTACGCAGGCTGTGAGGATGGACTTGAGCTCTGACGCAGGTGGGGGTCATGTAGACCATGATGATGTCACAAAATATAGATAAGTTTGATATGCACATCATAAGTTAGAGATGGGCGCAAATTGAAAAGCCGCATTTCGGGCGCAATTCCATAAGTAGTGGGGAAGTGCAGCCCCCACGCTTGCCCCACGCTTCTACCCAGACCTTCACTAGACCTGGATTCCCCCAGATACCCTGGTGAGTATTATCTGCCTGGCGGATTGTCCTTATTTATGCCTTGCGTGGCAAGTCTTCGGAATCGGTCCGAAGCTACCCCAGGAAGCACCTAATCGCCATGCCTCTCGTGGGTGTGGATCACTCTTTGGACCTCGTTGGCGATGAGGCACCCTACTTTACTTCACTGGAGGAACTAGACTCCTGGATGGACAAGCCATCCAAGAAATTACGATCGGTACTCTCATACACCCCACGATCTAGAACAGTGTCTGCTCCAAAACAGGGGCGCCTCTTGGTACGTCCATTTGGAATCACCCTAATCTGTTAGCTCGAGCTGCTCACACAACCCAGGTCTGCCACGATTACAAGGTGAAACCGATTCCCGACTTTTGTATCGTCTTAGGATAAATAATGCTGAGTCGGCCCGTCTGCCACCAGGGAGGATACAATGAAAAACCTTCGACGCTCTCGTATACGTTTAATTTCTGGTCACATTGTGAAACTTTTATCTAGTACGTTTTGCGTTTACCGGGAAACTTGGCGTGGGGTTCCTGATGTTCTCTCGAGCTTTGCACATCATCGGATAACCATCCCGCCTTCAGGGTGGGTCACCGCCGCTCACCGCCAAGGGGCCAAAATTCTGGGAACGATGTAAGTCTTGATGAGTACTTCCCAATAATTAATGCCTACTCACGAGCAATCCAGAATATTTGAAGGATCTGGAGAATCCGATATCCTGCGGCTTCTGCTTGGTCGACCTTCGCCTTCTGTAACCGGTCCCGCTTTGTCCGAACAAACACCCGAATCCATCCCCGTCTCTCCTCACTATGCCCGCGCCTTGGCAGACCTTGCCCGTCAACGCGGGTTTGACGGCTACTTGCTCAACGTGGAATGTCCCCTTCGCGGTGGTCCAGAACAAGCGCGAGCGTTGACTGCATGGATTGGCCTCCTTCGATATTACCTTAAAACCCGGGTAGGGGAACACACAGAAATGATCTGGTATGACAGCGTCATTTACACCGGTAGACTCGCGTGGCAAGATAGACTTAACAACAACAATGTTGTGTTCTACCCCCCTTCGACCGGGTTCTTCACAAATTATTCGGTAGGTGTGGCTGAGAGGTTTTGCAGTGAAATCCGTTCTCATCAGGAGTGTAATAGTGGCCACCATCTTTTCCTGCCCTCACTGCACAATATGCGCATAATCTAAATTTACCTGGAAAAATCATCCAGGATATCTACGTGGGGATCGACGTTTGGGGACGTAACCAATACGGTGACGGAGGTTTTGGCACTTACCGAGCCCTCACGCAAATCGCTCCCAAAGGGCTTGGCCTCAGCGTCGCACTCTTCGGCCAGGGATGGACTTGGGAGACCACGGAGGGGAAGTCTGATTGGACCTGGGATAACTGGTGGAAATACGACCGGAAGCTGTGGCTCGGTCCAGAGGATCCCAAAGAGATCGTGCCTGTCCCTCCAATGTCCGAACAATCGTTGAGGAAACAGGCAATCCTCCAAGGCGTATCCCTCGCCGAACCGTTCATGCCAATCATCTCCTATTTCGAAAATTTGACACCACCTTGTCTGCTCGACCTCCCCTTTGTTACGTTCTTCTCCCCTGGGATTGGGTTCCGATGGTTCGTTAATGGGAAGGAAGTGATGGACACCCATGAGCGTGGGTGGACGGACGTGCAGAAACAAAGTTCATTGGGAAATCTGATTTGGCCAAGACCGACCCCGCTCTGGGAGGAGGGCGGAGGACGTGGAGATATACCCCTTGGATCCACTTCCTTGGATTTCACGGACGCTTGGCTTGGAGGCACTTCCCTCAAAGTAACACTGCGTTTTTCCGGGGACGAAGAAGCATATTTCAGGCACGTTTGGCTCCCGCTCCAATCAATCTCCATCTCCAAAGATCAATCATACGACATCTTTCTCATCTACAAGACGGACGCTCCCAGCCTGGACCTCGAAACCGCTCTCGCAATTCGCTCTTCCCCGGAGGTCGAGTCACTCGAGTCCACAACTGTAGAGCTAGAGAATGGCTGGACCGAGCTTCACGTATCCTTCATGCTCCCAAAAGATCGCGCGGGAACAACAGGAGATGTTTTTTCTGTGGTAGGAATCGTCCTGGGTTTCGCAACAGAGGACCCTTCACAGCCATGCGAACTCCCTATCAACATCGGTATGCTCTCGGCGTACCCCTCCCTACCGAAGCCACAGCCAAAGTTGGCCCATCACAAGCCCAGGGTGCTCTGGGCAAACTACTCCAAAAGCATTTTGATGTGGGAGATTGCCGCATATTTCGACCCGATCCCAGGCGGAACCATGGACCCTCAACCGCCAGATAGCACGGACTTGAAGTGGGAAGTATCCCCCGCGGATACAGCCTACCCGAAGTTTATGTTCTTTAACGTTTACGTGGAGTCGCGGGTCACGGTAGCATATTATCGCGGGCCCGAATACGCGACGTTCATCGGAACCACTGGATGGGACGGGCGGGAGAACAGGTTCTATGTGGAGGACACCATGCTACCCAAAGGGGTAAAGGTCGGAAGCGGAGTAGATGTACGGTTCTATATCCAAGGTGTTACAGACCGAGGGGAGATCCTGCCATGGGTTGACGGAGCATTCGTGGAAGCGAAGTTGTAGGGTTTATGGTGTTTGTGTCGCCTGCATTTTTCTTGAAGAAACGTTTTATCAAGACAATCTATTGTGATATGCGGAAAAAGATTATATATGCGTGTGTTACTGAGTGACTGTCCGTGGGATGTGCACAGTGCACACTCGAATCTAAGTGAATATTTGAGGACTGTTAAGGAAGGCGAAGGACCCCGACCGCTCTGGAGGGTCAGGAACACCGCGAAATGCGGGAACTGGCACCCTTCTACGGCGGATATGTATATTTGCTGTCTAACCTATTCCTGCGGACAGTCACTCACTGGATGACTATCCACACGACTCTACATGGTTCTAGACATATTTTTCGAGCCTTTTAAGGGAGATGATAGGACCCCGACCGTTCTGTAGGGTCAGGAACACCGCGAAACTCGGCAACTGGCACCCTTCTAAGTTACGACGGATATAATTATGTCTAGAATTGTGGATAGTCACCCACTGTACCGGTCAATGGATGGGATAGACGTGAATCGCTTCGAAAGCCTTTTATATCTGTCGCATTGCGTCGAGATAGATGCGCATGACATATTTCCATCTGCATCACTGAATGCGCGAAAATGTTTGGGTCTGTGCGGTCGGAAGATTTCCTGAGCTCCTTTCTCAGACAGATCGTTGCTCGATTTTACTCACCATCGACATCTTCAGCGCCACCCGATGAGGGCATCGAGCCATTGCTCTAACCAGTGGCCATATACGTCCACCCCACTGACCCACAGTTTATACGCAATAACGGAGCATATAGCACCATAAAGACTGCCAGCCGCGATTTGAAGGAGATTATGGTGGCCTCGCCAAACTCGAGAAAAAGCGATTACAACAGCAGATGTGCCTGCCGCAACCGGGGGCCACACACGGATGTACGGGTGATCTGGAAGCGAAGAATGGATAGGTAACGTGGTGGACGCAAGGACAACTGTGCTAGCGTAGAAGAACACGACCGCTGAGTGGGTGCTAGGCATACTATCGGGGTCGATAAAACGAAGAGTTTCAGACTGAGGCTTCGGACAATTAATGAGGGCTAAGGCAGTGATGCAATTCATACCCGTAAGATTTCAACTTCGTCGCTCCAGGGGGTCGTGGTTGCTTAACAAATATCTTGATAACTTTGACGGAAAGAGCGCAACACAGTGCTGCGCCGCAGAAATACGCAGCACACACAGAGCGCGTGTAGATCAAGAACGCGGCAGTGGCCCCCGTTATACCGTACGCCCCTGCCGCCATCGAGGCACAAGAAAAGGACAATCGGCAGTTTCCGTCCACCCGCTTTCTCCTCCTCCTCCCAATCCTTAAACGTCAATCACCAGCCAAGTATGTTGCTGGGACTCACGCTGGTCGTTCTTTCTTTTCTCCGCTTTTCAGTCAATGCCGCCACTGTCTGCAATGGTAATACGCAGGTGTGTAGGTATCGTATTGAGCGGTCCATGCGGTCTACCTAATTCCCCGCCAATTCAGCTCTGCGATCGAAGCTATGGTAACATAACCTACGTCGGTGCGCACGACAGCTATGCAGTTGGCGTGAACAACCGTAAGTTCCGCAGGAAATGCTCCTTCTTCCGATCGACTGACTCTGTCATGAAGTGGCCGCAAACCAGGACTACAACAGTGAGTGATGCAATTACCTCCCTGGAATTTATGGTTTTTCAAATAACTCCGCACCAGTCACTCAACAACTCACCGACGGTATAAGGCTGCTCCAGATGCAAGCACACAACAATTCGGGTACAATCTACCTCTGTCATACTGCCTGTGTGAGTACCTTTCCTACTCGCGAAGCGGCACATCCCTGAACCAAAATTAGGAACTATACAACGGGGGAACTCTGCTCGACTATCTCAAGACAGGTAAGAGGCTGTCTACAACTTCCGCTTTACATTAAATCTGAGGAGATGCGCAGTCAAGACGTGGATGGGTGCTAATCCCAACGAAGGTGAGCAATTCTTCAGCACGTTAGGGTCATTCTAATCTTCTCATCGTATAGTGGTTACCCTACTTATCGTCAATTCGGACAATCTCGCAGCGACACAGTTCGCCTCTGTGTTCGTGGCTGCCGGCGTTGATTCTATGTCATACTCCCCTCAATCTGCTTCCTTGCCTGCGAGTGGCTGGCCAACCCTTGGAAGTCTGATTGATGCCGGAACCCGCCTGGTCACTTTCTTGTCCACAACAGCTAGCTTCGAGGCAGTCCCGTACTTGATCGACGGTGAGCCTTCCAACCCTGCATCATCTGGCCATATCTTCCCTAACCTAACTTTTCAGAGTTCAGCAACGTTTGGGAGAGTCCATACAATACTGTTGATAATACCGCATTTCAATGTCAGAAGGACCGAGGCACTGGTGATATCTCGACGTCAATGTTCTTGATAAACCACTACTTGGATACTGAAGTCCTTGGAAATCCCGTCCCAAACGTCGCGGAGGCAAACGTCACCAACGCCGCGAGTGGTCCCGGATCACTCGGTGAGGAGGTTGCGATATGTGCAGGGTTGTACAACCGCTACCCGAACTTTCTCCTTGTTGACGTACGACCTCTCCCCATCTGACATCTTGTTCTATTGACTTAAGCGACCAATAGTTCTACGAATACGGTGGAGGCTCTGTCTTCCAAGTTGCAGCAACTGCCAACGGTGTAACATACACCGGGACTGTAGCAACTCCAAAGCCTACCTCAACCTCGAGCTCAGGCGGATCGAACCCTTCTTCAACGAACGGCGGAAATGGGAACTCGGACGGCCGCACAAACTCTGGATTCGGCATGGCAACACTCTTTACCGTCTGCTGTGTGACTTTAGGGGCATTTTCTGTGTTCATCTAGGGACATTATACATGACAATCTCTCATTGGACTTCGCTATCTCTCGCATTTTAATCCTTACATCCTTTCATTAACACTCGTTCAGTACCTCGCAACTACGGACATTGTGTCGATTTTAGCGTAGCATCATGCAGGTGATCGTTCCAACCAAGAACACTGATCATCACCACTGGCATCATGGCTAGACTGTGGTTGACCTTCGGTATACTTACTCCCTTTTTCGCCCTCTTTATCGTTCAGCAAACCTCCTTGGCCGAGAACTATTGGCCCTGGTTTCTCGCTACCCATCCAGACTCATCTCAAGCAAGTAGGCAACGATCCGGAGGTGTTGGTCATGGGCCAAGTCTCATCCAAGAACAAGAACAAGAACTCGGCCAGGGTAACCAAAAACCTCTTCAGGCACCTGGACCTCCGGTTGCGGACCGCCATGCTTCGAATGTCGAAGGAAACCTTCCAGAGACCGCTTTTGTCCGTCGGATAGTTGCAGTTGGTGACCTTCATGGAGACTTTGGCAACGCGCGAAAGGTGTTGGAAATGTCGGGGGTCATTGGTGCAGAAGGGGAATGGACTGGGCTTGTAGATTTTTTCGTCCAGACTGGTGATATCATCGACCGGTGAGACATCCTCCCAGGAACCGCTGTCCATTCCGCCGCTTACATTGTTGTATACAGAGGAGATGACACTGTCGAACTATTCTCTTACATGGACAAGCTACGTGATCAAGCTCTTGCAGCTGGTGGTATGGTCTTGAGTCATTTGGGAAACCATGAGTGGATGAATGTCATTGGTGAGTGTTGGATACATGTCAATTCTCACATAAGACTCTGATTAAAATCCCTTGCTTAGGCGATTGGAGGTGCGTTTGCACTATCCTGTTTGCGTGGCCGCTGAATATCCCCCTAGATACGTGTATCCATCGGAAATCAAGACGTTCGGCTCAGTTGAGGCGAGGGGAAGGATGATAACCAGCGGTCAAATTGGTAAATCCTGGGCGACCAATTATACAACAACCTCCCGCCTCCCCCTTCACCCTTCACTGGGCCCTCCGAACGCAGATTACGACCCTTCTTTCTCTTCCCCCATCTCTCATTCTGCCCTGTCTTTTGTCCATGGCGGTTTGGCACCGACTTACCCGGATCTGACACCATATCCCTCGAAAATCAACGAAATCGCTTCGTCGTTGTTACGAAAGCTGCAAACGAGGAAATTCCCTCTTGTTCATCCGCCGAATCCATATCCTGGACTACCGAAGACGGCAACGAAGGAGGAGAATAGGCTGTACGGAGGAGACGGACCACTGTGGTACCGTGGTTGGGCCCTGGATGAGGATGAGGGTGTCAAAGGTGGACTGTGCGATAGGGCAGACGCCGTTATGGAGAAGATTGGGGTAAGGAGGTTGATTGTCGGACACACCCCCGACTTCGAGGTTTGTGACCATTCTTCGGTGTGCGCTCTCAGTAACAATTTGGCTCTTGCAGAAAATTGTTTCGCGGTGTGGAGGAAAGATAATCATTATTGACACAGGTTCGTCCATTCGGTTCTCCCTGTTCAAGCAGTTCTCAGTATGTGACCTCATAGGGATCTCGCATGCGTATGGCGGAGTGCTGTCTGCATTGTCTATTACTTATAGCCTAACGCCCCTCCCTCCCACCGAGGGCGGAGAAGCGCGATGGAAAGAACGTGAGACGGTTGTCGCCGTTTATCCCGATAGACAAGACATTCTAGCCGACGATGCGAGGGAGATTACTGGGGAACTGTAACGCAGAATTTGCATCGTTTTTATCACGGTTAAGACCACTTTGTACTAGGACGTTGCCCTACAAGTTATCGCGTTCTCTCTTCCGCCAGTCACTCAGGCTGTCCGATCTTCTTTCATTACCACTCCGATCTTCTGACGTGTCCATTCCCGCCCATGCTTCAACGGGTCACAAAAATCAAACACCCCCCGTTGCGACTCTTCAGACTCCAAAATTACCGTCGCTTTACGGTACTGGCCTTGGAATCTTCTGCTGACGACACCTGCGCGGCAATAGTCAACTCCGACAGGGAAATTGTTTCAAACGTCGTGGTGAAGCAACATTCATAGTAAGCCGTTTGCGCCGGAAAATCTTAGAGACGATGCTGGACGCATTTCGTACGCAGTCATGAACAGTTTGGTGGCATACATCCTATGCATGCGATTTGGGCCCACCAAAGATATATGGCAAGAGCTTTCAGACCCTAAGTCGAGACCCGCTCCTGATCCTTCTCTCGGAAGCCAGGAGCTGTAAGGAAGGCTCTCCGGGATGCAGGAATGACGTTGAGTAGTATCGACGGAATCGCATACACGAGAGGGCCAGGTACATAGTCGGTTAGGACCCCTTTCTCAGCGGCTCAGCAGACTTCGTCAAGGTATGGCCGGTTGCTTGAGTGTATGCTCGAACGCAGCGAAGACCCTTGCAGCCGCAACAGGCAAACCCTTAGTCGGCGTGCATCATATGGTACGTCTTGCTGCTGTGAATCAAGCCAATCGCAGAGCTTTAGGTTTCACGTTCTAGCAAGCCCACGCCCTGACGCCATTCTTGACGACGCCTGACATCAACTTCCCTTTTATCACTCTGTTAATCTCCGGCGGGCACACCCTACTCTTACTGGCGCGATCACGGAGGTCGTTTCAAACCTTGGCGACCACACCCGACGAATCGATTGGAAACGTGTTTGATAAGGTGTCTAAAATGCTCAAAATTAGTTGGGGGGAGTTGGGGCCGGGTGCTGCGTTGGAGCAGTTCTGCCTGACCGGTGACGATCAACGACTACCCGAAATTGTTCCCCAGCTTCCGAGAGGGCAACCTGGGAAACTGGGGTTCTCGTACAGCGGCTTGCACTCTTCCGTTGAACGTTACATCTCTGCGCGGAACGGCGAGTTAGATGGTCCGACGAAACTTGCGCTTGCTCGTGCATTTCAGACCGCTGCTGTCAGCCAACTGGAAGAAAAGCTTCTATTGGGGCTACGCTGGTGCCGACAAAATGGGATCACCATCAAAGACATAGTTGTCAGCGGTGGTGTGGCAAGCAATAAGTTCCTCCGGGAGAGGTAAACCTCGTCCTGTTTATCGATACCCCCTGAACTGATGTTACGTCTTAATGACCAGGTTAGAGTTGGGGTGCCAAGACTTTAAGTCCGACGTCCGCCTAGTGTTCCCCCCACAGGAATTATGCACCGGTAAGTGGGCGTTTTCCCCTTTAATATAACCGATGAAGCTTGAAGAGGTTGCTCATGTTTCCGTTCTCCTTGACAAGACAACGCAGTGATGATAGGTTGGGCATCGATGGATCGATTCCTCGCGCAAGATTACGACGAGTATGAGATAGAGACACGTCCAAAGTGGAACATAGAAGAGCTACAGTAGCTGAACAGAGAATACAATCCCATCCCTGATTATCGATCTGTCGCATGAGTGAGAGGAGTTTACTCCTGGGCCAGGAAAGGATTTGCAATCTCTTCATGACCATCCACGGGGCTGAGAAGGGTGATCGTTGGACCACGTAGGACAACCAGGCCGAGGGAGCGTGTCGTTTGTTCGGATTCTACTCGGGTGCGAAGAGAAAGCACATGGTCAGGGCATGGGGGGTTTTGAAGTCAATAAACAAACAGACCGGTCTGGAAGATTTCCTGGACGTCATCGAGGACGAGGTTCAAGAGTTGGTCGAAACCCTTCAGGACGCCTGTCACTGTGACGGGATTGATCACCTTGAGCATCTCCTCGTTGCCCGGTGCGGAGAAGTGACCGCGTGCGCACCTTCTCTCCCGCCGGTGAATTTTACCCTGATTTTTTCGTTCATATATCTCGAGAGATCCAGGATCGCTTCGCGTTTCGGTTTGTCCATCGTTGGCTGTGGTCCCTGCGGGCCATGGTGCTTGCCACCTCCCCTAGAGTTTCCAGGGCCACCTCCGCGATGACTTCCTCTGGGTGGACCTCCTCTTCCCTTAAATCCGAGTCAGACTCAGATGATTTTGTAGAACCAGATTACACTCACTCGATCTGCCATGGATGATTGATTTCAGCTTCAAACCAAGGGGGATGTTCGCGCGACGCGTTAAAGGGTGGGATCTTCCTCTCGCTCGGCTACAGATAATAGTAAAAATGAGCTAAAAATCTGAATAAAACCTAATCGTGTCCAGCCATGCGGTGCCGTCGTGTGTAAGTTTGTTTTGGAAATAAACGGTGAAAGAGACCGACATCCTCCCTTGCCCAACGCCATTCCTTCCTTATCCTCAACCGCCATCATCTCTGGCTGAACGACACTGAAGACGATCCGTTTGACGTCCTCAATCTCAAGAACTCTTTCTCTCTTTCCCTGACGGCCATGAACGCCTCCGAGCTCCTTGCAAACACTTTATCTCCAGGTGCGCCTCCTCCCGTCCACATGCACCCAAATCGCATACACTCATCCTCCAAAAAGACGCTGCGCTTCGCACAGATGCAGCCCAAAAACTCGAGAATGCTTCCAGAGAAAACTTCGTTAGTACACCTTTCAACCTTTTATCCCCAATCCACAATCACCTCATTCTTTTTTCCCTTCGTAAATGTAGCCTGCCTACATGTTGATGTTGTCCGCAGAACTCGGTAATGAATCCTCACTACCACACGTACGGAACGCTGCCGGCCTTGCCCTAAAGAACGCCCTCACTGCCAAGGTTCGTGTATCTTATCCACCACACTTGACATCAGAGATCGCCCCCTCACGCCCCTCTCGTCAGGAAAGCGCCCGAAGCGAAGAGTACAGCAATCGTTGGTTGGCTGTGCCCCCAGAGACACGATCAAAGATCAAGCACGATTCTCTCCTCGCTCTCGGATCGTCCTTGAAGCAAGTCGGCACAGTCGCCGCTCAGTTGGTGTCCGCGATCGCTACCGTGGAACTCCCAAATGGCCAGTGGCCCGAGCTCGTGGAACTCCTACTCAGTTTTATGGGTCAATCCAACGTCAACCTTCGCGTGGCTACCTTACAAGCTATCGGATTCATTTGTGAATCAATTGTTTGTCCCTTCCTGTCTCCCCCTGGAAATCATTTTCTTAACCATATGATCAGGACCCATCGGTTTTGAGTCAGCGATCAAATGAGATCTTAACAGCCGTTGTCCACGGTGCCCGTAAAGACGAACTTTCTTCTGAAGTTCAATTCGCTGCGATTACCGCTCTCAAGAACTCTCTCGACTTTGTAAGGGATAACTTTGAACGAGAGGTATGCATCTCCGTCGGAAATTAGCGCCCTCGGTTTTCACCCAGTTTCCAGGGTGAGCGAAACTACATCATGCAAGTTGTTTGCGAAGCCACACAAAACTCCAGTTCTGTCGTTCAAGTCGCTGCCTTCGAGTGTCTCGTCTCGATTATGGCCTACTATTACCACTACATGGGCTTCTACATGGAACAAGCCTTGTTTGGCGTGAGTAGTAGAACAAAATCGATATTCGACGCTGCATTAACTTTGTTTACAGTTGACCGTCTTGGGAATGAAGCACCCCGATAGCAACGTCGCCATGCAAGCTGTTGAGTTCTGGTCGACAGTCTGTGATGAAGAGATCAACTTGAACAAAGAAGCCTTACAGGTGACGTTTGACCCGCGATTCTTTCACCACACGCTTCTCATGCTTTCTGTAAAGGCAAGCGAGTACGGAGAGACCCCAGAGCTCGAATCCAAGAATTTTGCCAAAGTGGCATTGCCAGAACTCGTGCCTGTTTTGCTTACCCTCATGACCCGGCAGGAGGAAGATGCGGACGAAGACGAATGGAATATCAGCATGTCGGCTTCCTATTGTCTAGGAGCCCTGTCCCAGGCCGTCCAGGATCCAATCGTTGCAGCTGTCATGCCCTTCATCGAATCAAACATCCGAAGTGATGATTGGCACTTCCGCGAGGCTGCTGTAATGGCCTTCTCATGTATTTTGGATGGCCCCGACCCTTCCCTACTCAACAGTCTCGTCAATTCCGCCATGCCGATCCTGATTCACATGATGACGGACTCGGATCTGCAAGTTAGGGACACCGTCGCTTGGACATTGGGCAAAGTCTGCGATGTGCTCGTTCAGACGATTCAACCGGATGTTCATCTGCAGCCTCTCGTCGTCGCTTTTGTCAATGGTCTCAAAGCTAGTCCAAGGATTGCTGCGAACTGCTGCTGGGGTCTCCAGAATCTGGCCGAAGGAATGGGCGCATACTCGGAACTCACGATGTCTACTTACTACGAAGGCGTTATCCAAGCTTTACTTGGTTTAACTGAGAGTGCTAATAATGAGGCCAACTACCGAACCGCCGCCTACGAGTGTCTTGCTACGTGGGTCACCAATAGCTCTGCGGAGACCCGCTCGCAAATCGAGAACCTCTTACACATAATCCTGCAAAGAATGGAACATCTTATCTCCGTGCATGTGAGTGTTCTATCGCAGGTCTTCGGGAATACTTGCTCATATACGTTTGAAAAGAATCAAATTCTTGGGATGGATGATAGAAACAACTGGAACGATCTCCAGAGCAACTTCTGCAGCGTCCTTATTGTAAGCTCCTCGGACAAATCTGTGATTGTCGGTGCTGACGCCTACTCGTAGAGTATCATTCGCAAGTTCAGCCACGAGATCAAACCAAACGCTGATAGGATCATGACCTTGGTTCTACAATTGATCTCATTGGTTGGAAAGGTTTCGACTGTGTTGGAAGACGCCTTCCTTGTCGTCGGAACCCTTGCTTCATCTTTGGAACAGGATTTCGCACCATATATAACCGCATTCCTCCAGTTCCTGTTCCCAGCTCTCAAGGCGCACGAGGACAGCCAGCTTTGCACGATTGCCGTCGGAATCATCGGGGACATCTCAAGGGCGTTGGGCGAAAAGACGAAGGAATACTCAGCAGGCTTCATGCAATTGTTGTCTGAGAACCTGCAGAGCAACGCCTTGAACCGTGATGCTAAAATCCCTATCCTAGAGTGCTTCGGTGATATTGCCTTGGCTATCGGTCCAGCCTTCGAGGATTACCTCGATCACACTATGAATGTTCTCCGTCAGGCAGGAAGTATAACTCCCAATCCAGTGAGTCTACGTCCACACATCCAGAGGAAAGCATTGACCCACACTACCCCTCAAGATGGATTACGAGCTCCAGGACTACTTGAGCGTCCTTAGAGAGGGTATTCTCGAGGCATACACGGGTATCATCTCCGCCTTCAAAGGAACAGAGCAGGGTACGTCACCCAGTAAATTAACAAAATGCGTTTTCTCATTCCGGCTTAGTACGCCTATTGCAACCCCACATACAGGATATTCTCGAGTTGGTCAAGGCTGCCCTCCTCGACGAGGGCCACGGTGAGCCAGTATACGGATTGGCCTATGGTATCGTCGGAGACCTGGCGGAGATTTTCGGGTCTCAGATCAAGCCCCTCTTATTACAAGACTGGGTCGCTGCCGAACTCAAGAGCAGGCGCTGCCCGCCAGAAAACAAGCAAACAATGCGTTGGGCGCGAGAGGTATGGTGTTCGAAACCAATTGAGCAACTCCCAATAACACGTTTTTTTCTAGATGGTCAAACGTGCCACGGCGTAAGTAATTGTACTCCAGCTTTTTCTTTCTTTCGACCCAAGGTCTTCCACTTCCTCCTTACATACTTATTTTACTGGTTCAACCTTCGCATTGGCGGGTTTCCTTTCCACCTTGGGCTCCCTATACCTTTTCCGCGTGCTTTGTTTGTAGACGGTCGGCCTCCAGGTGGTGTTCACTTCTATCCCTTTATCACGTTCAGCTTTCACCATCTTCCTTACGCCCATCGTTCATTTTCTGCCCTCTTGTTGTTTTGGTTTGAATCACTTTTATTAATCATCACTGTATCGTTTGAATTCCAATCCTCCTCCCACCATTATTGTTATATCTTGCAATCGCTTCTCCTTTGTCAAGACGTTACAGCGAATGGCGGTGTCGCTCATCACCGGTGTCACCGGTTTATCCACCCATCCTACCGTGCCGTGCCATTCCGTCATCGTTTCTCCTACTGGCTTGCTATGTATCCTAGCCTGTCCCTTGAACGGATTTGAGGGCTTCAGTATTTCAACTTCTCTCTTGCTCTCTGTCGCTTGGTTTTGCCCTCGCATCCCATCTTGCTGTCTTCGCTCTCTTGTTAAGTCCTTGCTCGTAATTTCACCACAACCCCCTCAACATATTAAATCTTGACGGTCTCCTGAAAGGATGTATCAGGTACTAGTCACATGTAGTAATCCGAACGAACATTTCCCGTCCACATTAGGAAGTGAGGTGCATGGGTTAAGATTTATGGATAACGGAAAGTTGACAACGCAACGGAATGTCGGATTCGGGAGGGCAGCACGGGAAGCTAAAGGGAGACCACATCTAAACGATCACATACACAAGTTGAAACCTTTCTTCAAAAGACCTGAGGTATGGGCCATGCGTGGGCCACGCAAACCTGATTTGACAATTCGCTGTTCGGAATTCGAGAAAGGCCACGGGACCGAGAAAAGTCTGCCAGAAGTGAAAGTATGAAACCGAAGCAGAATTGTCCAAGGCAAGAGGGTGGAGAGGGTTGAATCATCGTTGGACCAGAGTGACCTCTACCATTTCTTCCCGTGCTTGTCTCCAGCAACCAATGCTTTTCTCCCCCTCGAATCGACTGTGGTTCCCATCTGGGGTTGGTGGTACACCATCCCGTTATCCACCACTCGACGGGCTGGATACTCCTTCCATGTCTGTCGAGGCCTCCTCATGCTCTCCTCCGACTGCATTTGTGCTTGACCACCTCCACTTTGCTGCACTCCCCCAGGGTCACCTCTTCTTCCGTGAGACGTTTGCCAATCCCTCATTCCTCCCCTCCCTTTCTGTGTCCTCGAATCTTGCGAATTCTGTCTCATCATCCGACACCCCTCGCTGAAACCCTCCACGGCGACTTCGACACCCTCCTTCCCGTCTCTTCTTACGACATACCCGTGCTGCGAGGGCGGTAAACGCCCGATCCTCGACTGAAGAGGCGAGACAATCTCGAACCCTGAGTCATCGGTCATCGACCTGTTGAAGGTGGACTGGAGTGAGCTCGAGGTAGATGATATGGAACCAGGCGAAGAATCAATAGCACTGCCTGTAGTCGCACTCCCGTTCGACATACTCGTACAGGGTGAGTCTAATGCCCTCGAATTGTGCCCAACATCGGAGATCCTGTTACTTAGGGAGACGTCACTGAATGAGCGAGGTGGTTGACCGGAAGAACTCCTGAGGGAAGAGCTTAAGTGAACACCTGAGAGTGGCGAATTTCTGGGGTCCTTGCGAAGGTGAGTCTTGGAGGTCGAGGGAGATGGCGGATGGTGTTGGTGTTGTGTGGGAAACGAGGAGGGAGCTAATTGATCCTGATGGACGATGGGAGAGGGCGGAGCTGAGCCATTGCGCAACCGACGAGCTTGTTGGGGAGCGTGTCCGCCTTGTTGATGCTGCTTAGCCCCAGATTTCACAGTCACACTCGAATTTGAGTGACTGTGTTGCGCTCTTGACGGTGACCGTGACAAGTTTGAACTGTCCCTAGATGAGGATCTGGGATGTGGTGGCGGTGTCATCGAACTGGTAGTCGGCGTATTGGATCTAGTGTTCCCGCCAGTGCTTCCGTTGGCCTCTTTCAAAGATAATCTTCCACTGGATCCATCGGAAATGCTGCCCCGCCGCGAGTTCCTCTTTCGAGCGGACAACACATGCTGAGGAAGGTTTTTCACAAACATCGAGTCTCCTCCCACATCAAACATAGATGGTCGAGAGGGGCCCGGTATTGGTACTTCATAATGTTGTCGCTGTCGTGGAGACTGTTCGAACTGCGGATGAAAGGGGGTGGCCGAATAATATGCATGATGGTATGAATGCGGTATGGCAGGGTCAGCGCTGGTGTAGTGATTGAGGTGGTTAATGTGGTTTGAATGCCTGAAAGGGGCGGGGCCAGCAGTTTCGTAGAATACAGTTTGTGGAGATTGTTTATGAGAGAAACATTGAGGAGATTGTTGTTGTCTTTGATTAACAGGACTCAGGGGATGAGGAGAGGATGATGGCGATGCAGGTTGGAGATAATATGCGCAAGATGAAGGCGAGGAATATGTGTATCCAAAAGGTATTGTTAGAGCAGATAAAGGTGCGAGCCCTGGTGTCCCACGCTTGACCGTGTCGATTTTTGACGGAGTGACATGCGCTGGTTGGGGGGGTTCAAGATGGATCAGCGGGAAAGGGATATGTTCAGATGTGTGTGGGGCGTCGTTCGAAGGGGAACCAGAAGCATCAGGAAGGTAGTTGTCGGGTAGAGCCTGCAGAAAAGGTTTAGAAAAGTCATTGGTGTCGGATGGTAACGACGCAGGCGGTTGCGAGCTCGCAGGACTAGATGCCCGAGTGAGCTCGAGGGATTCGTCTAGATAAGACCGGACATCATCAACGGAATCGAGGAACGCTTCCATCATCTCATCGTCAGTGATGATATCGCTCGTGTCCGACGAGGCATCGTTAGAGCCGCCATGAAGAGCATTGGGTGGGCAAGCGCGGTCCAGTCCGTCCGCGTAAGCTGTCGAGACGCTTGGAGTTCCCGCAGAGGCCTTCCACTCGGGATGATTTGCGGTGGTATGTTCTGGAAGCGTGGGCAATCGTTGTGCAATCGTTTGCTGTTGGTAAGCAAGATTTCGCACAGACTGTGGAATGTGTGGAGCGGCATCCGCATTCAGCCTGGCCGGGCTGCCCATGGTCTGCGGGGTTTGGACAGGTACCGGGGACATCCGTGGTGGGATAGATGGACTAGTCTGGTTAGAGCCATCTGGCTGGGCAATTTCGTCATCCTTGCGTTCTTCACACAATTGAGCAAGGGCCACGATGGCGCGCTCCGGACGAGCTGAGAAGACACGAGAGGCTCTCATGAACTCTCCCCGAATCTAGACACATGTCAAAACGATGGAACCAACCAAACCGATCGCGTTCCGACTGACCATGAAAAGGCCCTCTTTCGTCACACATCTGGCAACGTTGAAGTCCGTTTCAAATGGGTCCTAATTCGCGGGGTGTTCAGTAAGCCAAATGAGGACGGTGCAGGAGCTTACCTCGATTCCAAAACGATTCCGCTCACGTCCAGTTATGGGATCAGGCTGACACGATGAGCATCACGGAACGAAAGTGTTACAACAAAACTTACTTCAGTTGACCAACCCTTGCTTTCCTTCTTCAGTAGACCGGCGCGGATAGATGCCACCCCCAGACCGTAAGAAAACTCGCGAGAGAAGTACTTGAAAAAATCTATGAGCCTGGACAAAAATAATTGAGTGGTAGCGCCAGGGTGAAGATGAGCGATGTACTTACAGTTCAGCCACAGTCTCAGTATTCGCCGATTGCCACCGTTGTCTCAGCAACTCGATATCGTCGAAGAACCTTGTGGATTGAGTAAGCGGGAATCGACCTGATAGTAGACCTTCGGGCTTACCAGATGTTAAACCCATTTAGGTGCATCTCCTCCTAGAAAGAGTTAGTGATTCAAGCCGTATGATGTGAAAATTTTCGGAGCACCTTTGATATCTGCCGGATGGGCGACATCTGCTGCAGGTTCGGCAGAACAGGAGGATTCTTCACGTGGATAAGAAAGTACAGGACCATGAGAACGTAACCGTATGAGGACAAGGTTCCGTGATAGGGCGAATTAATCCTCCTACAGGGAGCGGGTGAGATCGACATGAGGGAACTCAAGAGATACTCACCTCCGTTTGCTCCAGACTTTTACTTTATCAACGATGTCTTCAGCGCTCCAGGATAAAAGAGTCAGAAACGAATGAACTTACGGAAAAGCACCATGGTCCGGACTCTAGCGGGGTCAATCATGGCGTAACACATAAGTAGGCGTGTATTCTCCAGGGCAAGCCTATTTTCGAAACCAATATCACAGGAAATACCAAACGGCAATCCTGGTGAGGGGTCGAGGTTCAGTTTGACGATCGGTATCCGAGCATGAGGCAGCGGCTTGACGCGAAACTTAGTTTCTGAGGGCGATGAGATGAGTTATGAGGGGTGATGTCAGGACTGATTGCCTTGCCTCGTTCCAGGAGATCTCCAAGTAGCGTTACAAGGTTAGAAGCTGTTGTACGCTCATCGGAATCGATCAGGCAGCAGAGATCCATGTCTAGAATAGATGCATCAGGGACGCCGCCACATAGGAACACGGGGAGAGTATGAGTGGACGGACCAGAATTTCTCAGACTGAAGCCATTGGCAGTGCTGCCAAAGGATAAGAGACGGCTCTCTGGCTCTATTGTGCGGATTAGCCTCTCCAACAACTTCCGAACGTCCTCCTTTACGGCGAGCTCTTCTATGGTGGGAAGGAGCTGGACGACGAAGTCCACAAGGCATTGGGAGAATTCGAGGAGGAAGTTCTGTTTCGATGCCGAATCCCCCCTCGGTTGGCTGGGCTGATGGTGGGGAGGTAGCTGGGAGTGGGCGACGGCAGTATTATTGCTCTGATGAGCGTGGTGATTAGGGATAGAGGAACGAAGGGATGATTGAGTTGTGGCGGCCATGAATCAACGAGGCCAGTCGCTGTATGCGGAAGGGCCGGGGGGAGGTGAGAGGGAGGAGGAGGAGCGAGAAGTGGACTAGGGTGGCCGCCTTGAACGATCTGTGGACAGAATGTCAATATTCCAAATATCAACAAAGTCCATGGTGACTGATCCCGCGTTCATAACAAAGTACATTCGTTATCCGGTACATATACACCTGCTGCACTAATTCTTTATCAACATTGCTGAGGCAGCCAGCGGGGTGTTTGACGCTTTTTAGGAGTGTCCTTATTGAAGTCGAGAAATTGTGTGGTTCAACTGGCCGATAATAAATATTGTTGTTTGGTGCGCATGCGCAATTACCTGGAGTGATCCGCGGTTCAAGGAGTTTGTAGTCTAAGTTTAATTTTTGTGCAACCCTTAGCTACATACACCGAAAAGATAAGAGTGAACAAATCAATTTTGTTACCTCTCATACGATCGGTCACCTGGACAAACAGACCCTGTTACGAATTTTGTAGCCTCCCTACAAAACGGAAGCTAATCGCCTACGAATCGTTAAGGGCTTCGCGTGTTACACCCATCACACTGGTGACAGGGTTACTTTCCGAGGTTTTCGACATGACCACCACGCCCGCTGTTCCGTCGGCGGACACGACCCCAGTGCCTGCAATCCCTGGCACAAAAATCGAGCAGAAAGAGGCACCTCAGTCCGAATGGGACATTCTTCGCGCCCAGCTCCGCGAATCTCCGCTAAATCCAGAAAGCTGGTTGAAACTCGTTGAACTCGCTGAAGACTCCGGCGACCTCGAGAAAATCAAGGAAACTTATGAGGCTCTTCTTCAAACTTATCCAAACACCGTGCGTAATATATTCTTGCTTGTCTTATACCACTTCATACTGAATACCCTCGCCATCTTCAACAGTCTAGCGCTCAAATTCGCTACATTAATCACTTCCTTAACCCGCCCTCTTTCGCCTTTGTACAGACGTTGTTCAAACGTTTCTTGATACCATCCCCATGCGTCGACCTCTGGAAGTTTTACTTGACCTTTGTACGACGTGTCAACACAAACCCAAGTCAGCGAGAACAAGTCAGAATGGCGTACGAGTTTACGCTCAACCACGTCGGCCAAGACAAAGACAGCTCTGAGATTTGGATCGACTACATCCAATTCATCAAGTCGGGAGAGGTATGCAACTTTTGTCGTGTCGATAAACCCTTCAAATCAATCATTGCGCCCGGCGTCGCTGTGAATTCTCAACCTCACATCCACCGTCCCTTCACTTCGACGTTTCGACTTGATGTCAAGACCTTGCCCGACCTTTGTTTGATCGAACACCAACTAAACAGATTGGACTGACCACAACCGCATGATTTAGGCCAACACAACATGGGAAGATCAGCAGAAAATGGACGCGTTGCGGAAAGTTTACCATCGCGTCGTCCAGATCCCCATTGAGGGCGTCGATAAGCTATGGCAAGAACTTGAGGCATTCGAAAACAACCTCAACAGGATCACCGTACGCGTTTTTCTCGTTGATTAAGCCTTACACACCATCTCAGCCGATATTCTCCCGAAAGGCTAAGAAATTTATGAGTGACCTCTCCCCAGCCCATATGCAAGCCCGCGCCGTATTACGTGGGATGGACAAACACATGAAAATATTATTCCCGCCACAACAGTCTCATAACGGCCAACCAGCTCTTGTTCTTCCACGTGTACCTACCTTCAGTCAAAACGAGCGTGCCCTCGTTGGGGCTTGGAAAGCGTACCTCAAGTGGGAAGAAGGAAACCCCCTGGAGCTCGACGAGAAGGACAAGACGGTCCTCATCCAACGCGTACAGGCCGTGTACCGAAAGGCAGTAATTCGGATGCGCTATTTCACTGAAATATGGTTAGTGTCACTCGCACTCATGGCGCGTAATTACCTTATCGCCCTACCCAGGTACCTGGCATTTGTCTGGACAAACAATGCAGGGAAGACTGAGGAAGCCATTCGGATACTGAAGGCTGGCATCGAGGCCAACCCTGCGAGGTAGGCTCTTTACTCCCCGCTCGCTCGTAGTTACCTTCTCATCCCCCTCACAGCTTCTTGTTGAACTTTGAATATGCGGAGACGCAAGAGATTGCAGGAAACTCCCCTGAGGTTCACTCAACGTATGAGAAATTATTTGAAGTGCTTCGTCGTGAGCTGGAGGCCCTTGAGGCCCGCATTGGTTCAGCCCCATCAACAGCCAACAATTCCCTTGACTCTCAAGCAAACGGGATTAATGGCGACCACACTCCCGACATCAATGCATCTCAAGCCACACAAACATCATCCCAGGGAGCCGAAGAAAAGCCCAACCACAAGACCAAGGAACTAGCGGAACGCCGCACTGAATTCGGTCTGGCAATCATCATGTATATGAGGTTTTGCAACCGGGCGGAAAACCTTCAGTCGTTCAGAAATGCTTTCAAACAAGCAAGGAAAGATCGTTGGACACCGTGGGAGGTCTATGAAGCCGCGGCACTCATGGAATACCACTGTACAAAGAATGCCACGGTTGCGACCAAAATCTTTGAGAAGGGTCTTGAAATCTTTCCAGACGAGATTGACTTTGTGCTGCGCTACTTGGGATTCTTGATCTCGATAAATGATGAAACGAGTTGGTCCATCACTTACCTTCCGTCGTCGCAAAAACTGACTCGCATTCTAGATGCAAGAGCATTGTTTGAAGGTGTCATAGGAAGGTTCAGCGGTGATAAGGCGCGTCCACTTTGGGAAAGATGGGCACGATATGTCTATCAGTTTGAACACCTTGAAGAAGCTCAAAAACTTGAGAAGCGGATAGCAGAAGCTTATCCAAACGGTATGTCTTTACGTCTAGGCTAAGACGATACCCTGACCCCTCATCACAGACCCGCCACTCAAGCGGTTTGCCCAAAGACACACATACCTTGGTACCGACGCGATTGCATCACGTGATCTCGGCGTGGCGCTCATCCGTCACCATTCTACAACCGCAAATGCCTCCGCCAAACTTGAGAACAGCATCAGCGTATTATCTGCTGCAACAACCAAGCGGCCTCCCTCTCCGGAATCGGGTAGGAGGCGAGACGAGCGAGATCACATATCCCACAAACGTCAACGTGTCTCACCGCCCCCGCGAGACCGTGATAGGGATCGTGAGCGAGATCGGGACTGGGAAAGGGACAGGGACAGAGATCGCGATAGGAGAGAACCTGCGCGCCGGCGGTATGGAACTCCTCCGCCGTGGGAGCGGGATCGGGAACGTGAGAGAGATGGCCCCTCGAGGCGGCCATACGAAAAAGAAAAAGAGGAGGAGAAACCATCAGTCACACTTCCTCCCATTGTCTCCTGGTTTGTTGGCACGTTGCCTGAGCCGTCAAAGTTTGATGGTGGGTGGAAATTCTCGTTCAATGTTTACACACCAGCGTTAAGCACCTGTGTGCCCTGTTCCAGGTCCAGTGTTTAGAACGGACGACTTGCTGCAGGTTTTTAGGAACGCCGTCATTCCAAACGTCAACCGACCTAGGTCCCCCACTGTCCCTCCTCCACGATGTACGTTTTCCATTATACTACCCATGTGAAAATCTCGTTGATCATTCTACCCTTCCTAGCGACTCGGCCACCCCCCGACTACAGTCCATACCAAGGCCCCGGTGGGGCCAGGCGACGGTGACGTGGTCTGACACGCAGATTTACAGTTATGGTCATGGCCAGACAAGAACATCAAGTCCAGCATCTACGTTTATCGTCTCTTCTGGCATGTATTTTTAGTATAGCCTCGTTCATACCTTCGTCGATCGCCTTTGTGCCCTCCACGCTTTCTACTTTCCACTTCCTAATGTACGATCGTTACATACTTGCTCTATAGACGGGTTGCCACAGTCCTAACGTCTCAGATGGGGTGATCAACGGCCTAGAGCGAGTCGGACCCCAAGCTTCCCCTTTGCCCAGAAACCCCAGCGGCGCTGTGCTGTTGCAGGGATGAGGGTGTTTGGTAATTCATTCACGCACGTTGCGGTATTCTTCACCGGAGTCCATCTGCAGGCCTGGCAACAACCGGGGACCGGCTTCAGAATAGCTAGACCTGGAACGGGAACCCTTATTTTCCGTACCATACCGTACAGGGACCTTTCAAATACTTACCTCGTACAAGGTTCTAGAATAAAATTACGTTCAGTGATCACCGGTCAGGTTTCAGGTTGCAGGACTTACCGTTTCCCAGGTGCTTGCTTGCCAACTTCAACTCTCACCAACCTCAACGTAATCCTTCTCCGAGACTGAAACGCTACATGCAACGTTGATGTGACTTGGGTGCGCATATACATGACGTGCGTCTTGGGTGTTCACCAAGCCCCCATACTCCCCCGATTTTAGAATTGTAGGATTTACGCCGTTTCCATTCTTGCTGGAATCCTGCCGCTGTCGTTTGTCGGCCGGGGACGTCCGCCTTGCCATAAAAGGAAGCAACATTGACACGTCGGTTACTCCCGCCTTCCATCTGTCGTCCACTTTCCCTCGTCGTGCAGCATGGCGTTAGCCCTCCGGAGAGCCTCTGGCTATGGCTGGACCACTTCTGGGAACCCTTGGACCTTCTGGTGAACTTTTGCCGATACATCGGCTTACTGCGCGCCCACACTAATGTCAAAGTGTAAATGATCTCAGCCACACAAAAGGGGAACACCATCTTGGGCATTTCATGGCCTCTGTCCCTTCATAACATGGCTTTGTTTCATCACGGTCATCTTCAATTTGATACCCGGTGGTTATTTAAAAGATGGCAGGCCTGATATGAATGCCCGTGGATGGCGGAATCTCGATGAGTGGCGGAATCCCGTCACCGAAACGGGGAAAGCAATACTATTTTACGAATCACCTTTGAGGTGACCCACAACCACTTGGTGCTCCGTGAGAGAGGATGTCTCTCCCTTCCCATCGTTTGCCGTTTCAAACAGCCCGGATCGTTCCTGGAAGGTAAGCAGCCCCCTTACGTAGCTTACGAGCAGTGGCTTCGTCGCCGCATCTTGATCCACGGTATCCCTCGGTCAGCGGGGACTTGATGGGAAAGATCTTGTACGGCGGGCACTCCCACAGACAGATTTCCTTTGTCTTTCCGTCTGGATCTGATGCACTGTTCTGTACACACGTTGCAGGATCCGTGTGCCCTCGAAATGCGGTCGGGCGCCGGCTACACGATTCGAGGGACGTCACAAACCCGTCAGGCACTGAACTGGGTTATGGGGTGGTTAACTATAGAGCCGACGGGCATAACCTCCTCACCTTCACAATAAGCTGACCGGAATTTGATCGTTCAACTGGAACAAGACCTGAAAACCATGAGAGATCCCGTACAGCCGCCAGTTGCGCCTCCTATTCCCAATAGTGCTTACTGTCACCCGGTCGGATTTTTTTTCAGCGTCCTAAATCAAAGAGAAGAGACACTCGATTTTCCCCCCTTCGCCGAAACAGGCAGGAAGCGTGTGGCAGGATGTGGGCGTGCGTTTGGTTTTACTTGGCTGTCGGACGGTGGATTAGAGCTGGCCGTTTCATCTTGGTCCTCGCCCCTCCCCCTCGCTAGTACCAGAATGGCGTCGAGGAACACATAGATCAGCGACCACGCAGTTGGCAAGCGAGCAACTTTCCCGACGTTTAGGCCTAGGCGACAGAATCAAGGTTCCATTCAACTTATCAGAAAACAACCATTATGGAAAACACGACCCAGCGTGCAGGCTGTTTGTGGGCGATCTATACAGGTTAAAAAGCTCTCAGGTGTGCACAAACGCTTTACGCCACAACACCTTTCCGCCCTCCTCCCCTTACCCCGGCGCATGTACCCCCGCAGAAAATCCCCCTCTCAGGATATCGAGTCCCTTCAAGGACAGCCGACGGCACTGGCGAGGCAAGTCGAGTCGGAATGTCTAGATCGAGTCGGGCTTTTGGTGCATTCTGGGGACCAGGATTCTGGGACCTGATCGCTCAAAGGGGACCATCGGCTGTGATCGTTTTCTTCTCTCTTTGAGCTCCTTCGCAAACAGGAAGACGTACTGATGCTCCATCCAATACTCTAGGCTGACGATCCATGGCGAAGGGGATGAGGTGAAAACGGACACGGCGTCACAACCTGGGCCGTCGCGCTCCGCTGCGGTTCCCACAGACCGGCTTGAGCTTCCGCATCCCCGTTATCCAACCACGAGCCGGCCAACGCTCAACCTACAACACCGCGAAAGCAATCTCAGGTCCAACCCAAAGTGAGGGCATTTCCACGAAAGCTTATCGTACATAAACGTTTCTGACATGAAAGAACGTTTTCAAGCTCACGTCTCCCATCTCGATCGTCCACTCCTGTGACGGGACCGACGCCGCTGTTTGGCCAATCAACAACGACAGCGACGTATTTTACCGGCTCCCTTACGGCAGCGTCTCAGATGAGTTTGAATACAGACCACTTGTTAGTCGCATACAAGCCACCACCGAAGACTCTCCGGCCCAGCGCATCAGAGGTCTACTTGCGTCACCCCCTTCAAAGGTCCGATAGTTCGCCAGCACCAACGCCTGGGTTACCGTGAGTGAGCGAGGCATATAGTACGCTCGTTGCTCATCTGCCTCACCCTCTAGAAATTCTGAGCCCGAAAGAAGAAGCACGGTTCCGAGGTGAATACAGCTCCGGTTTCCTACACTCTCTCTGAGGTGGTTGATGCTCCATCAGATACGAGGCGCGTGGTGGAACGAGGCGATCGTCACCGTCCTACGCTTCTTCCAGCAGCGATTTTCTATCTGTAACGAGCCACGATGACGATGAGAGGTCTGTAGAGAAGAGTTCTCCGGAACCAAGTGCCCCGACTTCTGGCGCGACCGCAGAGGCCAATCCCTGGGATCAATATGTGGAAAAGCTCGGTGTCTCAAAATACCAATGTACATATGTTGCGGCTGGAGAAAGGGAACCCTGCGGCCAGCGCGGGGACAAGCGACATCTTGTCACAAGACACATCAAGGCTGTTCATTTGAGGATTAGGTGCGCTAAGGAGCGGTGATATGGCCATGGATCGTGGACACTGAGAAGGTTTTGATTCCCAGGCCTTTTAAGTGTACTTACTGCGAAAGGAGCTTTCCGAGCAACTCCGGATTGGAGACGCACATCAACACACAGTGAGTTGTATTTACAGAACGCTACTGATCATCTTTTAACTTCAAATAGCACAGGAGAGACACCCTATGTGTGTCCGTTCTGTCAACGGGGGTTTGCGGATCGGGCAGGATTGCATAGACACAAAGTGAAAGAACATGATTACCAACCGAGGAGCAGACGCTCGCAACCGGTATTCATGCCACCCGAGATCCATCCACATGGCTGATCTGGGCGTTCCCCCGGGTGTAGTTGGTGTGCGTTCCCCGCATCGTCTTGTTCGCTGTTCTTTTGTAAGGATATTGTTATGTATACGTACTCTTCGCTAATGATTAATGACCATTAGAGATATCGTGTCTGCGGTGTGTGATAAGTGTGGCCGGAGATGGCCGCGAACACATCCAGGATAGTCCGTGCGAATCGGATGATAGCCTATGACAATCGGAACCCGCGTCCTCGGAGGAATCAGTATGAATGGGCTCCTTTGGCTCCCGGCGTTCCAATTGCGGGGCGCTGCACCAACTTCAATCCTCCGCACATGAGATCCTTTAAAAAGCCAAGGCGTACCGGTCCCGGTTCCCTTCTAACCCCCCCTCCAGCAATGTCGTTCCTACATCCCGCATCGCTTCTCCATCCCACCTACCATTCCTCTTCCCTCCTCTACGCCTTAGCACATACCAAAGTTGATTGCCACATCATCGGTAAGTAGATCAGTGACTACACCTCCCGTGAAGCCTCCTAACCGCCACTTTTTCACAGAGCATTTCGTTCGTTGCACAACAGACGCTGTAGACTATGCGATGGGCCGGGGATCTTCCTCAGATCTTAGAGTTCGAAGAGGCCCTAGATCTCCGCTCCACACGGCCTTCGCAGAGTGCGCCACACGCGTTATCCAGAGATCTCAAGTAACGCTACCCATCATCTTGGTGGCTCTCGTATACATCGAACGTGCGAGACCACACCTATTCGTCGAATTGGAGCAGTGGGCTTGCGAGCGCATTTTCCTTGGTGCTTTGGTCGTCGCCTCGAAGGTCAGTGATGATTTTACTGTCAGACGTGGCGCCTTTTTACTGATCAATCTTTCGATCGGCCATTCTTTAGTATGTCAACGATGCATCACCGAAGAATACCTATTGGGCAGCGTGGACCGGACTGTTCGGAAAGCGCGATATCGGCCGCGTAGAACGGGAGTTTCTCGATGTCCTCGACTGGGAGCTCTCCCTCCACGAATCCGACATAATTGCGCAGCACAACCTGCTCCTTACCGCCACTCGGATCACACAGCCCCACGCATTTCATCATCACCGACATCATCCGCGTGCCCGACATGCCACGCGTCGATCCTCCACATTCGACTTTGATAACGACTCGGACTGGAGCGACAGCGAGGGGGAATCTTCCTCATCAGAGTCCGATGTGGCCCCTCGGACGCCCGTTCAAGGCCACGGTCCGCAGGATCCTCGGGAACGCCGAGTCCCCTCTCCAAGTTTCGTAATGTATGACACAAGGACAAGTCAAAAGCGCCCACACTTGAGGATTAGTTGTTCGACCATGCCTCATCCGTCCCTCCAACTTGAGTTACCAGATCCCATCGATTCCATCGCTTTTGTCCCCACCCATGTGTTTTGAACACTAAAAATTCTAGGAGCTTCTTCATCTTGCACGCCACATAAATTTCCCATCTTGTATTAACACCATCCAATCACGTGTATGTTGTATACCTGTAATTTGTACTTTTCCGAATCTGAGATGGTAGTTATCTGTTATCCTGCCACGTAGAAGTAAACTGGGTCAATGATTCTTGTTTTCCAGCACTCGACTTATGGCATGTCCCAGGAGTGTGATTGACCATCAAAGTTTCTCCACGCATCGATCATCCGTGGAACTTGGACCTCAGACAAGTGCAACACTTCTCCGGTCACCAGTCAGCCTGAATCACTCCGGCGACCTGATCTTTGCAGGGGCTGATTCTCCTGACTCGGAAGGACTGGAGGGATTCCGTACGCCTATCGGCCCGGCCCATATTAATACCGGTGGCGCGGGGGAGCCTCCTCGACGGGTTTCCCCTTTACGGTTTCTCAGTGTTCAATGATTATGAGGGCTCCAGAAGCGGGTACATCTAACGCCTCCTGTCCGTCTTTCTCTTCATTTATCTTTCGGTCCTGAACGGTCATCTGGTCAAATGACTACGTGCCTCAGGATATCGGGCGCTAAAATCGTCGATGGCGACGGCAAGGAGATCATCCTTCGTGGTGCTGGTCTTGGTGGATGGATGAAGTGAGCGTTCCGTTATACCCGTTCGAATCTATTGGAAAATTCATAACGGACGGGGTTACCTTGATAGCATGGAGAACTTTATTATTGGTGAATCTCCCGCGAAGTATCGTCCGTCCCCCTTCTGGGAGTACTGATCGTTTGTATAGGATATCCCGGATGTGAATTCCAGATCCGAGAGGCACTCGCCGAGTCCATCGGAAAGGAGCACTCTGAATATTTCTTCGATCAGGTGTGCAAGATAAGGCTTCTCTATCCTCTGGTAACTGAACTTTGTTGTGGTGTAGTTCCTAGAGGCATTCTTCCAGGACGCGGATGCTGCCTTCTTTGAGAGCCTTGGGCTAAACTGCATTCGTCTCCCACTCAATTATCGTCACTTTGAAGGTAAGAGCCACCCTACTGCGTTCCGTTTTCTTATCTGAACACCAAGTAATATCTTAGATGATCAGAACCCCCGGGTTCTGAAGCAAGAGGGGTTCAAACACCTCGATCGGGTAATTGGCCTCTGCGCCAACCACGGAATCTATACGATTCTCGACCTGCACACCGCTCCCGGTGGTCAAAACACTGACTGGCATTCCGACAACGGAGGACACATCGCCAACTTCTGGAACTACAAGGACCACCAGGACCGGGTGATTTGGTTGTGGGAGCAACTCGCCAACCGCTACAAAAACAACACTTGGATCGCAGGTTACAACCCTCTCAACGAACCCACCGAACCCAAACACATCCGCCTTGTCGAATACTACGATCGTCTCTACGACGCGATCAGGAAGATCGACGATCGCCACATCCTGTTCTTGGATGGGAACACTTTTGCAACCGATTTCACCCACTTCACTGACGAATACGTGAAGAAATGGGAGAATACGTCTTATTCGATTCACGATTACTCCCAGTTTGGCTTCCCTTCCTCACCGGAAAAGTATGTCGGCAGCGAGGACCAGGTCAAAATTCTCACAGAGGCGTATCGGAAGAAGAGGGAGTGGTTGGATAGGCGTGGATTGTGCGTGTGGAACGGCGAATGGGGTCCGGTTTATGCGAGAAAGGAGTACGATGGTGATGCCACTAACGAAATAAACTCATCTCGAAATCACGTCCTCAAGGATCAGCTCGCCGCCTACAACAAAGTTCGTGCTCCTCTATGGAACTCTAGATGTTTCTTCGACTGAGACTCGCATATCCAGGACCGTCTCAGCTGGTCGATCTGGCTATACAAGGATATCGGATTCCAGGGCATGGTCTATGTCTCTCCAGAAACACCATACATGATCCTCTTCAAAGACTTCCTCGCTCGCAAACACCGCCTTGCCGTCGACGCGTGGGGCGCAGACGACCACCATGTCAGAAAAGTCTACCAACCCCTCTACGATCACGTTATCCAAGAAATCCCACCCGAGTACCGAGAACTGTACCCATCACCAGTCTGGAGGCTCGAGGACAGGATCGCGAGGTTGAGCAGGAATATTCTTATCTCCGAATTCCTCGTTCAGGAATGGGCAGATCACTTCAAGCAGCTGACTAGAGAGGATATTAAGGCCCTTGCGTGGAGTTTCTCCTTTGAGAACTGCTTACACAGGGACGCTCTGAATGAGGCGTTGAAGAACGCTTTGCAACCGGCGGACGGATGAACGTAGACTTTCGAGTGCATTGTGGGGAAGGGTTGGAATCGATGTAGAGATAACAGCTGGATTAACCTTATAAAAGTGTACTTGTAACTTAGCACAACATGCCGTAAGAATAACAATATATGTATGTATGCGGATATCCGAATTCTAGGTGCACGAGATAGTGACAAACAACAGGGGTCAGCCTGAGTTACACCAAACGTTTCCGAACACGTCCTGGGATACACCAGTAAGACCCTTCCCTTCCACCCCCACATCTCCGCTATCAATGAAACCCACCCCATAGCTGTTGGCTGCATTGAAAGCTTTCAATGGACACTGAAATCCCACATGATACGGACACGCCCTATCCGTGGCCTGGCATGTCTCCAGACACGGTAAAAGTTCGACGAACCCTCCATCCACCTGAGGAAAATTGGGATTCCTTGGTTGCCCCGTCGGACTCGCCAAAGCCGTCGTAAGGCTTGGATCCCTCCCGAGCGACGATTCATCCGCCCTCGGCTCCCCACACCGCGGGAACGAGACCGCGCACAGCCATCGCCGGTATTCGCGCTGGCAGTCCGCGCAGGTTTGTATGGGAGAGTAGATGTCTCGTCCACATCCGATGATGGTCAGTGAAGCGGTGAAGTTTGCAATGTATTGTTGAAGGGGGTCGGTTATTTGGGTGGGGAGATTTGAGGAGTTATAGGTCGTGTCGGAATTTGGGGGTGCGGGGAGCGGTACCGCCCACGACACTCCTGGACAGTAGGATAAACCGTCGACCAGAGGACAACTGAACGAAGCTGTATTTTATAATTCCGGATGAGAACCGAGGAAGCATTGAACCGTATTGAGACATATACTGACTTGATTTCGTAGTGAAATATAGTGGGCCGCTGACGTCTCTATTATCTTGTGATATGAAAGCCGAGTAGTTCGTTCCTGGTGTGAGGCCCTCGACAAGCCACTTCCATCTCCACCCTTCAGTTTCGTCCCTGATCCAATTCGTCTGGCTCTTGACCGTCCCGGCTGAACTCGTCTTCATCAAAGCACACGAAGATTGCGTTAACAGTCCAGAAGCCGAGCTCGTCTCGACTATGGTAAGATTGAACTGAGGGGTAGAAGAAGGCTGGGATGCTGAAAATGGCGCCTGGACGGTGGGTAGGGTGTAATTTGGGAAACTGGGCTGTGTGACTTGGATGCTTTCGAAAGGGGAGGAGAAGAATACTGCCTGGGTCCCGGTCGAGTCACCAAACAACAGTCCATTTTGACCAAGGTATTGGTGGGTTGGCTGCCCCGGATCCGTCGAAGCTCCAACTTCGTATGTCGTCTGGCCGGTGTTCGTGATCGCCAGCGTTCCACCTTGAATGATCGACCCAGCCCAACTCCCAAGTCCCTCTTCGAGCGTAATCTCGAAAACGTCCTGTGTACCGACGTTGTTTTCCGTCGGAGTCCCAGTTGAGCTATTCGTAAGGATTACGCTCGGAGTTGTGCCTGCTGGATTCCCGCACAACGCAACGGTAATCACAACGGTTCCGTCGTAAGAGGGTATAGTCAAGGTAGAAGCTGAAGAGAATATCGAGAGCGCATCAAGGCTGAGTTGCTGCTGCTGTTGTGTGTCCGCGACGTAGAGAACGAGGGAGAGAAGAGCGAGCGGAAGTGGATGACAGCGCTGAAGCATCGTAGTTTTCGTGACCTGACCATGATCGTTCCCGTTTAGCGCCCCTTTCTGTTCCCCACGACTTGACCGCGATATGACCGTGTCCGAAGAGCAGCTTCAATCTCTCTTCGCGCAACTTCAAAAGCGCATGGTGGACAACGGGGACTGGGATAAGTGAGACTCAAATGCTTTGTAAAGTTCGAAATTTCGTTTTGACACGCTTCGATACCGTAGGATTCTACTAACCCTCACGAGGGAACTTAACGAAGCCGGGTGGATTGACGAGGTCAAAAATCAATGTAAAGGTCAGCACCAATCTACGTTCATACTTCACGCTACAAGAATGTCGGAAATTGAACAGAGCTCGCGAAACAATCCAACCCGCCGATGTCATTCCAGGTACTTCTTGACGCAACTACACCCATTGCCAACGGTACGCCACAAGTTGCAACGCGATACTTGCGGACCAGTTAACATCTTCACGTTCCAGAACAATTGGTCTTGTTCAAGAAGAAGGGTCTCATCGAAGCGCTAATTCGAAAGAGCCTCGACGCGCAGGTCGAAAGTTGACTTCCATAACCGCATCCACACCTCTCGCTCCATTAATCGCGTTCCTATTGCCACGATTGTCCTGTCACTCTTCCTTGCCTGTATCATTTCTATCACGCCGTCGTGAGTGTTCAGACTTCGCGTTGTAACATTACCGCACGAGGAATCCAAGATGTGCATTACCCCGCATGCCAATCGTGCATCGTTCGCAACAGGTTGCAGAGTTCTCTGGTTTCCGAAAGGTGGGGTTGACCGGTCCATCGCTTAATGCAAATGAAACCGCTCATTCGCGAGAAATAGAATATAGGGAATGTGTACTCTAGCTGGTCATATTGGCCAAGGTCCTCGACTCTTCGCTCTAAAACCACCCCCTTACCCCGCATTTCCCCGTCGGAGAGTCCACAATCACTTGGGATTCATGTCAGAGGTGTCCATGCCCATGTCACTACAACACACTTGCCTTCTTCGCCCTCATCGCACGTGGGTCTACTTCCACCACCGCACCGCGCAACATCCCTTCCCAACCCTGCGCATACGTCCCGTCGGTAACGTCTAACTCCTGGAGGAAGAAATTCAAGCGTCATTGCTGAAAGACGCGGATTCACTGTTGTGCCGCCCGCCCACCCACAAAACACGAAAACAAGAACCAAAACTCTCACCTTGTCCACCCTCCTGCCCTGTCCCTGCCTAAAAACGGCCCATGAGTGCGAAAACAAGGGGCCTGCCCTTTGCCGATGACTCAATCCACGTTCCCATAAAGTACTGGCTTCCGTCCCCGTACCTACCTTGCTGCTACGGCCCAATCCGGCGGCCTAGGGAAAAAGGAAAACGGTCAGAAACCCAAGTAGAAGTGGCGAGGCGCCTTTTGCTAGCCTATTAATTGGTGACGTGATAATGGATCACTCAATTTCGCGCTTCTCCAAGCGGGCCGTTCATCGACCCCGAGAAGGGGAGCAGTCACGCACCTTAAAGCGGCACTGCAGCCCGGCCGCTATGGGTGCAGCTTACAACGAAAGATAACGCACGCGAGAGGGCCGAGACTTACCTCGAGTTGTGGGTACTCACCTTACAGGTACTTGCCTTACGAACTGACTTCTTATAGGTACACGCTTTACAGACTGACCTTCGATGGTAATCACTTGTAAGTAATCACTTGGAGGACCTACCTTTTACAAGTCCTCACCTTGTTGGTACTCACTTCACGGACTTACCTTCCATTACTTGCTCACCTTTAGGTACTCACTCCACGGACTTACCTCCATCAATTGCTCACCTTTAGGTACTCACTTTGTAGACTTACCTTCATATAAGTGCTCACCTTATAGGTACTCCCTTTACGGACTTACCTTCAACAGGGACTCACCTCGTAGGTACTCATTTTAGACTTACCTTCTGATAAGTACTCACCTTATGGAAACTTACTTTATGGACATGGCTCACCTACTCAATGCCAGTAGCCAAACTTCCGTTGGCTACCACTTCGGCCGGGGGAGGCACTGTTGCCTCCCCCGTCTCCTCAGTATCATCCCTGTGGACGATGCGTCAGATCTTTGGCAAAGGACCAGAGAAAGTTAGGCTCTACCTTTTCTTCTTGAAACTCGCGGTGCATCCGCGGCGTGCACAAGCGCCAATATATTTACCTTGCCAGCCACCGGTCTACGGTGGCGGTTGCCAGGAAGAGAAGAAAAGAAATAAGGCAAAAAAATGTCCGTAACATCGAAGGCAGGGAAAAGATAACGGAGAACAGTGTTCGTCGCGCTAGGGCTCACACGAAGGAGACGGCGATCAGGAGAGGAATCAAGAGAGGAAGGAGAAAAAGAAGGTGGAGGGCGGAGATCTGAGACGTGTGAGAGGTGTCGGGGACCATAACAGGTCTTGCCTCCGGTGAGACGAGCATTTCTGCTGTCACCTTCTCAATGACTGAGAGATCTGACATAGTCACCATGGTCGGAGAAAGGATACCCTTTGGACAGTCCTCTAGTTCTTCGATCGAGAGATCGCCCTCGGCGATTTCCTCACCCACCCGCGGCTCGTCATCCTCCGGCAAGGCGCGGAGGCTATCTGGTATAAAATCCCAGAAGGGACCATGGAACTCTCGCCTACGGGTCCCAACCCAATCGACGTCGGCAAAGAAGGGATGATGCTTCATCGCTGCAGACTTGATCCGTGAAAACGGCGACTTGTCGAGAAGGCGACGAAGAAGGTCACCCGTATAGGGATCGATTCCATCGCGCTCTTCTTCCAAGCCGTAGCGCCTTCTTAGAACAGCATCCCCGACCGAGTCAGAATCATCTTTGATTTTGACATCGAAGGGATACTCGTCGAAGAGACACCAGTGCATAATAATCCCCATGGCCCAGTGGTCAGCCTCATATGAGAAGGCCGAACCTGCCCAAGCGGAGGGGCACCGGTAAACGCCTGTCCCATTCTTGGCGAAGGTGACGTCCGGCCTAAAGGTACTCTTACCTGAGATCTGGTGCTTGGGGCCGAGTTGATTGAAATCCCTCGACATACCAAAGTCGGACAAGATTACGTGTCCATGCACATTAACGAGGATGTTCTCAGGTTTGAGATCTCCATGGATAATGCGATGAGCGTGAAGCTCGTCAAGGGCAACCAAGATCTCTGTCATAAGGTGACGCACCTTGTCGAGGGGTACACGGCCATCCGCGGACCGACTCACCTTGACAGCAAGATCAACAGTGGTGATGTGCATGCGGGTGACGATGTGAAAAGAAGTAGCGTCATAGAAAGCGGAAACGAGAGATAGGAGCCACGAGGAGCCCCTGAACCTGGCGAGGGTATGGACTTCGCGGTGGAACTGGCGATAAGTGGTATCCCCCCTCCGTTGTTTCTTAACGGCGTAGAGGCGGTGCTGACAGGGGTCATAGTAACTGTGGACCGCGCTGTGAGCACCGGTGGCGAAGGAACCCAGGGTGTGGACGGTAGATAGATCGAAGGGGAGAGAGAAGTCCTGCTTCTCTGCGGTGGGGACAGCCTTCGAGGAGACTTTGACGACTTGGAATGCGCTCATGATGATATAGGAGGTGACCACCAGATACGACCAAGAGTGATAGCAAGAGTGAGGCAAAAGTGGTAACAGAAGTGCGAATATGGGCAGGGGAGTAGCGGCAAGACCAGCAAGATGCGCAGATGAAGGTTTGGGAGAATAGCAGGAGAAGGTGGCAGTTATGAGAGGAGAGATAGGTAGCGTTGCTTCCGCTCGGGGGTGGTTTTTATACCTCTGGACTGGATTAGCTGAGCAGAGGGGCTGAAGCATCGGCGGAGGATGGTGATTTGTGATCCGTTGTTGATCGGACCGCGGATCTCCATTCCTTGGTTTACTTCCGCACGACGAAAGCGACGTCATGCTCGTAATTCGCTGCTCCGGCTAGGAATGTGCCCCTTCGTCAGTGGAAACCTCACTTGCTACAAATCTAAGAGCATTTCTGAGGGAAAACCAATAAACTCGACCCTCAGTGTACTGCTGGTTTATGTATACGTGATACTTCCTCTCATTCAGGAAGTTATTGGATGGTTTCCCGTTCTTGGGTGCGTGACTATCATAAAAGGGAGCCACTAGCCGGGAGTATAGATTAATGCATGGTGATTTTCGGTGGTGTAATAATGCCCCAGTCTAGATACAGACGCTTCCTCAACAATAAAACATACTGCGTTCTAGCCTGGGGTGCAGGATGACTACATCTAGACTCGTGCATACATAAAGCAACCTTACGGACAGTCATTGAGCGGCTCACTCTTATGGAGAGAGCCTCATGAAGCGATTTTCCGCGACCAACCCGTTTTAAGGTATGTAAAGCGGAAGGGACGCACCTCGTATGGCACCTTCCGCACCGGCCCGTATCTACAGTAACTGACAGTGTGTATCGCTTCAACTTCCCTTGAATTCGAAGGGCCTCATGCTAACTACAATCTGTTCAAATAGGATGAGAAAGTATGATCGTGGTCATTGGCCTGGCCGTGGGAAATACGTAGTAGCCTTCAATAAAATGGTGAGTTGGGACTCCAGGCTCCTGCTACCCGTTTAGAATCAATTTCTTGTGGGCCCTTCCCAAGCTCTCTGCGTCTCGTATATCAAACCTGAGGCACTTGGGTGGTCTCCTGTCTTGTTGTGACCAGCTGAGGTATGGAGTACGATTCGGGGTGGCCCAAGCCCAAGGAAGACGCTGATGCACCAGCGTTCCTCGCGGGCGGAGTTTGGCACTTTACGCTCAGGTCAGCACTCCTTTCCAGATCAGAACACTGTATGTCCCACTCAACGACATTCTCCATTGAGTCCAGAGGTCTGGGACCCCAGACCATTCACGGGGGAATCAGCTGGAAGATTTCGCCTACTAATTGAACAGTGTACGCTTGTCCCTGCCAACATCATCAACCTATCACCAAAATCATCAAGCACTCGATATCCAAAGAGAAATTCAGTGTTCGTGCGTCACTAGAAGAGGACTACTTGCGCGTATACTAATGCTCCGGGCGCACATGTTCGCCCTCCGAAAACTCAATGCCGGTGTTCGATTTCGGAGATGGGAGTGCTTACTGCAGGTTCCAAAGGGGTCCGTCCCGGTGGCCGTGAGCATCCCTCGGCACTTCAGTCGCAGGCGTGTGTTTTGGAATTCTAGGCAAGACCACGGTGCCTGCTTCTTTCGCTATCGCGAGCCGTTGTCCTCGAAACGCGAGGTAGGCCTAGATCACGTGGCAGAAGTAATGGCCCCGAAGTTCCGTTGCCCCCCTCAATAAGTACCCTCCGATGGGAGGATGGTGTACCGAGAATGGGGAGTCGCGAAGGTAAGCTGACCTAGTCTATTGCAAAAAGATTGTGAGCATCTGATGTTCTGGCGTTTACACCGCCTGGACCCATACAGTTTTCGCCTCGCGTCTCCTCTTCAGTCTCCGCCCATTCTACTCCATTCTTCTATCTCTCGGCCACATCTTCTCCGTTTCGCTCCTATAACTCACTTAGAACCTGCCGTGTTGCGTTCGTCCCCTGGCCCTATATAATGATTCGTCGCCTCCCGTGTTTCCTCGTCACTCCCCTTCTCTCCCTGCTATGGCCGAAGAGAAAGAAAAGACAGAGTTCGAGGAGACCTCCCCTGATCACTTCACCACGGATGAGAGCGGTAATGTCATTGACGAGAAGCAATTGTTGAGGAAACTCGATTGGCACCTCGTTCCTGGCTTGACTCTCCTTCTACTCCTATCCTTTTTGGATCGGAGCAACGGTAATTCTTTTTTCCCCACAACTTTCCATTCGCTCACGTCTTTCAGTTGGAAATGCTCTCATCGAAGGTCTTGCTGCAGATCTACACATGAGTACGCTTCACCTCACTACGAGGACTAGCATCTCCCTTACCATTTCAAGCAAGCTGGGAGCCAGCTCATCACTGCGTTAACCATCAACTTCATTGGCTACGTGTTGTTCGAGGTCCCGTGTAACATCATGCTCAAAATCACGACCCCGCGGTTTTGGCTACCCACTCTCACCTTCACATGGGGTGTTGTTTGCGTTCTCACGGGGATCACCCAAAACTTCCCTGGATTTCTCGCCGTTCGTTTCTTCATCGGCATCGTCGATAGCGGATTCATTCCAGGTTGCATCTTCTATATGAGCATGTGGTATAGGCGTAACGAACAAATTTACCGCATTGCTCTACTCCTCTCCACCGCCACTCTTGGCGGAGGGTTTGGTGGGATATTCGTAAGTGATTCTTTGCCTTTCGAAAATAAAACGTGGCGTTCAGAGGGTTTCAGGCATTTGGCATTTCCAAGATGAGGGGTATCGCCGGTTTGAATGGATGGAGGTGGATCTTTATCATCGTGATTTTTTCTGTCCCGTCTGGTGGTGTGCCGGCTAACGTGTGTACATAGGAGGGACTTTTGACCGTGGTCGTCTCCATTGCCGCGTACTTTTTCATCTACAGCTACCCTGCGACTGCCAAGTTTCTCACCCCCAAGGAGAGGGAATACGTTATCGCACGACTCAAAGAAGACAGCGACGCTGCTCAAGAAGAAAAGTTTACTTGGGACGGTGTGGTCCAAGCGCTCAGGGACCCAAAGGTCTGGCTCTACGGTATTTGCTTCCACACCATCAACTTGCCAATCTGTACGCTGGGAACCTTCCTCCCCACCATCATCCATGAGTTGGGCTACACCGCAGCTCAAGCTCAGCTGCTCTCGATTCCTCCCTACATCGCTGCATTCATCTTGACCATGGCTGCCGCAATGTATGCGCAGAAGACAAGATTGAGAGCTCCGTTCATCATTGCCAGTTCCACTCTGTCCATCATCGGGTACATTGTCCTCATCGCCGGTGACCGGCCAGAGATATCATATGGGGGGGCGGCCATGGCGGTCTCGGGTGCCTTTACCTCCGCTGCGGTCATCGCGAGCTGGCCTGCAAACAACGTATCGGGGCAGACGAAGAGGGCAACTGCAAACGCGATGCAACTCTCTATTGGAAATCTTGGAGCAATCATGGGCACCCAACTCTATCAACCCAAATGGGCCCCGAAGTTCTATGTCGCTAATTGTGTGGTATGGCTCTTCACGTTTGTCGATTCCGACGGAACGCTGAATACGATCCTTAGGCTGTGGGTTATCTCGTTGGCAATATCATCATAGTAAGCGCCTTGTGGTATACTCTCAAGAGTGAAAACGCGCGTAGGGATCGAGGGGAGCGGGACAATAGGCTGAAGGATGTGGGCGAGGGCGTGTTCTTGGGTGATGATGACCCACGTTGGAGATTCCAGACCTAGCGAGATGGGCTTCCTTTCCGCACCACCACTGCGTATTGTAACATATTTTGAACCATTTGCGGTATGTACACATTTGGTCTTGGCGTCCTTGATCCTCGCTCGTTCAATGGATTCGTGCAACTCCGTCGCGGTGTTTTTACGGACCTCGCTGTTTACACTCCGCTTATTGTAGCCGATTCGCGAACTTAGAAGTTGAACATCTCTACATCGCGTAAGCGACTCTTTAAACATCGTGGCTCTGAAATATATGTGGCGGAATGCCCTCAGTCCCTCCATGGCGACAGACGGAAACTCGTTGAGTTGGAAGTGGATATAAATATTTGGGTCGCGGTATACAGCGCGCATAAGGAGACTCACACTTACCCCTCCCTCTAGATCACCCTCTCTACGATTCATCGGTAGAAAACAATTGCTGACGCCAATATTGAAATGGCCGGAACAGACGTGACTAGAGCGATTGATATTCAATTGAAGCAGAAACGGATCCTTATCGGTTACTTCGACCTCATTCAAGTTGCCAAGATAAACCGCGATCAACGCGAAACGATGTGGTGTTCATGTGAGCCATTTCTATTCGCCCTCCATTGAATCCCCTGCAGTGCCCTGGACCAGATCGAAGATAGGTTCAGAACTATTTGACCAAGTAAAGGACGTAGGACGCACTTAAAACAAGGAGTATTCTGAAATTCTTTTCGGAGACGTGGATGATGTTCAATGCTTTGTTGATCATTAAGTGGTGCGAGGCCCAACCAATTGGAGGTGACTGATCAAGTTCGTGTTAGGTGCATCCAGAGAATTCCCCCCAGTGCCGAAGGCCTGATCCGACGCGAGGAGCCGATATAGGAGATCGTCGGGTTCGCTGCAAGATCGTAGTCATCACTCTCATGGGTACTGGAGGGATTTGGAAGACGGCCATCACTTTGACCGTTCTCCATCACGACTCTGCATCGAGCGACGCTTCTGCGGGAACTGTCCTTTCCGTCCGGTGAGACCAGGTCCTTCAAACGCTTGCCTATTTCCTCAGTCAGTTCTCCGAGGTCACCAGTGAAGGCATCGGGGGCTTCGAGTATTTAACTCCCCCTACTTCCATCCCTATCCCCAAAGGAGATGCTCAGTTGCTGTTCCTCAACAATCATGGATCCATTTCGTCGAGTGTGCAAGAGCATAGAATGGACCGATTTGATCGGTTGTACCCACAAATGGCTTGACTTCCGCGCCGAGACTCCGGGTAGATGTGATTCATCTCTTAAAGGGAGCAACACGATGGAAAAGCGGTGCAGTTGAGGCACATTGGAGACGTGCGTCACCCTTGAAAGGAGGGTTGTGTCTCCCTGTCTGTCTTGCATGGCCGAGAGTGCAGAATCGAGGAACGTACCTGTTGAACCCAGCCGCAAGTTGAAGGGACCTGGGACAGTCCGTTGTCGAGGAAGCCGAACATAGATCAGTTACGACGGAAGACCGCTGGTGGAGTGGCTGAACAGAGAAGACTTCATCGTGTTCAGTGGACCTTGAACGACTCTCGTTCGTAGTTCCATAGAGCTGCATCATGTCAATTAGTTGTATAGGGGGGGGGGCAAGAGTGTTCACCCCCCCAAGTCTCCCATTAGTGTTCTGGCCTATGCGGTAGCCAATGGCACCCTAACAAAAATCTCTCGTTATTCAGCCATCCTCGAGGGTGCACGCGACCCTCAAATGAGTGCATGGATTCCTCACCGCACGCTGGTTCCTCGTGGAAAGTTCGTCTCAGACCAGGTGATGACGCACACGTTGGAGGTTCTAGACTTGGTGAAATGAACTACGGCCTTGTGCTGTGATATCTTTGTATATTCACGATGAGTACACATCCAAGGCCCAGGCCCCAGGCCTCATCCTCGAGAGGGCTATCACCCATTCGACTGATGGTGAGGTGCCATTGCAGAAAAGCGGAAAATCGATTTTTGATCGAGTGATCATCTTGACTGATCTTGGCCTTGTTTTACTTGCGCTTACGACGAGCGATCAACTTAGATGGCCTTGTTCCTTCGGCCGTCTTCAACTTCCTCTGCTGTTAAGATCGTCTCTCCTTCAAAGTCTGACGACCCCAAGCCGCTTTCGAAACAATCTCCTTCGAAGAAAGGTCAGCTCTCTTAACCCTTTCCAGCGCGTCACGTCCCCATTTTGACATACTCACCGCCAGATCAGCCCCAGAGGCAATGCAGAAACATCCTTATCTATGGGTCAGTTTCTTTTGCCCCTAACCCATCTCGGCGCTGTTTTTCATTTATTGAGGATACCATAGGTCCTGTAAGTTTCAGGACAAGGGGTGCATCTATTATCACCCTCCGGTGCGTTCAATCTTATCATATCACCAGTTCGTTTCTGACGGACTACGCGCTGGCAGCAAGATCTAGTTGACCCTCTGTAAGTTCGCCGATACCTTTCATGATACGAGCAACGTACGATTTCTGAGCGCCGCATCCTTTCTCTGCAAAATGCATTCATTTCGCTGAAACCCGAATACCCGAACAACCAATCATCCCTCTTTCTATCCTCACCAAACAAGAGTCCCGCCACAGTCTCCACCAATCACTGAGGCGATGTCCAGTCTACCCGCGCAGTCCGTCAACGCTCCCGTGTTCGTTCCGAAATCATCAACCCCGATCTTGTCGGCTGCCACACCCTCCGTTCAACCTGTCGAGAGCCCCGTGGCCGCAAGTAATCGCACTTCGCCATCCCGTTCAAACGTTTACACCGGCTGGACTAATCCTGCCGAATATGACGAGGGTGAGGATCCTTTCGATCCGTTTTCGAATTACCAGTACGGAAATGGATATGAGAATAGAGAGGAAAATCTCGCGCCAAGGTTGAATACTGTGGGTCACTTTATCCAAGAGCCCGCTCGTCTCGCGGCGCCCCAGGATTTTATCCTGACTGACCGACACACAACGATCTTCCAGTTGGGCCTAGACGGTTACGATGACCCACATGGTCAACATCCGTTCATTCCTCCTGAGTACCCATCGTCCAACATGGATTACTTCCAACCTCCATCCGCATTCATCCGCCAGCCTGTATGTGCTCACCTCTCCGTCGACCGCGGTTGGCCCTCACTGAATGTCGCCTTCGCTGTAGACAAACTATCACCTATATTCTAATCCAATCCCGGAAGCCTTCACTTACAACCACTTTATCTCCGACACCATACGCGAGGAACTGCAGAAAAGATCAGAAACGATCCATACTGCTCCCGCACCCGGATTGGGATTACCGGACGAGGTGCAAGGGTACCACACCCTTGTGCCGTTGGAAGCGATCGCAGGCGATAGACGGAAGTTGGGAAACTGGTATTCGTCCGTTTACAGGGCAGTCAACTCGTCAGATGGGATTACTTACACCTTGCGGAGGGTGGAGGGTGCGTCCATCCACCCCCCTTTGTGGTCGTTTCCTCTCAATGATCTCCTTGTTCTTCAGGTTATCGGCTAATGAACCCTGCGGCATTTGGGCCCGTTGAAGCCTGGGCGAGGCTTAAGCACCCAAACATCGTCCAAGTCCGGGAGGCGTTCACTTCCCAGGCGTTCAACGATAACTGTACCTCTTACCCCTAGTTTCCCCTGACTCCCAGCTAATTTAATCTCCGTAGCCCTTGTGGTTGTATACGATTATCACCCAAACGCCGAGACGCTCTCCAACCTCCATCTGAAATCGAGACCTCCGACATTCCAGAACGGACGCTTGCAACAATCGAAAGATAGCTCGCTTTTGTCAGAACATACGCTTTGGTCATACATCGTCCAGCTCGCCAGCGCCATCCAAACAGTCCACGACGCTGGGCTTGCTGTGAGGGTTGTGGATCCGACGAAGATTCTGGTTACAAGCAAGAACAGGTGCGAAGAAATGATTACAATGGCCTTGAAGTAGTTTCAGCCTTCTCCTAGAGTCCGAATCAGTTCCTGCTGTCTGGTCGACATCCTCACTTATGAATCACGCCAATCCCAAGACATTAATATATTGCAGCAAGAAGACCTCGCCTTCTTTGGAAAACTCATCTTCGAACTGTGTTGTGGGCAGGTTAATGCCATGGCAAACTTGTCAAAGGCTCTGCAGACGATCGACAAGAATTATTCGCCGGACGTGAAGAACGTAGTGATGTATCTCGTTAAGCCGTCGCCGCATAAGTCGATCAGGCAGTTGTTAGATATGATGGGGAGTAGGGTGTTATTAGAGATGAGAGAGACGCAAAAGTGAGGTTCTTACTCGCCCGTTACTTGGACACGCGTTGACGGACTCTTGCATAGCGCGGTCGACCGGTTGGAGGCAGAGCTGATGAGTGAGCTCGAGAACGGGCGATTCGTGAGGCTGCTCACCAAGATGGGATTCATCAATGAACGACCGGAGTGCGCCGTTCATCATTTCCTTCTACTTCTTTAACATCACTCTAACCAAACCCGGATCTCCAGGTTCGGAAAGTCACACCGCTGGTCGGATACTGGCGACCGATACATCATCAAACTTTTCCGAGACTACGTCTTCCACCAAGTGGACGAAAACCTCGATCCGGTCGTCAACCTCACCCACGTTGTCACATGTTTGAACAAGCTGGATGCGGGGTCGGACGAGAGGATGATGTTGATGGCGAGGGATGAGCAGAGTTGCTTGGTGGTGAGCTATAAGGATGTGAAGGCGTGTATTGAAAATGCTTATAGGTAAGTTTATCCTTATCGATCGTATCCTTGTTGGATTATCTCTTACCACCACTGCGGTGAACTATAGCGAGTTGACCAAGAAATCTACAGCGAGGTAGCGAGAGTGAAGAAGTGGCTGTGTACCTCATCTAGCCTAGTAATTGACCCCTTGTGAATGTAAGCTGTCACCTCTATCAAATTGTTGTCTTTCCGTCCTCTGTGCACTCTATCGCTAGTAGTCTGCCTCCACCCTCGTACACTACACACATACACTGGCATTCTCAACACGGTTATCCTCCATTCATTCATTACTTGGTGGTAAAGAGAGGTGTACTATTCCGGCGGTGTACTCGACTGCAACCAATCCTCCCACGTCCTCACAAACCCAAGCTGGCTCTTCCAATCATTCTCCCTCTCTTCCCCTTCAGACCCGTATACTCCTTCCACGAGCGCGCGTCGGATAAAGGGGACGAAGACGTTGACGAACAGACTTCCCAAATACACTCTGGTCCTTTTTCCTTTTTCTCCCGGTTCTTCCTTTGATAGTGCTCCTTGTAGGCCGTAAGCAGAGGAGGAAGATGAAATGGTGAGAGGGGTGGTGGTTATGACATCTACGAACGCTGCGCCTGCTTCGTCTAGGGATTTGTCGAGTTCCGTGAGGAGTTCTCGATAAAGGTTCTTCGGAGCCAAGAGTCGAAGACCGTTGAGGGTGGTCAATAAATCGTTGGCGTAAATCACCGTCGGTTTGTGTGAGGTAAGGATATGAGGAGGTACATGCGGAGGGTTGGTCGTATCCAACCGGACGGCGTCCAAGCTCGGTTCGTTCGTCGACGAAGAGCCTGTGGCAGTTGCAGAGGTGGATGAGGTGGAGATCGATAACACAGTGGGTGAAGTAGAGGAAACGGTGTGAATGAATTTATCTCGAGCGTCGCGGAACCCCTTCGTGACGCCCGCCCGGACGGCATCCTCGAACAGTCCACCGATGATCCACCGAAAATCCAGCCCGATCCTGCTGAACGACGTCGCGCAGTAGGTCAGCTGGGTCAACAGCGAGTTGAGCGCAGACGGGTCTTGAACTGTCGGCAGGGTAACCTCTAACGTCCCAAGCAACACGGATAGAAGATGGGTTGTGTAAGTCGTCAATAGCGAATGCAAGAATTCTGTTGTCTCTGAAGACGCAGCCGACCGCTCGAGGAAGATCGTGGTGAACTGAGAGACGAGGTCATACACCCCCTCCCTCCAAACGTCCACGTATTTCTTCAGGTACCTCTCCCCGGAACCAGAAACAGAACTTTGCTGAAAAGAGGGAGTGACGGGCGTGAAAGTTCCAGAAGTCCTCCTCTCCACGTCCAAATCTTCCAACGATCTCTTGAGGCAGCTTAACCTGCAACTCAAGAACGCTTGAGCGATCTCTTCTTCGTCCAATACGCCCATTTTCCTCAGGAATCCAACAGTTTTGAACAAGACGGGAAGCTTGTTGGCCCCGCTTTCGCGTAAACCACTTAGAAGGTCCCCGACCATACTCCGGATCCGTTGGTCGACTTCGGCCTTGACGTCCCACACGACCCCACGCCCATCGGGATCCAACTTCCTCGCCAGGTTCGCAATCCTCATCTCGACCTCGACGGCCTCCCCATACCATCCACTCCTGACACACCCTTCGACAACGCCTCCGACTCCGACGATCTCCTCAACCCTCCCAAGATTTTCCACAACAACCTTCATCTTCTTCCTCTCGGCCTGGACGTCCTTGACCTCTTCCAGAAACCCTTTCGCTTTCTGTTCCACAACGGGGAGGACGCTGATAAGGGCATCGAGGGAAGATGAAAACGCGTTGAGAGAGGTCGAGAGGGTATTGACGGATTGATGAGCGGATAGGAAGGTCGGATATGACGTGTGACAGAGAGTGATCAAGACGTTTGTGAGCTGGGCCGAAGATGAGTTTAGTTTAGCTGGCTCGGACTTGAGGTCGGCGAGGTGAAGCGAGGTGAGGTAAGAGAGGTATTCAGAGTCATCGGCATCCATGATCGACTTCGTCAAGTGCTCTATCCTTCCCAAAAAGGCATGCCAAAGCTTTGAATCCTAACAAACGCAAATAGAGGTTGGAACGATTATACGATGCATACGGTCGTAGTGAGTAGATGAACAAAATTTACAAAGTACAAGGCAGAGTCACTCGTGGAAGATATTTTACATCACAACTCAGTCTTCTTGCGCATATCCTCGTACCTCCCTTTAGCCCATTCCCCCTTCTTTTCCAAATCTTCCTCGACTTCAGCAGTTCTCTTCTCCCCGTGTGCCTTGGTGTCCTCATACGTTCCAGTCAGGAGGCTCAAGACTTGGTGAACCTTTTCCTCAGTCAACTCAACGCCTGAATTGATCGAGTCACGAATTCTGTTCAGGAAAGCCTGAGCGGAGTTTGTGGTCTGAACGTAACGGATCCGAGTTTCTTGGAGAAGCCCAGGGCGGCTCGTGGGCAGGCCGTCTTCAGACATACCGTGGGTGCGAAGGTAGGCGCGGAGTCGGGCATCGGGCCAGGTGAGGTAGGCAGCGGACCGACCGCTATAGTCCTTGTACCTGAGTCGCGGTAAACAGTGGGTTGCCGTCGCGACAGCGAATCAATCTACTCACTTCTCGTTGATGAGTTTGACAAGTTCGTCGCGTTTGGCCTCGGCATCAAACTTCATGTAACCGTTGTCAATCAGCCAGGAACGGATTTCGGAGTCGGACCAGGAACCCCAGACAGTATCTTGAGCATTAGAGAAATTGTCACTTGGGACGTGTGAGATAGGGTCTGTGGATGTGTGGATCTGAGGGGGTACGCACGATATCAATTTGATCAACTTCTCGCGCTTGACCTGGGCTTCGGGCTTGATAACGTTGTGGTTGACGAGCCAGGACTTGATCTCGGAGTCGGACCACGTGTTGTAAACCTTGTCCGAAGGACCGTAATAGTATTTCTTCATCTGTTCGACAAGGTAATCGCGATTCTTCTGGTAGTCCGTCTTGATTAACCCCTTGCTCACGAGCCAGCTACGCTGTGCGGCAATTAGTACTGCACAAGAGGGGCGTTCCTCCAAGACTTACGATGTACGTGTCAGACCAAGCATCCCAAACAGGGTCCGCCACCGAGGCATAGTTGTCCTTCATGAGCTTCAAGTACTGGTCCCTCGTTTTCTGGGCGTTTGACTTGAGGACACCACGAGAGACGAGGTAATCCCTCATTTGGTTATCATCCCAAGTGGAGTAAACATAGTCCTTCGAATCATTAAGAGCCTTCAGGACATCGTCGGTGCTTGTCGAGACGAAACTCGAGATCGTGTTGGTGACGGTGGAGGAGAGAGAGTAACCAGCGTTCTTGTATGCTTTGTATTGGTTCTTGGCGAGAAGGATCAGCTTTTCCCTGGGGCCTTTCGGTTCCACGATCCCCTGTTCGAGTAGGAACTCGCGGAGGCGAGACTCGTCCCAGGAATCGAAAGTGGAATCCTTCAAGTTCTGGAAGGACTTTTGGGCGTTGTCGTATTGCTCGTTTGTCCACGCGGAGTAGGACCACCAGTTCTCGGCTACGAGGTTCTGGAGCTGCTCCTTCGAGTTGGAGTAGGATTTTGGAACATCCACCTTGTGCTCTTCGAGCCAGCTCTGCAGCTGCTTCGTATCCCAGTTAGAATATTCTAGAAGCAGGCAAGTCAGGAGTGATAAAACACGCTGAAGTCTGAGGCCGAGACATACCGGGCGTATCAGACCCATACCAAGATTTGGAGTTCACGCCTGCAAGAGCGACGAGAACCAAAGCGGAGGCGTGGATGAACTTCATGGTGGTAGTGGTTAGAGGTGAGGAGCGTCTTGTCCTGCCCCTCCCTTTATACTCATCACACGATGGGTGGGGCGCCCCAGATGCGTTGACCGCCACCTACGACGTCATGCAGACATGTCAACGTCATATTGGTGTCACGTGGTGTTCGAGGGGGAGCGCGACGAATCGATCGCGTGTTTGTGAGGGGTGATGAGCGTCTATGAATTACGTATCGAGCACCACCGTCATCACCCGCCAAGGCCTGTGAGCCACTCCAGGGAGTGAAGTAATGTCCATAGCCCGCCACCGGAACGGTTGGACGGTCCCCAGAGCGACGCTTTGAGTAGAATGCCCTTACCTGTTTTGCGCCGGTTCTCCCTGCGTGGTAACTCGCGTTGATGGTCCACTGATCACCCGACGTGCACCCACCCACGCACGAATGATTTTCCCAAAGTGACTGGAGTCTGCAGGACTAGGTTACATATACGCGACCGATAAGCGTATCGACGTCCATCGCGGAAGCGTGCTAGCCGCCGAGCTTTACACAAAGCGATCGGGGTCCTGACGGTTTCCTTACAACTTGTTTGATATCCATCTGGATTCATGTGCGCCAGTGTGCACAGTTCACTCAGATTTGCCCAACTTTCAGAAAAAATCACCAAACCAAGTCCGACACCTCGTCTGCCAAGCCCAGCTCTTTTTTGTCCGCTATCCCACATAACTAGTTGGTATCCCTTCCAGCCACACGGTCATTTCCTTGCGTAGAAATTTGTTCATGGGGGAACTCCGTGGTGATTCTTACCCGTACACTACTGCCGGGGTCGCCGTGGTCCGCATCAGTGGCTTTTTCTATGGCCTACTGGGATTGGACCAATTGCTCATTCCCATCATCTTCTAGTTCGCTGAGGTGGTTCCCCGAGCGCATGCAACCCTTCACACCCTCGACAATCAGTCGTTTTTCTGGGATAGCCACTGCGTCTCTCTAGCCGGGTCGCACATCAGGGAAGGACGTCTGGTCGGTTCGCCTCAGTCGTAGGAAACTATTTTCACAGGCGAGGTCGGTACTACTTTTGAAGTTGGCAGCTGCTACTATATTTCCCTGGCGTTCGCACCCGTAGTCCCCAAACTGGGTGAAGGACAAGGAGTTGTATTGATGATAACGAGAACAGAAAAGACAACGGACGATTTAGCGAGAAAGGTAAACTGACAGCGGGTATAAATGAAGCGGACGAAGGAAAAGGGTATCTGCGGTATTCCAAAGGAATGTGTGGGTCTCTCCATATCTGGAGGATGATGGAGAGGATTGAACGCACGGGCTCAGCCCGTACAGTGATACAATAACGTCCCGAGAATAAGGTAGAAAGAGAGCTGATAAGTTAAACAAAATATAAATGGCGCAGGCTGATCGTCCGCACTGACGACAAGCGAAGATGACTTGAGGTGACACCGGCCGATACTTAGATTTTCCGTAGAAATTTCCCGACGCGTGCGACGAATTTAGACCGAACCGAGGTGTAACGAGGGAAAGGTTCCAGGGAATCAAAGCCAAACCCAAGAGCAGGAGGAACACTCGCATGACTGTCTTTTGTGGTCATAGTGGAGTCGAGCGAACTGCGAACCGCCGGGGAAGCTCCCAGGGTTTGTGCCCTTTTTCGCTCGGATGCCGTGTGAGATAGAACCCTATCGGCCATCGGACCGGGGTATTCCTTCGACTTGACCTTCTGAAAGTCGACTCCGTTAAAATACGGATGCCGTTTCATCTCTTCAACTGTCAACCTTCGGGTCGAAGCCTTTTTGAGCATTCTTCCCATGAAGTCCAAAGCGACAGGATCCACTCGACCAGAACCACATCGATCCCAATCCAAGTTGAAAGGCGCCCAGAAAATTGCATCGCGGATCTCCGAATCATCCTTGCAGCCGTCAAGGTCAAAGGGGAATCGGCCAACGAGAAGGAAGTACATGAGGACGCCAACGCTCCAAAAGTCTGCCTCATAGGAATAAGGAACACCCATCCAGACTTCTGGGGCCATGTAAGCTGGGCTGCCGTACGCTGCATTTGTATATTGCTTTCTCAGCGGGTCTTTGCCGTTACGCGTGACCAGGCTCCGCACCTTGCGCCTGAGAGTGGGAGCGGGTTCTTTGAGGGCGGAAGGGGAAGGGGGGAGGTTGAAGTTTCTCGAGATACCGTAGTCGCCAAGGACAACATGACCATTAGCGTCGAAGAGGATGTTACGTGGTTTGATGTCGCGATGGATAATCTTCCGCTTGTGAAGCTCCTCCAAGGCTACAATCAGCTCAGCGACAATCAGCCGAACCTCTTGTGGGGAAATATCCAAACAGCCATCGGGGGAGTCGTCTGGAAGTCCGTTCCTAGGAGATTTGCGGCTATCCTCGACAGGAGCGGCAAGGCCAATCAGGTCGCCGCCCTCGACGAAGTCCATCAGGAGGTAATAGTTCACGGCGTCCTGCCAGCTGCCGACGAAGCCACATAACCAGGCAGATCCAGTCGTTCTAAGCAGTGTTTCACGCTCTCTCCAGACCGAGTCCGCATTATCCGCAAGTTTAGGGATGACTTTGAGTGCATAACATTGGGATTTATGAGTTCGACCAGAATGAGCGGTCGAGTCGAATGATATGTCGGCCACTTTGAAGACGTTCCCAAATGCGCCTGTCCCGACCTTGCAGAGGGGCACAAGGTGACACGGCGAGAAGGGAATAGATTGTTGGGGACTTGGAGTGGGGTCGTCGACGAGCGTGTCAGTGGAGGAAGATGATCGAGAAGCGGCAGGAAGTAGAGGCCCGGGAAGGTCCAGCAGAGCGATGGAAGGCATCCCTGAGGATGAGCGGGCTCCAGTTGAACGCAGGAGGGTACGGAAAGAGACGACTAAAGGAGTACATCGAGCCCAGGTGTTATAAAGGGACAATCAGGGGGAGAGCCTTGGCTAGGAGCTTGATCGATTGAAAACCTGCCTCCGCGTCTCCACGGGTGTACTACCAGTTCGTACGGCCGCACCGAATCTTGAGCTTGAGGCCCTGTCAATGTCATTCCCGGTGTCAGTCTGGTTGAACTCCCTCCCCCATCTACAAGCCAACTCTGTCAGGACCGGGTTTATTTGCCCTTTCACACCCCTCCTACGGGCGGTCTCAACGTAGGAAGCGTTTTTTCACTACCAGCAATCTGCACATGCATATCTTCGAATACCCTGCGCTAATCGCAACCGCACAGCAGTTTCCACCCTCAGGTTCTGACCTGGACTTGGTTCGTCACGCTGCTTCACCCACGGTCTTATCCGGCTACAGAAGGCGCTGGAACTTGAAGCCGGTGATCAACCTCCCTGGTCACTACCTGTCCGCCACGCGGTTTTACCGTGCCTCCAACCAGCTCCGACAATGGCTACGAATTCTCAGCGAATCAAAGAGTGTGACCATACTCCCCAACTTTGAATGTGACCGAACTGGCCATGGAGTGGGGCACACCGCTCGCGGGTACTCGGAACAGTTTGCAACGAAAGCCTTGCTGCACCCGTTGAACTCTCGCACGCCGCTCCGACATTCTGTAAACTCGGCCCCCATGCCCGTGAACTCCTCGGAGTTGTCGCTTTCTTCCCACGAGGCATCGATAAGAACAGCCTCGACTGGCTATTCCCCACAATCTCGGACAGAAAGAACATTTTTCAACAACTTCATGTTCTTTCTTTGAAATATCGAAGCGACGAGGTCATTGCGATGTTGGCGCCACTCCGAGACTATCTTGGTCCCAAGACTTCTTTGTGCGGCCGGGAACGTATTTTCTATCGACCTCCGGAAACCTTGCATTATTCTGCGTTCTGTTCCACTCCTCTCATTGATGCCGGTTTGTCTGTACCGTATTTTCTCTGAAATCTCCGTTTCCAATATGTATGTTAACTTTGCTTTTGGGTGTATTTCGGGAAGCCGATGATCTTCTGGACGCTTTATTTGCCAATGCCGCTGCGATAGTCGGCGTTGTTCACTGTATAAGTCACCGTGCACAGACGCGTGTAAACGAGTATTTGGGCTCTGTCCGGTGGCAGACACTGTTGGAACTTGACGTCGCAACACTCGACCATCGCTGTGCAGGATTGACCGCTATGGCTCCTGGCGGTTGTATACTAATAGTTGATGGACTCATTGGCGTCGGGCCCGGGGGCACGGATCGAAGATTCGCGGTCTGCGCGGCGTTTGGACAAGGTGTAGGGAACAAATTCTTAGAGAGACCCCGGATAGTTTATCAATCTTCCCTGCAGTGCCTGCGATGTATATGACTCCAGTCTTTTCTGGTCCACGGCCTGTCACCAAGTCTCCTGGGGGTTTGCGCTTGAGAATGCCTAAGACCACTAATTCGATCCCATAGCACTCAGGCCACAGCCTGCGTGCGTCACTAATCTGTCCGCGGGCCCAAGAATGAACGAACCTTGGTTGATGGGGTGAAAAGTTCACGACAGCGCTCTCTATACGCATGGGGATACTGTCGACTCAGATGCCACCGGGTTATCAAAGGGAAAAAGTTGGGACAAAGGCCGCCGACCCTGGGTCACGCCACCAGCACAAGGAAGAGGCGCGTCAATCACGTGGAGTTACCCGTGTTGAACTTGGTTGAAGTTGTGAATTTGAAATTTCCCACATCCTCTTCCTCAACGCCGTTCCTGCATCGTCCACCCGTCGTCTTCGACGTCGACAGAGACCTCAAGAATGTGGAATAAATTGACCGTCGCCTTCGGAAGGTCTCGCTCGTCCATCGAACAGGAGAATGTCGACACTGAGAGAATCGATGTGATGTCCAGTGTCTATGAACAACACCCCAACTTGTCCGTCTTCCATACGGAAGACCAGCTTGGTCCTTTGCCGTCTTCGTCTGTTAATCCTCCTCAATCTATCTCAAGAAAAAGCAAGACCCTCTTCGGACGCACCTCCAACGACTTCGACGCCGAGAACGAACGCCCTTCTTCCCCATTCAACCTGCCAGGATTTTCCAGGAAAGCTAAGTCCACTTTGCACCTAAAGTCTAATTGTAAGCGGTTCCTTCATCAACTATCAGTCGAAACTCACCAGAAAATTATCAGCTTCTGAACTCTCATTAAGCCGTTCTTCCCAGGACGGACTCCCCTCCACACCCCAAACCGCCGAGGAAAAGGGTAGTCGATACAACTCTCTGCGTTCTATCTTGCGCGAGAAGAATACTCCAGGGACTGGCCAGAGCGTCCGGTTCTTCTCTCGCGATGCCTATAAAGTCATCACACCAAATACTTCCGCGCAGAGCTCGGAGCTTGACGATCCTTCCTTCTTCACGCGCCTTCAACTAGCTGGCAAGAACACCGCCCCCGGGCGCTCAGAAACGACACGTCCCTCTGCACGCGAAATCTTTGCCAACTCCACTAACGAACCCCCGAACTCAATGTCAGCGATCGACCCCTCGAAGACCCATGATATCAATTCTCTGATGATGCCCATCCCCCCTCCTGATATGTCAAATATATTTGACGTATCCCAAGAACGACAACTTCCCCCCATATTTTCTGGGGAACACCCCACACTGCAAGACGACGCAGTTGAGATCCAAGACGAATCCTCATCTATAGTAATACCCGTACCCGTCACAGAATCTCTTCTCCAGGCGTCCCCCTTCCCCTCAGGGCTTTCAACCTCTACCCCCAAGTTTCCAGGGGACGAAACCAATTTCTTCTCCCCGATGGATGAACTTAGCTCTCCTTTATCACCTTTTAATAAACCTTTCAACTTTAGCAAACCAGTTTTCCGCCCTCTCCCTTCGTTACCGGCAGAACTTCCACCCACCCCTACGGAGCCTTCCCGCGCTCCCTCCATCATCTCCGACAAACGTTCTTCAAAATCCTCCGAGTCCACTTCCCTTCGTAAACCAAGCCGCAGCCGCGCACTTTCGGACACTGTATTCCAAGCCATGATTCGCACCGCCTCCGTGTCGTCATCAAAAGATAGCATCCCCGAGTCAGATATCAACGACAAGTCGATGGCTGATGTTTCTTTCGATAAGCCTGAGCCTGACCCCTTCAGCGTTGACGCCACCACTTACTACACTCCGGGAACAATGATGCCACCCACACCTCCTCAGTCGAACCACACCCGCACTGCATCTCGGGAAGATGACCTCATCTGGTCTCTGCGTACTCAGCTCGCTCTCCAACAAGAGCTCAACGTGCAGTACGAGGTCGACCTTTCTGCCCGCAGTGAGCTTGCGTCTTCACTCGCGTCAAAGCTGGAACTCGCCGATAAGGACAAATCTCAGAGAACCAACGCCCTAAGGACGTGGAAAAAGAAGGTTCAAGAACTGGAGAAAACCTGTCGCCAGCTGGAAGACGAATGCGAGAGAAGCAGACAAGAGAGCCTCGAGCGCAGCGTCATGGATCATGCTAGTAGTGAGGCCCTCCGCGAGCTTCACCGGGTAATTGCTCGCCTCGAGCGTGAGAAAGCAGAGAGCGAAAAACTCGCTCAAGAACAGGTCCAAAAACTTGCAGACGAGCTGAACCGACGCGAAGAGAGCGAGAAGCGTCTGAGAGAAGGGATCAACGACGCGAAAGAACAGATGGAGATCATGGGTGGTAGAGACGAGGAAGAAGAGGAGAGGCAGAGGCAGCGGACAGTGTCGCTTCTCTGGAACCAGGAACGAGAGGAGCTGATCCGCAAGCTCGAAGAACTCGAAATGAAGAACCTCGCCCTCTCCAGTCAACCATCCGAGAGCGAGAAGATGGCTCAACAGTACGCAGACCTTCAGGCCGAGCTGGAAGCCCAGTGGAAGAACACGGAGACGATGAACGAGGAGATTGTAGAACTCAAGAAGAGTCGGGATGCCTTACGGCAAAAGGTTGTAGACCTGGAAGGCGATTGGAACGAAAGTGAAAATCGCAGGCTACTGTCGGAAGCCGAGGTTGAAGAGGTACGTGCAACCGACTATCATTTCCATTTTAGGTTGGCTCAGCCGGTGGAACAGCTTCGCGAGCAACTCAAAGCTACACAAGAGGAGGTGGACGAACTTACCCAAGCATTTGAGGAACAGAAGGATACCTTCTCCGCTTTGGAAGAGGAACACCAACTGTCCCTTGAGACCATCTCCCGACTTGAAGCTCGTGTCTCCGATCGGGACGCTGACACCGCGGCGTTCTCCTTGCGCGCAGGTCAACTAGAGAGGGAAAATGAGGTGCTCCGGGACACCATCGGAAGACTCGAAAAGGAGCGTGTACGTGGGGTCGATGAACAGTCCCGCGAACTTTCCGAGCTTGCTACTCGCGAATCTGAGTCTCGTCGGCAACTGGAGAGCGTTGTTTCCGAAAAGGCGGAGTCCGAAATCCTCGTCAATGCCCTTCAGAACCGCGTTGCATCATTGGACGAGGAAGTCGGTAAATTCAGGAGACAGGTCCACGAACTACAGCAGGAGAGCGCAGCCAAAGAGGTGACGGTGACCCAACTGAACAAGTGGAGAGACCAGGACAAGGAAGATATCAAGGGGTTGAACATTGCCCTCGATTCGAAACAGCAGGAGCTTGAACTGGTTCGTTCCTTTGAGATATTGCCCATTTGTGACACTGCTGACAAACCCCACTCTCAGTTGAAACGCAAGATGGGAGTCCGAGGTACTGCTGGGAGCACACCGGCCCGTCCTTCTCATAAACGCGAACCATCCGCCTTCAACACCCCCTCTGTGGTTCGCCCGCCTTCCGCCTTGTCTGACAGCTCAAAAGACGGTGCCGGAAAGGGGAAGAGGTCAGTTGAGACCTCGGAACCCGTCAAAACTCTCGCGAAGAGTGTTCGAGTCAACGGCACAACGCCATCCGTTGTCACAAAGGCTGTGAACCGAATCGAGGGCTCGATGGGTGCCCCTCCCTCAGCCGCTCGGAGATTTACAGGCGTCACCCGGACGCCTTCCCGACAATCCACGGTTCATTCTCGTTCCGCATCGGCGAACCTGCCTTCTTCCACGCCCACGCCGAAACCTGCTATCCATCAGCGTAAGGTGTCAAATCTCGATCCCGTGACCCCAGCTCGACACAAGACCGGTCCCACATCGAATGGAAGCCGCAGCGGAGGCTCGAGCCCTACTCTCAGCGAGAAGGAAAATAACAAGTCCCTCGCGTCCACCAAAACACCGTTACAGAAGATGTCCACAGCCAAGCGCACTGCTATGCTTGCCTGATTGTCCTGTATTTGTACGAACTTCTACTTCTTGAAATGAGGTTGTAAGAATTTTCTTCACTAAGCCAAGTCGTCTCGTGCTATTTGCTGTGCTTTCCCTCTCGTTCAACTCACCCACTCTTCTATCCCCCAATCGCATCCGCATCCGCTTCTATGCCTTCACATTATCTATGCAATCTGTCCGCATCTCGACTCACTTAGGTACTACTGACAACCACACTTCTTGCTATCACTTTAAATTCGAGGATGCCCTTTCCGTTGCTCTTACTTATTCTGAGTGTCGCATCTCAGTCCAAATGTTTTCGACGTTTCCATGTCTTGCTGATCTCGTAGTTCTCGGACCTTTCTCGTTTCTTACATTGTCCGCAAATGTGATACATTCATGCGTCTGTTTTTCTAATGGGCGACCTGCTCATAAAATATGATTGCCGCATGCAGAGTTCGTGGTAAGTATTGTGACCTGGAAAAGGTACACGCGCTCTAAATTGCCCATGTGTCAAGACGCGCCACCTCCATGGTATGTAAGGGGTAAAAACATGTGGGAGACTGGACTCTTACCTCAACGGGCTCACGAAATCTTTCTCCAAAGGAGATAAGAACTGAAACGTATTACGAATTCATCAATACATTAGGAAACAGGTATGGCCCTTGACCAGGTCGTGAATTTATACGGAGAGATGATCTTCGCGTGCACAAGAAGAACTTACGTCAAGTGGTCTCACCCTGCGACACTTTATCATCGAAATGGATTATGATGCAACCTGTGACGGAGATGTAATGTCAGCAGTCCAGGGGGTTGTACGGAACGATCGACAGGGCCAGAGTCAGAGGTACTCGGGAATGGAAGTGCAGGAATTCTCAGGACTACTAAAATGGAAGGCAGACCTGACTCAGACCTGGGCCTGAAGGATCTGTTGGAGCGCGGGGGACACCTGACTGTAATAATCAGCCGCAACGAAAACGGAATGAGTTAACCCGCTTGGGACTGGAGGCGTCGTCGACAGATCGGGGAGCTTGATCTGTAAACTATGAGCTAGCCTTTCGGGTTTCAAGGAGGATTGGTCGTGCCCGAGACGGCAAACGAGGTAAGGGTGAGGGGGGACAGCTGAAACGCTTCACCACGATCGAGACTTCATCCTATTTCTAAACCCATCGATATGGCCCAGGCCCACATACCGCGGCTCCAGTAAATCCACCCTGCTAATTCTTTCACGCAAGAAAAGCATGAGGAGGCTGATCCTGGAATTTCAAGAAAAGGGCTTGAATGCCACAGTCGGAACTCCATCGGCCCTCAAACTCCCCGAGCTAAATCTGATGTACATAAGAATTGGGGGAACTCGTTGAATTGTGATAACCCCCGTGCAGAAAAAGAGTCCGGTCTCCACATCGAAATGGAAGTCACGGCTCAACAGTAAATATCCAGTACTTGAGTCCATCCACAATTTCGAAGGTGAACCCGATCACTGCGAGGTTCCCAAGGCTGCCAACGCCTTTTTTGTTCCGCTATCTTGGTCATCAAAAGCCCCGGTTGATGTACACAGGCAATTTAGCAGGCACCCAATACATCAACGCATGTGAAGGAGATGTGTAGCAGTCCTTTCTGCGAAGTGTGCCAGTGCGTTACGTGTACTACTGGCAGTGGTAGTGGCATTTGTTCAAGACTCATTGATCCAAAGATTTCTCCAAATGGTCCTGACGTAATTTCTTGTCACTTTTCATCCCGTCTCGACTTCCAATCGCAATCTCCATCAGCATGGAAGTAACAGTAATTGGGCCCTTGGTGAATCACGCTCCCCGTACATCTGGGTTCATAGCTTTAGCTTCCGGGAGATGGGTATAAAAACCTCCGCCTGAATCTGCGGGACTCAATCCTTCGCCTCTCAATGGCTACTCCCCTCGAATCTGCGGTTTCCAACTTCTCTTTCGTGCTGGAGCAGAATGCCATGCTCATCACTACCGTCGGGACGCTCTCTGCCATTTCCATCGCCGTCTTGCCCATTTTGGAGCAGAACTATCGAGCGTATATCGCCGCTGGTCGAGGTGGTTTGCCACCCAACCTATACGGATGGGCCAAGTCGTCGCTACTAAAAATCTTCCTCTCGTGCGAGACGACCAACACCGACATGTACCTCAGTGACCCCGACAAGAACACTTGGCTGGACCAATCGGAAGTCACTAAGAGGTCCGGGGAGCGACCCACCTTTAATTGGCACCCCGTCCCGTCTCGTCAGATTACCCAGCGAGCAGACGCCGTGATGAACGAAGTACGTCTCATTTAATATTAATGCCAACACGATCGGGCGCTGAACCTTTCCTGAAGAAAATACAGAAGCTTATCCCCAAGTACGCGAGGGCCAACCCAGACCTCGTAGGAGTTGCAGTTTCCCCTCACGAGAAGCAACATGACGCATTGGTCATCCACCCAAATCGCCCGGCACCTCACACAGTCGCCACCGCTGCTCAGAGGGAAATTCTTCACATTCACGAGGGTACGGATTGGTCACTACACTGTCTTCTTTCCCCGCTTGACTGCAAACTCGGTAAGCATGCCGCCGTGCCGCAGATTTCATGAGGCTGACTTATAGGCTCCGAATCAGTGATTGATCAAGGGCGTGGCGAAAGACATCCCATGAGTGGTAGACTTCTAGTCAAGGAATACCTCACGATATATACCCCGAGAGATGATGAGGAGCTGAGGATAGTCGAAGCGATCGTGAGGGCTTCTATCGGATACATGACGGGCAGCCGAGATGTTAAGGGGTTCTGATTCTTTACTCGGGTTGGTGTGGACTATTTTGGATGTTGTATAGTACCCCATATGTACCACTGTGCTGGCGGCAATGTCATGATCTCCACAAACCTCAATCAAGCGTTCACTGCAGTTGGTTAGATCGAGACGGCTTGTCAGTTTAGAACATAGGGAATCTTAGCTCGTCAGTTGGGTATCACTAAATCCTCCGCCTGCACTGAACGCCTTGTGTCCACTAGAAGTGTCGTCCCTGGTGCTGGTGTACCCCAGTAATTGCACATATGTTTTGGGACCTATCCTGGAACTGGCGTTCGAGTCGTTCGGCGAATTACACTTCTCGAAGGGATCCGCACGCCATGATTCACAGGAGCTAATTTCCTCGTCACACGGAAATGAGGACAATGCGACCGGGATACGACGCCATCTTTACATCCCAGGCAACATTATTCCCTAGTTTGAGGCTTCGAGTTGCGGACAACTTCTTATGGCTTGACGATCCCCTAGGCTAGTCGGAAATATGAAGCACGCTGTCGCAATCTCTATAGGGCTGAGCCCCACCGATCATCGATTGAGTGGTCAGCCGCGCAATCTGCCATCTGCTTGAGGTGCTGCGCGTTAATTTCGGGCCACGTGTGTCATTCGCTCCCCGCGAGAAGTTTGGGAGTAAGTACTATCAAGTCAAATGACCTCGCTTGGGCTTACATCGAGGCAGGGTGTTTACTGTAGGGCGCTGATTACTATCTTGCGGTTCTGCGATGGACTTAGTTCGATGGAATAACAGCCGGTCTGGACCGTGACCTATAAGATAGCGATCGGAATAAGGTTGCTCAGTTGATCTACGCGGACGGATTGAGCATCGAGGGTGTATGCACGCCAGCACTAGCAGTTCTCTGAGGCTAGGCTCTGGGCAACCGGTCGACCCGAGGCTGCCCCATACTCGATCCCAAGGATGTGCTTGGACGGAAACCGAATGTCTTTGGTGTGCAGCGCCTACGAGACCAAATGGTGCGACGGGCGGATCTCCTTGATCGGGATTGTCACTGACGCTGGCAGGGTTGGTGGGCGCCTCCCCCAGTCGGGAACCTTCCCATCACGAACGGTCGAAGGTCATGCGTCTGGGAACCCTGAACGCGACAACCGCCTGGATGATCTTGCTTATACCCGAACGATCTCGATACGATCAGCCGGGGCCATGATTTGAAAACCGACACCAAAAGCGCTCGGCGCCAAACCCATTCCTGGGCGCATGCAGCACCCACCAGCGGTGGAACAGGATATCGAAGGACCCCACCCCGGTCGGAACTGGATCAGTTTGCGCAATATTCACATTCCCGCCGATGTGAGGAGAACCGAATAGACTTTCGATTCTAAATTAATGCAGCAGGAGAATTAGCCAGATGCTTTCTGATGTAAGGCTTGGTGCCCCTAATTTCACGAGGCCGAGCGGAGGCGCGCCTCCCTCTGGTTCTAGACGTGTAGATAGGGTCGTTGGAGGGCTGACATAACTTTTCCGATGCGCGGACGTGTGGGACGAACCCAAGAATCCTCGCCGACCACGGAAACCATTTGACAGTATCCCCAGCCCGTTTGATCGCTGTCAATCGCGTGTTTGGAAACGCGACAGCGAGCGGCGTGGCGCATGCGGGTCTCGATGGTACCGGCGCCGGTTCTGTGGGGAGTGCGAAGCCTGGTGAAAGACTTTCGATCTACGCGAAGAATTCTCCGTTCGGAAAAGGGGCAGTTTTTCGGATGCCCGCCAATGTCGACATCGTTAATCACTCTCGCAACGGTCTCTCTCCGCAGTCCGGACTTGAATTTCGAATGCTCGTGTGACCATTACCGACAAATTAGTAGATCGCAAGATAGAGGCTCTGGAACAACAACAAAAATATACAGTGTGTTTCCCCCGAGGGTACAGTCCCAGGCGAGAAATTTATGATAGTCGAACGGAGTCGAACGTAATGCACGACCCTGAGGGTTGTGTTTAGAACGTTAGGTGGCCTTGATTGGGGTCCTCGTTTCTGCTCATTCCAAATAACTGTAGCGGAAGACGATCAGAGATCAGAGAGAGTACGGACGGATCTGGAGTGTAACACCTACCGCCTTCAATTCCTTGACGCTGAGTTTGTGCAGCTTTATGCTACCCCCCTCTCCCAGAGCTGCGTCAGCTAAGCCCATCTTCGTCTCTTGTAAACGAAGCATGCTTCGAGCAGAAAATTTACGAGTGTACCACAGTATTCATGACGTAGAACATACCGATCTTCGACCGTGTCGCGAACAACCAGACGGTGGACAAACACCTCTTTATCCTACAAAATCGGTTAGGCGCTGTAACAAATGCAAAACGCCTAAGAATTACCTGGCCGATCCTATGGACACGATCATAGGCTTGGCTTTCACTGCAACGAGGAGAGTCAGCATCCCAGGTTTCGGATGTGATCAGTGAACGCACCTTTGATAATTCCACGATAGGTCAAGGCTATGCGGAGACGTAATGTAAGAATCACAGGTTCGCCCGCGAAGGAGAGCACCTACTTGATGCAACGATTTGCTACTGTCAGGTTCAATCCCACGGAACCACATTTCGTACTAAATGACATCAGCGCACTCGCGCCTACCATAATTTCGAGCGCGAGCGCACCTTAACAACATTACTTTCGGACCACTGGGCTTTTTGAATGTCGCTATGGCGATCTCCCTAGACCCCCTGTCCATCTTCCCGTCATAGCGTATGTTTTGGATCCCATTCCGTGCGAACAGCATTTCGATGAGATCCAAAACCGAAGTCCCTAGTCCAAGACCGAGTCAGTCAGTTTAGTATGGGTCAGGGACTCAGACCGACATTGACTGAAGCAGATGGTCTTATCCCCGGTTGCGTCCCACGACTTGAGCAGCGCGAGCAACTTGACCATCTTTGCGCTCGGTTCGAGGCTTGCATTAGCCCGCTTCCAAATCTCGACCAGCCTCGGATCCAATTCCTCCTTCTTGCCTTCATCCTTTGCTTTCTCTTTGCCCTTGTTTTTTGAGGCTTTACGTCTCTGTCAGTCGACCATGGTACGAGAATGGGGACAAGCGAACAAACCGGGGGACGGGGACGGAGTTCTCGTCATCTCTAATCCGTCAGCCTCGAGCCTCATCGACTCAAGCCTTTTGATGGCCTTCTGGCAACTGTTGCTCTTCTGGCTACTGCTCTGCTGGAAGAGGTCCTCGGGGTCTGGGAGTTCGTCATCAGAGTCATCGGTCAACTCCATTACGTCCACGTCAGCAGCTGTCAGAAGGGCCAGTGAGGACGTAGCGCGGCGACTTTGGGCCTTCACCCGTTCTTCCGCAATGTCGGCGTTCTTTATGGCATCCGGCGTAGGTTCGAAAGCGGATGACTTGAAGACGTTCTTGTCGTTGAAGTCGACAGCCTTTTTACACGTTGGACCTGGATGGTGAAATGTGTCAGATGTTGTTAAACCTGCCAGAAGGGTGTCATACAGAGTCGAAACCCGTTCGAGGCAGCGGTCTCAAACTCCCGCTCGCGCTCGTCACCATGACCGCTGCATACACGTGAGTGGAAAGGACACAGGGTCGTGTGGGAACTCACAATTGGCCGTCGTGCGTAATCGGGGCGCTCCGCAACTGCAGAACGCAGTCCGTACAGATCTCATGACTGCAGCCCAAAACTCGACCATTGATAGGAGTCAGCTCTGTGTCACGTGTTTGAGGTTCCTGAGACTGCTAGTACGAAGTGAGCGAATGGGATGACATACGGTCTTGGCAAGCAGGGCATATATACCCCGCCTCTTCATCTCCACAGAAGTTCTGCGCACGGGCACGGGACAGGAACCTAGGCTTGACCTCAGCGACCCCACGTCACGCTCCTCCAATTGGAACCAACCTTTGCTTCATCTATGGAAGCGTTAGATGACACTTCGGAACAACAGCTGGAGATACTGTACCATATTGACCCAATCATACCCCTTTACTGTAATAGCCCTCCTCAATTCATTGTCTTCGCCGATGCCGGTAATTCCGGTTGCATCGCCCGCGTTCTCATCAGATGTCTAGAAGGGATAGATCAGCGTTCCAGCCGTCTGATGGAACTCCACCTTTACTGACTAGGATCAGATAAGGGTGCGAGCATATTTGTCGCAACCTCAGAATCATGACGAGGACGGCCGCGTGACTAGGGTGAAGGAGTCAACTCGAGTTCCGGGGGATTAGAGGGGGGTGTAACACACTTCTTCAAAAGGCTACCCTCTCTGATGAACCTATTCACTTTTACCTTTGCTTGCCTTTCGAAATCAGCATATATCTGAATGGAGGGATTAGCGAATTTGCGGACATATGATCGTCGAATCAGCGGCATACCTCACGTTCCTCGGGAGAGAACTCGAGCGTCTCTATTTCGATGTGCTTCTTCGGAAGCACGAGCAGTGGTTCGCCGTCCTGCGTGGAACCCCTATCAGGATGCTTTCGACGAGGTGTGAGTTGGGGGCGTACCAGTTCCGCGTCTTTCATCCTTCGAAGAATCAGAGGCTTAAGGACTCCCTGTGCCCTGGCGCAGGCTAAATTGGCATCGGTATACTGGACTCGCGCCTAAAAGGAGTCTAGATCATCGTTGAATTACACCCAGCGGACCCACTCACAATGAAGGTGTTGAAGTCTTCCCACGCGTTGAAAGGTCTAAACCTCCCAAAACGCAGGAGTGGGTAGATGTCCGCTCTGGACATACAACTAGCGTCAACGATCAGACCGGAAGGGGCGTCGACTGCCTCACAAAGTATTTGTGATCGGTGTTCCGGAAAGCATCCATCGATACCTGGTTTTGAGCTTGGCGGCGGTGAGACTAGCACGAGTCGTCCTGTGCGCGAAATCAGACGGGGTTAGAGTCTGTGACAGTCTGTATACCTTGTCCTAATGAACTGTGCCTCATCAAGGATGACACGGTACCACTCCATTCGGGCGAGCAGACCACTTGAGAAAGAAGAGATGAATATATGCACCAATGACCTGGAGTATGCAATACCCATGTTTCGCCAACCAGCCGTCCTCTTCTTCTTCCTTTACTTCCCTGCCGAGCTGGAACTCGGAACAGATAGTACCGTAGCTTGTGATTATGATCTGGGCGAGGGTGAGAAATCTAATCTGAGAGCTCACCGAAAGGACTCACGTCTTTGTCCCTCATTGCGGAAAGTTTCTTGAGTTTGTCCTTTCCATGGTGGATGTGAACTTTGAAAACGTCATTTGTCTTCTCCTCGATTTCTTCTTTCCATTGGGTCCTAGTCAAAAATTGAGATGACATCCAACCCGGAGCGAAAGCTGAATTGACAAAAGGGCAGCGGGGACGACAACGAGGGTCGTACGGTTTCTAGCGTCCGGTTCCGGTTGGTTGATTGTCATGAGGGCAATCATCTGTACGGTCTTTCCACTATAATAGGATTAGCACCTATCGGGGCCTCGGAACGGAAAGACCCACAGGCCCATTTCGTCGGCAAGAATTCCACCTTTGATACCAGATTCACGTTCCTGGCGCACCAGCCAACTCACGCCGATGATTTGATGGGGCAGCAGCTGTACTTCCATGCCAGGCAGAAAGTGATGTTTACTGTGGGAACTGGTTAGAGCCGTGATAAACGTGTGGCTGTCAAAGAAATTACGTCTTGATACCCAGATGTTCCATAGCCTCTTTGACAGTTATCTTCTCTGCGACGTTATCAATTGCCTTGGATACGAACGTGGCGAGTCTATGTGCATAATGCAATTCAGTGAGAGCCATCACACGGCGACAAAGTGGAACTTTACTGTTCTTGTTGATCCGGGGCAGCAAGGTCGAGACGAGATATTGGTGCATCTTCGTTGTAGTGTATGCCAAATTCTTGACGATGATCCTTCGGTAAACCTGCCGTCCCAGGTGGAGGCTGCAACACGGCAGAGACTGGATGAGAGTAAGATATATGATACATATCGGATAAGTGATGCTGAAACGCCTACAAAGGATGTTCTCCAGTCCAGGGATATTGGGCCGGACCCCAGAGGCGACCCTTTTAGGGTTACGAGGATCCGGAGAACCAGGAGTCAGTTTCCGTTTCCTCTGGGTTGGGAAAGGATTGAAGATCTCGAAATTTTCAGGATTAGGCTTGACGTCCAGTGCGGCTAGTACGCTAGATTTAAAACGCTTGGGAGTAGCAGACTCCATGGTCGGAAAGTGATGAAAGGTGCTCGACGGAGAAGGTAAGAAGGTGAATCTCCGTGGTGGCGTGGGAAACTAGGGTACGGAATCGTCAATCGAGGTGCTCCGGCCCGGGTGAGGCCCGCTCCGGGAAAGATTCCGCAGATTTAGGAGAAACGGTCGCGTGGTGAAGGAAGCTCTGGATAATCTCGGCGGAGAAACTTCGCAAAACCCGCCTTCTGCCGTGCGCCTTTGTTGGCCTCTAGGATGCGTAGATATCACCGTTACACGATCATCATGCGGTCAACTCTGGGCACTGCAGGTCAAGCTAACGCACTGTCGCGATAAGTATCGATTGTGCTTGTGAGCCCGAGCGCTGGCCGGCATCAGTTGAAGTAAGACATGTGACGTGCTTCGTTTGATGCCGTCCAGCTTCTCAGATCTCTACCGTATGGACCGTTTGCACTGAATTGGGAATCACTCCGAAGATGTCCAGGAAATAGCTGGATGAACCTTACCCTGGCGTAGTATATAACCGTGACCAACGCTCTCGTTGTCGCCTTCCCTCTTCAAAGATGTTTCTGGCGTCGTCCACCGCGGCCCTGTGCTGCCTCTTGACCCTCCTGGGCACTGTCGAGGCCCAGAGCTCAAGTCCGCCCTCATCCACCGCCGGGTTCCCACCGAGCAGTGTCATGTCCCCTGGGCAACCTCCGCCAACCAACGGTTTTTCTAAGCAAGGGGACGTTCTCAAACCCACTATCACGCCATATACCTTTGTTCCTTTCCCCACTCCTTTGGAAAGTTCAATTCCTGTCGTTTTCCCTGAAACATGGCCAGACAATCCTCCACCCGCCGACGACCCAGCAATCCCTGACTTTGGCCCCGCATGGGAGAACGCATACAGTCAAGCGATGCAGATGGTCAGTAGCTTCTTGGAGCCATTGCTTCTGCTTCCATGCAAATTGTCACCTGGGTATGCGACTATCTCAGGTCCAGAATCTGACGCTCGAAGAAAAAGTTAACATCACCACTGGTGTCGGATGGATGAATGGCCCTTGTGTCGGGAACATCCCTCCAGTCAAAGACTTCCCTGGACTCTGTTTGGAGGTATACGCTCGCCTTCTTCCTCGCCTTTTCCCACATATGCTGAGGGTGCTATAGGATTCTCCACTGGGAGTCCGATTCACAGATTATGTCACCGCGTTCCCCGCAGGGATAAACTCCGCCGCAACGTGAGGACTTCGATTCTCACCCCACATTTCATCTCAAAATGTCCGTAGATGGAATCGAAGATTGATGCGCGAGCGCGGCAAGGCGATGGGAGCCGAGTTTGCTGGCAAGGGTGTCAATATTGCTCTTGGGCCAGCCATGAATATGGGAAGACTTCCCCAAGGTATCACGCCCAGGATACTTGATCATACAACACCCACTCACTCTCGTATCACCGACAGGTGGTAGGATCTGGGAAAGCTTCGGCGCCGATCCGTTCCTGGCCGGTGAAACTGCCTACGAAACCGTTCTTGGGCTGCAGCAATCCGGGGTGCAAGCCTGCGCAAAGCACTGGATTAACAACGAACAAGAATACGGTCGGGAGCAGTCCACATCCCAGGTCGATGACAGGGCTCAACATGAGATCTACGCCTACCCATTCTTACGATCCGTCATGGCCGGTGTTGCCGCCATCATGTGTAGTTATAGTAAGTGATTTACAAAACCCCGTGTGAGATGAATGGTCTCACCTTTCTAGATCAAATTAACTACACTTACGCTTGCGAGAACGACAAGCTCATGAACGATGTGCTGAAACAAGAATTCGGATACCAAGGACGTGGGTGATGCATCTGTATAATTGCCTTGAAACCCCACCAACTCCCTCACGTAGTGATCATGTCTGACTGGGGAGCAACCGAAAGCACCATCTCCGCAATGACTGGTCTCGACATGACCATGCCCGGTGATGTCTCGTTTGAGTCTGGTGATTCGTATTTCGGGGGGAACCTGACAGTTTATGTCAACAATGGTACAATTCCCGAAGCTCGTGTCGACGATATGGCTACTCGGTACGCATTTTGAGATCCCGCTCACCATTTCCGTTCACTCAAAACACATGCACAGAATTCTTGCCGGATGGTACTTCCTTGGTCAGGACTCGGGGTATCCAGAAACCAACTTTAACGCTTGGCTACCCCTGGATGACACCAAGAATAAGCACATCGACGTGCGAGGTGACCATTGGAAAATCGTTCGCGACATTGCTACCGCTAGCATCGTTCTTTTGAAGAACACAGGATGCGCCCTTCCGCTCAAGAAGCCCAGGAAAATATCTGTCATCGGCTCTGATGCTGCTCCCCCAAAACTCGGCCCCAACGGCTTCGCTGACCGCGGAGGGACCGACGGCATCTTGGCCATGGGCTGGGGATCAGGAACTACGAACTTTACATACTTGATCTCGCCAATCGAAGCCATTCAGGCGCGTGCGGTAAGAGAGGGCACCGCGATCGACTGGCATTTCGACGACTTCGACCTTGGCGGCGCGAAGAATGTCGCTCTTGGAACCGACGCAGCTCTCGTATTCATCAAGGCGGATTCCGGGGAAGAGTACATCGTAGTTGACGGTAACGTGTGTTTCGGAAATCTCTCCTGCAGTTCCGAGTCTACGACTAAGGATTTCCACTCAAGATCGGAGATCGCAAGAACCTGACTGCTTGGTCAAATGGCGACAACCTGGTCAAAGCGGTGGCCAGCGTACATGAGAACACTATCGTTGTCGTGAACTCGGTTGGACCACTCATTGTAGAATCCTGGATCGACAATCCCAATGTGACGGCTGTAAGCGATCAGAGGCTTCTTTTTTTCTGACATCCGAATCCATCGTACTGATTAGACATTTCCCGGCCATTCAGGTCATCTGGGCAGGGTTGGGAGGATCCGAAGCTGGGAACGGCATCAAAAATGTTCTCTACGGAGACTACAACCCAAGCGGCAAGCTTCCATATACCATCGCTAGGAATGCTTCGGATTACCCGGCTAAACCTGTATCTGGTCTTTGGACACCTAACCACCCCCTCGTCATCCCGTATACGGAAGGGTACGTTCTCAGAGTCATCCAGATAGCGCGCTCCGAGTTTACTCACCAAATGCCTGTAATCAGACTCCTCATCGACTATCGGTGGTTTGATGCTGTACGCTGCAGGTCCCGTCATCCGCTTGTGGCAGCTGTCGCTAACATCTCTCATATCAGAAACAAATCTCCCCGCGATTCGAGTTCGGCTTCGGGTTAAGCTATACCACTTTCGCGTATTCCAACTTGGTCATTCAAAAGCTCAGTTACGGAGAACAATTTCCGGAAGATGCCGTCTGGGACTCCGGTATGACACCCTCTACCAATGCCACCGGAGCATCTAGGGCGATCTGGCTTCATCGTCCCGTATACTGCGTTACTTTCTACGTACAAAACGTGGGGGATGTGGCCGGAATTGAGGTGAGTTGAGAGGACCCCGTACCCGAAGGCTTCGCCGAAACAAATGCCTGACCATATCGTGCCAGACCCCCCAGTTGTATTTAGAATTCCCGCCCTCTTCCGGGGAGCCTCCGCAGACGCTCAAGGGCTTCACTAACGTGCCACTGGAGCCCGGCGAGATCCAACAAGCGCAGATCACCATCTCCAAGTTTGATCTTTCTTATTGGGATATCGTCGGTCAGGGTTGGAAGAAACCCGACGGGACGGTTGGCGTCCTTATCTCGCAAAGCAGCAGGAAAGTCATGCTGCAAGGGAACATTTAGGAGGAGTTCTTAAAGTAGGATCCGTTGGACCTTGTTCGTCAGTAGGGACGCTTTACTTCGGACCTCTCGTTTGCTTCGGACCTTGTAGGGGACCTGTCATAACATGGTTTCCATGGACCCAGTAGCTGGATGGCACTCGTCGTCGAAAAAATGTACAACGCTTACCCGCAAAGAAGCCTGGAACATTCAGGATAGCATTTCATTAGTAAAAGATGTGACGTGAGTCCGACTGGATGTCGACCAGTGATCGGAGCGTTGCGGTTCGCCTTACCTTTAGGAACCGCTCAGAAAAACTGTCCTCCGGAATCATTCAGTGTGCTGGGCCTCTAGAACCCCTCCATGCGTTGAACGAGAACGTTGGCCTAGAGTGCTGCAGAGTGTCACTCTCGGCGACATCATCTCAGTCTCCGAGGTGCGTTCCTGTTCTCTTACAAAATGTAACTGGGGGTCTGCTACGCTCTCCACGGAATGTGTTGCAATCCGTGAACAGGTTAATTGAAGGCCTGCCTCTGGATATTGTTTCTTATATCGCCCAACGCGTCCTAGGGAACAGCGGGGTTTATCGTTCCGCCCGCAAACGTATCCTAAAGCTGGGACGACGGAGTCCGTCGTCTCGGTGCCCGGGGTCGGGCTTTGTTGTCCAGCCCGTGGACCGCAATCCTCTCGGGTCGAAAAGCGACCCCGGGCTCCAAACACAGTGTGATCGTCTGGTATATCCTTTCAAGCCACAGGGGACCTAACCAACGCTATTCCGACAATCCGACAATCAACGCTCAATCCCCAATCATTCACCCTCACGATCTTGGGCGGGTCGGCCGGAGCCGCTCATACTTTTCTGAGGAAAGGTACGTGATCTGACGTCCCTAGTCTTGCCTGCGATCCTCAGCTTTTGTAGAATTTTTACCATTCGATCACAGCATCCGACTCCACATCGGCATTCTAAGTCTTTCGAGAACCACTGCTCTAGAGCGGAGATTCAGAGGCAAACTTTGCAGAACCTTTCCTCAGCCGTTCTCGACGTTGATCACCGATTGTGAATGGACCTCAAGATCTGTTGGTCCCGGAGGGAGCATCTCCGCCTTCATACCAGGAACGCGGGCCTGCCCTTCTGAAACTATCGTCCCCCATCTTCGTTGAATATCGATTCTACAAAAGATACATTCAATTATTCGGTCCGCATTGGAGTTTCCACGAATTTTGGTTCTCCACACGCTCGCATCTGTCCCTTTCTCCTTCTCTCGAGGCCCTTATTATCAATCGTCCTTCAAGCATGGCATCCCTGTGACCCGTTGAGTTGTCAGATCTCGCATTGTCTCCCCCATCGATACCATGGTCCGCCGCAGTTGCTCGTTCAGCTAGACATGGTCGAGAGCGGAGGTCATTTATTGGTCAAGGGGTAGCGGAAGGAAATGACCACGCGTCGTGGAAGCGGGGGCATAATGAATAGGCTGCTGGGTAGCAGCGTTGTGGATTCTGGCTCAAGAAGTCTTTGCAGAAAATTGTTCTCCATACCGTTAAAGTCCTGGCATGTAGTATCCCTATACCTGGCACCGATGACTTTTTCTCTCTCTGGCACCCTTGAGTAGTTGTACTCAATGTTGCTAGTGCTTGTATCGTTGGTAATCTTACCATATTGTATGTATTTTGGTATACTAGGCCTAGCTATCAAGCCCGTGCGTCACACGAACATGCCCATCGACAGTGGTCACATGCGAGCGAGGCGCAGGAAGATCTCCTCGGGGCGTTACGGATAATCAAGTACACATCGTCCTAAATGCTGTTATGTCGTTCTCTCCGTTGCTCCATTTACTAAACGTGTTACAGCGGGCTGGCGATAACCGTGGATCGTAATGGTGGTACTTGACTACCACGACAACCGTTAGCAATGATCGGCTTGATAATATATCACCCACAGGTTGAGGTTTACCATCTTTACCACTCAGACGGGTCATCGCGATACGTTGCCAGAGGACGCTTGCAACCATCATCATTTGCCCTGCTTTTTACACACCAGGACCCAGTCTCAACGCTTCAGGCCCAATGCAGCGTGTGTCCACGACGGAAGCGGAGCGAAGGTTGAAGTCAACGAAACATTCTGGCTTCGAGCTTCGAGTTTCTTGCAAAGAAATTTTCACACGAACCCTCCTTTCCAAACTTTAAGCTTGAAGTAGATTGACGGAGAAAGGTAGGGTATGGTCCGGTGTCAGCTTCAACGAGGGGGAGCACTGCCGCACCGACAGAAGCTCCTGCGAGACCGGAGGGATCTGTAATCATATCAGAAATCTTATCGGACGGATATATCTTACATCGCAATCAGAGCCGACTGAAAGGCGAGCGGTGAGTACGGTTGTGAAGATGACACAGTTACGGATTGTTCGAGGTCAAGCGAACAACGTCGATCGCGAAGGACGTCGACAAGGATCATGATAGGGTATGATTCTGATGAACGCGTGAGGTTAAATCGCGAGATGAATCCCAGGGCACTACACGACGGTCAGAGCTGGTAAGTAGATGCGAGACGCTTCAAGGTGTCAGAGGGTATCTCAGTACTTAACCATCACGAGATGTGACCCAGGTGTATCAATCGAGCCCAGTAAATCTCACCCACACGAGGTGCCCTTATCGCGGACATACGTCCTACTAGGTGCATGCGTATCCACTACACGTGGCGGGACTCCCAGGGTCCAGGAGTGCTAGTGGAGCCCAAGTGATTGAAGATACCAAACATGATCCGGGCCGACTACCGATGTTTGGGCCGGAGGTTCCATTTCTGAACTGGTGGAACTTGGTGGCAGACAGAAGGGGATGTGTGATTACGATTATCGATGTCTAGCGCTTGGAAAGAAGCAGGCTAGGGCAGGTACCTGGTGTCGTGGGCGAAGAGGCCATGACCTCCGGGATCAGTACTTCAGTACGGCAGTCTGGGTGATGGAAATAATGGGAGGGTGACTGACTCGGCGCTGCGGCAGATTGTTCGTGCATGGGACAACCACCGGGCTACCCAAGTGATCCGTTTTGTGCAGTTCACAACCACCTCCTTTGGACCCCGAGGCCTTGGTGAATAAGTCACCGGGACAGACCGGACCTCACATGGTCGAGAGATGATCAAGGCGGCCAACTCTCCCATTCTGTCACTCACCGCTCCTCTCAGATTGGTGGTAGTGAGCCAAAGGGAGGGGTGATATCTAATCGGTAGATATGCAATCGGAAAGAAAAAAAAATCGCAAAGTGCAAGTTTTGATCCGGTATTTCCGTTGTATCTCAATCTGACGCTGTATGGGGAAACCTCATACGAATCTTACGGCTCAAGCGCCCAAGGGCCAGCAGGGCGTTCCACAGTGTACACGCTTTCCGTCCTATGGGTATAAATACCAGACCCGCTTTTCCGTCGTTCGATCGCCGTAACCCAAGGTTGGTCTTGTGGAGCCGCCAACCGACCTCCCCGCACACTCACAGACCCTTTCCCCAGACCAGACTGCCTCTCTCGATATATCCGCCTCACAGGAAGCTCAAATCCGAACCCACCAAGCGAAATGTGCGAACACGAAATGTAAACCTCCCCTGCCTATCTTCCCAAGTCTTGCTCGGATCCTGACCGTTGTTGTTCCAGAGTGGGAGATTATTACAGGGGATGCGGTGTGCGTTTCCAGCGGTCGTTCCATAGAAACCATGGACTTTATTGATCCACGTGTTTCAGCACTTTCACGGTCGGTATTATACTGGCGAGGTGCAGGACTGCAACTCTACAAATTGCAAGGCGAGTAAGGCTCACAAGCACACAGCGCGCAATTGTGGTTGCATCAACGTGCGTCTTTATCAAAACCACTATCATTCCAGAGCCTCAGAATTTGATTTGTAGGTTGTCACCAACGTGAACCGTGTACAGAATATGTTCCAAGCAAAACATCCAGATTGCCAATAGTCCCAAATTTGGACCGATGGGGAATTTCCACGCGCATAGAATCCTAGAGCGCAACACTAGAAGCTAGTAGGAGGACCTGTACTGCCGCATGAAGAGGGGACGGGAGATCCTTCAGAAGCGATGAACAGGAGTGATTGTATCTGTGCAAACCGTAAGCTTACTATGCCCCTCCTGCGAGAACGAAATCTAGTTTTGTGCCGCACATAGTCAGCCACCTGTACTCACGTATGATAATCTGCATCACACCATCGAAACGGTCGCGTGAGGTACGGGATGCGGACCATATCCACCCGCTTGGTCTCGTGTTTAGCCATGAACCCAGAAAGATGACTCTAGATTCCACCTTTAGCCAATCGCGGAGCTTTTGTGGTCCAGGGACCACGAAGACGCACCATCTCCGTTTGTGCGTAATGTGAATGGACCAAGAGCCGGTCAGTAGTTGAATACCTTTCACCTCTTCACATCGATGCTCCTTGAGCGGTAGATTGGAGCGACGATGATCAATGTAACTGAATGGGAGAATCGCCATTCAGTATCTTGAGCAGCTGACCAGAACTTTTACAACCTTCCTGCCCACGATGCATCTCGTTAGCCACCCATGCGGCTGCAAGTTGTATGACTTTCCGGACCTCCTTTGATTCACAAACGGAGATCAGCCGTCCGGAGTCGTAAATTAAAGCGGCGCGTATCAGAACGCCCGGGGGTTGTTTCTAGAATACGAGCCGAGGTCAAAAATGTTCGAACTGAGTGGGCACTTTGCCCATCATAGCGGCGCCTACTCAAACACAGGCGCCGTTTTCGGTATACCTGGCAAGGATCTCTACCAGCCCACGCCGCTGAGACTCGCGATAGAGTTAGCTGCTGGGTGACCGCAGGCCGTTGGTAGATGCGAATCGTTAATCAATGGAGAGGCACACGTGGACGATCATCTTCAATGGAAGCGCGGGACGAACGAGGGGTATAAATTAAAGGCCCGGAGCTGCTGTGTCAGCGAGAACGACTTACATACAGTAGACACACCTTGTGAATAAACGAAGGGCTGGGTGATCACAGCCACTATCACAGAACCGTTAATACTGTGCGATGAATCGCGCCTCCGGGTGACATCTGGAAGAGTTTTCAATGACCCTAATTTTTGGGGCTGCAATCACTTACCTGTAACGATATGGTACTTTCCAAGTGGAATACGTGACTTGTAGAACACATGGCCTCCCAGGACGAATAACAGAGACATCTGCGCGGGGAAGAACTCGATATTTGGAATGCACGCGGCAGAAGACGACCAGGCCCGGGCCAAACAACCGCCAGCAGGTTACTCTAGGATGTGTCCCAATTCCCAAGGTTGGACTGGTATGGGATTTCTGGGATTTTCGCGTCCCCACTTCGTTTGGGGGCGCCCTGTGGACGTTGGAAGCAGAGGCGCCGATCAGCGGTCCGCCACTCGCCACTGGGTCACGATGTCGATGAGCGACCAACGGCCAACTTCTGCGGCGGAGGCACTGCCCATGACAGACATCCTCCCCCTCGTTCTCCGATGTCTCTCCAAAGATCTCGCCTCCCTGTGTGCTTGTGCGTTGGTGGATCGTAGTTCCACCAAAGCTGCCTCCGCGGTTCTCTACCGCAACATCGTCTTCTCACCGCCTTGGACTGCGACATTAGATCTGAATGAGGCTCAGAAGTATTCGGTAAGGTCTCATCGCACGACCCTAGTCCTTGGGATGAACATTCATCGTACTCCAGCGACCGGGAACTATACTGCACTCTGCCGCACTCCCGCATTACGCCGCTTATGTAAAGACAGTAGAAATCGGGGGTACGGCCGTTCCGAGACAAGGAAGAGAAGATTCAAGTCAAACTGAGCGGTATTCCAAGGTTCCATATCGATGCGGAGGACTCCCATAAACCCTCTCGCGAAGTGCCTGATCGCCGCAATCCCAGCATGGACAAATCTTGTGACAATAACGATCATTCCAGCGCAAGCACCGGAGGGTTTGTTCGTTGAACCGTTGCGCCTGCTCCAGAGCCTACCAGAACTTCGGATTTTGAAGGTGAATTCGACATGCACCGACGCAATCTCTGCCCCCGTTCTATCGCAGATCGTTGGATTGAGGTCTTTGACTGTGATTGACCCGAACCGGGCAATGTTGGATCTATTACCGAATTGGCTTTCTCGATTATCCGGTACGCTGCGCCAGATGCATCTACTCGTGAGTTTGCCCCTCTATCGACCAATACGCCCCAGGTAACCCTCCCGCCGGAAGGAAAACTGTGGTTCCATCACCCCAGGGGTCTTACAAACCATCCAACCTTTGGCGGCGCAGTTGCAATCATTCTCACTAGGGCTCTCGTACTCTCTCGAAGATGGGCACGTCCTTCAATTCCTTACCCGCCTTCCTCGCCTCCAAAACCTCCAACTCCGGTATTACTGGGTAAGCTAGAGGCCAGGGTTCATCAAAGCGTATTCCAGTTTTCTCATCCCATACCCATCCTCGGCAACGCTTAGCAAATGAAACAACCGCCGACGGCCCCCCAAATCACAACTCTCCGGAAATTTGTGGTAAACCATACGCACATCGACTTCCTCAGCCATGTCCACCACCTATCGAGATGGGTCCGTAGAATCGCATTCCGATCGCACTTGGAGCACTTGGAACTTGTTATGGACAATTTTGAGTACTTCAGGGGGCCATACTTGAACTACGGAGGCCTCGTGGAGCATACCAGCTACAAGCATGGGGGGTCACTTCGCGTTTTACGATTGACTCACGGATACATTGATTCTACGACCACCGCTCTGTTTTGTCAGCAATGTCCGAACCTGGAAGAAATTTCTCTGGGAGTAAGCATGAGCACCTTGGTAGGTTTCCCATCCACCGTGCGTTCTTGCTCAGACTTAACCAGGGGGCTTCCTGCAGCGCGAATTCCCCCAAAAGGCCGCCCCGTTGTCAAAACTACGCCGGGCTGCCTTCCGAATATGCAACATGAAATCTTCTCAAGTCCAGAAAGATTTCACCGACGAAGCTGCAGCCGACTTCTTTGAGACGCTAAAGTGTGCCGATCTACGGCATTTGGCTGTAAACTGCATGACCTGGGAGGTGGGTGAGAAGGGTCAACCTGAGCTACGCAGAACTGACTGTCCTTTCTTCGTAGGGGAAGTGGACCGCGAATGAGCGTAATGAAGTTAAATTCATAGTGCGGCGCCAGCCGCTTTCATAATTTCGTGGTGGGGAAATAAGAATCAGCTCACCGCAGGTCGTTGGTCGGCTCATCGCTTCTCACGTCGCGGTGGTGGTGAAAGTAATGATAGTCATCGCCGGTAAAATATCTAAGTATCCATGAGTAAAGACGAAGAAAATACATTTACACCATCCTAGGAATAAGATCGTGAAATACCCTCCGCGACATAGTGCTACAGTCCGGTACAAAGGAATCAAAGGGACATGGGAATTCCAGTCTCCCAGATATAGGGTGTGGATAGGATGTAAGACAAAAGCGCATACGTGCAAATAGGGCAGAAGGAAGAGTAGCACATCAGATCACCCGTGGAGGAGCAAGTTCGCTTGCTCAACGATAGATCTCGCCTTTTCGGAACGATATTTCAACTGGTACTTGAACGGCACGACATGCCTAACGAAAGGTCGGTCAGTGACACTCGCCTATGAGGATGTCATGCACCGTCGACCTACCTGATGAACGACTTGGTGTATTCGACGGGAGGAGTGATCGGTTCCCCAGCCTCGTCCACCGCCTTCGTGAGGTCCATGGTGGCGATAATGTTCGAGACGAGCAAAAACATGCTCGACTCGGCAAACGCCCTGCCAGGGCACACCCTGCGACCAAACCCAAACACGGTGTCGACCTGACGAGCGGCATCAGAGTCCATTTTCCCCCAGAACCTCTCGGGCATGAATCGTTCCGGCTCTGGGTATAGTTCTTCGTTCCTCGTAATGGCCCTGTAATTGCACAAGCGCACACGAATCAGACAGTCGGTATTAGGTGATGTGAAGAGAGTGTGGAACACTAAGGGTCAAATGACGAACCATGCGTTAAACATTACCGTCGCGCCCTCCGGCATGAAGTAACCCCGGTAAGTGTCGTCCTCCGTCAATTGATGTGGCACACCTGTCGCCAAAAACCGCAATTTAAACCACACCAAACGTCAGCATGGGGCTTCCAATTCCGAGGCCCGCGTCGGAGACAAATGATGCGAAGCTTACCGAGCGGAACAGAACATCCCCATCTATAATCCAAAGCGTCAAGGAATGTGAACGGCGGTCGTGTGCATGAGCACCAGGGCCACACGACGAACGGTTTGCTTTGAACACTAACCGAAGAACCTCCTTCATAACGCACTCGAAGTAGGGAAGTGAGTCCCGGTCGTCAAAGTCGACCAATCGTTCTTTTCCGGTCTTTTGGTCGATCTCCTCTTGCGCCTTAGCGAATACTTCTGGGTGGAGGAGGAGAGCAAACATGAAGGCCTTCAGAGCAGCACAGGTCTATCGAGATGTAAGTCGAATTGGCCTCAACGAAGGAGTCGATGCCCTACAGTATCCGACGCGGCTAAACCGTGGGTCAGCCAATGGAAGATGCCATAATATAAGTGGGCTTACCAGCGTACAGAACGCCAGTAATGTGGAGTATATCCGTCGTATCTAATGTCTCTGAGGCACGGTATGGTTCATTCTGCGTTCTCATTGTCTCCAATAAGTCAACAGTGATACATGACGGTGCTGTGCCCTCCGCCTGTACGGCATGTCAGCGCCACATCACGCCGACCACGGAAAGGAAACTCACCACTCGAGCCTTCGCCCATTGGTACGGTTCGTCGAAGAACCTTTCCACGAGAGACCTGGTATGTAGAGCATGTCTCTTGAATCCGGAGAAAGGAGCCCATGTCGGCCAATGTTTCACTGCACGGAAAGTTCACAACGCAATTCCAACAAAGATGTCGCGCAACGTACGTGCTGGGACGAGATCGCAGAGGAGTGAACCTATCGGGCCGGCAGACACCGAAGCTGTCGTGCACTCATCCGCGAGGGTAACGAGTGGATCGTCGCAATCCTTTACAGTATAGCCATATGTGATACTTAATATGATTCCGGCAGCTGTCAAACCGCCCGTTAGGAGGGTCTGGATGGGAGTGACGACAAAACGCACTAAATCTACGAGGCATGCTACCAGTCAGGAACGTCAAGTGAATCGAAAGAGACGAAGGCCGACCGTTTCAGATGTTTCATGAGGTCATCAGGTGAATTTCCGAGATCGGCGAGAGTTGCATAGGCCTCCTTTCGTTGAACGTGCGCGTACTGTGAGACTTGCTTGGCACTGAACTGGTCTTGAATTATGCGGCGATGTTTCCTAAATCTAGGCCCGACCCCCTGGTGCGATAGAACCTCTCCCCATCCCATCCTAATAAATTATTCATTCAAGAAAGGGGAGTTAACGCCAGTACTTGGATAACAGAAAGATACGACGTACAGCTCACCCAGCATGACCATACGTGGTCTGCTCGAGTATATACCGCTACGTTTCTCGAGCAAGTCCTTTGCGGCTTGATATGAATTGAGTACAATAATGGGCTTTCCCACCACGGTCACATAATTAACGTCACCTTGTGACAAAAGACATCAGCAAACGCATGCAGGAGGGTAAGACATAAGAGATGAGACACACCGTATTTCTTGCCCCAAGCCGCAAAGACTCGTTCAAGCTCATCAGATCCCATGGCCCTCGCATTCCCAATAATCGGGTCAGGCGCAGGACCAGGAGGGTAGGGAAGCGACGGCGAGTCTTTCCATCGAGAAACTGCAAGGATGCCAGTGAGGGCAAAGGCGAGGGTGATCCCGACTGTTTGCGAGTCCAGGAGGGAGGACATGGGCAATGGAGGGGCGATGGAGAGCCGAGCGAAAGTAGAACGGCCTTTATCTTCAAATCTGGAGCCTCAGGGTCTGTGGGGAAGATTCAAGCAACGTGCTGATGACACAAACTTATCGGGCCCGCCTCCGATCCAGAAGCCAGGGGGTCATGCGATGATGTGTGGCTCGGTAGTAGCCCAACCGCGACTGGTTGAACCCGAAACCAGAAAAAGCCAGCCAGAAGTTTTACGAGAAAATGAGACACGTCGCAAAAGAATGTCATACAGCAAGCCCGCTCCCGACCGAGGGTGCTCTATCGGCTTTGTCCCGGTGCCTCGCGATACAGTAAAATACCCAGGACAGCAACAGATTGTTTCCATAAGGGGCGATAACGTCACTCTCGATCATACACTTTGCCCGCCCGTGTTTGCTCTTGTTTGGTCGTTCTTTTCTGATCCGCAGATCGCTCGTCTGTGATCTCGACTCCGACCGAGATCATCCTCAGGCGACGTGATGACTCGGGATGGCTGGAAAGCTTGCTTTGCGCGGACGAAAGGCGGCACTTAATCATGAAGAACGCATCTTCCGATGCCCTGAGGTACCTGAGGTTCAAATTTAGTAACCGGCCTGGAAGTTCCCGCTGGTGACGAGAGGATGAGGGGTTTCGGCATCTCATCGGATGTTCCGACCTCCTCCAAACGGAATTTTCGCGGCGTTCAGTCACCGGCTGTGAACGAATACGGGCGGCGAAGGCAGACTCAGTCACGTTCGGAGGAATAGAACTTTAGAAGCCGTGGATAGGGGATCCGAGAGCGAAGAAATTTCATAAGGCTAATTGAAATAGCTTGGTAGACACATGCGGGAAAGCAACGGACTGCGCAACGGCAGAGGAGATCAGAGGCAGATCCAAGCTTGCGAACTATTCCGACAAGATTCAACTGTGGAGTAGTTTGGTGTGTTCCACGGTAGCACGGGCCTTCTCGGATCGATAGCTTATCTTGCATGGAAATGGTTTGGCATGTCTGGTAAAACGACAACACGATCAAAGATGTGGAACCACCGAGATGCCCGAAGCAAAACAAGGATACCCATACCTGACATAAGACCCAATATACTCGCCATTTGGTGTCATTGGCTGCCCCATCTCGTCCGTGGTCTTTTCGATGTTCATCGTGGCGACGATGTTCGCCATCAACAACCACACGTTCGCCTCAGCGAACACTTTCCCCGGACAAACTCGCCTACCGAACCCGAAGATGGAATCAACCTGGTGAGCGGCCTCGGAGTCCATCTTCCCCCTGAACCGCTCTGGATTAAACTTCTCCGGCTCTGGGTAGAGCTCCTCATTCCGGGTGATCGCCCTGGGTGTCTGTTGTTCAGCTCCGGGTGAATAAAAAAGTTCTCGACGACCATACCATGCATTGACAAGAACCGTGGTATCCTTTGGCAGGAAGTATCCCCGATATTCGTCGTCCGTTGTTAGCTGATGCGGAACGCCTGGCAGCATCTTTAGTACATTCAACGAGAGTCAGGAATATCCACTCACCCAAGGGCACAGGGCAACCCCACCTCGGCCTAATCTCAGCGGCAGTCGCGAGCAGGATCTGATAGGTTGACTCACCTAAGCACCTCCTTCAAGACGTAATCAAAATAAGGAAGTGAGTCCCGGTCATCAAATTCCACCAGCCTATCGTTGCCGACAACTTGATCTATCTCCTTTTGCGCCTTTTCAAGCACCTCTGGGTGGAGCACCATGCACAGCATGAAACTCATCAGAAAGGAGTCCGTCTACGTTTCTGCATTAGAATCTCCCGAACTGGGAGTGTCAAGGTCGGAAATACCGTATCTGTACCGGCTAATCGGTTCGGTCAGCATCATTGTTTCCGTCGTGGTTACGGTGACCCTACCAGCGTACAATACACCGGTGATATGACGAATGTCCTGTTCATCAATTGTCTTGGACGGGTCATATCCGCCAGACTGCGTTCTCAGAGTTTCTACAAGGTCGACGGCAATGCAACGCGTCGCGGTGCCATCATCCTAAGATTTAAAAAAACATCAGACGGTTAATCTAATTTATTGTGAGAAGGAGAAAACGCACGATCTGGGCCTTGGTCCACTGATAGGGCGCATCAAACATCTTTAATACCAGTTCCCTCGTGAACAAGGCGTGTCGTTTAAAATGGGCAAACGGGAACCACGCTGGCATGTACTTCACTAAACTCAGGGGAAGACGTTAGGTGAATTCACGTCTCGTGGTCTCCGTGACATCCTCGGCGGACCTGAAATGCCAACTCACACATTGGAAACATGTCGCACAGCATCGCGCCAGGGCCTCCAGCTTTGACGGTGTTACGTGTAGCCTCGTCGGCGATTGTGACAAAAGGGTCCTCGCAATTGCGCACATTGTACCCGTACGCGATGTTGAGAATCAGACCGGCGGCTGGTACAATCGTTTTCATAGGCCCATAGACCTTAGCCCGATTGAGTAGCCCGAGGAACAACAAAATCGCTTACCAAACCTGCGGACGCAGAAGGCATCAAATCATGAGAACTTATTGACCATGTCTCAGCGAACCATAGGGGGAGAGAGCCGTACCGTTTCATGTGTTTCTCGAACTTTTGGGGAGCATTGCCGATGTCGATGAGGGTAGTGTAGACCTCCTTCCGTTGCAGGCCGACGTAGCTCATGAGGGAATTGGCGCTGAATTGGTCCTGCACTATGCGACGATGTTTGCGGAAACGGGGACCACCACGTTGATGCACCAGGACGTCACCGTATCCCATTCTGTTCAAGGAACCAACGCGATATGGTGATAGGGGTTTGTAAGTATCGGGAGGATAAATCGGGTAAACTCACAGCTCCGAGAGGAGGACAAAGCGGGGCCGACTGGAGTAGATGCCACCCCTCTTCTCCAACAAGTCTTTGCAGGCTGTGTACGAGTTCAAGACAACCAACGATTGTCCGAGGACTTGGAGGTAGATGACGTCGCCTATCAACATGTCAGGCCGTGGATTACGCCCTATGTAGATCGGGGCCCTGATTTCGACCGGAAATCGGTTAGACATACCGTAACGTTTTCCCCATTTTGTGAACTTTAGTTCGATGTGTTCCCCAGTCATTTGACGGGCATTGCCAAGGATGGGATCCCTCGGGGGACCTGGTGGGTAATTGGGAGGTTTCTTCGCCGCCTTCGATAAGACGATGACTAGCACGACGGCAGAGAACAACCCCCAACAGATTTGGGACGGTTCGAGGGCCGCCAGGGAGTAGGTCAACAGGAGCGGGTGTTCGGACATGGCGAGAGAGGGTGGGGGCGCGCAAGGTCCCTAGTACGCATCCTTTTATCCACCTCTCTCGCCGTGTTCTCGGCCGCCAGCCCTGCAACGGGTAGGCGAGCTCATACAGTCTAGTAAATCTATAACAGGCGAGAAGATCGTGAGCGTTTGATAGGTCACAACGACAAGTCACAACAATGCGGTACTCAGCTTCGATTCAAAGTGTCTGCGGTCGGAATGAAACCTTATAATAAAAACCTTTTGGAGTTCACGTGGATATATCACCCAGGAGCTTTGTAGCTCAAGTCCCCGGTCAAATGTACGGGCGGGATGATCATGGGGTGACCGTGAGACCATTCAGGACGTATTTCCGATCAAGCACCCGAATAGAAATCGACAAGAGCGTCAACAGACGAGTATGGGAGTGGTATTTCAATGAATCGTCGGAGATTTAACACCGCAGATGGGTTATGTACAAGTGGTGTCGGGCCAAAAGGAGAAACCTGGAACGAAACAATTGGCAAGAAACGCTGAGTACGTACGTACGAGTACGAAAGGTTCGTTGTGATCGTCAATGGTGTGGAATCGAGGCCTGGTCCGTTTTTCAGTTAAGTAACGTCCCGATTTGCCCGATTGCGAACTTGCTCCCAGCGGATCCCACGGTTCTCCTCCAGCCAACAGTACCACGGTTTTCAGAGTCCTGGGAAGGGCGCTTCTGGGGCTTTGCGGTCCGCTTGGGCTTGGCAGAAGGCGAGTCGGCATCGTTGAAGAGGGGAGTAGTGCTGTCGAAAGAGCGAGGGGATGAAGAGAGAGGGCTCGTACGATTGTGGTTATTGATGTTGACGAGGATAGAAGCGATCCTGTTCTTCCAGTTGGGTGAAAACTTCGATTTCGAGGTTCGTCTATTAGGCGTTTGTTGCGGGGGTGAAACTGTGGTGGCTTGATCAATGGCATCGGCTATCGAGGGCGGGGCTGAGGCTGAGGGTGCCGAAACGGGAACTCTCAGAACACCGTTGGGATTGTAGACAAGGTCGAATTCTAGCACAGATGATTCTCCAGAGGAATACGACCCTGTTGATTTGGACGGATCGTAAAACCTCTCTCGGCCGGCTTCGGATGGGATACCAAGGGCGTCTCTCGTTTCCTGAAGCATCGTCTCCATCTTGAGCGTAGCCCCTCGTTCGTATTCGACAAATGCCTGTAGGACATGTAGAACTTTTTCGAGCTCTTCCTTGTCCTTTCGGGCGGTCTCGAGTCGCTTGAGCTCGTCGTTCCACTTGTCCTCGATTTCCTTGATCTGCGCTCGGAGGGTTTCCAAAGATTCATAAACGACTTCGTCCTGGGAAGAGTGAACAGAGGATTCGGATTCCATGTTAAACGAAAGGTGGGTAGCTGGTTGGTCGAGGATGTTCGGTCTAGTTGTAGAAGAGCAAGGTTGAAAAGTCCAGGGGCCAATTCAACCATCCTTTATTTCTACCATCTCTCTCAGCTTTCGACATCTCAACCTATCCACTCGTTTTGCATACCCAGCTTTCGTTTACCGTATGGCCTCATCATCCGCTTTGCCGACAGTCCACCAACTTTTGGACCGCGTCTCGCAATTGCTCCAGCGCAACTCTCAGACTGAGGCAGAAACCGGAACCATGGCTCTCCAATGTCTCGACCTGAAGTGCAAGATAGAGCAAACCAAGGCCAGCGTCGTCGAGGAGCGGATGAAGCAGCTGGTCTGCGCAGACAAGATTGCATATTTAAAGCACATAGCGGCTCCCAGAGATTCAGTTGGTAAGGATCACATTCGCAACAGAGTTCATTCGAGACACTGAAATCTAGACCGCAGCCTACAGCATGATTGCGACTCCAGGCACCCTCGTCCCCCGACCTCGCTCGAAATGCGTCAGTACCGCCCAGCTCCTCGTAAATGTCTGGTATTTGACCAAAAGACACGCAGATGTCCACTACCGCGACCCCTAAGGGCGTTTCCCCGATTTCTTTGCGCACCAAGAGAAACGGGATGTTCTTTGACCAAGAGACATCGGAAGACGTTGCGAAGAGAGCGACCGGTGGAGACTGGTTTGGAGAACAGCCATAGACAATGTGTAGCTTCCCCGTAGTGTCGTCGTAGTTGGCAACATCTGGCAACAAGCAACTCCGTTTGATCGAAGTCCGCTTCTGCTTCCTCTGATCAACCTCGACCGCCGCCGCCGGTTGCAACGGCAAAGACACTCCCCAACCTGGATTATGAGCGGATTCACTGGTCGACAAGCTCCACGTAAAGGAGAAAACTATGAGCTCAGTGTCGATCTCAACAGCGAATACCGTGACAAACGCAAAGATGCTATTAAACGTGTAATCGCGTCCATGACAGTGGGGAAAGGTCCGTCTCGACAAAATTCTCGCTTTTTATGCTGAGCGAAACTGACGCATGGTAGACGTTAGTGGTCTCTTCCCCGACGTACTCAAGAACATGCAAACGGAAGATCTCGAGCAGAAAAAGCTTGTCTACCTGTACCTAATGAACTACGCCAAAACTCAACCTGAGCTTGTTATCCTCGCCGTGAATACTTTCGTAAAAGATGCTGAAGACCCGAATCCCCTTGTGCGGGCGCTGGCGATTCGGACCATGGGATGTCTGCGTGCCGAAAAGATCATCGATTACCTTTGCGATCCGCTCCAGAAGTGTTTGAGGGATGACGATCCGTACGTCCGGAAAACCGCAGCGCTGTGCGTGGCCAAACTATATGACCTAAAGCCGGAGTTGGTGATGGACAATGGGTTCTTGGAGCAACTGAAGGATATGGTATCCGACCCAAATCCGATGGTGAGCCGGTAGATTGTCGTTCTCCGTGCTCGCCGCTCATGACCCTCATCGCAGGTTGTCGCGAATACAATCGCTGCGCTTTCAGATATCCATTTCGCGTCCGTTGCCGCGGGAACGGATGAAGCCCTCTTCACCATCGACTCCTCAACCCTTCAAAAACTCCTCATAGCTCTGAACGAATGTTCCGAATGGGGAAGGGTTGCCATCCTCAACGCGTTGGCTCGATATGAGGCCGTTGATGAACGAGAAAGCGAGCATATATGCGAGCGTGTCGTTCCTCAATTCCAGCATGCGAATGGAAGCGTGGTCCTAGCCGCCATTAAGGAAAGCCCTTACCGTGCCCGTGGTGTCGCTTAGACTTACGAGCCAGTTTAGGCCATTATGATCCACATGCGCGGAGTTTCAGGTGAACAGTTCCGGAGAACACTGGTTCGAAAGATGGCCCCGCCGCTCGTTACCCTGTTGTCCTCCCCTCCTGAGGTCCAATGGGTAGCGTTGAGGAACATCAACTTACTGCTGCAAAAGGAACCCGGTGTGCTTTCGAACGAAATGAGGGTATTCTTTTGCAAGTATAATGATCCGTTGTACGTGAAAGTGGAGAAACTCGATATTATGGTACGGCTTGCGAACGAGCACAACATCGATCCTCTGCTAAGCGAACTAAAAGAGTAAGCTAATCCCTTGCTCGGGGTACGCCATAGCTTATTTCTTGCAGGTACGCATCAGAGGTCGATGTTGACTTCGTGAGGAAGAGTGTAAAAGCCATTGGTCAAGCCGCCATAAAGATAGAAGAGGGGGCCGAACGATGCGTGAACGTCTTGTTGGATCTCATCGCTACCAGGGTCAGCTACGTCGTCCAGGAGGCCGTGGTTGTGATGAAGGTACTCGATGATGACCATAGTGCTTGCCAAAGACCTACTCATCATCGTGTTAGGATATCTTCAGGAAATACCCATCGCAGTACGAGGGCATTATTCCAACGCTGTGTGCCAATCTCGATGAACTCGACGAACCGGAAGCCAAGGCCTCTTTGATTTGGATTATTGGGGAGTACGCGAACAAGATCGATAACGCCGACGAGTTATTGGGAATTTTCGTGGATACTTTCATGGAGGAGTCTTATCCCGTTCGTAACCGTTGTCTCTCGTTGCTTCCATGGTGTTGACCTGCTATAACTTCCAGGTGCAACTCCAAACGCTCACCTCGGTGGTTAAATTGTTCCTGCGAAAGCCCGAAACATCACAGGGCTTGGTACAAAAGGTGCTCAACACGGCGACCAAGGACTGTGATTCCCCGGACGTTCGGGATCGAGCGTATATCTACTGGAGGTTATTGTCAACCGACCCGGGGGCCGCCAAGGTATGAGTTCCTGTCGGAGATGCTGGTTCTCCTTCTAAAGAACCCATAGGCTGTGATTTTGGCTCACCGGCCGCCAATATCCATTCCGAGAACGAACGTTTCCCCGGCACTTTTGGAAGAGCTCGTCAGCGAGATGTCGACTTTGGCCAGTGTATACCATAAACCGGCTGGCACCTTCATCGGACAGGGGCGTATCGGTGCTGACTCGATGCAAAAGAGGGAAGAGTACGTGTTCAAATCCTCACAACTCTCCGCTTGTGTAGGGTCTGACACCCGTTCTTTAGCGCATCAGACGATCAGTTCTCCGCCCAGAAGGCATTTCAAACCGTCGCAGCAGGCCAACAAGCCGAGAACCTTCTCGACTTCGACGACGTTCCTTCAGATCAACCATCCGGACTGGCCGCCACACAGATCTCCACCAGGATACCAGCAGCTGCAAACCTTATTGCAGGAACCTCATCGAATCCGCTCGACGATCTTGTCTCCATCTTTGGTAACCTTGGCGCCGAACAACCGATACCAAACCCAGCGTCCCCACCGAATATTTTCGGTTCGCCGCCTGCTATGCAACCTCAACAGCAGCAGAACGCGTTCTCTGGGCTGGGGCTGGGTGGTGCGGCTTCTCCTCCTCAAATTACTTCACCCCCACCACAACAGGCGCAAAAGGAGGAAGATTTGTTGGGCCTATTTTAGAGCTATTTGTTCCCTGTTTGGACTTCATAATGTTTTGTTTGAATCCAGGAGTGTATAATGCGGGTCACGACAGACACCGGACGATTTCCCGAGATCGGCCTCCGGGTGGACTGGCGCTGGGGGCACGAGGAGAGAAGTGATCAACCTTGCGTGCATTTTTCATGTCGTCTGCTTTTCTAACCAGAGCGACATCTCTTTCCGAGTTCCGCTGAATTGCAATGATACTCACGATGGATTTCTGACCCCAGCACCCTTGTGATTCCGGCACGCTTTTCCGCGTCTTCGGCCTCCACGTAAGATTCGGCGGTTTTGCCTGAAGCAAATGCGAGGCACCGTGTATCACTCGCCATTGTTGAAATTTTCAGATATGTAAGCTAGAATATTCTCCTGCCCCGTTACGTTTTCCTCGTCAGACGCCTTTGGTGCGATCCGTGACATATGGCCTCCTTAAAGCCCAACCCTCTTGGGAACGATGTAGTATCTTGTGGAGATGATCTTTAGTTTTTGTGGGCGACCTGCAGCCAGGGCAACGGGCGATCGTAAAGGCGCTTAGCTAAAAGATAATCAGATTGTCCACAAGAACATGCTTTGGTGGGCCTGACACAAGCGTAATACAAATCACAATCAAGCGCCTCGCTAACTGCATCATACCGTTCACGTTGACCCGATTTCAGTTCCAGGGAAAGATTTCCACAAAGGTAAACATTGGACGCTTGTGCAGCCGATGAGCCTTTGAGGTCTTATCGGGTACATGTTATCATAGAGACATGGTTGGGGGACTCTGTGTTGTTGGGGCGGTGATATTTACGTGGCTTTATCAGCTTGGCGATCTAGCTTTTTTGATAAAAAATGAGGGTTTGAGCCGAATTGACGTGAGCGAGGCACACTTCATCTTGTGCATAAGCCTTGATATCGGGGACAATATTTAAAATTGTCGCAAGGTGGGCCTTCTTTCCATATTTTCGCAGCTATCGAATCACTGTCGACAGTGACTGACCAGTCGCGAGAACAATTGATGAAATGACCAGTACCGAACTTGTGGATTTGCATCAGACCATAAAACGGGACACTGGGGGAGCCCAGCATGAGTGAGTTCTACTCCTGAGGAAGTAACCCTTACATAAAATCCGCCTTACGCGAAGAATGACCCTTCTAACCCTGGGCATCTTTGATAATCACAGAGTGTCCGGACCAAGCTGGCGCTCTCGTCCATATGACACTGTGGCTTGGACCTTGATTTGTAGGACTAGACAGGAAAAGGTACAGCACTTGATACGGATATGATTTTCATCCAAGGTTGCCGCCGTCCTTCTGGACACTGTGTGGGCGTTCACAATCAATACCTCGATCCCGGAGCTCGTAACGCACCCGTTAAGTAGGTTCTGGCTAGTGTCTTTTCACGCCCAGTCTTGCCTGCTTTGCCCTAGCGGTGAGGTTTCAATCGCAGCCACATTGTGTCAGCTTCGAGAGGTCCGTGACTCGAGACGAAGCTGAGGCCCCATACGGCAGGATACGTCTCGTGAGCATAGAAGTACCCCAAGCGCCAAACCCGGCCCAGTTATTTAACCCCAACTCTACGTCAGACGACGAAAGCAGTATTCGCTCGCACTGAAGCCAGTCCCGAGGACCGGGCAAACGAGGCCTAACTCTTACACGTCGTTAACGGAGAGTCTCGTGAGTAGGTGTCAATGGTGGATGACGTTTAAGAACGGGAGTTCGGGCCGCGAGCCTGAAGTCCACCACCGATCACGCTCTCTCCCCCCGCCACCATGTTCAAGAAGCCTCTGGCAGAATTCAAGACATCCGGTATGATCCAAAGTCAACTCCCGTGCTCCCGGTCTCTGAGGCAACCCTAGCACCTTTGCGAACCTCAGATCGTAAGAAACTCCGGCTGAAAGTAATACAAGAATTCTCTCTTTCACCAGAGGTCGGGGAGCTCCTCATCCCGGAAGGCCTACTTTCTGTAAAATACACGAGTCATTCAAGGATTCCTGGCGTGCGCGACTCTTGAATAGTCTCTTGGGTCTAATTCTCATCCGATCTCTAGGTGGCATACATCTCGTCGGATGGCGTTCCACTGTGGTTCACAACCGGGAAAGGGTCTGATTACTTAATACCAACGCGTAATTAAACATTTATCTTGCACTCACGCCTTCGGTCACTCATTCGTTTTAGTATATACGCTATGGAAGCACGCCGATCTGCTTCCGTTCCTTTCAACACCATCCCCTGTCATATCGGTTCTGATAAACGGTGCAGACCTGATGGCACCAGGAGGTTTGGCCCCTTCTCAATGAATTGCTCTCGTCACTGATATTTTCTAAGGGTAGTGGCTCAACATTCGCCGTCCCTGTCCGTTGGCCAACTCGTTTGCGTGACCCAATACCACCCCCCTGCGAACGGTGTCCCCCAGATTGGACCTGCGCTTGCCGTGGGTCGTATGATCCTCGCGGGTGACCAGATTAGAAGAGTTGAAAAAGGTAAAGCTGTGAACGTCATTCATACGTGGAAGGACCATCTATGGGAAATGGGCGGCAAGGAGGACCCGCCTGCCCTGCGGGCCATTGAGATCAACCAAGAGAATGACCTCGGGGCTGACGATGAAGCTCACTCTAACGATATTCAAACCACGTCAACAAGTCCCGGGGAAGGGTCCTCACAAACCCTGGGTGACCCTCTCTCAGTCGTGCCTCCAAAAGAAGAAATAAACCCGTTATCCCAGCAAGGTAGTTCTTCCACCTATGTTCTGGAAGTGCCCTGACTGGGAAAATGCAGAGGTTTCTGAGATTTTACGGTCGGCTTTGCTTCAATCGATATCCACCGCTCTGTCGAAACTGCCTTCATCGTCTTTCCCAATCACCCCTTCGATCTTTTACGAGACGTACATTTTGCCGTATCGGCCCTTCAAGGAACTGACGGAAACTAGCACTCCTGTGGATATCAAACACTCGGGGCACAAATCTCTGACCGCCTTCCTTAAGGCAAGCGCCAGAGAGGGATTGATCAGGCTGAAGGAGTCGAAAGGAGAACTCGTGGTCACCGGTGCGTACTACATCGACAAAGTCCGGTTTTATTTTCTCGCTCAGATCCTATCCAGGCGTCGACCCATCACATCAGGTCGTAGGGGAGCACGCCTCCCATGTAACGGTGAAAGAAGTCGAGGAAAAGAAGCAGAGGAAAGAGCAGCGAGAGCGTCAGGAAGAGCAAAAGGCCAAGGAAAAAGGACGTGAGCTCCAGATATCTCTTCTCTGGAAACCACATATGGGAAACGTCGCGTTTTTCAAAGAAGCTGGTAAAGAGTAAGCGCAAACTCGTCTACATCGAAGCTACACGACTGAACATAGTGCTGGAAACCCACCAGCTCAGGGGATCTCTTCACTCAGGTGGAGATCAAGTCCATCGTTAACGGATACGTGACGGCGAAGCAGATACTGAATCAACAAAACCAAGCTTACGTCAACGTGACGGAGGATTCCATCCTCTTGGACGCACTTTCAGACCTGAAGGCCGGCGAACGGAAGCAACTCCAAGAAGCGGTGTCCTTACGCCGCGATCAGGTCATCGATAGGATTATCGGGAACATGCAACCCTGGCATGAAATCAACGGAGAGGGGAGAGAACCGGTTTTGAGGCAAGCTAAAGTTCACTTGTCGCTTCCTACCGTACTTCATCGTTTCCCCCTCAGGAAGGGCGAGTTGAAGCCAATTTACGTCATCGCAAAGACGCGCAAAGGCCGTGCGGCCACCTGTATCACCGGATTCGAGAACTTCCAGATCAAAGCAGAGGACCTTGCAGAAGATCTTCGAAAAGCGTGCGCATCCTCAACGTCTGTAAATCCTCTTCCGGGAAAAGCGGCCGGACAGGAAGTCATGATCCAAGGAAAGCAACTCAAGGCAGCCACCGACATATTACTCGCAAAGGGTATCCCCAAGCAGTGGATTGAAGCTACAGACATATCAACAGGGAAGAAATGAAACCGTGTTCATTCAATACTGGCAATATCATATACATCCATGTATGTGTGCAAATGTACTTCATCTCTTCAACATGGACACCATCTTGATAAATGAGTCATCAAGAGCTATTTGGCGCATTCCGCCTCCCAGTCAGCAGGGGTGAACTCCTTGATGGTCTCTGCAAATGCTTTGAGAGTACAGAACTCAGGGCGACCTTCGAGGTGATTTCCTGGTGGAGTGCAAGCGGGGAGGATCATCGTGTCGTTCTGGTACCTCATCCGGACATCTGCAGGAGATGAAGAAATTAGGGCACGATAGAAAAAAATATATGCTCCGCACGCACAGTAGGTCTTAGGAATTTTGGGGCGCATGAATGAAGAAGTGAACTTGCTCAAATACGAGTCGCTCTGCGGTGGCGAAGGATCCGACTTGTCCTTGAACAACTCGAAAGTCATCTGAGACGTGAATGCCGGCCATCTAACGTGGGCCCCGTTAGCCAAACACACGAACGGTAGCCATCCGGACCTACTTTTGATCATAAACGCCAAAGGTTTGCAAGACGCCCGCGATGGTAGTATCGTGAGTGCAGTTGACGAGGATCTTGAGCGGGTCCTCACTCTTCTTGAGAGCCTTCCTTTGCATCTTTTGAGAAACGTCGTCCATTACACGACCAACGCCCAACGTTCTGAGTTCTGGGGATACAGCGTCTAAATTGCGGTCGGCTGGATTAGAAGCGGTGTTCAACGAAAAACAATGCATCCCCACATCCTCCGAACCATTCTACGATCACGGCCTTTTCCTATTTACGTATGAGTGAGGGTGTTCACAGAGAGGCACGAATTGTGTATGTTCTCACAATGGGATCCATGACGGCAGGGTCCAAGAACTCTTTCGGAACCTTGACGCCATTGGCAGTCGCAGCGCGGATCTACAACCCAAAGCAGTAATAAATCGAATCCCGTAGCAGCACCAGGACACGGCTTACTGTTTCGAGTATCCCACTCGCTTTTGGGGACCCATCGATCCGGATAGGCTTGCCGCCGGTATACTTCGAAATCTTCTGATCCAGAGGCTCCAACGTGGGGTTCATTGAAACCGCAGCGGCTGGTGGTCGCATAGCATCAGAACCAGAACTTCTGGGCAGCAGTGCAACCTCGTACCTCTCGCAAACTCTTCCATAAGTGTGTTGAGTCGTGGGCAAGCGGAAGTGTTAGGATACAAGTTTTCGTCCCGTTTGTTCCTGATTCTACTGTTCAAACAAATGGGCGGGCCTAAGCGGACAATCGATACTGACCTAACACAGATATGCGGAACGAAGAATTGGCCCTGTTTATCCAGAGGAAACAATCCATGTATGACTTGCTGCAACGATTCGATGGTCCTTGTCCTGTTGCTTGACCTCAGATACACCTCTTCGTTGCTCTCCATGGTGTCGGGCAAGAAATGCAGTCTACGTTCACATTTGAAACCCACAAGACGTGAAAACGGAGGATTCGCACCTATCAACGTAGAGCTTCCTCAAAGCATTCCCGAAGTTGAAGGTAGACTGCCAAGCACGCGATCAACACTCCAACGATGCAGCAGCCTATGGAGATATACCTTGCGACCGAAATCCGTGAGTTCGGCATTGGTGCTGTTTGAGGACGCAGTCAAGGACGTAGGGGGCCGCGCACAATAAAGGTCGCGTACCATTCGCCATAGTCGAACGTTCCATCCTTCCTCTCGACAACTCGCTTGACCTCCAGGGTCTCCTTGGCGCCAGGACCAGCGACAGCAGCCTTAAATTGCCTCGCGACATGACATATTTGCCACTGTGGCGGAATATACTCCGTCATCCTGGCCTTGACAGGGGTGCGTTCACCTGAGGTTCCGTGTTCGTCAGCGCCCATTGGTAAAGGCAGTTGTTGAACACCTACCATGTCGCACATAGACGTGCACCTGTTCCAACGTGAGATCTTCTGGCGCCACAGGATAATTCTCAACATCTAGGGGCACATGCCCAGGGGTCTTGATGTCACACCCCGAGGCTCTAACGGTAGCCAGGATCTTGGATGGACCGAACATAGGGGATGTGTCTGGTGGTGGTGGTTCGGAAACAACAGTCGTACATTCAAAATGGACAGCGGGTGGAGAATGGAGCACTGAAGGTTGAATTACTTGGTTGTCCCTTGCTTAGGCAGACTCGGAGGTGCCCTAGCCAATCACGGTCCAGCGATGGTAAATGTGGCTTCCGAGCTTCCCACGCTCGCAACACTTCGCCGGATTTCACCCTCGGTAAGTACTTATATCTCATCGTGGGGCGTTGATCTCCAGGGACTTGATAACGCTTATTCTCCAAAACAATAACTATACGACGAAGAGCACAACGATTGTACTACACATCCACAGAAACAGATGAAGCAAACCGCTCGGTTAATTAAGATCATCCATTTTCAACCGACGAGCATCAGCATCCATTGACCGCATCTCCCAAAACGCCCAAAAAGCGTACAAGAAACATTTAAACACCTACTTTTTTGAAATCATCACCTGGGCACAGGAACCGAACATCCGGTATACCACGCGGCCAAAGTTTTACTTATCCCCCGATATTCACAAAATTATTTAATAAGTCTGCCCTGGTCACGCAGGAGCCGAGGCCCAAGTCATCTAAATCTCATCAACAAGATGCGCTTCCGACCCACCCACAATGTGTGTGGGTCCCTCGCTCCAAACGATACATCAATTATTAAGGTTGGCCAAAACTTATGTAACCTGGGAAAGGCCAGGAAAGGTGTAAGTGAGGTGGAAACAGACAAAAACGGGCGTCATTTCGATGGACTGTTTTCCAGAGGATAGGCTCCGAGTATGACCCCTTAGAAATCGATGGGTGGGGGTGGTCGCTGCTATTGATAGCAAATTCGGGTAGCTTGGTGAATCCCGAAGGCGATAGTTCCTCCACTTCAATTTCGACCGAGCCGTGGGTTGTTGTAGGATAAGAGCACGCTCTCGAGACATACACCGTTCTTTCTCGTGCGCGTCCCACAACTTCTCGTTCGTCCACAAAGGGTCATCCTTCGCGTAGCAGAATTTGGTTCTAATTCTCTTAGCCCGGCCGGCGTGGCAAGCGGGATGAGAGGATGACATTTCGACGGCGAAGACACCGTCACGCATCAGTGGACGTCAGACTCAAATTTCCGCAAAATTCATTAGTACAACAACAATGCTAGTATGGCAAGCCATAAAACGGGCTATACAGAGCGTAATACAAGTGCACGTTACCGTATACATCAGTTGTGCAATAAATTGGCCTGTTCCACAAGCGCTCTGGCCCTCTCAGACCGATACCCAACCCTGCACTTGAACGACTTCAAGTGTCTACTCAACATTTCAACACACGCCCACCCGACAGCCGAGGGAAAAACTCACCTGACAAACGACCCAACATACTCCACTGAAACATCAATCTCCCTCCCTTTCTCATCCACAGCCTTGCCAATATCCATAGTCGCGATCATGTTCGTCATGAGCATCCAGATATTCGCCTCCGCGAAGAAGCGGCCTGGGCAGATCCTCCTTCCGAATCCAAAAACGGCCTCAACCTGTTGATAAGCTTCACTGGCCATCTTTTCTGGGCCAAAAAACCTCTCTGGATCGAACTTGTTCGGTGATGGGTACATAGCTTCGTTGCGTGTCATCGCCCTGCGACGTCGAGATGAAAGTGCTCAGGCCCTCTGATCTCAGATGCGACGAGGTGTGACCAGCGTACCAAGCATTCGCGAGAATCGTTGTTCCTCCGGGTACAACGTAGCCTCGGTAGTTGTCCTCTTCGATCAATCGATGCGGGACACCCAGGGGCACGGGGCAACCCCACCTAAACCAAAGCATTACATAACCGAGCTTCCTAACACCACGAACGAAACTGGACACACCTCAAAACTTCCCTTAGCACAGCGGCGAAATACGGCAGGGAGACCTGATCGTCGTAGTCCACCAACCTGTCGTTTCCGATAACCCGATCGATTTCTTCCTGGGCCTTCTTGAACACTTCTGGGTTTTTGACCATACACAACAAGAACGTCGTCAACGTCGAACCGGTCTAAATAAATAGCTGCTCAACGCCTCGTCAGAGCACGCAAACAACAGAATACCGACGGTGTCCGTTGCAGCTATCCACGGGCTCGTTTAGCGTCACCAAAAAGCATGCAAGGGAGAACGGTACCTCCATAGAGCACTCCTGTTATCCTTTTGATATCCTCTTCGTCGATCGTCTCCGATTCTCTATACGGTCCAGTTTGGTTATTCATAATCTCAAGCAGTTCCACCGCGATACACTGTCTTGCCGTTCCAGAGGCCTAACGTTGAGATTCATTGTTAAGGAGAAGATAGCTCATTGAGTGATATATCGGACGAACCATCCTGCTTTTTACCCAGTTATAAGGGACGTTCATGAGGTCATCGACCAAGGCACGCGTATACACGGCGTGTTTCTTGAAGTCTGAGAACGGCATCCAAGTTGGCCAGTGTTTCACTACAAGCGAAGATCCGTCAGTTGGAATCGCGTAATAGCACCATGTTGAAGAACGTACAGATTGGAATCAGATCGACCAGTAGAGAACCAGGTCCTCCGATGTTAACAGTATTACTCGTCGCTTTGTCACCATTGACGACCAGTGGGTCGGTGATACTCTCTACCTTATGTCCATACGTAATGTTCAATACGACACCGCACACTGAAGGACGTCAAAGCGAGTAAGCCTCGTTGAATCCGCAGAAAGACGTGTCCCATACCGAATCTACGTAAACGTCAGCAAGAGTGCGAGGGGATCACCGCGAAACGAGATTACCTCTTCAAATGCATAAGGATATCATCCGGAGAGTTACCGATGTCCAAGAGTGCCTTGTAAGCTTCTTGGCGTTGCAAGGCAGCGTACTTCTCTAACGCACGGGGGCTGAACCGATCTTGAATGATCTTGCGGTGTTTACGGAACTTCGGCCCGCCCTGGAGGTGAACCAGGATATCTCCCCAGCCCATCCTATGCCGCGCCCATCAAATCAAGTCGGGGTTGACGTACAGGTGGGCGATCACTCACATGTCACACAACATGACCAGCTTTGGACGACTGGAATAGATGGCACCCCTCTTCTCCAAGAGATCTCTCGCAGACGAGAAGGAGTTGAGGATCAAGATCGACTTGTTGAAGACGCTGAGGTAGTTAACATCGCCTTTGGCCAAGATGACACGTCAGCAGAGGATACGGCGTGACGAATGAACAACAGCTAACCGTATGCCCGTTCCCATTCAGCGAACGCTCGTTCTTGATGTTCGATCTTGACCAGCTGCCGGGCGTTACCCAAGATGGGATCTGGCGGGGGACCAGGAGGGTAAGAAGCTATCCTTTTCCGCCAGCGAAGGTAAGATGCAGCGCATATAAGTCCCAATATTAGGGACGCGATGGAAACGGTTTTGGAATACGATATTGAGAGGTTCGTATAGAGAAACTCTGATAACGGTGGGGGCATAGCTGGGGAGGAAGGGGAGAAAACCGACAAAGTGCCTCATCGCGACCCAGACCAATCCATATAAATATTGGGATATGTGGATAAGCAGGGATAAAATCGCATTGTTCGGGATTATTTGCAAAAGTGGGCGATACTCAGTAAGGGAAAAACAGATGAAACAGTCGAACAAGATGGGGGCGTGTTTGTGCACGTTTCCCCGGCGCTTGTCACGTATGACGAGAACGCCGGTTGCGTATGGCGAAGGACGGAATGGACCTTTTAGTTTGTGTCACGCTGGAATAATCTCCCAGTGAATGGGGCTCGTCACCAACGTCAAGCGGAGAAACGTGATCAGTTTCTCCTGCGAGAGAAGCGGCAGCGAAGAATCGTCAAGAGAGACAAAAGATCATGGTCCTGGCGCACGAAGGCAGATCGCAAACACCGAGGAGAAGGAGCGCGGAGCGGGCAAGACTAAGCCCCGGAGCGGCTTTGTCCCACGAAGAGTAATGGGAAATACAAGGCAGCCGCTCTGTAAGCGCCTCGCTGCCGCGTGGGGGCATGCGGAACCATCGTGGCGCTGCCGGTGACTGAAAGCCAGAGCGCAACATTGTGCGGACCACGGCATGCAGATGAGCCTGATCTTGTGGTGATCCGCGATAAGTCCTCTCCAATCGGGAATGGTCGGGCTAAACCCGAAGACGTGCAAAAGCCAACTGGAGGTTTTCATTTCTCAAGGTGTGTGGAAAGGAAAAGATTAGAAAACGAGGCCTTGCCCCATCCAGCAAGTGCTCACCGGCGGGTAGAGTACGAGTACGTAGTTCGCCCGTCCGCGTCAAGCGTCGAGCCTAGTGGCGCTACGGAAGTTCAAATGCGTCGTTCAAACTTCAAAGGGTCTCGTTTCTGGAAGATGATCGTGCCAGCACAAAGCGGGTTGGGACATTCCTCGGCATCTCCCGTCGGGTTGGGGGACGGAGAACCCGAAAGAGGCCAGACTCGAATTCGTATCTGTACCCAAGGATGACGCACGCTGTTACTCCGGAAAATAGGATGTCACCTTCGCAGCTCACTAAACCAGGAACCAAAGTGCGCATTCGGGCTCGAGGAACAACACGGGGTCAGTTTAGGTAGGGTTTCAAACTTCACAATCTGACCAGGATACTTTGAACGCTTTCTCCAAGAAGGGGATGCGTGTCCTGTGAACAGATGTCGTTTTCCGTTCTGCCATGACTATCCCGTGCCACCCAATTGCGCCATCCCCCCCCCTCGCATCAAGCACAGGTCTCTTATCTTGTATGCCAAACAAACGCGGTCGGGTTGAGAAACTGAGGCCGGCAGTGATCCTCCCTTCGAGTGAATAGGATTCCGAAACGGATGATGCAAACAGGGCGAGCCGTGCAAAAATCTTTGGAACCCTCGAAATCATGCAACTTCGTGATTTGGGCGTGGACGGACCCGCGTCGACTGTTTGTGACCAACTTCGGAAAGCCTCAGTCGTCGATGTCGAGGAAGGTTTCCCGGTTGGTGGCGTTGGGGTACAGGCTGGTTGCGTGACTTGGTGCTTCACACGACAGAGGCTCGCGGACTACACCCCAGAGTTCAAAGAGGCACGCCCAACCTTAGCAAAGGAGCCGAGACTAGACCTATTGATAGAGCTCTGGAAGAAAATCGGCGTTCTCGCAGATTCGAAAATGGCGACCGGCCATACATCAGGAAAACTGGGATCGATATGTATGCGCTTGTAAATGCCACAGGCGAAGGGAGATCATCCATTCGCTAACACGCGTGCATCCAAATTGGACGCACTTGCAGCCCCTGACGGTGGCTTGTGGCCCCTGGTGGTGGCCTGTAAGCGCATCCACGAAACAATATACCTGGGCACAAAAAAAAAATACTCGGCACGGCTTTCCAGCCCGCCGCAGCCGATTTACGAGCGATCATTCAATGAGCCAAGTGGGGAATTTACTGTATTCCTCGTGGTCACGCTCAACTAGCCTAGCTTACCATAATGATGTTCCTACTCGCTCGCCCTCTTCTTTCCACACACAGCTTTCCTGTCCAGCGCTGAACCAAATAGGGTCCATACCAATTCATAGATCGCAAACAACCACCCACTGCACCCAGTAAGCGATGTCTAGAGAAGGATAAGTTAGCGGCGTTCGGATGCTGAATGATAAACGTTATCGAGGGGCGAACTCATCTGACAACGCTCGACCGAACCTCTTACGGACCGCTTCGGAAGTTTGAACCTTGGTGACGTCAGCGTTCTGCGGCCAAAGACAATGAAATCACCCGCTCGATTTGATGAGGGGAGACTTACCACATCAGCTGAGAATGGATGGTTGAGGGAAAGTGCGAGTGGACTAGAGGGACAGTTGGTCCCACCAGATGGTGGATGAGGTCTAAGAGAGATGTTGCTCTCCGATCACGAGAGAGGGTGTTTATAAACACCCTTAGTCCCTTACACAAATAATAGTCAACAAAATACCCAATATTGCTGAGCATTGCGGACCCCTGTCTCGAGTTTTCTGGCGAACGACCTCATCGTCCCTCTGTCTCATCGAGAGAGCGTCAGAATAGGACCCCTGACATCGGGTTTGGAGGCCGGATCCAAATCTGCGTCGCCATGTCCGGATTCGCGCGATGTTTTGTCCGGACTGAGATCCGGCATCTGGACTGGGAACTGCGCCCATGTCCGGATCGGGATCTGGCCATAATACCGCGACCGCTCATCGGGAATTCGCTCGAAGTACATTGGCCGTACAAAATCAACAATAAAGATCAGCTACTCTTCGTACTTATGTAGTGCATCCTTGATGAGTTTCGCCGCCTCCGACATAGCCTCAAACTCCATCCAATCATCTTGTGACACTTCAGCAACCTGGGTCGTGTTCACCTTCACGGCGGAACGGAGGCACAGGAGAAATAGTTTTGGAGGTAGCAACGCAAACTGCTTTGCGTGTAGATGGGAGGTTTGGGGAGGAATATGAGTGAACCACCTGGAATGAGAATGTCCGAAGATTTGAAGCCCGATGTTCGATAATGCGGTGATACTTGACGAGTCGGACACAGCCGCATGTTTGCCGTTTTTGCCACCAGATTTAGAGTACAAACAAATGACTGATTATGAGGTTTAAACATCGGCCGCGGGATGAATCGAAACGACTCGCCTTGGGAAAGAGACACTTCATTGTCAAAAAACACCCAAGCAAATCTGCCGGGGGTAAGGGGGGAAAGAGAATTGACCCGAGCCGCTGCTATCAGGTTGTGGTATGGAACTCGTGCCTGCTTAAACCTTTTCAATCGGTAGTCGGTCGCCTAAAGTTTCGTTAGCTTATGGAGGAGCAAAAAAACGGACACGAACCTTCTTGTGTTTTAACGTGGCAACAGCGGCAGCATTTGCTGAGTTTCCAGTCAAAGCGGGTGCTGGCCCTGAGTCCTCTGTTCCTTCAGATGTCTGCCAGCGTAGTTCGCGACCTTGGCCTGTCCCTGTGGCACGGGTCTGGTCCTGACGAAGGAGCGCGTTCATTTCTCGGATAAGCTTGCATCGCATGGACTCGCCAGCCTTGTTGGTTTCGGCCGAGTCCCGAGTACGAACACCTTCAGCTGCGTGTCGAGTCTGGTGCAAGCGTCGCAATTCCACCAGGATCGAAAAATCATGACTTCCGCCTCCCAGGATCCTGAGGTCATATGACTCCGAGATTTCATCCTCAAGAACCAAGGCAGGCAATTGGATCCTCCCATTGACGAGCGCGGACAATCGATTGTATTCTTCAACCATGGCCTCGGTCTCGGCATCGTCGTCTAGTTCGGGAAGCCGTTGTCTAGAGATGCATCAGTAGTCAGCGCCATGATGGTTACATTGAATATGTGACATACATTTTCATGAATTCGTCGGCGGTAATGAGAGCTGCAGCCTTTGCAAGCGGTAAAAATCCTTCGGTACCCTCTTTTTCGGCCTCGGAGAACAGGTCCTGGAGCTGTTGCGCTTCAGGAACTACACTGCTGCCTTCGTCCTCATCTTCATCCTCGTCCTCGTTCTCGTCCTCGTCCTCGTCCTTATCTGCAATGAGGGTTGTGATTGGTGGAAGCTTGGCTGGTAAATCACCCTGCAATCGCTTTGGTGAGACACCGAGAAGAGCCAAAAGGCTTTCGGCCTCATCAGCACCCTCCTTCGCAGCGGCGTCAATCTCGTTGTCACTTGGGAATGTGGAAAGGGCAGGTATATTGAGACCTCGTGAATCGAAATGGGTGTGGTTGTATCCGTTCGCGGTTGCCCTGGGATCCGATCGTGCACGTAACATTGTTTCGCGAATGGTGACACGTAGTTTGGGAACCATATAGATGAAGTCCAAGAAACAGAAGTCTTCTATGATTTGACGGGCCTCGCCAAAAATGTGTTCGCATTGTTCGGTTGAGTGAAGCCATGGCAGAAGAGGGTTTGTGTTGTCAGGATTGCGCAAATGGTCTCGGTAGATGTAGATCAAACCAAGCAATCCCTCGATGACTTGACGAAGAATGTCAGTGGCCTCGTGAGACAGGAAGTGATGCTTTTTCTTGTACCCAGCACGTGCAAGAAATCGTTCCCAGGAGTCAAGGAAATACCTTGCCCTCAGGACCATTTTGATGCGTTCACGGTGGAATATGGATCGGTTTTGGTACGCGTCGATGAGATCTCCAAATACAAACAGATAAACAACCTCCCCCACACGATCTGGGTAGTGGCTAGTGAGGTACATGAGTGTATCAGCGGAAAAGAGACGTGATGCCGCATTGTCGTCCTGTCGGTCCAGTTTCTCAACGTCACGACGATAGAGGGGTGTCAGGGCCACTCTTCGCCCTTCAGGTACCAGTGCTGTTGGTGAGTCGCAACTCCAACCAACAAGAAACAATGGGGCAAAGGGGGAACGACTTCCCTATATCCACCCAAAGTCTACGTGGTCCAAAACGCGATGGACGAGCGTTCTCCGGTAGGTTGTCCGAATTCACAGCAGGAGTGCCGAGCCTCTATCAGGTAAATCCCTATCGTCTTCTGAGGGCAGATACAGGAGCCCGAGGATGGCGCCTCAAACTGATGACTTGATCCAAAGAGCAGTGCGGAACTCGATGTCGTGTCCGAGCTCGCTTCAAACACCGGTTAAGGATCAAGACTGAGTGAGAGAGGAGAGCGAACGGTTCAAGGAGTTACTCGATAAGCTCTTCAGTGGCCTACAGCAAATACACCGATGCTGCAAGGAGAAGAGGACTTCCCGAGATATCAAAGATGGGGAGTCCTCAGCTACTCTACTGGTACTTATATAAGAGAGTGGCCGGGACATAGATAACCCTATCTAATAATAACTCGGAACAAAGAAGGGCCGAGAGTAAGCACGAACAGTAAGCGGCCCGGAGTACAGAATTGAAATGATAAAAGAATGACTAATGGGTCAGGGTTCGTGAGAGAATAAGAAAGGGGTCATGACGTCGTGTGGGAAAGGAATGACAAAGGATAATATCACATGCAAGGGTGAACCAATGAGGGGACGACGCGTCAGCTCGTCCGATCGGGACAACAAAGGACCGAGTGGGGCGCGAATGTCGAAGGCGAATGTATGAGGAGTCTGGACCGGTGAAACGATGGGCCGAGCCAATGGCGGATAGGGCGCGGGCGCTGTCGAGGGTCGAATAAAGCGTAGTGCGACCGGCCATTGGATCCATCAAACTCCCTTCTTCCCAAATCAACAATCCCACCAACCAACTTACTCATCCATTATGCCCATGATCTCTGATCGTGTCTTCCGTGCTGAGAACAGCACCGCTACCATCGAATCTGCGGATCCGCGCTCCGTACAGAACAAGAGTTACTTCCTCCCGAACGCCAACGTGGCGTACCCTAGTTATCGCGAGGTGCGACGTCACGTGTCGCTGTTTGCTGGCAACAACTGACATCGCATCGTAGATCTTCGCAGTTGCCGACAAGGTGGATGCTCGACAACTGGAGGCGACGATAGCCAAGCCTCCCAACTACTTGACCATAGACGACGAGCTGTGGTACCACAACTTGATCGACCACAAGTTGCAAGAGTCTATGCGCGGGGTCACGTTTGACACCGAGTTGCGTATGCCATGGGAGACTCCGGTGGCGTCATCTTTGTGGGGTCTTTTGAAGATGGGAATCTACGATCTCGGAAACGGCGAAGGAAGGTGGCCGGGGGCGACTCGTTCGCAACACTATACAGCAGCCGTTGGTCACCGTCTCTGGTTCCTTTTGAGGACCGAACAGAAAGCGGTGAGTCGGTCTGTGCATCCCGCTTGTGGGATAACACTGACAGGCTTGTAGAATGAGCGGCTGAAGCGTGAGGTGAAGGAAGCGAAAGATGATGCCCGTAGGATGTACTCGGAAGCGTTGGACATGAAGAAGACGCTGCTCCTGATGAACGATTCGCTTCGCGTCACGTTTGAGAGCGAGATGCTGGCGATGCGTGAAGAACACAATCGGTTGGTCGAGTCCTTGAAGGAACGGGATGACACCATTCAACGAGACCTGATCGAGGTCGACCGACGGCTCAATCGTCATAGAAGGGCGCTGAATGAGCTCGACACCAAGGTTGGTGCGACTTCTCCTGGTCTTTGCCCAAGAGAGCTCACGCCATTCCTAGGTCGATACGTTGGACGACGCTTTGCCTTTGTTGGGCGCTCGAGTCGAATCGATGAGCGAGCGGTTGTGTCACTGCCGTACTCGTTCGGTAGCTGCGGTTCGCGACGAGTCCGAGGATGAGTCGATACCCGATCGGATGGCTTCTCCCATAGGTGGGATGTCGGTTGACATATTTGGCTTGTCCACTGACATCTCTTCTTAGCTTCCGATGGGTCGTACCGCACACCTGCGCATACTGATGGCGGGGAGGAGGTCGTTCGCGAGACGTCCGAGGAGACGGCCGTGAATCCGGTTAGCAGTTCTCCCGAGTTGGAGTACGCGGGGGAGAACGAAGTGGCTGTTCCGATCCCGCCTCCGTCGATCTCGCCGGTGCGTGGGCAACGTTCTATCCGTGCTCGTCGTTGGGTTCCTTATCGCGGGGCACTTCGTCCAGCGCACCGCATGCGTCCCAGTAATCCCGGCGTTGTCCGCCAGGGTGGAGACATTGAATCCACCGTCCTATTCCGATGCGACGATGCTACAGTGTCGCGTGGATCGCGGCGAGCTGATTCCGGTGGAGTCCGTCGACGTGAACGGCTTAACCGACCTTACGCTCTTGTCGGTCCAGCGTGCAGCGGAGGCCGTTCGCCTGGTGGCTCAACTGACCGAGAGAGTGGAGGGTTGGTCAGTCCAGAGGACTCTGGATCAGACTATGGTCAATTCAGCGAGGAACCGCCTTCGCGCCGAGGTTCAGTTGGCCGTCGCTCATCGTCTGGAGGAAGCTCGGGTCGTCGAGATGGTCGACGAGGAAGTCGACGAGAATGCCTCGGAGGGGATGGAGGAGGAGGTTGCCAGTGCTGAGGAGTACTGGCAGACCAGGTCTTGACGACCAGGGTTTGTACGCCTTAGTCCTCGTCCATAGAGTCCGGGCGGATTCAACTTCGTCGGTTTGGTAGTCTCGTATCTTTGCTGCGCGCCTTGTGTAATATCATCAGTGTCCTTGTCTGCGTTCCTTTTGATGACGTGTGAGTCGTGATAAGGGAAATGACAAAACAAGAAAGGGGTATAGGTAAGGAAAGTGGGCGAAAGTTGGGTGTGAAAAACGGTTCAAAAAGGGAATAAAATTCAGCACGCTGACAAGGGGGGAACCGTTTGCGAACGCGAGATCACGGATTGTCGAATAGAGCATCGTGTAGTTTCCGAGCGTCAGTAACCGTGCACCCGAGAATAAATTATTTCGCAGGGTCTTTAGAGCATGCTTTGAGTCCTGTAGGAGGGAAATTGGCTGGCCGTTGAAAACCGGAATGGTAATTGTTGTGTCTGGCATTCCTCGTTGGGGACTCTTGATCTTGTATTGTAAGCGTTTACCGGCCCCGTTCAAAATCTCCCGCTGGACCCCCCGTTCGAGCCCGGTGCCATCACAGGAATACGAAACGGCCTCGATTTTTTCCTTGATCAAGCCACAGAGGATCTTCTTGAGGTGCGGCACAAGGGTGTGGTGTTTCTCACTGTCAGAGATCGGGAGAACCGCAAGGAGGATCGGTGCAACGCCGTCCACAGGAATGGTCATGCACCATAGGCGAATCTGGATGGGCCGTGGTCATCATCATATCGTACAATGAATAATCATTAAATTACCTTGGTAGCTTTTTTGGTTTTATCATCTCTTAATACTTCTTGAGCCGCATCGACATCGGGTACACAGATCGGTCCACTGCAAGCGCCAACAAGGAAATAGCACTTCTTCTCCTTGTCCCAGTATAGGCGAAGTGCTGCAAATAGTTTTGTATCATCGCAAGCAAGCGCGACGGGTCCATGGTAGTCCAACACAGCGAGGTGAGCTTTGGCAAGTTCAAAGGTTCGATCACAGATATCCATCGGAAAACGGGGCTCACGGGCCTCCTTGTGACTGGATATAAGTGTTCAATAACATTGTTGGTGAGGATAAACCGAGAGTAATTAAATACCGAAAACTCCTCGGGGTGCGTGCGGGGAAGTAACTCCTGAGGATCCGATATGCACGCGGACTGACAATGTAAATGATATGGCAAAGTTCGTCCCAGGCTGGAGCATACTTGAAGTTTTGTAATCCGACGCCACGCTTCGTTTTGTCAAGATCGGTGCACATCGCCTCGAGCAAACCATTGAAAACTTTGTTTTTTATTTTCCCGCTTAGGATGGCTTCTGCAAACTTGATGCACGGCGTAGAACTTCCATCCTGAGATACATGATCAATCGAGTGACGTAGGAAGCCAATATACCACTCACTGTTTGTTCAATTATCGCCCGAAGTCCTTTGACCTTCGTGTAGAGGTGTTTCAGGTCAGGGTGGAGGTATTGCGTGTTTGTGAACTTCAAGTTTTCGTCCAGGGGCATCGGCTTGCGAATCGCGTCGGTAAAAGCTTTGAGATTAAGCAAGGCTTCGCATTCAACACAAAGTGACGATGCGAGCGAACGGCTTGAGGTGAATAACTTGCATTTCCTCGAATGGACCCGAGCGTTGATGTGATCGTTGGTCCACCTCCATTCCGCCCTCTGTGTCATCTGAACTTCCTCCCTCTGAGCACGAGTCAGATATCTGAACTCTTTCTTGAACCGTTCCCTCGAGACCACATGGATGCTTCGCCCGCCTCCACCGCCCACCCACGTTCGCTTCAAATAACGATCAATCAATGTGTTGTCCATTGCTGACGCCCCACGGCAGGGCATCTTTCTGACGTCTTCCACACCTTCCTCTCTCTCGCTCCTTCCTTCGTCCTTCCCATCGCCACTCGTCCTAGCTTCCTTCTTCACCAACCAACCCATTCCCATCAATGTCCCATGCGCTGGCACCGGCTTCGCCCGACACATCTCGCCATGCTGTCTGAACCGGGTCGTATCACCAGGTTCTTTGGTGCGTAGCCAGGTGGAGCACCTGCTGTGGAAGACTCTCATAGGATCCTTCTGGTCAAACTGAGCGCTTGGATCTAGGTTCAAAATCTTTGCCTTCCATGTTTCGAACCGCTTTTCCTGAACGACGTAAGTCCTGGAAGTGGCTTTCTCCCTGAGTCTTCGTGAAGCGATAGCTGATCTGCTTGTTCCGTACTGAGGCTTCTGAGACTTGCAACTAATTTCAAGATGCTGGAAGGCGTCCGTGGCGGCGATGTTGCTAACGTCTGAGTGCCGGTTTTCTGTAACCTTTGACTGCGCCTGTTTGTAGGACACCCTCGAGACCTTGCGGGCGGGCGCGATTTCATCGAACGGGCTCAGCGATAGCTTCCGTTTGTAGGGCAGAGGCCTGGAGTCTTCACCCGCGTCAGTGGAGGCCGTTGACGACACAGTCGACATGGCGGGAGTATCGGCCTCACTCGCCAGCAAGTTTTCATCCCCATCGGCCTCGTCACTATCGCCGCCACGGTCATTGCCGCTGCTGTTGACATTGCGCGTACCGCTACTGTGGCTGCCAGCACGACCGCTATCGTTGCAGCCGTCGTCACGATCAACTCGGGCGCACATCTTGGTTAACGGCTCAAGTGCCTATATCGCAGCAGATGTAAGTGCACCATACATGCTTAAAGCAGTCACGTCTACTCACGGGGTCCCTGGGGATAGATATTCCTTCGTTCTCACTGAGTGTGAGAAGCCAGCGAATTCGGTGCACAGATGCATCTTGGTGTGTCCAAAGAGGATCACCGAAGATTCCGTGACCAATCGTGCTCATCGTGCAGATCGCGCAACTGTAAGTATCAGGTTGGCGCGGACGTTGAAGCACATTCCCGATGTTCATCAGCTTCGAGCTAAACTGCTGATTAAACCATTTTCGTAGTCCCTTCAACACTTCGTCTGGGGGAGGCGCGGTTCCCGAGGCGGCCAGCGAGTCTCCTACTGTAAGTCAGTTCCTCTTATTTTGGGTTGCATTCAGTGATAGCTTACCAAACGCGAAGGTGCACTCCTCAAAATCCACCTTTCCAGCAATCCAATGGCACCCATTTACATTGACTGGGAACCAGATTGAGGTGACCCCATTCTGGACCTGTTCCGCCAGTCGCAAGAGGTACGGCGAAGATCCCGGGTCGGTGAACCCTCGACCGACAGCCTCAAGCTCCCAAGTGAACTCGATTGGCTCAACAAGGACCTCTTTGCCAGTATCGACGTCCGTTTTCAGGCGGTTCTGTAGGACCCTGATCATCATGTTGATCTGCGTGTCAGATAGCCAGGATGCACCGAGGAAGCCCGCGAACTCGAGGGTGGTTGTCCCTCCCAAACGCAGCGATTTGTTCCACGGAAGCTCATTGATGAGATCTTTTGCCTGCGCAACTACGTTTTCGGGGTGAGTACCTGATTCCAACCAACGGACAGACGACCTCCATAGCTTCTGGTGCTGAATCATCTTCTCCGTTTCCTTCCAAAGCGACATGACCCAAAGCGGAAACCTCTCGGTGCCGTTATTGAATCGTGGGTCCACGATTGAAGCTGCGCCATCAAACCACTTCTGGCCGAAAGCGTTATCAAGAGTTTTGAGGACCCTCTCTGGCGGGACTGTCCGAGTGAGGAGAATTTCTGGGGGTGTGGTGGGTGCATCGGTGCTGAACCATTCCCCAGTTTGGTGGAAACTGAGGGCGCCGGACTGAAGGGGAAGGGGATGCTCGATAAATTTATTGACAAGAGCAGTTGGAGCGGGGAGTCGCGTTCGAACGGGCTCGGGGATCTTGAGGATTTCTCGTTTTTTCTCGTAGACCTCATTGGGGAGCGAGTTCGAAAAAACCTTTTTGACCCCTATCCAGACTGAGGGGTCAAACTGGATTTTGACGGTGAGGTCGATAGTAGCCATAGGGGGAAAATAATCGATACTCGGGAACCTCTAGCTTTAGGCACGCGCCGCGAATGACTTCCAAATTAAAGATATCGATTATCGGATTCAAACTTTGTTACAAAACGTGAGGGGGTTTCGTGCTGACTACGATACTACAGAGTAGTTAGAATGCTTGCTATCTCGTCAACTACAGTCTGGCGCCTGCGTCGACCACCCGCGAAAATCCTCGAAAATCCTACCTCCGTCCGGACTTTCGCGCCGGCTAAGGTATACTCCGAGACCCAAACGTCCGGATTCCCGCGCTGGCTAGCGTGCATTTTTGGGTCGAAATGTCCGGATTTTCGGGTCGTCGGGATCCGGCCTCAAGGGCAAAAATCACCAAAATGTCCGGATTCTGGCGCCGGCCTCCCAGCCAACTTTCCCGGGTCCTGTCAGAATGCGCAACCGGAAGAAGTTGATAAAGCAAAAAGTACGTAACGACTGACTCAGCATCGGCATTTACTCATGTGCCCGGTCGCAGTTGCTCCGGAATAGTCTCCGGGATGCAGCGGCAGGGATCAAGCGAAAGCCGACCATCCCACAGCCAGTACGTGTCATCTCGTTCAGCACCGGTATCTTCCCAACGCCATCCACCAGCAACGGCCATCCCACCATCCCAATACTAGTACACGAGTTGCCCCTGCCACCACTTCAGCTGCCACGCAGAGTCCCCAGCGCGCCCACAGGCGTGGTCCCTTCCGCCTCGGCAATTGTCCACCGTTCCCAAATCCTGAGGTCTTGGGGGACACACCAGAGCCCGAGTACGAACCCGAGGGCATAGAGGCTGATCCCCAGTACACCGGGGGTTGCGAGAAGGAACTCGAAAACAACGACTGTTCGGACCCGGATGAAATCAACAAGATGGAATTTGAAGACCGCGCTATTTGGTTGGGAAAGTGGTTTGCGCACCACTACGCCGCGTGGGTTGAAGACTTTGAGATGAAGGAGCTACAGAGCTATCCGACCTCCTCCTCTGTGGGGATCCAGCGAGCGATCAACGTCGGTCCACTCCCAATGCTCGAGTGTACCTTCGCCCGCTTTCGGCTTCTGGAGGATGAGTGGCGAAGTCCGTCGTTTTGCTCTCCGGTACGGACTTATCTATCAGCATCGAACCTTCCTCACGTCTCTCGAGTTCCGACTAGGCCTCAGGCGCTTTCGCAACGAGGTGGTATCAACGGTCCGCATGCATGCAATCCGCATCTTCGGCATCACCGACATTGTGACCATCGACCATCGTGACGAGAGCCAGCAAGTTACCGCGCTATATACAGATAACAAATTCCTCTACGAGCATGGCAACACCGGCTCCATCGGTGACTTTATGAGGAGCGACTGCTTAGTTAAGGAAAGTGTTTTTTGGTTGATTTTGAGTGACCCTGAAACATTTCACAGGCTCTTCGAGTTATACTTTTTGGTCCAGCTGCCCTCGACGGCCCCGATAAACAGAAATCCCAACATGTCCGTGCTCCGTTGTTCAATGTCAGAACCGTGAGGAACACACTCGTTTGTTTCATTGCCACTGTAGTAAGTAAATATGTGTAATGTTTGTTGCACGTAGCTGACCGGCAACATAGTTATGGTTTCTCCTTGTTGACGGCAGAGTCTTCCGTGACAAGGGCACAAAGGAAGGGTGCAAAAAGTACTACCGGGATCGGATGATTCAACTCAACAAAGTTCAAGTCGAGCTTCCCGATATATACAAGGCTTATCAAGAATTTATGGACTGCAACGTGTTCGGCAAGGACGAAGAGGAGGCGCTTGATGCAAACGAGGAGATGCAGAAGGAATACATGGATAAATTCTATGCCGACGTTGAGAAAGAGAAGGAACGCCGGAGGAAGGGGAAGGCGCGTGCAGAAGATGTGGCCTCTCCCACCAATTCCACTAACGGTTTGGAGGAGCAGGACTGAGTTCAAGGAAGTGTTACTACTGTACACTATGAAGTCTTAAATACATATCGCCATCATATAGGTCTTGAACAACTGAACGCGGGTTGTGGGAAGTTGGCGGGAGGATGTGCGCTACGCGAACAACGCTATCAACAAAACACAAGTCAAAACACCCATCCTTTGGAGCAACAAGTTCGATTTGTTCCGTCACCTTGTTCCGTCTGTTCCGTTTGTAAATTCGAACAAGTGCCAAGCGGTACCACTCGTTTGTGACAAATATCATGAACATAGCACAAACCTGACAAAAGAGAAGCCCCGATAGCCCAGAACCTTGCAAAATGGCATGGTCATATCGCGCTCCTGATCCACGCCAAGAGGTTGTGACATGAAGGAGGTCGGTCTTTTTAGTTGCTGTCTCCTGACAGTCATACGTGACACGCAACACATGACAGGGGACCACCTGCATGAGTATGAGCACTTGGCCAACAAACACACATATGGATGTACCTGCAAGCCAGGGATCTCACTGTTTTTGACATTCAGGGCACGGTTGAGATGCAGGAACTCTGTGAGAAGTTTTTGGAGATCCTGCAAGTGAATATCCTTGCGGAGTTTTGTAGCGTATGAGCTAAGGTGGATAATGTTGTCAAGCGACCCAAGTTGAACATGCGAGCGGTGGGTGACAGTATTGATGTCGGGCTCTACGTTTTTGTAAAATAAGCATTGTTCGTCATACGCATTGACCCGGTAACGGATATCCATGATGACTTCTCGTTCAAAGGCCATTCGAAGCATCTGCAGGAGACATCAGGAGTGTTGCAAAGCAGAAGGCATCTATGTACCTGATCTGCAGCAGATAACTGCTGGTTCGTTCGGCCCCAGTCCTTGTGACTTTGGGGGTGGAGTGCCTCACCGGAGTCCGAGGAATAGTTCAATACGGCACCCTTGGCCTGAATGCAGCTAACAAGATGAGTGATCGAGTGCATCTTCGGCCACGAGAACGAGAGCTCTTCATGATGATCGAAGAGTTCGGGAGAGCTGCGGATGGCCTTTGTGAGCTCCCCAAACTTGTTGATATGTCCCTGCAGGAGAGACAATGTCGACGTGGTGTGGGCATGGAACCGTGAAAGGAGGAGGAGGCATGCAAGGTGCCGGATCGCCGGGATGATGAGCACGTCCTGATTTTGTCCAAGTTGGCAAACCTGGTTTGCAAGTGGAGAGAGATACTGTCCTTGCAGTTGAAAGCCTTTGTGATCAATGCCAACGGTTGTGACAACTTACACGTAGGATAATGCCCTGCTCCCTAGCGGTAATGTACTTAAGCCGACAGACACCATTCGAAAAATGGTGTAGCCTTGAGATTGGTGGGATAGCCATAAAGCTACATGGCAACTACCTGTTAGTCTGTGTCCACCGAAGACGAAGGCGGGCTAACTTAGCATCAAGTTCATCTAGCTCACCCTTCATAATATAATGGGTCTTGAACCACTGCCAGAAGTGTTTTCCCCACACCCCTTGTTCGATCTGATGTAGAGGGTCGGAGCAAAACATTTCATAAAGGGACATGTGAAGGCTAAAGTAATCGAGGAACGTATTCTGCACGTGCGCATCAGCACTCTGAAATTCTCAGACAATCCAACCGCCCACCGAGATCCCTCGAATTGACTGGGAAGCAAGTGCTCTCTTTGTCGCAGTTGCAGATGTCTGCTTATTAGCCTTTTCTATCAGCGAGAGAGTCTTGTTCCGTGAGCGTTTGGGGTAGGGAGTCCCACACAAGTCCCAGAGCGCATTTGCAGGTACAAGACAGATGGGGCACTTGAATTCTGACTGTACCCCGAGAATCGAGGCAAATCTTGTGCTGAATATGTAAATTATGGGAACGTGCATTGGACTTGGGGGGCTCACTACTCTTCATAATCTCCCGAGAGTATCGCAATGATCAGCTGGGCAAGTCGTTGGCATCGGCCGTCATCAAATGCGAACCCATCTTCTCCAGCAGCATTTACCGCTGACTCAAGGATTTTTAGCAGGGTTGCGTGGTAGACCCGGGCACGGTGGTCTGCAAGAGCCGCATCAGTGTCGGTTGACCTTCCGGGGACCTAGAAATACAAGTCAGATCACCAACACAATAAAGCAGCTGTGCATGCCTCAGGGATTTGACCAAGGAGAATCGCACCCCCCTTTTTCTTCTGACTGAGCCGAAGCACCTGAGGGATGTTTCCGATGAACATGTATACCCCCCACCACTTCTTTGTCCCCATCCTGTTCAGTTGTGTTGCATCTGAGTACAACTGGACATGGATTACAACTTTTTCCGGCCCAATTTTATCCTGGAACGTCTATCAGGGGAGGCCAGGATAGAATGTGAGATGACAACACCTGAAGAGACCACCAATCGTCTGCTGTGTGTAAATCAGTCCACACACGCATGTTCCCGCCATGAGGGTCGTGGACGTAGTGTCGTTGCGGGTATGTGGTGAACACCCCACGCAAGTCGGGATCCTTAATTGTCCGAAGTACCGCATCCATCGCAGGGCGGTAGCGAACCGTATACGTTCGCTGTTCCTCATACTCGCCTCGAATATATGGAACACTGATCTCCTCTTGACGAAACTAGTGAGGAACAAGTGAGCGACACACCATTCTCGATATTGAGCAGATGGCACCACCTTGGAATCATCTGTGAATTCCTCTTCAACGCCGTGTGCGAGCAATTTGTGCATCTCGCGTGAGCTCTTCACTTTGAGGCCCATTCCATACCTGCGTTCGAATTTCAACTGGGTGTCGATAAGTTTGTTGGAGACATTGTTGTTTATGAAAATTTCGGCCTGTTCGAAGTCGGCTCTTGTTGGAAACGGGGTGTAACTAGCCTGCGGTGACGTGATGTTGTGTAGAATGTTGGGTTCATGAGGGCCGTGAAGTTCGGCGGTGGAGATGATGCGCGCTGGGCAACGCGAGTGGGGATGGGACACAACGAGTGTTTCTCCAGGCTGGAGAGTGATTTTTGGGCCAACGTCTATCGGAGAGGGCTCAGCGATAGAGTTGGGTGGCGGGTCGTCCAAACCGGGTCTTGAGGTGGTTTCTGAGTGAACTTCGTCCATATTCTCGTCATCAGCGCCTAGATTTCAAAGTTGGAACAGGTGAGGAAGAAGGCGATCCAAAGGCCAAATTTTGTCACACACCTGCTCCCTCAGGCACAGGGTAGATCTCGTTTTCGAAGGGTGGCGGAGAAGGTAATGGCGGCTTATGGGGCGCCTGGACTGTGCGAGCAATCCGGTGCTTGCATTTCTGGAGGTGAAGCTTGTGTCGTCCGTAATAAAGACTATACACTCCGTTGCAGAACGGACAAACAAAGTCACGCTCAGGGTCGAGACCGCCTACTGCAATCCGCTCTTCTCTCTTACGACGTGAGAATTTTCGCAGGGCGCTGCGGCGTTGGCGTTGTCGTGCCTCGTCAGCCATGTGGTGGTAGGAGATCGAGGACCGCACGCCGTCTACCAAGGCCCAAGACGGGTCGATATGTGTACTTGCACCTATGTCAATGTTTTGACGTGGAATGGCATGGAGATGCCACAATACTATATATATGTATTTACAAGCATCGGTCTGGACGATGCAAACCATTGTAGGCATCGTCCCCAAGTCCACAAGCGCATGCAATTCCCACAAGCGCGTGTACGGAAACGATCGTTTTCCTGATGTACCCCTCATCGTTCCTCCGTGATCACCTCCTGGTGAGGTCATTTCCATAATCCACTTGTTAATTGACTGAAAAGTGAATGGACGACGGCCGCCCGGATGCAAATAACAATCTGCGCGTTATTCAGCTCTCTGGGGAGGCCCTCGATAATCTATCCAGCTCTAACGGGGTTGCAAAGGTTCAGGGGTAGTTCTCAAATCTTCGGAGTAGCTCAACAACCCCTCAGCCAAAATCAAACGGAGGGGGCAAAACAGGATGTTAAGAAAAGGTGTATACCTTTCTTGAAATCCTGTCGGGCGTGGGATGGAACTGATGATCGATGGATTGATACTTCAGTGAAGGAGACCGGTCCCTGCAGAGCGTAGAGGTTTCCAGACACGGTTTCTCCGTTTGACGTCCAATGCCATTCGGTTGGACTCTCCACAGACGATTAACGTTTATAACCCTCTGACCCCCTTCACCTTCTACTACCGGTCGAGGTCTTTCTCTTTACCTTGGATCCCCATTCCTTCCGCCCACCCTCTGTCGAGATCCAATTCCTTAGTTACGCGCATTTGAGACATGCCCGACTCTTCTCGACAGCCCTGTTCCGATCAGCTCACCACTCCGCATTTGATGCACTTTTGGGAGAAGGCCAATTTTGCCGGATTTCTCATCGGCGGGATATTCTATGGTACACCGAGCTACATGCCCATCTGCTCATGCTCACCTCGTTCGTTTCATTCACAATGCCAGGGATAGTCATCCTCCTGTTCTTTCGATGTATGGGCGCATTGTTTAATCCCGTAAATCACACAAAGGAGGGCATCAGGCGCGGACTCGTGACCTACACTGTGGCCATGTTCTCGTTTGTAACCATATTCACCGCGACGAACCTCGACATCCAATCCAACTCCTACATCGATAACAGAGAGTTCCCCGGCGTCTGCGCGTTGCCTCTTGGTCCACTTGGATACCAGTCCCTCACCTACTCCGGAGCGATCGCAGTCTGTCGCAGCCTTATGTTCCTCTTGAACAGCTGGCTAGCTGATGGCCTCTTGGTGAGTTTTTTGTTCAATTCCACCGACCAGGTGTCTTACGCGGGCCGTCCTCGTAGCTTTATCGTTTCCACGTTATCTATTCCATGAACCATTGGATCACCGCCTTCCCTTGCCTGATGTACCTCGCCTCCATTGGTACGCACTCTAAATACTCACAAGCTGTCGGCGGCACTATCGATTAAAGCCACTGATACAGTGATGGGCATCATGCTCGTCTACCAGACCTCGCAACCGGACAGCAGCATGTGGAGCCCAGGAGCCATCAGCTTCGGTCTTCCATACTTTTCGATCTCCGTTTCACTCAACATTCTCCTCACGATCATGATCGTTGCACGACTCACCTTGCATATCATAAGCATTCGAAACAGCATGGGAACTCCGGTCGTGGCCAGCGGTTTATACCACGCCATCAAGGCCGTCGTCATCATGCTTGTCGAGTCTTCTGCCCTTTACGCTCTTAGCTCTCTTTTATTCATCGCTCCGTGGGGTGCCAGCAGTCACCTTGCGGATGTATTCTGGCCAATCCTTGCCGAGACTCAGGTTAGCGTCCTTTCAAACTTTCGTTGGCGCACCGCAATTTTGAGACTTGGTTGTCTAATCACGGTGATGAATAGGTCATCGCTTCGCTGCTCATTGTTTGGAGATTTGCCGACCGGAGCACGCTCACGAACAGTACCACCGTCTCCTGGAACACAGGTCCGTGTAGTGTTGGGAGTCAAGGGGGGTCGACGGGTGGTGGAGGATCCCTTCCAGATGGATATCCCATGAACTCGATGGACCCGTGTGGAAAGAAATCTGGTACGCTTGTGGTTGGAGTTGAGACTACGGTCGATGTTCACCGAGACGGGGTCTAAGTGGTCACTGAAAACATTGTGCATCGCTAGTTCCTTCAATGTTGTCGTAGATAGACCTGAATACTATTTGCCCGGACATGTGTCAAGGGAATTTCAACCCTATTAACCGCCGAATCATCTGATGGGGTCGTGAGGGATGCGAAAATTGGACGTTCACCACTGGACCAACATTGGCAACTACCTATGAGGTATCCGGCGATGGGTTCATTGCCAACCTTCAAACTTCCAGCGGCCTATCAGCTAAGTTCATGAAACGGCGGCGGCTATCTTCACTTTCGCGGGCGCTAGCGCCGGATCATGATATTTGCAGGTCTCGACCAGTTTCTTTGGGCACAGTGTTTGGAATCTAGTCTGTTTGCCCGCGGATTGTGTTATCTGGTGAGCCTTGCAACACAGAGTCATCGCGTGCAAAGAGCCTACCTGTAAGTTGCCCGTGCGATTTCTCCGAGCTTTCACCGCATATGATCGAGCTGCGGCGCCTGTCAAACCCACTTTGTTCCAGTGATAAAACAACATGGTCCGCCGCAATCGTCGCGCCCGCGACCGCGAAGACGACGAAGATGATCCAGTAACCCCCGAAGAAATTGAAGAAATTGAGTTGGAAGCCGTGGTATGGTTTCTCCGTCAGTACATGTCAGTAGAAGCTCTCCGCTGATCCACACGAACGCTGGCGCCCCCTTTTGCAGCTCGCCGCGGACAAGAACTTGAACACGATTATTGCATGGCTCAAGTGCAAGTACCCCGTCGGCGCGTGTGCCGTTCACCCAAATGATCACTGCTTTAATAATAAACTCGGGCACTGGATCCTCGACCTCTACAAGCTTATTGTGTGGGCGGTTGAAATAGTGAGTCGCTCTCCATCCGTTCCACTTCGGTGCTCCGAGCCGTCACAATACAGAAACGCCGCAAGACGACTGGAACACGACCTCCGATTCTGGATCCCGCATTTTTGGATGACATGGCCGAAGTACCCGAAGTTTCCAGGCATCCTCCAGGCACAGCTGTATCGACAGCTTCGGTCACTGCTTTGCCACCCACGTCACCTGTGCATGTGACATACCACCACCCACAAAGCCTGGCCATGCAGTTCCATGAGGCACCTTGCCAGTATGTCCAACATCCCGCCCCTGGATGTTATCCCGGTGGTTGCCCCCAAGCACCTGCATTTTTGCCATCTTATTCTTTCATCACGCCCGCGGGTTTTCACCCCATGCATTACACATATTACCGCTAGCATCAAAACAACGACCGCTTGATTTTCCTTTGTCCGCCCCTTCCGATACTCTACCTTGTGTGGATAGCGTCACCAACATTCAACTCCTGGGAATTCGTTTTGTTTGTGGTTCACGTCGGATTCATATCATTCCACCGCATGCACACTTCGCAACGGTAGTAATCCGCAACCCGCCCTCGGGGGTCCGGAGACGCGACGGTCCTATGTTAGGCGTATTTCGTGGTGGTCCTTGCTCTCTGCGCATATGTGACTGCATGAATTGCAGCGGTTTTACTAGACGGAGGCGAACGCAAGGTCTAGCAACTGTATGTTCACACTAGCTTCGCCGCATAAATGACTTTTCGGGTTTTATTTTCGACGCTAGTTTATTTTGTGGAGGTAATTAATCCTATGTTACACATCGCGATCTGTGAGACGAGTGGAAGGTGGTATGGCCCGCGGGCAGAATGTGTTGTAATCGGTGTTGTGGAATGGCCCTCAGCATGTCCCTAGTCCTTTCGCCCTCGCTCCTGTCCTTCCTTCCCCGTTCTCCTTCTCGATCTTGTTTTGCAGTTTGAATGGTATCTTGGTCGGACTAAACAGCGTTGTTGTGAGGGGAAATTCCCAAGTGATGAGAGGTGAGCTGTGGGGTGTTAGCGGTGGACGGTAAATTGGTGTAAGGCGGTTGTCGGCCCTTCCCGTCATACTAGGAACCTCCCTTCCAATACTCCCAAGGGTGCCTGAAAGGTCGATGGGTTATCCCCAGCAAACGCGTTAGGACTTGTAGTGAATTGTCCTCGCGTGACTTTTCATTTACATAACTGCAAGTCATGATTTGATGCCAAGGTCTACTGCCTGAGTAGGATGAGTGAAGCGTAACGCAGGGGCAAAATCGCGACAGTTCACCGCGAAGCATGAGCAAGTTTATATAGCGTCTGAGAAGCCTCAGCTGTACCCAGCAAGCTGGTTAGTATGTGGCCGTTCGTGAACCGAAGGATTGTATACCTGGCACTGTCGGAGAAGGCGCCAGTAGCCGAACGTTACTGGACAACATCCGAACGCTATCAGTACTCGCCCGACTGAAGGCGCATCCGGCAATATTATGCACTTTTGCGGGGTGCCCCCCCCAGGAATAGAGCGGGCCCGCCGGGTCACGGTAATGCACACTCGGCATATTGGCGAGAAGGGCAAGAGCGTCGACGAGTAACGGGAAGAATACGAAGACAGTAAATCAAAGGAAAGGGGGCCCAGGGATTGAGAACCAAGTTGGTCAAGAATGGGTATGGGTTCAGAGTCGCCCTCCCCACTAAGCATAGGGCCCGATCCCACACTGACAGTGACTTTGTCGATCACTTCCAGCTTGTGATCAGCCTCCACCAGTCATCTGGATGGACCAATTTCGGCTGTTCGTCCCTCATCCCAGAAAGGCCGAGTCTCTGACATTGGCAGAGATGGTCCAGTTAGTTGTTCTGTGGTGCAAGATCAAGGCAAGTTGTCTCCGACGCATAAAAATCTGACACTGCACTCATCGCATGGTGCAGCCATCCGGTGTGCGTAGTATCAGGCGTAGCTCATTGCCATCATCATGTCTGGTGCACGAGTCGATAACCTGGCATGAACCTTGAATGCCAATTCATAGACTAACCTCGGGCGATCCTAAAGGACGAACAGGGAAACTCAATACCACTCTCGAACCCCGAATCTCGCTCAGCCAGAAGTTGGAGCGGGAGGTAGGGTAGAAGGGACAACACAATGTGAAGCAACGGTGCGCACTCTTTATTTCTCGCTAGAATGTTGGGCTTTCTAATAACTCGTCAGGTGATATCAACGATAGTCCAGTGAAGGGGAAAGCGACCCTGCAGACATTTCTGGACAAGGACTCCTCAGTTCCCCATTTTCCACGAGTCTGTGGCAACCAATTGTAAGAACAACGATATATATATATATATATATTCACGATAAAGGGCTCAAAAAGGTTTACCCCCTGCTCCGTCATCGCTGGGCAGCGCTGCCGCTCGCTCCCATTCCTCATTCGATCAGAGAACGAAGCCACGGTCTTGGCACATGAAGGTCGTGAGGGCATGGGATCACAACAAGTTGCTTCGGCAAGCAGTGGATCTCTCTCCACGATAGAACGAGGCCCAGACTCACTGTGCAGTGTGGAGTCTCGGGTGGACTGAATTCCACGTGAGGATTCCATTCATTTCCGACACCGGCGTGACTAGCGGACTCCACTCTCACCCACGCCGAACAGGAACACATGTAAAGCGTGGACGAGCCCTTGGGGAACTCTTTCCCCATCCCTCCTTTTCAGGAATCATGTCCTCGTCTAACTCAGAAAACGTTACCGCCGCTGTCCACCAAGGTGTTCACCGCGTTTTTGCTGAGGAGGTGGCATCAGGGGATGTCGTCATAAATAACGCTTTGCGTCAAGGTACGCTGAAGACGCTCTACGTCACACCCCTTGGAGGGCGGACAAAGAGAACGCACAAGTTCTGAAATCTGCAATCACGCAACAGACAATGGATTCAAGAGAAATCCTGACGAAGTGGAGGTCGTAGGTGATGTTCCGCCCTCCGACGCGTTCGCTGTGGTAGCCGACACCGGGGAATCCTTCGAATCTGAAGACACGAAAGATGAAACTACCCCCACGAGAACCATTGATCCAGAGGTCCTCAGGGCTGCTGCGCTCGAAGACGCGAACCGCCTCCTGGGGGAAACTTTAAGCATCGACCTCGACAAGGTCGGCGCCAAAGACGCGCGGATTCTCATGTCCGAGGAACACAAATGCCTGGGATATCGGCCGCCATCGGATTCTCTTGCCGCCAAAGCGCAGCGCTCGTCTACGAAACACCCAGAGTCAAGTCTTGGTCTCGATGCCGCGACCTTGAGGGAGGCTGCTAGGGCTGATGCCGAGAGGATCAAGTGGGGAACTTTCTGTTATAATCATTTCGGACTCTGACTCTAACCCTCACGGACCTGGCTTGTCCCTTGCCTGGATTTCCCCTCTTTTACCTAAAGAGCGGATAGAGCCATCAATATCAACACTCTGACCGCCAAAGAGGCACGCAGGCTCCAATCAGAGGAACAAAAGGCACTAGGATACCGCCCTCCCCCGGGTTCACTCTCTGCAGAAGCGCAATCGGTATTGGACAGGCGCGACCGCAAGCCGGTGACGAAAGGTTCGTCCTCGGGCCCTAACAATCGCTCCTCTCCCCAGAAGAAGCGTAACAGAAGGAAGCTGAACAAAGACCCCTCATCCACGTCCACCGCGTGATGCGTTGTTTTGTAGAACTTGCCGCCGAGATTATGTCCGAAGAGCACAGGAGATTGGGTCATCGCCCTAGGTCGGGGAGTTTCGCAGCGATAGTCCAGGGTCTAGCTGATAGGAACCAACGACACGATACAAAGTTGACGATCGCGGACTCATATCCCATCCCTGATGTAGATTCGGTCACCCGACCCCTCATCGGCAGATGAATATTAATTTTGTCCTGACAGGTGATATGCTTCAGAAGTGTGAGCCATGAATGTCCGACGGAGAATGAAAGTTATCACCGGGGTGGTAATTGGACACCCGACCTTGGGGTGCGGAAGCCTTGATAGTAAATTCGACTCATGCGTGTCCTTAATCGAGATATCATATGCTGGGGGGTTCTTAACTCCTCGGGTGGTGACATTCTATATGCGTTTGAATTCTTGCATTGGTCCATTCGCCGTCGGGGAACTGGAGGGGGATCTCCCATTTTCAATTTCGGTAGTCTTTATTTGAAAGCCATTATTCGCGGTGAGATCTCAATCCAACGAATCTTCACGAGATCAAATGCGCGATTTGGAAGCACCGATGCGCAGATACAACGCCTAATCAATTCCGTCTCCTTACCCTCGCCTTGGGGAACTCCAAGGGTACCGTCAGATGAGCCCAATTGGTGTTTGCCTCACTCTCTGGTAACCGTCTCCTGTCGAGCTCTTTTTTTGTGAGCTTCTCAATCTTGCAGCCTAAAATGGCGGAGAGGGTGTTACTTCTGCAAAGCGTGTAGAATCGAGAACAAACGTACCCAGCGATTTGAATAGTTGATTCACTTTCGCGACTGGTACACTGAGATCTCCGGCCAGGATTGTTGTATCAGTCGCCCAATCGTCCACCCGGAGGCACAGAGCGAACATGTGCGTTAACAGATTTGTCTCTAGTTCCTGTGTAACGTGTACTCTGGGAATGTCATTCTTGGTAAGATTGTAGGGTCCTTGCTACCGCGGTGACACACTTTGTTGATCCCCGGGCACTTTCAGAGAATTTGGAAAGCAGTCCATCCAGCAGGGTAGCTGGAATCCCTCCCAATCGTTCTTGCAGCTTTTCTTTATGGCTCACGTTCCTCCGAGCATTGTAAAATGCGAACATGGACGATATCGCAAATAAAAGTTTCCTGCGGGTTTCACGTCTCAGCTTCGGGTTTGCATAAAAAGAGCGGAGGGGGTACAGATTGGTTTTGCTGGGCTTCCTGCCCGCGAAGGCTTCCTGGACCTTCTGTTTGATCCACGCGGAGCGGTTATAAGGCAAGAGCGCCGCTCGGTCTCGGTCATTCTCGGCTTTGAGCACGGCGGATACTGAGATTGAATTCCACTCGGAATCGGTGATGATGTTTGTAATAGGATAAATGTCGTCCGGTCGCTCAGCATCGGCATTGAAAGGGGGGATCAACCTAGAATCGTCTGCGGTAGCTTTTGCCTGTTCTAAAAGCAAGTTAGTAGGTGGAGACTCGGGCGCTGTTTATCTATAACCGACCTTGGGTCGGGAGATTCGTTGTGTTACCCTCGATGGTCGATTGCAAGTTTCCGGTCACGGCTTTCATGGCATCGACATCGATCTTGTTTCTCTCCCGTGCGCGGATAGCTGCTTGTGCCTTCTTAGTGCCAAACGTAGCGCCGAGAGCATTACGAGCTTCGATGCGCTGTGAGACAGTGACAGGTGTTGATTGGATGGCTTTTAACCTCTTCACTTGACGCGTCAAGATGTGGAGAGGTGCGGGCCGGAAAATTGTTTTGCCCGTGCGTTTGTCGTGCACAGCGACGAGATAGCTACCCTGGAATTAGTGTCCTGGCGCGTAGGAGGGATGTTGGTTTGGATGGACGTACCTGCACCCGGCACCGGAAGCCGTTTCGGAGTTGGAGAAAAACTCGACATCGTCCGTCTCAGCAGCGACAAGGGTAGGCTGCTCTGCAAACTCCTTCTCGCCCGCAGGATCGCCCTCCGTTGTTTTAAGGCGATAACATTGAAAGGGTGTGTTGGCTGGAGGACGGACACCGGGGAAGCCGACTGGCGACGGAGTTCTTAATTTCAAGCCACCATCTCCAATAACGAGAAAGAACTGACCGAGGACAGGCCCAAGCTGGTTTTGCGGCAGGGCGGAGAGTTTGAAAGAAATCCTTCCGTCTCCGTCTTCTTCGACGTCGTCCCTCTTTCGCTTTTTTGAAGCCAAAGGAACCATTGTTTGGATTTTTGGAAGAGAGATCTGAGCACAGGCGCGTCTTCCTCTGGTGGTATCTCATCTCGGCCACACACCCGAACGCTGCATCTGTTTATTCTCTTCGCATTCTCATCCACTTAAGTTATTCTCTCTCTATTTTTCTCCCTCTATTTCTTTCTGCTTTTCCGTGGAGCTTAGACCGCCACTGTTGGGTTTTGCCGCCGTCGGTCCGATCAATCCCTTGTGCTCTCTCTGTCTATCGGCAGGCAAACCCCTTCTGGATGTCTCTTCAGACACGCACTCTCTCTGTCGGAGACCACGACGCCCGCGCATCCAGCAAAGCTCAGCCGACTCCGCCAATGTCCGCTGATGATACCTACCTTACCCTGAAACCAGGCCAGAGTGTGCCAGACGGGCTCATGGCCAGGTCCATCTCCCCTGTGCCTCAGGGCACACCAAACGACGAGGCACACGTCACCCGTGACCCCTCGTCATCCACAAAGAGAGATTCGTCGTCCGCCTCTACCTCTCCCAAGGAGAGCGGCATGCAGACACCAGCATCGCGTTCAACACCGCCACCTGCGTCTTCAAAACGCAAGAAGCCCCCCAAGCCACCAAATACAGGCCCCCAACTCATCGGACACCTTCCAAAAGCTGAAGAAAAAGCTAAAGCCACGTTTACTGAAATCCCCGAGAACATCTACCAATATTCGACGCTGGGAAGGTCCAGGGAAGCATTGGAGAGCATGATGTGTGACTGTCAATACGAACATGGTGCGTTTTCCCCTTCTGCAACGGTCCAAATCTCGTCGTTAGTCGTCGTATAGTAACGTTCTGACCCCCTCGTGCCCTTTTTGGGCGGTTTTGGTGAATAGGCGTAGATAGTCCCTCGGTCGCCTGCGGGGAGGGGGCGGAGTGCATCAACCGACTGACTCAGGTCGAGTGCATGCCTGAAGACTGTCGGTGTCGAAGTCACTGCCAGAACCAACGGTATACGAGCCGGTCTTTCTTCAAGCCCCTTGCCCTCATACCACCCATAGGTTCCAGCGTAAACAATATGCACCGATCAACATCGTCCTGACAGAAAAGAAGGGTTTTGGACTTCGCGCAGCTCAAAACCTGTCCAGGTTCGTGCTTTTCGCCAGGGTCCACTATGATCCCACCGTTCATGTGCCCTTTGCTCTTCCCTTCCCACAGGGATACATTTATTTATGAGTATGTCGGGGACGTCCTTAGTTCACCTTCCATGAAAAAGCGGATGAGGGATTACGGGAAAGAGGGGATAGAACACTTCTACTTTATGATGCTCCAGAAGGACGAGGTGCGCCTTAGTTCCATGTGTCGAGGATGGGCGCTAAATGGCTTTGTGCAACCGCATGTAGTTCATCGACGCCACCAAGAAGGGCGGAATCGGGCGGTTCGCGAATCACAGCTGCAACCCCAATTGCTACGTCGCAAAATGGACCATCGGGGATCGAGTGCGAATGGGGATCTTTTCCAAGAGGGTCATATTGAAGGACGAGGAACTCACTTTCAACTACAACGTCGATCGATATGGGTGGGCGAGGTTCTCTTTGAATTGGATTTCGGCTAAGGAAATTCTCTCGCAGGCACGAAGCGCAACAGTGTTTCTGTGGGGAACCGAATTGTGTAGGGTATATCGGAGGCAAGACCCAGACGGATCTTGCTGCCATGGACGATTTGTACATCGATGGTGTGTTCTGTATATCCATCTCGAGCGGCTCTACTCACCAACCTATCTCAGCTCTCGGTATCTCCGACGAAGTCGAGAGACTCGGCCTCAAGGGCAGCAAGAAGAGGAAAAGCAAGAAGCTCGATGAGGACTACGCCCCAATCCTCAAGCCTCTGCAGGAAAAGGATGTTCCAAAGGTTATCCAGGCAATCAGGCAAACCTCAAGCCGAAAGGTGCTGTTGAAGCTGCTTACCCGCATCAAGGTGAGTGGTCAGTACGCCGTTGGAAGGAAGGTTATTGAACACCTCCCAGATCACGGAGGATAAGTCACCCCTGAGACAGCTAATGAGGCTGAGAGGATTCAGCTTAATGACAAATATTCTGCAAGACTACTCCTCTGATCCGGCGATTCAGATTCTTGTGAGTGCAAAGTTCATTTTTTCTCTACGGCCCCTTGCCGTCTTCACCACCGGTGATTTTCGCGTTGTGGATTCTCTTCAGCCAGTTGAATTAATGCTGAAATAACGATGCCAGGTCATGGAGTGTGTATCTACCTGGCCACTCCTTCAACGAAACAAGATCGAGGATTCAAAGATCAATGTTGCCGTGCAGGCTATTGCGGACACGGTGCTCCCGGAGGAAGAGGTGACAGCGTCCGACACGTTTATGAAATCCGAGGAAACTCCGAAGCTGCAGGAAATAAAAACCGAACCCCCGAACCCCACGAATCTCGAGTCAACTGAGCAAGACGCTGATCAATCTCAGTCTTTCATTAAATCCGAGCGAGCGGAATCGGCTGATATCTCAGCATCTGCGGATGATATCAATGATGTTACACCCATGGCAGTTGATGAACCCAACTTGGAATCTGAACGGGGCCGGACCTCGGAGAGGCACGAAAGCCAAACCATGAGGTTGAAGCGTTTATCAACGAAGGTATACGCGTCACAATTCATGCCGAGCTGACGCTAACGCCTCCGTAACATGTGCAGCTTTTAGAAGAATGGGGAAATTTGGAAACAGGCTATCGTATCCCGAAACGATTGATCGTTGTAGGTTGTTCCCCCTCCTTTGTGAACCCCCGCGTTGATCGTGATCCAAGGATGCCGACAACGAACCGGTTCGAGAGCCCACACCTCCTCCGGTCGAGGAAGAGCGTCCGTACAAACGAGTCAAGGTCCTTGAAGTTGAAGAACCAACGCTCAACTGGCTTCCTACTACCACGACCGCCCCTCCTAGTGACAGGGGAAAGATGCCTGGGCTTGACAGGTGGATCCCACTCCAACCTCCTGAACCACCGAAGAAGGTTGCCATTGAGGCGGTCATTGCTGCGGCCCGAGCCACAGCAGCGGCTGCCGCTCTCCAGAAGGCTGAGGAAGAAGCGAGGGAGTTGGCGAAGGCCGAGGAGAAAGCAAAGCTACTCGAGAAGAGACAGGCGAAAAAAGAGAAAGAGAAGAGGAAGCCTAGCCTGAGCGAGGAAGAGAAGGAAGCGTTGAAGGAGAAGAAGCTTCAGAAGATGGTTGGTGCCATCGTCGTGAAGACTATGAGCAAGTACCAGAAGTACATGGACCACGACCAGTTCAAGAAACACGCCAAAGAGGTGCCCCGTTTTCCATTCCCCGTTTTTGTATCCTTGCTAACGGGTCGTCATTTAGCTTACGGAAATCATTGCTGAGAAGGAGAAGAAGGCTTCGGGCTATAAGGAAGGGAAATTGGAGTCATTCTCGGATGAGAAAACCGCAAAGATCAAGAAGTTTTCCAAGGAGTACATCGCCAAAGTCATTCGTAAAATCAAGGAGAAGAAGAAGAAAAGGCAGCACCAACGTCAGCAGTCTACCTCTGCCTCTGCTTCCGGCTCTGGTTCCCGAAGAGAGTCTCTTGGAGATGGGAACATTGATGGTGATGACTTGGATGCGGAGGGTGAGGGTGAAGAGATGAGTGCTGAGGCTCTGAAAAGCATTATTGCGGATGCCATTGGCTTTGGTGGTGACGAAGACGAAGGGGAAGATATGGATATTGACGATCAGGAACCTAGTGCAGATGACGAGGGTCGCAAGCACCACGGAACACCAGGGGAGGAAAATTCCCCCGATGACACAGATATGGTCGTCACCCCAATCCAGGTTGAGATCAAGGATCCCAGGCTGAGGTTGCGAGTCGAAGGAGATACCGACGGGGGGCCAGGATGGGGGATAAACCAGTGTGATGACCCAATGGTTGTGAAACAGAACACCCTTGTTTCATGACCCTTGTGTTGTTGCTTCACCGCCGACTCTCACCGGATTTTCTGTTCATACCGTAGTCACACCTTTGTTTCTTAGCTTGCTCTTCTAATCACTGGCTTCTTACTTATGCTAATCGCGAAGGAGGGTGAAATGACGGTCACATGATGACGTTCAACCATCACGTGCAGGAACTCGATGTTTCTTCCCCCTCCACATTAAATTTAGCCGGTGTTGGCATTGCCGCCGCTGAAATCATTGACACTTGACAATCTTTTCTCGCGTTTTTATGGAGCCGGCCAACGTACTGGCGAGTGGGCTGACGTTGGAGGAGAGTAGAGCAAAGAGGCAGGAGAAACAAGCCGCTAGGTATCGACACAGGCTCGGGTGCGTATCCGCATCACACCCCTTGGATTCTTTCGCCTCCGTGCAGACTCTGCGGTTGTTTACTTTCTTGTCTCTCTTTCTATTTGTTTAGTACCTATGTCCCCTCTGGGGATAGCAAGGGGCTTTTGGAGGCGTTGATTGCGACTTCGCCGAGGAAGAGTCCAAGTCCGAGGAAGTCTATGACGCCGAAACCTACTAAACCGAGGAAATCGGTCAAGCGTTCTACAAAAGGCAATAATAGCAATGAGGTTGCGCACGATTCTGCACAGGAGGCGGAGAAACAACCGAAACCGAGGAAACCAGCCAGTCGGAAGTCGATCAAGGCCACAGGCCCCAGCGAAGAGGTGAATCTAGGTGCGCCCCCCCCGCTACCGCTCACAAGGGATTTGTACGCATTTACTTTGTATAAGCAGTCGAGCGGAATGCCAAGGGCGCATCGAGGAGCTCCGTGAGTAAAGCTAGAGTCAATACCGTGGAAGGTGAGGGAAGTGGAATGAACTGGGCCACAATGCAGCGTTCTGATTCTTGGAGTAGAAGTCGAGGGAGAGCCCGAGCCTTCAACGTCACGTCAAACGGGGGAAACAAAGAGTGTTGGTAGGTGTTTTCCCATTTGTACTCGTCCTTGGTTTTGATCGACGTTGTTTAGTTAACTCGAAAACGACCAAACCGCGGAAGAAATCTACGACCACAAAGAAGCCTAGACGTCCTAAACTTTCGTCACACAACACCAATGCTGAGACTGACTTAGACAGCCATACTGTACCTTCGAAATCATCCGCGGTCAGGCAGAAAAAGGCCTCTGGGAGACCACGACCACCAATTGACGACGAAAGCGACGACCTGGCCATCAAGAAAACGAGTGTACCCCGGAAGGCTAACAAGGGGAAAGCTAGATCAATGGATTCTCTTCCCGAGACCTTCGAATCCGCTGGGACTGACATCGATCTGGAAGAATCCCGTCCCGGGCCGTCCAATCTTCGCTCAGGCAAGGAAAGGGCATCAAGTGACGCTCCTCCCGATGCGCACGAGGCAAACACAATATCGATCATCCCTCGAGTAGTTTCTGACCGAGGGGATGCCTCTGGGGAGGAAGAGCAGCAGTATAGACCCCTACCGAAGAAACGGGGCCGCCCCCGTAACGACGAAGGTCTTCCGCCAAAGCGAGGGAAGATACAGAAGTCCAATAATGATGGCGAGGAGAAGGGTCCAACTACATCGAAATCGAGGCGACAGCCGTGTAAATCATCACCAAAACCGAGGCCGACCACGGCCAAGGGAAGGACAAGAAAGGACGTAGACTCCTCGCCTGGTATGAGCAATGCGGAGAGAGATGAGTCTGTTTCCTCGGAAACTACGGCGCCAGGATCGAACTCTCGGAAGCGCCAGCAGCGAAAACTCCACGATGGGGCTGACTACAAGAAACGGAACGAAACCGACCGCGATGAGACCAACTCAAACCCAAGCCGCGTGAGGCTCGATAGCATTCCCCCGGAGGGGATTATCATACGGAAGAAGAACGGTATCGTAGAAAGGCTCCTTCCACCCGTGATGTACGTCAGGTTCCGCTCTCTTGGCGCCAGCCAACAGCTAACCTCCTCATTGCAGCAAACCAAAGAGAAATGCTCCGAGCAATAGGGGGAAGACCAGGGGCTCTCGCAGACGAGCGATTCCGGCGCATGTTTTGAAGTACATCGGCCCTAATCGCATTGGTTCACCACTGAAGGGGAAGGGGACGGACACTGACGACGATTTGAACCTCTGATACTCTTCTTCAATGACAGCATCACTACATTACCCACCCTGTTTTCCGCATGTGTTATATAAGTTGTACTACATACTTCTTGGACTTGATCAGACGAGCACCTGACTGCCCTGACTGCCGCAGCGCTTCCCCCAAACATCCTCTCGGGAGAGACATCGCTGACGCGGCAGCGAGAGCCAATATGGGGGGTTGAAAATGCACGTTGCACAATACAATTCTGGAGACCCTCATGCAACTGGAGAGTAATAGCATGTGTTACAGGATACACGGCTCAAGTCAAGTGCATTCGGAATTCTTCTTGTCTTTAGCACCTCGCGCGCCCACCGGACCGCCAATTCACCTCGCAACATATGAATCACCAAGGTTTGTGGTCAATGATGCGTAAGGCGTTTCTTCCGGGTGCCTCATAAAGCTTTCATACGCTCCAATTGACAAGGCGTTGTCATCAGCTGTTACAGCAAAAAGTAAGAAAGAAAATCACGGGGTTTGACATCTCTTTGACCATGTGCGGTAAGCTATCATCCCACTGCCAGCATCGATTGCAAGGAGTTGCAAGCGTGGGAACCGGAAAGTCGCGCTTTTCAAAAGTGATCGAGTTGTGAAGAGGAATCTCTGCCCTCCCCGGCTCCCGCAATGACGAGCAGTCTCGCCACCCAGCTTGCTCAAGGAGCATCTTTGAACTCTTTTCTACTGGTTGACAGGTCTAAACGAAAACACGCCGAATCGTACCTCTTCACAGGGAAAGAAGCAAATCACCATGACCTCTACTCCGTCCACGCGCTCGCTCTCAATGGCTTTATGCACTTGCGCTCCATTAATTCGGCTTTTGGAGCGTTTGAGCAAGCCTTGTTCTCGGACGCTGCCAAGAGTGTTGATCGGACTTTGTTAACGAAAGAGAAGGCAGAGGAGCTTAGCTTGATTATCGGAAGGTTTTTGAAGTTGCTAGGACCCTACGTTCTGGATGCCCCATCTGGGAAAATCTTGGAATGGCTGGTTCGACGGTTCAGGTGAGCTAGCCCGCCTGCTTTTTTGCGGAGTCTCAATAGATCATCCCTAGGATCAACGAGTTTAATGTAAACGATGCATTAGCCTTATTCTTGCCGTATCACGAAACTCCTCACTTCGCTAAACTCTTGTCAATATTACACATCAAGTTTGTGCTTCAAAATATGACATCCTTTGCAGTTCTCACCTTTCCGTAGGCCTCAGTCAACTTGGCATTTCCTTTTAGCCTACAAGTCTGCTGTCAAGGGACTTCCTCGCTTTGCCCTTGTTACGGAAATGTTGAAGAATCCTGGCCTAACGCGATTCGTCGCTTCCCTCCTTCCAGAAGCTCTAAGAGGTGGTTATTCATACCGCACGCTGATCAACTTCCACACTGCTACACTGGTCGAGTATGTCTCACGTGCGGAATCTTTTGATCCCGGGAGTGCGGTCGTTTTCCTCTCGAGCTTTCTCGAACCACTTGGACTTGACGGTTCGGTTCCCAAGGATGCCATTGTGAGTGAACACATGTCCCATAATGACTCACTGTTGACAAGGAACAGTTGTCGAGTTTCATTCTGCTCTCTGTGCTGGCGCAAGCGTCCCACCTCACTAGTAACGCAACCCAGAGCATCATAAAGGCCATCGCGGGTTCGCTTCGTCACGGAATTGAGTCCACTCAAGTTATCACTGCGATTCTGTCAATCTGCGCCCCGCAGGAGAAATTGTCGAAGATACCAAGGTCCATTGTGAAAACTCTTATTGAGTCTCCGTGAGTCTTTGTCCCGTGTATTAATTCAACCTCAACCGATCGATTCATTTAGTGATATGGCTGAGTCTGTGTCAAGCGCTCTCGGTTGGGCAGGCTCAGAGAAATTCTTGACTCCGCTTCTCAATCCTTTGGTCGGACGGTGATTCTCTTTTCAAGGTTTCAAATCGGCCGTGGCTTAACTTAAATATCCAGCATTAAAAAGCCCACCGCTCGTGATCTTCTTACGACGATCCTGGGCTCATCGAAAACTCCAGCAGTCGTGGTCAAAGAACTAGCAAGGATACTGATTGAGTCGCTGCCCTCGCAACCCAATACCACAGAGAACAAGGAACAGCTACGGAAGTTGTTGGCCCAACTTCGTCAGCGACACCCTGGAATCTTCTCCGAAGCCTTGTCGGATGTTCTCAACAAGAGTGACGAAGATTGCCGAGTTCAAATCGAGCAGGTCATCTTATCCCTTTCCGTCGTGAGTGCTGTCACTACGCTTGTGGAATATCTGTTTATGTCTCTCAACGTAGACAACCCTGGACGCTCTGCCGACATCTACGGCGGGGAGCAGAGTTGCAGACCTGATAGTTGCGTCCGCAGACTCGGACCCAAGTACACGCGCAGTGGCCGTAAGAGGTCTACTAGAAGGGGGCGGCGATAAAAGGGTACGCGTCAGGCAACCATTTGTCAAGCATCACTTAACGTTTCCATCCATAGGGTATTTCCGCCGCGCTTATCTCGAGAACCATCGATACGGGCTCTACCGTACTCGAGGCACTCTACTCTAAACCTTCCGCCCTACTGCCCTACTTAGAAGAGGGATACCTCGACGCCATTTCCGCTGTTTTATCCTCTCCGGCTACTCCACGACAGCTCATCCGCCCCCACGTGACTTTCCTTCTGCATCATTTTGTAAAGGCGTACCCAAGCGCCATCAATACCGTGGTGGAGCGGTGTCTATGGCCCTTCTTGCTTTTCACGAAAGCAAGGCAAAAGACATGCTCTGCTGTCTGGGAAATTATAGAATCCGAGAACTGTAGTCATGAAGTCACCGATTTCCAACTTTTGCGCGGATGTCTGTCTATAGTGCGTGAGCCGGAACGAGACTTTGTTGCCTCTCGAGACAGTACTCTTGATCATGGGCTTCAAAAACTTGCTGCTATCGATGTAGCTCTAGCAAACAGAATTGCAGGTATGCTCAAACGTTTCCCGCCCATTTTTTGTGCCTGACGTCTTCGTTGCGACAGACAACATTATGCTTTCCCAGAACCCTTTGGAACATGTTGATTTCGTTCTTGGTACTCTCAAGGACGAAAATAACAATGCGAGAACGCTGGGTTATCTTGTTGCGCGCGCATTGCTTGGGAAGCTATCTGGCAAACATCAACTTAGTGTAGCTAAACGTGCGATTGAAGCTATGGCTGTCGAAACTCTACCTGGGACGGAGGACTTCCTGAAGGGATCCGATAATCTCCAATCTGTAAGACACCCTCTTCGACTCACTGACGTCTTGCTGATCCGCTCGTAGTTCATAAATGATGTCAGCCTCGCCTCTTGCGTAGTTCAAAAACCGGGCAGCAAGACGACTTTGAATCGTTTGAAGGTCGCAGTTTTGGCGTTGATTCCCACGATACCACGACCTGTGAATTCCAGGATCGATTGGTTCAATCGTGCAACTCAACCTGACTGCGATACCAGGGGAGGGCAATATGTTACGCTGATGGCCACGATATATTCGCTCGCAAACGCTGCATCGGCACCTCCTCTTCTGTCTGCCTACCTCCTGCGGGTCTTGTTCATCTCTCTGAAGGATGATGCTCTCATCTTCCTGGCGGGTGTCTGGTCATTCGTTCCAAAAGAGCCGAACCCAGAAACACGAACTCAGATTCAGCTGGCAGCATTGTCACACGCCTCTGCATTTTTGATCGCATATGAGGGCGAACAAGGGACTATTGATTTCCAAACCATCGTTCCTCCTATCTTGGCCGTGCTCGAGTCTACCGATCAGCCAGTGAGGGCTGCTGCCGTCCGGTGCTTATCTGTCCTTGGGCGACTAAGCCAATCGGGGAAACCTAAGGCCGTTTACGCGTTTGACACTGTTTATGGTACCCATTCAGGTAGATTAAACCAGTCGCAAGGAGCATCAAGCTTACGGGATAAATTTAGACCAGCTGCAGTTCCTTGATTGGGCAGACTTCCAGAGATACATCCTAGCCCTCGTTGACCAGAGTGGCCACTTGGCGAACGACGTTGATTTCCTCCCTGCTTTCCACCACCAGCACCTCACAAAACACAAGTCTGACTCAAAGAAGGATTCTGGGTGAGTGCAAACACACGTTCGTTTCGACAGTCTCACTCACGGTGCTTCCAGCTTCAAACACAGAGTGATATGCTATCTGGTTTCTCACGCAGTCGCCTGTCGCCTGCCGCACGTTAGAGCTGGCATTCTCAAGTCTCTGAAAGACGTCCCCGATTCATCCAAGGCTTCTATGTTGATCCCGGTGTTCAAGGAGTGGTTTGGGGCTTCCGAAGGGATTGATATTCCCCCTACCGCTGATCAGGAGTTCTTAGTTGCGCTCGTGCGCGTATTCGACAAGAACTCCGCGAAAGCGTTGAATGATAAGGAAGGAATGCTCTGGATGATTTTTCTGGGAGTACTGCGGGCTTGTTCGACCAACGGTAAGTGCTACATGGTACAAGTCCCCAGACCTCACAGAAGGCCACTTTGACAGGTCCCCAGTGCTTCCTGACCAGCGTGTTCGAGGAAACACTGAAGGGAGGCCTCTTCAGAAAACTCTCACTCGAAAGACAGATCGCGCTGTGTCAGTTCCTTTTGGACCTTAGTAGCGCGGTAGAGGCGGTGAGGTTCCATGCCGATATCTCACGGGCGTGAGCTGAACGACTGCAGGTTGTACAATGCAAAAGCCTCCTTAGCCTCGTTCTCGAGGACGAGCCCTTGGTCCTAAACCTACTTCGAACCCTCCAGCCTGTTGTGGACGAGTCAACCACCCCTGCTACGAAGAAAGCTAGGCTTGACGGGTCAGACCTTCTCCACAGCGATGTGGTCGTGTCGGAGACTAATAATTCAGTACAGGCAACAAAGCGAGCCGTCGTTCACTGCCGACAAACTCCAACCCTTGACCCTACTCATTGAAGTTATCGGCGGGATCCAGACATTCAACGGGTCAAAGGACTTAGTTGTTCTTCTCCTCGATACGCTTGACAGAGTCGTCCATTGTAGTGGAGCGTCTGCGGGCCAATCAGATATCACGTATCTCGAGCAACTTCTAATGTCTGTCATTGGCGAACTAGCGGACCGCCTGGTTTGTTGTCCGCTATCTTTAACACCCTCCCAACTGTTGACTCCAGTGGTGCAGCCTTCTGACAGTGTTTCACCGACCGATATCAAGTTTGACGTCCTCATCCAAATCATACGTCGTGGGTTTGCCCCTCTACGAACCTGTCAAATGATGCTCATGCCACTCCAAGTGTCAGACAACCCCCAGACCTTCCACCAGGCTCTCCTCCTGATCTCAAGTCTCTCTCACCTTGCCCCGGAGGCCGTTCTTAGGAATGTCATGCCAATCTTCACGTTCATGGGATCTAGTGTTCTCCATCGTGATGACGAATACAGCTTCAAGGTCGTGCAGAAGGTGAGCCCAACCCAATTAAATCCTTGGGTGAGCTAACCTCTCCGCAGACCATAGACAGTGTCTTACCCGTCATGACTTCCTCTCTCAAATCCAAACATACGAGCCCCATTGGATTGCACGTTGCGCTAAGGGACTTTTTGTCCATCTTTACCGACGCCGCCAACCACATTCCGCGTCATCGTCGGATCAGGTGCGTGCAAGTGACATCAGTTGTTTCCCTCTCTCACCATGTGGGTGAACCAGTTTCTTCGTGCATCTTACAGACGTCCTCGGTGGCGCCGAGTTCCTTGCACCTATCTCAATGTTACTTGTTGAGAAGGTAGCCGGGCGTGTGGTTCGTCAATCGCGGTCCGACGCACAAACTTCACTATCCATTCCACTATCCCTCCTGCATCACTATGGAGGTTCAACTCAAGTCCAAGTGCGTTGTTAGTTACCCTCAAGAACCAGAGATAACTGTTTCTACTAGACACTCAAAGATATTGTGCAAGAGAGCGATAGGATCTTGAAGCACGCATTCAAGCTTGAAATTACCGAGCCCACGTTCTTGGATCTGACGAGGTATGCTCTCTGACGAATTTACTGTACTGAACACCGATTGATCACCAAAATGAAGGAACGATGAGGATGGTTCGGCCCTCGTTGCTGCGAAGCGGCGGTCTCATGCTCTCCTGTTGTTTGTGAATTACGCCCTCCAACAAATAAAACCGCCAACAGGGAGCTGCGCGAGCGATGTTCTCCCGCTTCTACTCCAAATATCTGCAGTAGCGAGCGCGCATTTCGATGAAAAACAAGTCGCAGAAATTTACGGTGCAGCGCGGGCTTGTTTGAACTCCGTCTTGGGTGTTATACCTGCAGTGGAGTTTGTATCGTGTGTGATGAACCTACTGGTGGGAGTCGAGGACAAGAGGGCAAGTCTCAGGCAGAAATTCCCTTCGTACGAACCCTAACAATCGCACAGATTAGATCTGGCGCGTTAAATTTACTTGCCGAGCGAGTTCCAAAACTTTCCGACGAAGTTCGCAATTCTTCATCCTCGCCTGTTCTGAAGATCCTCAACACGACCAAGTCGTGCCTAATCGGGGACGATGAGGAGTACGTACAATCCGGTCTCAAGACCTTCGGCGCTTTGGCACGCACGATGGTCCCCGGGGAAGAGAATGCCTTCACCAAATTGATCCCAACAGTCCTGCCCCTCATCCACAGTAATTCATGCAACGAGAGTGCGATGGACGCGCTGAGTGCAATTTGGTACGTTTTGTCCATGGAGATGATATAGGTACACTAACTAGTCAAAAGCACGAAACTTGGTCCACGGGTTATTCCTAATCTCAAGGCGATCATCTTTGAGTGTTCAAAGTTGATCAGTTCCGAAGTCCAAGCGGGTACCCCTGGTATGCCCTCTACGGTCTCGCCGGCGCAGGTCCACTTAGCTTTTCGACAGGTTCATCAGTGTCCCTCAAGGCCCTTCGGGTTCTACGGGGCTTGCTCTCCACCATCCCCTCATTCTGGACCGCGGAGGATATCAACCTTGTGGTTGACCTCTACTTGCTCCATGATGTCGCGACCGAGACATTTGTGATGGAAAACCTTGTAAAGGCGGTTGCCAAACAAGTGCCCAGCTCTGTGTTGATCCCTACCTTGTGTGACACGTGGAATAGACTGAAAGAGTCATCAGCTACCACTTCGTTCGGTGCTTTCTTTCTGTTACTGAAAAAGGCGATCCACGCTGCACCACGAGGAGAACTCCTACTCCAACTCCGTGCCTTATTCAGTGTGTTCCTTGGTGGGCTCGCGGCTCAGGGTAACGAGGAAACGTCAGACAAAGAGGTCAGAACCACTCCGTCCGTCCTCGCTACCCCAGGGACTTATAACCTCTATCAAACTAGGTTGAACACGAGACGATTTCCTCCTTCTTGGAATTGGTGGTGAAGCTCAACGAAACCACCTTCAAGCCTCTCTTCCGAAAGCTGTATGACTGGGCATTCACCCAGGAATCAGGTACGATAGTGCACCCCTCCTGTTTACCGACCTCCCTGAAGCTCACTAAAAATACCTTGGGAAGACGAGAGGAGGCGCGCGGTTTTCTGTCGCGTCTACACTGCATTACTAGACTACTTCAAGGCATTGATGACGCCCTACATGAGCTTCATGATGGAACCTTTCATCGATCTCCTTGAAACCTTCGCCAAATCCGAAGAACCGGACCCGGAATTGTGGGGTTCGCTCATCCAGGTCCTCGGAAAGTCTTTCGAGGTCGACGAAGCAGGTATTATCCAACCTCTTTCAACTCATCGCATTTTCTGAACCCAACTCCTCTAATAACCAACAGCGTTCTGGCGCGAAGATCGTCTCAAACAGATCTCTGGACCCCTCGTTTCCCAAATCCCCATAGCTTGCAGCTCCTTTGCCGGCACTGATGGGGAGGAAAACCGTAGGTCCCTCTCAAACGCCCTTTGTGCTCTCGCAGGAGCGGTCAGCGAAGACTACGACGAACGGGGTGGAGGAAGCGGAGGTGCTCTTCTCAAATCTCTCAACCTCGGAATCCTCATGCATACTCGATCCGAGGACGTGAAACAAAGAATATTCTCCGCCCAATGTGCAACCGAATTGTGGAAGACGAATGGGCTCAAGTTGGTCGGGTTTGTGGCAGAGACGTCGACATTCATTGCGGAATTAGCGGAAGACGATAATGATACGGTGGTCAAGGAAACTCGTAAATTCAAGAAGGCCGTTGAAGAGTTTGGAGGTCCCGTCGACGATCTTTAACTAGACCGACGATTACTATCAACCTTCCTTTATCTATACGTCAGTGTAACTTTGGTATAATAGTACAATCATACCAGGAACAGCAGATGGTACAGGGTATGTAGAGTTCAAATCAAACGGACATAGTGGAAGGTCTATGGTCACTCTCTCCTTTTGAAGGCAGAGATGAGAATCGAGGAACTTGAAGATCTCCTTTGGTTCCTCCAGCATCGGTTTAGCTTCCCCCTGAAGCGAAGCAGGGCGAGCTCCCTCCAAGTGATGGTTCATCAGGTCCTCAGAAGCCATAATCTTCTTAAACAATGGGTCATCTCTGTCATGGACGTCATGGGCTGGGGGCCCCGTGAGAAAGCGGGGGGCGAGAATGGCGGATGGCGTTCCAATTTAGAGCACTAAGCGACTCTACGAGCCACGGCTGGGCACTCACAAAAATTAGGGTTGTATCCAGATCTTCATCGCCTTTCTTCCCAAAGTTCCGGTCTTGTTCTTCCATTTCTCGCTGAAACTTGCTGTAGCCGCTTTGTGACTTGTCGAGTCACCTAGCACGGACTTCAACGTATTCAGGAGAGCCTCTTGCAGACTATTGCGATTTGATGAGATTATGCGATCGCAGCTCAATCGGTGGTGAGCCACACCTCGCTTTATCCAACTCAACTTTGGATGGTGTGGTACGGGGAAGTAGCGATCAGCGAGGTGCTCACAATGCACTTTGAGAGGATTAGGCCATACGAAGAAACAGTAGCCTAGCGCTCCCCATGTCGCTGGATTCAGCGCATACGATACCGAGGCGCGCACAGGGAACGGCCTTGGGCCTCCCAGCCCCCCTACCCGCTCCCGTACAACAACACACCAAGCAGGCATGTAGTTAATCCCCAACATCGGATGTCGTTAAGGATCTCGGACAAATGGAAGTGAACCCCCTCGGCGCGGTGCAAGATAAAAACCGGCGTGAGAACCACGGGCTAAGAAAACGAAGACACAAGGGGGATTATACCGCGGCCTCCACACCTTTCCTCAGCAGCAACAGTCGTACGCGTAACCGTATTCTGCAACTTTGGATATCTATATAGGTTATAGGTAACGTGTAAGTTAGGTATGAGATGGAATGGCTTGAAATAATTAACAATGAAATGGCAGCAAGATGGCTGTTCGAGAAAGGCGTATAGGGGCAAGGGTGTGTGTGTGGGAGGGTCAAGTGTAGGGATGGTTGGGTAATAAATGAAGTAACGAATAAAAAAGAAAAGGAGTGTCAAAGTTACGAAGTATAAGTAGTGGTAGATGAATTGATTGAAGCACAAACAGCAATGATCACAGCAACATTTAACATCGACATCAAGCAGCGAAAGAGGAGACCAAAAGGAACGAAGGGTGGAAGTGTCAGGGAGTTGGGTTGGAGTAGAAGTGTGTTCTCGTATGGTTCGTTTGTATCCGGGGCAAAGTAACTTACACTCGTCGGAGCGTCGTGCCCAGGGGTGGCACGAACAAGATCATCGCCTTGAGAAGGTTCCTTGGGAATCAACGCTCGGTCGACTTCCCGACAGCAGGTTCTCGATTGTCCGGCACCTCTTAAGTATCTGGATTATAGCAGACCGTCGAGCAGCACCCCGGACGAAAGGCGTCTGCGGATTCCAAAACCAGTCAGCCACCTATCCACAACGCGGAAGCGGGGAAGGGAAAAGGTATAACTTACCTGAAGAAGCGCGCTAGACTCTGGTCTTGAGGTGACCGGATTCGAACACAAGGTCAAAAAGTCGTGCAGGGACCGAGCAAATTCCCCTGCCCTCGTGAGAGGTGGCCAGCGGTCCCTCAGATCAGCTGCACTGGTCGCGTTTTGGAAGGGAGGAGTCGACTCGGCCATTTCCCAAATCGTGGCACCCAGAGACCAGACATCAGCTTTAATGGGGTTATAAACACCACTGCAAAAGGAGAGAGAGAAATAGGTGAGAACTAGTACTAGAAAATATCAATAATACACGTACGCTCGCACTTCTGGTGCTTGCCAGTAAATCACACCCACAAGTCCAGTGCACGTTGGTGATTCAGGGGTAATTGTCACAGCATTCGAAAAGTCAGCTGAGTTATGTATGAGTCTCCCCCCTAGTCTCCACTGGGAATAAGATGGAAGAGGCATACCAATTTTCAAGACACCGTCTCGGTTCAATAACAAGTTGTCCGACCTTATGTCACGATGCGCGATTCCCAAGCTGTGGAGGTAACTCAGGGCTTGAACCATCTAGAAAATGGGGCGTGGGGCGATGAATCCTCCCATCAAAAGTGAAGCAGGAGTGTGTGCAAACTCACGTCAGAAGCAAACCTCGCGACAACCTTCTCATCCAACCTCTCCATATGACCCTCCTCCACCAGTGCTACCACATCCGCCAAACTCCTCTCCATCAACTCCATCCTGATCCACAAAGAGTCTTCTTGCAAATCAACGTATAACGCTTCCATGATCAATACGTGGCCCATCCCAGCCCGGTACCTAGAAGCCGAAGAGAACGGTGAAGACGTCGCAGAGGACCTATCATCCTCGAACACTTTTTTCATCGCCTCCACTTCCCGCTTCAAATCCTCGAGCTTACTCGATCCAGATGGCGGTATCGGTACGGCCTTGATAGCCACTAAACCGCCGGGTTGAGGGCCCCTCTTGGTCAACTTCGAGCCAGGCACGGTCCGAACGAGCTTCGCTTGATACACGAACCCTGACTCTCCCTCTGCGACTTCCGTGAGCCCTTGAAAGTAATCCCTGGGATCCACTTTCTCGTCGACAAAAGTCTCAAGACCAACTTTCGAAAGCACGCCTGACACCCAACCAGGGTATCTCTGTCCGGGAGATGACCCACCGGATCCGGCAGAGTGCGGGGCGCCATTGAGCGGACTTAACATCCGCGAAACGGACTCAGCGTTGGATTGGGGCTTGCGGGCCAGCAGCGAATACGGCGAGATAGGAGGAATCACAAGCGAAGGGCGCCTTTGGATGGAAGGCTCGTCCCTGAGGTCCGCAGCAGATCCTTTCCGGGAACCAGGCGGAGGACTAACCACGGTGATGACGGCTTCCCGTTCTTCATCCCCAACCTCAACCTCATCATCGTCCTCTTCTTCCTCATCACTCCTACTGAACTCCGACTTGTACGGGGAAGCCAACGGCGAGGGAATCACAGCCACTCCCCGAGCATCCTCTTCACCTTCCCAACATGGATGATGTTTGATCGCTGGTCCAGTGAACTCGGTTACCCTTTTCGCAGAACGGAGTGACGAGGGACCGGTAGAGGATGAAGTTGTCACCGAGGAGCCTGAATGTGAATTGGTAGAAGAATCAGGGGAAGGTGACCTCCCTCCAAACCCACGACGCGACCTTTCCTCGTCTATCATATCAACCTTCGAGAAGGATGGCGAGGCCTGTTTGGGCGTAGTCTCCCTCGACCCCGCTGCCGTAAGAAGCTCAACCGAGGAAGACGCACCCAACATCGCGGGAGAAGGCGACCCAATGGAACTCGGACCACTGGCGTTGATCGGCGTCCTAGGCGTGGCTACCAAATCCGCTCTCACCCTCGTCAAAACCTCCACAGGTCCACTCACAATTGTCGCGTTGGTGATGGTCGACGTGGATACGTTAGAATCCCGGTTTTCGTTGTGGTTGTCGCTCCCCATGATTACCAGCTTCAAACCAGCCCCACGACTGGATCGGGTACTCCCTCTACTACCTGCAGAGGTGTTTGACAACCGGTTTGGATCGAATCGGGTAGAGTCGGCGGAAAGGTGAGAGTCCCGAACGTCGTGAAGATGATCTGGATCCAACGAGACCGAGCACGTCCTGCTGAGATCGGCAAGAGAGCTATCTTGATTCTTCCTCTGTTCACCGAAATCGAGACCGCCGTTGTCGTGGTTGATAGAAGCCATCAACTCGAGCGTTTCCTGCGCAGTCACCGGCCACTTCTCTTTAGCCACTTCCGTTGCCATTGCCTTCTCATTCTCCTTAGTAATATCCTTCTCCTCAGCACCCCCTATCTTCTCAGCCTTTTCACCCGCCTTCTCTCTTTCTCTGTCCCTCTTTGCCGCAGTCTTCAAACTCACCGTGGAAATCTTACTCTTCAACTCCACGTGAGAAGGAGGGTTCGGTAACGGCATCGGTGACATCAGCGATCGCGTCGGTAAGGGTTTCTGAGGGGGCAGAGGACGGTGCACAGCACTAGCCCTCGAACTCGATCGTTCTCGGGGAAGTTGCGGTTGCGTCTTGGAAATAGAGGTGGCCGACGAAGTTCTCGGTAACGAAGGATCGTCGGGTTTAGGAGGAAGAGGCCCTGTGCGACCGCGGGCGGGTTCTGGAGGCTGTTTCGGGAAGAGGCAAAGATCAACGGCGTTCGTTGTCGTCGAAGGTAGCGCCTGCGGGGGATTTAGACTAAAGGTGGAGGTTGATAGTGTTGGAGGCTGGGGAATGGGAATAACGGGAGCCGTTTTCGGCGGGGGAGTTGGCCTAGACTGTGATTGTGACTTAGAGAAGGACGGTTGTGAAGGTTTATGTGTTGTCTGAGCTGGGAGACTCTGAGTCGTGGCTAAAGGAGGAGAATTTAGAGGACCCGGTAAACTCAGAGCACCCAATCCCCCCTTCTCGTCTTTCTCCTTACCCTTAGTGGCCAAGGATGTCGAAGTGGAATTCAACCCAGCACTACCAGCACTCAAACTCGTCCCCAGATTTCTACTATCCTCCGCATAGGTTCCACCAGGCACAGGGGCGCTCTTCTTAACCAACTTGCTACCGGTACCAGAATTGGCCGAGGTCGTCGCAGTCGTAGGTGTTGAAAGAGAGTCAAACAAGCTATCTCCCCAACTACCGATGTCCGCAAACGCGTCCTGACCGAGGCTCAGCCTCGGTGGCGCCAGCGAATACCTCTTCTTTTTCTTCGCAGGGAACCCTGGCGACATTGACAAAGAAGACATGCTCAGATCGAGTGGAGGCAAAGAAGCGGTTTCCTCGTCCTCCTCAGCCTCTTGTCCACCAGGAGGGTCCGCGCTTGTGGTCCCGGACGTGTCTAGTTGATCTGCCGGTTGATCTGCAAAACCGGATCTCGGAGTTACGGTAGACGTCGAGATGACTGATGATCTCGGTTCGTCAACCACCTGCCGTTGCCTCGTTGAGGGCGCCTTCCGTAACTGTGGCTGCGGTTTCTGTGGTTGGGATAGCGAGCTTGCGAATGATGGTTTCTCCACGATGTTGATGGGCGAGAAATCATCAAAGTGATACGCTGGTGGCGGAGACTGCGACAGCGAATCGTTGTTCACCACTCTAAACGGCTGGCTCGCGCTCCTCGGCGGGGTCCTCGGCGGACGGGACACTGGCTGCCCCGCCGATCCTGTTGTTTTACCCACCTGGGAAACGCTATCCTTTGACGGGGTCCGGCTCTGTGAGGGTCGCGATTGCGTCTGCATCTGCGATTGTGGCAGAGTGGGAGGGATATCGAAGGGTGACTTTGATCTCGTGATTGGGCTTGGCAATCGCCCACTACTCGTAAGGCCTGAAGCGAGGGTATCGAGAGATTTCTTGGGTTTGTGCGCATGACCGTTTAGTTGTGCCGGAACTTTGCTTGGTAAAGGAGGAGGAAAATCGTCCGTCACATACGTAAGGTCCCCGGCGCTATCGTTCCCAGAAGACGATTGGTAGAAGCTTTGCCTCGACTTGGTCGTCTCCGTCGACATCTTCCTCGTCCTTCTCGTCCCCCTCGACTGAATCGACGCTTGAGAAGGTTGCCTGCGTATCGACGGAGAGGGTGTCACACGATTCTGAGTTGTGGTCGTGATGATGGACAGTTGACTAGTTGATGGCAAGTTTGGGAAATTGGGGTGTTGGAACGGAACGGTGGAAGGAGCCCGAGACGTAGAGCGCCTGTAGCTGATAGCTGCGATCTCTTCCTCGCTGTAGCCCAGATTAGCCATTGATGCAACCCAGCTTGGCGGTAATCCGTTGTATCTGGGGTACGAGATCAGTCATGGTGATCGTGAACGAGTTCAGCACTCCCTCCCACTGATTCAAACGGAGCAGGGGGAGAGAGACAGTCGCGAGATAGCTCACCCTTCGTCGACGTGCATGTTATGCTACGATGCGAGATTAAGATGAGTCAGTGGCGCAAAAACAAGAGCATTGACAATCAAAACCCAAAAGACCGGAACCTGAACAGGCGAGAACGACGGAGAGATGGAAAGCGGGGATGCCATATACGCAGCGGAAAAGAGCTGACGATCAGATATGGTGCATACCTGAAAGTTCCAAGGCAACGAAATCGAACCGTCCTCCGAAGATTCCGAAAGCTGTCTTGAAACGGACTTTGGCGTCAGGCTCCTCTTTGCAAATTTCATCAGACCTTTCCCAAAACTACTAGCAGTAGAAGATGAGGACGATATGGGATCTTGCGAACTGAGAGCGGGAGAATGTTTGGCGGGACATGGCGGGGTAGACTGAGAACGTGAGTAGTCTGGAGTAACCGGCGTCCTTGGCGTGTACGGCTCCGTGGTGAGGGATACCAAAGAGACATTCGTCGGTGGTTTCTCCTTTGGGGGAGGTATCGGTGGAGAATTCCTGGAAGAAACGGTGGCGAATTTGAAGACCTTGAGCGAAGCAAAGCGTGAGGATGACGAGGTGGACTGTTTATGGCCTGACCCGGAATTGCTCGTGGTCGCCATCGTCGCTCAGCGGGGAGATAGGAGGAGCAGATGTCCCGCGAGGACCAGCGACAGACGGGCGTTGTACGTGAACGACTTGTCCCACTTGACAGACAATTCACCCCCTGGTTTTCGAATTCGCGTATTCACTTCAGTCTCAATTTGGTTTTGTTTGGCAATTCGACGGTAACATCCGATGAAGATCATCATCTTACTCTCAAAGAAAATAAATACAAGCCTTGGGTTAATTCCACCGAAAATAATTCCAGCTGGTTCGAGTGATTGGGCACCGCACATCGCTGTTTTGACCATGAGACACGCCACAGTCGATGGGCCTCAGAGACCTAAAAAAGTGCCCTTCATCACACAGTTTGGACGGATATAATGCCAACACAAACGAGGCTAACTACGTAAGTATCATATGACAGGAGTACGGTTTGCCCGAGCGAACGGGAAAACCAAAACACACAACATACCGACCACAAGAACAAAAAGACTCCTTGCCCGAGTGCCCGTCACTGTGTTCCACTCGTTGTCATACGTAATCTGGAGGCCTGCCCCCACCGCAGGAATCGGGTATTCAGGGGGAGGCACCCAGATATGGGAAGCATCTTGGAGACAGTCGAGCAAGGCTTGGGCGGTTGGTCGGGCCGTCGACGACTTGCTCCAACACCGGACCGTCAATCCCCACAAGACATCAGAAAAACCCAAGGACCTGGCGTTGGGTGGCCTCTTGGGTCGCTCCCCTTTCTGTACGGCGATTACTACCGCGTAGGTACCGAGGTGATAAAACGGTCGGAGACCAGTCAAAACCTGGTGGTAGTGTATATGAGCCGATGGCTATCGCAACGAGAACGGCAGCCTCACCTCGTAAACAACCATTCCAAGCGCGTAACAGTCAGACTGACGAGTTGGCGTGCTGCCCTCACCGATCAACAACTCGGGGCTCATCCAACAGACCGTCCCCACAGAAGAAACAGCAGTCGCCGACAGTGGGAACGTGCTGTTCTCGATCAAAATCGTCATCAGGCCAAAGTCGGCAAGGCGGGCGATACCGTCGTCGTCGACGAGGATGTTTGCCTGCCCGGTCAGTCAGTAAACAAAAAGTATATTGCGGGTGTTTGGAGGCCTTACTCCTTTGAGATCGCCGTGAACGATACCGAGCTCGTGAAGGTACGCCACGCCGGATGCTACCTCAAGCAACTGAAGGTTCGCCGTGAACAAAAGAAAAACCGCGTCGGGGAAAAACAGCTTGCCAGTTGCAATCGGTTTACCTCTGGGTTGGATCTTGCATACTCTGTAATATTCCCGTTGATCATCCACCGGGTGAGAATGCGGAAACAATATGGGTCCATGGAGACAGAAACGCCCAACAAAGGGAGGATGTTAGGATGGGAGAGATGCTTCCATCCTATGATCTCTCGACATAACCGCTTGGCAAAGCTTAGCAGCGGTAGTGGGGATTAGTTCGGGGCAAAGGTACCTTGAAGGTTCTGTTGGCATCCTCCTCGTTCGTCTTGAGATACTTGATGGCTACAGGGCATCCCATGTATTCTCCGTTGCTTACTTCTGCGAATCCGCCATGACGACACAGCCGTCCGACGTGTAGGAGCTCCTCCTGAAGGACGTAGGATGAGGGGACGATTGTGTGAGCTTTGCAGATCTTGGAAAGAAGCAGTAAACTCCGGTGGCGGAGTTTGTCATCGAGGCGTGGTTGGCCGAGGACCTGTGTCAAATTTTGGCGCCTTTATCCATCATGTGCCTTGCTTGCTCACTTTGTCAAGGAAATCGATGAATGTCTGGGCTTCGTCTCCTTGCAGGTTCCTGGCAGCAGCGACTCTAGAAGGATTGCTCAGGAGGGCCCAAAGTTCGGAGAGACTTTCTTCTGAAGTGATCTCTAACGAGGAAATCTGCGCCCAGGATTCCATATCTGACCCTCGCAATTATGTCTCGGTCTACCACAGACGAAGGGGGGACGTACCTGGAAGTCCTATTTCTGGCACCATGTTCGCCGCGGTCGGTCGTCGTGACAAGTTTTCAGACAGAACTCCTTACTTATGTTGGCCACGCTCTAGGTATTTTATGCCAAATACAGGACCGAGTAGCACCGAGCCTGCGGGATGTGTTTACGATATGTCGCGAATTACTCCGACCATTTGTTTCAAACCTTGCCCCGTCTCGAGGGTGGTGACGCTATATTTGGTAGGAGGCTATGTACTCCATTATATTACCGGGGATGCTAACTGAAGATCTGCGGGTTGTGAATTTCAGTGATGTTCAGAACACAAATACGATCGGGTCGCCTGTCGAAGAATCAATGGGTGGCTATTCCACAGCACCCTATCCCAGCCTCCCACAGGTAGTGTCCTAATCGTACTAGGGTTTTAAAGTTATTGGGACGCGAATTGGAACAAGACTCGCGTCATCCCGGAACACACCTATCTGACGACCAGGCCGGTCACCCTTGGCGGCCACATCCCCTGGGCTTGCAGATTTGAAGAGCCCTGATTGGCCGCGCGAGAACCACCGGTTTCTTCGGGACTTGCAACTGTTCCGAGTGCTTGCCGGACTCCCATTGGAAAAAAAGTGACATCGTGCCCATCCTCAGCTTTTCCCAGTTTGCCGTAACCCATAGCCCGCCCTGTTCAATACCACTTCTGGTTAATACGCACCACTGCTGTGGCACATCTGGAATGGCCCGTATCCTCGTCGGCCACGTTCGCTGCGTGGGACGCGATTCTATCGCACGAGGTCGAATCGTTTTGAAGCCGTTCCACCGCAATCAAAGCTCCTGCCCTCTTTCTGCCCAGAAATACAGGCGCTCTCCCATAGCTGGCTTTAGTTCGACGAGTTGTTTGTCGTTGGCGACCCCACACGCCAAAATTCAAACAAAAAGTCTGCGTTTGCGACCTACCAGCGCAGCGGCAGGGTAAAGTGCGACCGAACGCAAGCAAAAGATTGCGGCGTCTGCTCCATGGAAACGTCCTGCTCGGATCGAAATTATCTTTAAACCCCGGTAAGTCTCCTAGTCTCCCGTTCAAACGGCTAGGGGAAGGCTAGAGCCCAAATCAGCAAAACGGTGTGTTGAGGCGGGCGTTTATTTACCTCTCGATCGTCCGTCGTGCTGTGGACGTTTGCTCGGTGTCTGAGATACTGGGGAACTGTGAGATTTATTTTTATCCGTTGGGGCGGAGTCTCCGATACATGAGAACTCGGACTTGACGAGTCGGATCCGTTCTTTTCATCCCCCTCCCCACTCAACGTCGACGTACCAGTGGAAACGAGTTCGGAGGGCGAGTGGTCGAGGACTCGGGCGGTGGTCGTTGGGCGTCGTTCAAGAGAGAGGGTTGTGTATAAAATGTAAATTTGCACGTAGTATAAAACGAGCCCTGCGAGTAAATTCACGGGGGAATGTACGCCGCTCGCAGGTACTATATTGCGCTAGATACCAATATGATGAGGTTCTTCGGCTTATCTCTCGCCACATCGAGAGAACACGAGGATGATCTATTCCTGTCGGTACACATCGATGCTGGTCTACCGCGTATACAGTTACCCGTCCCTGCCAATCCCGCCCAGATCTCGCCTTTCCCGGGCTCCTGCCGCCAGCGCAGCACCTCTCACACGACCTGCTAGAACTTAATTAGAAGTCTAGAACACGTCATGTAAGGCAACTTCCGTGACTAGAACCAAAATCGACTTGTGAGAACGTTCGCGCGATCGAAGTACAGCCAATTGTGGAGGATAAGTTAGCGCACGTATGATGAGAACGAAATATGACTATGTCTTCCTTCACATAGGGGTAAAGCAAATGCGAGATGAACATGAAAACGACGCACTTCCCAGAAAACTTCTTTGGCTTGCTCGCGGGTTGTACTGGGCCAACTTGAGAAGCTCCCCGCTGATCGGGGGGCGTTGCATCCGTGAGCTCGTCCGTTTCTTCGTCTTCCCTAGAATCCAGAGCTGGAGCGTCATTTGAAGGGGCTGGATGACGAGAGGGCGAGTCTGCGGGGAATACGAAGAACCTCCGACTCCGGGAGTCAAAGAAGTGGCCTGGGAAGGGAGGATGAGTAGATGACCCTAAGAAATATAGACACAAACCCGGAGTCTCTTCATCATCATCATCATCATTATCATCATCCTCGTTCTCACGGCGTGATCGATATCATCGAGAGTCGTGAACACATTCTTCGAGATTTCTGCAAAGCCCGCGGTTGAAGCAGGGACCCGTTCAGTCGATCCGTGACTTTGATGTCCTTAAGAGTCTAGGACACATTCTTCGAGACTTCCACGAGGCTCGTGGTCAACGCGGGGACCTGTTCATTCGATCCGTCAAGCCTTTCGCCACTAGAGTCCCCATGTGCGCCTTGCAGACTATTTTATGATCTTTAAGAATACTAATATATGCGCGATAAAATCATGTGCTTACCGCAGCGCTCGTATCAGCTCAGTGAGCTGCTCTTTCCTCACCAGAATATTGAGCGGAAAGGTTGTGTGTCGGTACTGAATAAACTCGACGAAAATATGACCCCTTGGGAGCAAATACGACACCCGTTTTCAGACTCCTGAGCACGTCTGCCAAAATCCTGAGGTCAACGCGAGACGTGTGATTGAGGGCGTCGGAACTACCCGAAACGCAGAATCGTGAGGAAAGAGAGAGGCGCAGTACGATGCGGTGATGGATAGTGGTGGTTGAGAGAGAAGCAGTGGGAAAGAGGGAGAGTGCTGGGGAACAAGAACAAGTTATTTCATTGAGCCAAAACGAGCTGTGCATGTAGATGCGTCGATACAGTACCCGCTGATACGCGTTGATAATTAGCAACATAAAAACATTATGTTGTAATCATGATTACATGATTACATAGGTGAGCGAAGAAGGTATAAAGAGTATTCTACGGAAAACGGTATATATGTAGCTACTGGACACAAGACCGACGAAGAACACTAGGTACGTAAGTGTCATGTGGTAGTACTACATAGTAAAATCTGCAGGAGTAAACGTCAATACTAAAGCACGCAGCATAGTACCGACAGCGAGAACGAAGGACACCTTGCCCGGGCGCTCTTCACTTTATTCTCCAACTCGTAGTCGGATGTCTGGTCACGTTCTACCCCCCTTTCGAGAATCGGGTATACAGGGGGGGGCGTCCAGGTATGGGAGGCGCGTTGGAGATATTGAAGCAAATCTTGGGCAGTTGGTCGAGCCGCTGGTGACTTGTGTAAGCACCGGACTACCAACTTCCACAGGGCGTTAGAAAATCCCAGGGACTTGGATTTCGATGGTCTCTTGGGTCGCTTCCCCCTCTGTACAGCAGGCGTCACTGCGTGCTTACCAAGGTCATGGAATGGTGGGAGACCAGTCAGAACCTGGTGATATATGAGCGGAGGGCTATTGCAATGAGCAATACAGGCTTACCTCGTAAATAACCATCCCGAGCGCATAACAGTCAGATTGAGGAGTTGGCTTGCTGATTTTACCGGACAACAGCTCGGGGCTCATCCAAGGGACCGTCCCCGCAGAAGAAACGGCAGTCGCCGAAAGTGAGATGGTCCCGTTCTCGATCAAAATTGTCATCAGACCGAAGTCGGCGAGGCAGGCGATACCCTCGTCATTGACAAGTATATTTGCCTGCCCGATCTATCAGCAGGCAAAAAGTGTATCAAGGGCGTCTGGAGGTCTTACTCCTTTTAGATCGCCGTGAACAACACCGAGTTTGTGGAGGTACGCCACGCCGGATGCTACCTCGAACAACTGAAGGTTCATCGTGAACAAAGGGAACACCACGTCGGGGAAAAACAGCTTGCCAGTTGCAATCGGTTTACCTCTGGGTTGGATCTTGCATACTCTGTAATATTCCCGTTGATCATCCACCGGGTGAGAATGCGGAAAGAATCTGGGTCCAGGGAGACAGAAACGCCCAACAAAGGGAGGATGTTGGGATGGGAAAGATGCTTCCATCCTATGATCTCTCGACATAACTCCTAAGATTGATTGGCTTAACAACGATAGTGCAGATTAGCTCCAAAAATGGATACCTTGGAGATTCTGTTGGTATCCTCGTGTATCCTGAGGTCCTTGATTGCTACCATCAGGAAAAATCCCTGCGACTAAGCGGCTCTAAGCGATGCTATGTCGGAGTATGGCAGCATAGCCGCGTTAGCCATCAATTTTAGATCAACTATCCTTTCCCATCAGTGAAGCCGGTGCAAGTAGCAGACAAGATAGCAAGGTGTGGGCTATTTGCTACGTCTACTAAACAGCAAACTGTCAAGACGTTTGTCTACAATTTGTAAATGACATGCTATCTAAATGCAAATACATGGTTGGAGGTGTGGAGTGGGACCTGGAGGTGCCGAGTTGGCATGTGAAGGGACATTTGAATAAAGGTGGTCAAGATGGATCGTGGTGAAGGCGCAAGCGATAAATGAGGAATACAATCCAAAACGGCATGAGGGGATGAATGCATAGCGAGCGTTCAACTTTATGGGGCAGTGTGCCAATGGACGAGAGTAGGGGGGATGTTGGGAAGGGTGTCAGAGTGCGATCCCCGGAATTCGCGTGGAAGGGATGGGGGTCGTTCATCCCCTTTCACCCGTTCGCGGGCACGATTCCAAGGACGCAAAGGATGACTGGGAAAAGCCTGTGAGCGTGGGATTGATGCGAGCATGAGCTCCGGGGAGGATCAACGGCCTACGAGGAGCGAGGGAGGGCTGAGATTGCGCTTGGGCCTGTCGTTGAGCTTGGGCCTGGGCCTGTTGTAGAGCTTGCATCGCGGTCACTCTCGCCATGTACGGATTCGGAGCGTAGTTATACTGCTGAACAGTCGCAGGTTGTTGCATGTGTTGCCCAGAGACGACTCCCGGTTGCTGACCGGGAGGCATCGGTGATCGCGAAGTCTGTGGGATGCTCCCATTGAGCGGAGTAGGTCGAGCGGCGTTCGCGGCGGTCTGAGGATGCTGCGGCATTGTGCCCCAAACGGCGTTAATATTGACAGGCGTTCCGTTGGACGTGAGGCCCTGTGCCTGTTGGGTTTGCCCGTACCGAGCGGCGACAGCCAATTGCTGTTGGTGAAGATACATCTGCATCTGCTGTTGTTGACTGGCGGTCATCTGTTGAGGCTGTTGCCCCGAATGATCGGTTATGGGTGTAAACGGCATGATTGGAGAACACCTGCTTACCTTCTTCTGGGACGGGGGCAGACTTGAAGTTGATACTGCAGGCGAAGGAAAACCCGGATGTGTCGCGAGAGGCGGAGTTTCCATTGGGATGAGGTGAGGTTCAAACGATGACCTTCGAGGCTGTTCGGTGGTGTTTTCATCGCGTCCGAGCCTGAATGTACTGCGAGATGGGTGGGGAGGTTCTGCGTTGCATCAGCCAATGACCTCCATGGTTCGTTCTATGGCGTTTGTGAACTTATCGATAATCATCGGCGCGCTGGGTGCAACATTTGGCTGCCCCCAAGGGTGAGAGCACCTGCCGTCCTTCATCTTGTTGGTCCTCCGAAGAGAAAATCTTCCTTGACCAACAATCCAGAGCTGATTTGCAGTCTCGGCAGAGAGACTTGGTGGGCACGAGGGTGCAACACCAGAGGAAACAGATAGAAAAGGTGTTGATGCGGCGTTCTCACGGTTACCACTTTTTCCGCTCGCACGTAATTCACTCAGATTACACTTGTGGTCTATCCTTCTTCATATCATGAGTTACTCATAACATAGTACATGTGCCTATCTGAGAATGGGTTAAGGTAGAAAGCAGCACACTTTTCTAGCACGTTGACTGATGTCCAGTGCTCTGGAACTGTCGGTCCAAACTTGGGGAGGAGGTGAATGCTGCGCCTAATTGAGGACACTGGGACAACGCTCGTGATGCGGTCGTTACCATCGAATGCGCGGCTTAGCTTCAGCATACCATGTTTGGGATCCGGCGTCGAGAACTTTGTGAACCATTCGATGTAGGCAAGATGTTCATCTTTGGTCCCTGGTAGTGCGAATATAACTCGGACTTGGCCCGCCCGGGATCCTTCTTGTATATTAGTCTTGTAGCCTGAGCCATCGGGATCAAGAGCGCACCTTGCAACCCAGTCCCAATCTCTCCATTTGACTCAACATTTAGAAGTGCCGTGTCGAAGCGCGCAGGAATCAAGGTCTTCCGTTTTGACTGCCGCTCAGGTCGTGCATGGATTGCGTCCAACGTAAGGAACTTTGACTGTTCCAGGTCCGTAGGAACGGTGAACTTGAGTTTGTGGTAGACGGGCAATGAAGTGAAGGGGAGGGCCATGTATAGAACTCGTTGCTCAAGTTGATATCGGGTGAGGGGCGTCCCGGTGTGCCGTGAAATGACGAGATACCGACAAAGTGCTTCCCGAAAAAATGTGGCACCATAATTGTTCGTGATGTCATCCAAGTCGACAGCCTTGACTGAAGGCCACTTCGCGATTGTTAGTGTTCCGTTGAATTCCATAGATGTTGGTCGGAGCACAACAGTCAAGTTGCCAGACTGCCAGTCGAGGTAACTCTGATGTTGTAACACCTTTTCCTTCCGCTCCAACCAAACTGTCATTTGCCTATATTCGTCACGATGGTTTGTTGCCCGGTACGCATCCTTTGCCAAGTCGATATGGAGACGTTCCGTGTATTCTGTGTTATAGTTGTCTGTTGTCCCGAAAAGCTGAATGGATTCAACGTAGTGTGCGAGTGAGTGTAACTTGGGGAGGTTGAAATCGTCCCGAATGCCGAGGTCAACGAAAACCTGCTTGTGTTTGTGAAATTCTTCAAGGGATTTTTGTAGGAGGCGAAGGGTTTCAGAGGTATGTAGTGGGTACTGAGCCAGATATAAAAAATCGAGGAGGGAACGAATACATTGGATGAGGGGTAGGGGAGATCTCCCATCTGGGAGTTTCAGGTCCACAACAAGCCCGAGGAGAATTCGACACATATCCGCGTGCTCTTTCCCAGTTAGGCGGGAGAAAGATGATATTCCCTTTGAAAACATGCGGATGTTGTGATTTGGAGGGAGGCATTTGGCCCGAGCGTCAATTTCCTTTTGACCGAAGGCATTCTTGACCCAAGAAATGAGGTGCTTCATCATCCCCTGATACAGCTGGTGTAAGACGTCGGGCGTTATCGCAAGATAGATGTCGGAGTATGGAAGGGATTCCCAAAACGGATGGACGATCGGTTTGATCCCGGCCTCAGCGCATTTTGGGGCATACCCGCCAGGATCATTTTCGAATGTTGACAATGCGTCCAGGACCTTTGCGAGGTCCCGATACTCGTACTTGTCTTCCAACCGTCCAAGCTCTTCGCGTTTTGTAGGGCACTTGGGACAGTCACCGGTTTTGCATCCAGAAACGAGCACTTGTTCCGGGTAATCACCGACAAAGCAGGCAAATATTGGGAAGGTTCGATGAGTAATGCCATCACCGGTGGACATGAGAACACCGGTTTTCCCTGCATGCTTCAACGGATCCACCATACGAGAGACACAATAGTGAAACAGATTTGCGACCATTCGGCGACGGGATGCCTTGTTCTGCACGTGGTGGAGCGGGGTCGTCGGAAGATAGCCAAGAAGGATGTGAGTACGTTGGGATGGCTTGCGGCGGAGTTCTTTGGGTATGTTGCCAATCGTCATGTAGACAGGGTATGCTGATTTTGTTCCAAACATAACTACCCGTGTCTTGTCGGAGGATATAAGGATTGGTAAAATCGTGGCACCAGGGAAGGTTTTTTCAAGTTCCTCCTGATATACATCAGAAAAATATTCAAAAGTGAGAGATTAAACACACTTGGAGCTTCCACCACCATTTGCCGGTGTGCATTTCTGAATATATTCGAGTCTTCTTGTCGGGTGAAGTATAGTGTTTCTCCGGGGCGTGCGTGAGAAACGGCGCAAGTTCAGGGTTGGCATAGAGCACACGGACACATTGGATGATATCGCGATGGTAAAATTCATATGTTTCTCCTGCGATCGTGACTTCTTCCCGGATAAATTGAGGAAGCCCACTCGGAAGTTTCTTGTCGATGATCTGATTGAGTTCTTCTGAGCTTGAGAATGAGAGACCGAGACGTTCAACAACCTGTGAGAGTGTCATTAAATATTAAATCTAATAAGACCAATTAACTTACGCCATTGATCTTCAATAGTTCTGAAAGAGCCGTTGAGCTTGGTCCGCGCAGTTTTGCCCACCGTGCTATCTCCCACTCTGTACGTGTTGAAAACGGGGCCCACTCATCAGCGACACTGTCTTCTGAACTGAGCACACGAGAATATCCTGTGTAACCGGCGTGTCCCGGGCTTGCTTGTTTCCCCTCTCCGGCTCGTCTGCCAAATTTTACAACCACAGGTTTCTTGTCATGTTGCACCCCTGAAGTCATCAGAAACAAACTTATTCCAGTGCAAAGGCACTTACCCGGTTGTATGCCCGAGAGCCGAGGTTGCTCAGAATCTTCGGGACCACTGGGTGATGGCCGTGACGTGGGCCGTAACTGTGGTTCGCCTTCCTCATCAGAAGTTTCGGATTCGGTGTCTGGATCAACCATAGTTGCGGCGGGCTGGGATGAACGGTGAAATACCATCCCAAGCGATTGGTCCGCAGAATCCTCTCCAACCTCGTACTCTATCTCATCATAATCACCATCTGTGTTTTCACAATCGCTCATAGCGTCATCCCCGTCCTCGCCGTAGTCACTGCCACTTTCGTCGTGGTAATTCCCGTTGGTATCGCTGTTATTATTGCCATCGCTATTACTCTTGTCATGGTTGATGTTGGTAGGGCTTTGAAAAGGGGATGGGAAGGCGCTGGCCTGGGACGGGACCTGTTCGTTCAAGATGTCAAACATGGCGACGTCGGGAACTGGAGGGTGATGCAAAACTGAAGTGGTGGTGTACCCAGGCATAAGCCCATCTTGCAGTGAGCCGCAGTGGGGGTCATGAGAGAAACGTAGGTGGTTGGCGTAGCCTCCAGGGGAAAATTTTCGCCCACAGCCAGGGCAGGTGTCCGTCGCAGTGGCCATTTGGTCAATGGAGAGCGCAACCTAGCGTGAGAGAAGGTGAAAAATATAAGCGAATTGACAGGACGGACCCAAGTGGATTCGGAAGCTGGTCCCAGAGTCTGGTCCAGCCGCACGAACCTTATAAGGTATGGTGTCCGGTCCAACTCCGCACAACTTATAAAGCATAGTATGCGTGAGTATTTGTCCGCTGTCCCCAAAGTCCGTTCACCATGTCCACTCGTCCCAAAAACACCCTTAGCAAACCTCCTCCGGGACCCGTCCCATCGCGCGTTACTCGTTCCAACAGAAAAGGTTCCAGCACAGACAACGCAACTGGGACAAAGCGTAAGTTCTTTGTTCATCCCGACGACAGCCAAGTATTGGTCCTACCGTGTACCAGAGGTGCCCAAGCGGAAGATGCCGAATCCTCCCGCTGAAAAAGCGAACAAACGTGCCCACAAGGAGACACAAGAGATAAGCTCAGTGATAAGTCCCAGTAGCGAGAAGATCGCAAGCGGCTTTACCAACCCTTCAGAACGAGGTAAGTTAAGTGGCTGCTTTGTAACAGGTTCCATTGGTCCTTACCCGCAGTCATAGCCGCCCGCCAACCAGTCGTCGCGAACAAGGTGGGGCGGAAAGCGCCACCAAGACCCGAGTTGTCATTGGACTCTGACAATGAAGAAGACAGTGGTGCATTGAACACTTCTCTTCCAAATAAGAGGTGACTGACAACATGCTAGATGGTAATCAGTCTCATGTAGGAAGTGACGAGGAGACAGCGGATATTCTGACCGCAGCAAATCTCCTTGAAGAAGTATGTGAATCACTTCTCCGAATCTAAACGATTAGTTGGTGATCTTTTGACCAGTACCCAGCACCTGTAAATGCAGCAACCCATGCACTGACAGATGGCCGGAATGCCAACGAGACTGCCGGGATTGATAGCAGCAATGCTCGGACCGAGAGCGAGGTGGTTCTCGAGCCAACCGTTCACGTCACGCACGGTGAAAAACGGATCAATAGGATTCTCGGTGAGGTGTGTACATTTCTCCTGTGTTTCAAAAAGGCAGTCTCGTGAGTATTTCTTGTGAACTAGGTTCCAGCCCTTGGCCATTCACAGAATGGTTCACCAATCAACGCACCGATGGTTCCTGCCCAGTCGTCTGCACACCTGCCAGTGTACTCATCCCCTCATAGTATTGCATTGCTGCATCCGCCCAACACCAATACGCCCCCCGAATCGACCTTCGTTATCCACCCTGTAGTATCCCAACTCCCATCGGCATGGATAGTTGCTACGGATCTGGTGCAACGAGACGACGGTCTCTATCGACAGTCTGACCAAATTCCTGAAATTCAGGCTTGCCTTTCAGCTACCGTGCAAAGGGCAAATGCAAATCTCGTGCTCACCAACGGATTCCCTGACTTGCCCACTAGAGGCAAATGGCTGGCAAGTGCCTTGAAAATCGAATTGAGCGAACGCCGCAAAGGGAGCAATACCATCGTGATCGTGGACGACCGTGCAAGAAACGATGAGCGGTATTTCAACCGACTCCAGTCGATGGTAACGTACTCGGTAGTGGCAACAACGTGGCGGCTGACGAGCTTGTGCTAGGTCACTGGCAGGTGGAGCGGATTCCGCCAGGGTATTATTGACGCAGTGCGGGAGCTCGTCAGCTCCCAAGAGTCAACTTACGGACTCTGGATGGACCCCGATGACAAGACGGAAGAGGGTGCGCAGAGGGTGCGTCAAGCTGCACGTGACCTTCTCGACGGAGACAGATACCATTTCGGGAAGACCTCAGCGGTAAGGAATGGAACAGATCACACTCCACCAACCCCCTCACCCCTTCCTAGGGCGTCGTTGATACTGCCGCTCCATACCAGCACCCGGAGGTGATGGTGGCACTTGCATATTATTTCAAGGGTCGTGATGCGGTGGGAATCCTGTTTGAGGAACAGCTGCCCAACGGGGAGCACGGGCACCAGGTTCCTGACGCCATGGTCGCATTGACTGTGACAGCTGTGAGTCGACACACTTCTGCTCATAGATTTTTGGTGCTGACTCGCTCTCGTGAAAAGATACAGGTTGCTGTCGAGGAGACTGTTGCAGGACGGCATTCATCCTTCTCTGAGAAAGCCTATCGCGATAAATACCGGAGCCACATAGCCACAATCAATTTCGTGAAGAACCACAGTGACCGTGGCCTCAGGTATACTCGCATGATGTCTAACATATACCAAGGAATGATGTGGGTTCCCTGACAGGTTCTCTATGGTCCACTTTCAGACGGCTGACGCTTTTCTAAGGGATTATCTAGAGCACGGACGTCCCACTCCGAAGGCTACAACCGTTATTGCGGTAGATGTAGACCGCATGGCGATCTGATGGCAATCTCCTGGTGAACGGCTTCAAATGGCTTCTCAAAGGTTTAGAATTATCGTATTACATAGCACTAGTGTCCCCAGTCAAATATATACCCGCTGTGGAACGCATATAATACCCGCCCGAAGAAACGAGGCCCATAAGTGCGCTATACGTGCCCGATCAGGTGCCGAGCCAACACTACGAACATCCTAGGAACCAGTTAACCGTGGTTATCGCAGCACTATAGCCTTACTATTTCAACGCGATCACATAGCAAGAGCCCAATATCCGAAAGTGATCGTATAGGAGGACTCCTATGGCGTAGCTATGCGATCGAAGGTGAATAGCTTCCACTAAGACCGGCTAGCTTCGACTAGCATCGCATAGTCGTGGAGATTTTTCCTGATGCAGGGCATCCCATGTATTCTCCGTTGCTTACTTCTGTGAATCCGCCATGACGACACAGCCGCCCGACGTGTAGGAACTCCTCCTGGAGGATATAAGATGAGGGGCCAAATGTGTGAGCTTTGCAAATCTTGGAAAGAAGCAGTAAACTCCGGTGGCGGAGTTTGTCATCGATCGGAGGCGCGTTTGGGCGAGGACCTGTCTCAAAGTTCGGCACCTTTATCCATCGCGCGCCTTAGGCTCGTTTGCTCGCTTTGTCGAGGAAATCGATGAATGTCTGAGCTTCATCTTCTTGCAGGTTCCTGGCAGCAGCGACTCTAGACGGACTGCTCAGGAGGGCCCGAAGTTCAGAGAGACTCGTCTGAAGTGATCTCTAACGAGGGAATCTTCGCCCAGGATTCCATATCTGACCCGCGCAATTATGTCCGATGGGACGTGTGGCTAAGGGCGTCGGAACTGTTGCTACCCCGAGACTCAGAATTGCTGGGGAACAGAGAGGGGGTCGACGTGGTAGTAGATAGCGGTGGTTAAGAGAGAGAGAAGAAGCGGGAAATAGGGAGAGTGCCGGGCAGAACGAGTTATCTTATTGAGAGTCATCTTATTGAGCAAAGGGGAGACGCATCGGCTCGTGTAGATGCGCTGTAATTAATCCACTTAGTAACATAACATATATCGTACCTCGTCATCAACATCGCCGCTTCCGACCTCTCGAAACGCCCTTTCTGCCGTGACACTCAACACAACTGCAGAAGTGGCCCATTCCTCTTGGAGACTGCCGAGAGGATGATTGGAGCTGGGGGGGAGCGTATCGGTGCGGAGTCTGAGTTGGGTGAGGGACTTGAGAAAAAAAAACTCTAACTCAGTTGAACCATCCCGCAGGTCCTCTCAGGGGGGGCGCGGCAGCGCACCCAAGGAGTGACAAAAGTAACACAATCGGACAGAGCACAAGACCCCTCTCAGGCTCTCCCCGGCCTGTCGGTCGTGGGGATTAGCCGGCGGGCTTGTGAGGCTGTATGTGCGGGATCTGGAAAACCTATTTTGATACACCGATAGGCCATTAAGCCCAATTTTCGTTTACCTTTTGATGGGAGAGTCCGCCGCCCCGGCATCATGGCAGCATCGGACAGTTCGTACATTGGCTTCCATCAGGCCGTAGAATCGACAAGTCCTTTGGTATCCAGGGATGTCAAGATCCCACGGCCAATAAGTACCAGCGACCATGATGATGGGGGCGAGTTTCGCAGGTCCTCGCTTTGCATTGGGCGTCTGGCCCCCAACGTTGAACCCCAGTGGAAAAACAGTCGAGCGTCAGCGAGACTGGTTGGTAACTGGCGAAGCGTCTGTTCCTGACGAACCCGGCCGACGACTGACGAAAACAAGTAAGTTCGCGTCTAGACCTGTCGATTCGGGACGATCCGATCCGCGTGATCTTAATAAACACGCGCCGTTTTTCTCAAGTTCAACGTAGATCAGGTGGGGCTAGAAATGTACTACGCCACTTCACAATATTTTGGGTTAATTAAACCGTGTTTTTATGTTTTTTTCGTATGCGAATAGAATTGCATTTTTTTCACTAAGTCTCTCATCTCGTCCAGGCGCACCGGTGCGCTCCCCCGTCCTGACATCCCCTCGGATGCCTCCAAAGAACACAGAGTACTTCTGCCGTTGCGATAAATGCCATGGTGGAAAGGCCGTCGGGAAAACTGCATTTTACGGCCATGGAAACCGCCTGAGGAGGAAGCTTTCACAACGGACTCAGGACAGGATACTCAGTCTACCTGAGATTACTCCCCACATTCGAAGACGACGGAGTCGACGTCAAAACGGAAGACTTCGAAGGACTTCCACCGACGGAGTTCCGTCCATTCCATCTAACCGAGCGTCTCAATCTGCCTCGGTGCGTACTAGATTAGATAGCTCGATATATGCGTCGAATATCAGTCAAGTCTCACTAAATTCATGCTCAGAATACTGGGTCTGGCGTGGGACGTTCTCAGAACGATGAAACGTCCCCAGAAATACCTCAAATTCCCCCTCCTCGGGCCTCACTTGACCAGGAACCCGACTTGCACCCTCCTCCACCTCCTCCCCTTGATACCATCGATTTTGACGACGATTATCCTCCCCCAGTCAATCCGATTGAGGCTATCAACCAGGGACGCTTTCCCCTTGACCAGATCCTCGAAGAATTTGATGAAAATGATCAAGGCGATGATCAGTCTCCGCCCGCCTCCAGGGATGCAGCGATACCCGCCTCTGGAAATACAATACCCGCCGCCTCTGGGAATACAGTACCCGCCTTTCTCGACGAGCTGCCTCCGGTTACCAATGATCCGGTTGTTCTTCCCAAGATTATTGAGTCCCTCAAGTTTATTGAGATGCTCGAGAACGCGACTCTCGAGTCTCAGCTCGCTCCCGAAGATCTTGATGCTCTCAGGAACCCTACCCCCCATCTCTCGACTCCATCTGATGACCCGGACCTTCGCCTCTCAATCTCGTGCTTCATAGGCCTCATAAATAGCTCCCGGGAAGCCTACAAAACTATCTGTGAAGGTATTCAGGAGAGGTTTCCCACTGCTGAAATGCTTTCATATCATCGCGTCAAACAAGCGGTCCAGAACCTCTCTGGAATTATTACACTGAAGGACGACATGTGTGTTGATACATGCGCAGCGTTTACGGGACCCTTCGCAGATCTCACATCTTGCCCTCGCTGCAAGAAGCCTCGCTACGATCCCGATCAGTTTGAGGCGAGTGAAGGGAAAATCAAGATCCCTCGGAGGCAGTTTTCCACCTTTCCCGTCGGCCCGCAAATCCAGGCGCGCTGGAAAAACCCAGAAACGGCGGAGAAGATGCTCTACCGGCAGAGGCGAACGGCCGCAGGCGAGACTGAGGATTATGACGATATCCTCAGTGGCTCGGCATATCTCGATCGGGTTGCAGAGGGCGAAATCAAGGGGTATGATACGCTACTCATGTTTTCTATAGACGGCGCGCAACTCTATCGAGACAAGAAATCAGAATGCTGGATTTACATTTGGATCTTGCTGGAAATGGCCCCTAACGAGCGCTACAAGGTTCGAAATATCCTCCCTGGAGGTATCATTCCCGGGCCGAAACCTCCTGAGCACCTCGATTCCTTCATGTTCCCCGGGCTCGCACACGTCTCTGCACTTCAAAAGGAAGGCCTATCACTCTACGACTCCTACACGCGAACATTTCAAATCAGTATGCTCATCCTATTTTTAGTTCTAGCCGACGCTGTGGCTATGGCTAAACTCACCGGTTCTGTGGGTCATCACGGCAGAAAGGGATGTCGGCTCCTCTGTGATTTGCCCGGACGAAACAAACCTGGAGGACCTCATTTCTACCCTGCTATGCTTAGACCTGATCTCGACAACAACGATGACGATGACGGCGACGACGGCGACGACGATGATACCCCTGACCCATCGCATCCCGATGTCGACATCAACAACCTCCCTTCCCCTAGACCCGAGGCCTACAGACGAAACCTGAACCACGTGCTCACTTCACCGAATATCACTGAGTACAGAGCCCGTCGTCTTAAGACTGGAATCACAAAGCCAAGTATCTTCGACGGCCTTCCTCGAATTTTAGAGCTACCGGGCTGCTTCCCTGGTGACCTGATGCATCAGCCGGTTATAAATCTTCCGGGGCTTCTTTTTGATCTCTGGTGTCAACGCCCCAAACTTCGGAAGCACGACAAAGAGAGCGATTGGCCGTGGGCGGTACTCACTGGAGATACCTGGGTGAGACACGGGAAGACTGTCACAGAGGCCGGATGTTTCCTCCCTCGCTCATTCGACCGCGTCCCTCGCAATCCTCAGGAAAAGATTTCGAGTGGATATAAAGCTTGGGAATTTTTGGTGTACGTCTATATGCTAGGACCCGGGCTTTTTTACAACGTTCTGCCCGAAAAATACTACCTCCATTACTGCAAGCTCGTTCGAGGAATCCGACTTATTTATCAAAGATCTATTTCCCCGGAACAGCTACGGACCGCCCATCAAGCGCTCCTCGAGTATTGCATCGAGTTCGAGCATCTCTATTATCAAAGGAAGACAAATCGCCTTCACTTCGTGCGTCAAAGCATCCATTCGCTAACCCACCTCGGCCCCGAAACCGATCGACTGGGACCTCTCTCGCTCTCGGCCCAGTGGACGATGGAACGCATCATCGGAGTTCTCGGTTCGCTTGTCAAGCAGCCATCAAACGCGTTCGCAAACCTTACGGAACAAGCGAAAAAGATGGTGTCTATCAACGCCTTGCTTGCCATGTGGCCGGACGTTGGGCGCAAGCTAAACAACCCAAGAGGATCGATAGATTTAGGCGGAGGTTATATTTTATTAGGACCCAAAGACGACACGCTGTACCGGATATCCTCTGCCGAAGAAGACGCCATCACCCGTTTCCTGGACGATGCGGTGCCTGCAGTCAAAACCCTTCACCGGTGGGGAAGACTCCAGATCTCCAATGGGCAACTTGCAAGGTCTCGTTGGAAGGAGATTGACCGTTCCAAGCGACTCGCGCGAACAGATAGGATGCTTAAGGTGATTTAATTTTGTCTGAGGTTTTGAATTACTTATGACACAACCTGTAGGTCCTCCATCAAGGCACGATTCGCTTCGCAGAAGCACAATTCTACTTCCGTCTTCCAGACCAGTCCGAAACCGCCCTCGCTCTCGTGTCGTTCTTCTCGACCACAGATGAAGCAATTTTCAAACAAACTCACGGTGTCCTTACCGTTTGCGAATACACAGGAAGAGCGAAACTGGATGTGATAAAAATAGAGTCAATCCAGGCTGTTGTGGGAATGATTCCGTTTTCCGGGCAAGTTGAAGGTCGGCGCCCTATGTATTTTTTAGCAGAAAAGTTAGGACTAGACGTATACGACACTGTCGGAAACGATGAGGATGACATATAGAATATGTTATGTTATTATTGACGCGGATCAGTGCCGATCGAAGCACATCGACACGAATCGACGCAACTCGATAAGATAACAGATTTTTCTTCTCCGGCACTCTCCTGCTTTTGGTGCACCTTTTCTCTTGACCACCACGATTCCCTACCATGTCGTCGCCCCCCTCTGTGTTTTCTAGTGACTCGGAGCCCCGGAATAGCTCTGATGGACTCAGTTACACATCTCACGCTGGCCATGACCCTGGATTTCTCTCTGGCACGAGTATCTCTCCCGCGTTCGGTCCTTTCGACTTTGGCAGACGTCCTCAGACGTCTGAAACTGGTTTTGGTATGCGCGCCGCTCAAGATACAGGAGCCGCGTCGTTGTCTAGTTCTATGGTGTGTCTACTGGTCCTCTATGGGTATCTATCTAGAACTATCGAAGGGGTATGGCCACTCGCAACCTGGGCCGTTCTTTTCTGCCCCTACGTATGATCCCTCTGCTCAGTACTTTCGTGAGGAATGTGTCCGCCTACGACACGATAAGGAACAGCTCAGTGTTTTGGTGCAGTCGCTGAGGTAAGTGCATCATTCTATCGCGCATATATGCTCCTCTAATTACTCACAAACTATTCTACATAGCGCGTATAGGGACTCCGATGGCAAGAAGCTTGATAGGTTGAGTGAGCAAGTTGTCGCCTTGGCCTCAAGCTTTGCACAATTCTCGAAGGACGCGTCTTCGGCTCTCGAAGATCTAAAGCTCAATCGCTCCGGCTCCAACTCGATTTTTACGCATTCAAACCCACTCGATTGTCTCGAGTACAAGGGTTTCGAGGCTCTCCCATATTGGTTCAGAGGCCCCTGGTTTGACGCCAAGCATGGTAAGGTTGCCGTCGAAACCGAAGAGGCAGTCCTGGTCTTGTTTTGCGAGGACAAAAACAGGGCCATTCAACCCAAAAGCGAAATCAAGGCAGTTCGCAGTTTCATGAAGGCGTACTTTGAGTTCCTCTGGGACAAGAGAAAAGCCCCCACATGCTGGGGCAATGCACCACTCCACCTGCGTGTCGACTTTGTTCGAAAAATGGAAGAGGAATTCGGGTGGCTACGCTACTGTCACCGACATTGGAAAGCCGAACAACTTTTCATGAACTATTACCCGCAGTGGTATAAAACGAAGGTGAAGCCTCGTAAGTCTACTAAACGGAAGGCACACCCTGGCGACGACGACGACGATGACGACGTTGAGGAGGATCCCAATGGATCCAAGCGCGCGCGTGTGGTGGAACCCGAGCCCACCCCTCTGCCTGTTCGGCCAGTCTCGACGGGTGTTTCCACGACGCGAGGCAGGGTACGTTCGCCTGCTCATTCTACATTCTTATCTGTTAACAGCTTGCAGAACAATCCAGATCCCAGCGGATCTAGGCACGCACGCGTGGAGGAGCCGGCGCCCACCCCTCCTCCTACTCAACCAGTCGCGACGGGTGTCTCTACGACACGAAAGAGGGTACGTTCGCTCTTTCATCTTATTTCATATGTGCTAACAACTAGTAGAATAATCCACTGTAAGAAAGCCGTGACTATATGCGTCCGGGTAACTCACTGCCTTTCTCATCGTAGGAGTGGCGTCCGCGTACTTATGAGCCCTTCCGTCCTCTCTACGGTTCGTTTTTTTGTTTCATAAGGTCATATGCTAACATTCCTCGGTTTCTCTCCCTCTGTAGGCCACAGATTCGGCGCCTGGAGTTGGCGACTCTTCGTCTCCTGCCTTGAGCGCTGGGACCTCCCATTCTTCCCCTTCCCCGATCCCTTCCGCTATCTCTAAGGTTCGTAATTATCTTCGCTGGGGTCGTCTAATCACATCGTTTGATGTTCCTTCCTTCCCAGGCTACCGAAACAGCTCCCGGGGTGGGAGGCTCTTCATCCGACCAGTCTCCTCCCTTGATGGCTGGTACCCCCACTTCCTCCACTCCAAGCCCATCCGGCATCCCCCCGGTTCGTATTCACGTTCATTGGGGTCGTTTACTCATGGTTATTGTATACTTACTTTTTTCTCAGCCCATCGAGCCGGCTCCTGCCGGACGCCCCCGACCTCGTCAAGTTACCCAAATATCGGCTCCTGCTTCCGCTCCGGCTCACTCATCCCCTCTTGCTACTGCACCGGTCCTCGCTCCAGGTTCCACACAAGCCGGTCCTTCTCTTGACGACGAAGATGATTCTCTTGCGGAAAATGACGGTTCTCTCGCAGATGAACATGATTCTCTTGATCGCACCAACTCCCCGCCTCCTGCAAATATTCTTTCTCGCCCTCCAGTCACTTCGACCAACATTCCGGGTCCGGGTCCTCAGGATGATGATGAAATCGACGAACTGGACGACTCTCCTGGGGACACAGCCCCCGCCAGCACTTCAGATCCATCAAGAGCGTTGGAAACCTCTCAAGCACCTGCGTCTGGACATTCTGCAGGCGGGGAAACCTCCAAGGCTAAGCCGAAGAAGATTACCGGGAAGTAAGTCGCCTTTTTTTGTCGCCTTTAATCTATTCTAATATGACATAGGGACATATGTTACGACGATTGGAAGAAGAAGAATCCCAAGGGATCAAAGAAATCGCACGAAACCGGGTACTGGAAAAACCTCTCAAAGGAACAGAAACAGGTACGTTGTAGGCTATTCTATCCCACTGTATTTTATCCGATACTAACTCTACCAAGCCGTACTTCGACCGAGCGAAGGCTCTCGTAGGTCAATTTCCCTTCTAATCACAGGCAGTTGGCTCACGTCGTGTGTTCTAGGCTTCTAACTAGGTTCTAGTGGGTCGTCTGGTGTATTGGGGTGGTGTGGTTCCGAGAGGGGACGTTAGGGGGCCTGTAGGCCAGCGCCGCCGGTGGGGGAGCACGGGGGGAGGGATATGGGTGGTATCGGCGGGGAGGGGTGTTATTGTACGCAATAGTCCAGCATCGATAGAAATAGATGATTATCGTCTTCCCTCGGTGTGACTAGATTTTTGAGCGAGCCAGATTATATTGATATCTAGTGCAGTCTAGTACCTACGAACGGCGTACATTGCGTGGTAAATTTCATCGACAGGACTCATTTTAGGGGTGCCAAAGTTCGCCTTTTCTATTGCTACCTATTCTCATCTACTCCCAGCGACTATCGCCCCTTCTCGACCACTCGCCCTTCGGGCTCGTCATTACGCGCCCCGGCTCGCTGACGCTCGACTGTTTTTCCACTGGGGTTGAACCCTGGCGTTGTGCGTAACGCCAGGATGCCCGACTTCAATTTCAGTGCCTATACAGTCCATCAAATTCATACGCTGTGCGAGAGGACAAAGGGAGTACCTTTTATGGTACTACACACGATTGGCCTATTGAATTCCGCAAGTCAGCATGCGTTTAGGTCGGCGGGACTTCGCCTTTTACGACCAAAATTTTCTGTAGCGTCTTTACAGCGAGAAAAAATTGTATCTAGCACGAGTAAAGTTTGGAACCTACGACCTCGACTCTGTCATAAGGGTTACCTTCATAAAATACACTTTTGGATGCGAGACCCGCCCCGAGAACGTTCCCGTAGCACTTTTATGGTGATTCACTGTACTACCTTGGCCCTTTCAGGCACGTGCGATGACGCCGAGAGCGGCCGGTAGCGAAGAATGGAGGTACGTTCGCAAGGCACAATTCAACCGCAGGAGGTGTGGGAACAAATCAAAGGATAGCCTCGTTAATTAATCGAAGTGAAGAAACAAAAAGAGGAGATCATGCCGTCTCGTGACTACCATAGGATATACGTGGCATTAGGCGGTATAACTACACGAGGATATTCATCGTCGCCAACCCCAAGTTACATCCCGTATCTTACATCATTACCCCGAACGAACAGAACGGGGATTATTTTTATAAAAGATGCCAGGATTTTCCCGAAAAAAACTTCAGACCTGCCTTCCATTTTCGACATGCTGGATGTCGCCCTTCTCCTTCGCACCGCTTCCCACGCTCGACCTGTCTTGAGCTCCTTCAGGCTCGCCCACAAAGTCGTTGACGTCCTCCTTGGAAGCACCAGGCTGGAAGGCCGTCTTGCCCCGCTCGAAGTGGCTTCCGTGGTTTTCGGGGCCGAGGAGGGTTAGGATTATGACGTACACGGCAACGACACCGATAAAGATACCCTGGACGAGGGCGTAGTTGGGTACGACCTTGCGACCGGTCGGTGTCTGAATCGTAGTGGTGTGTTGATCGCCACCGGCTGCAGAAAATGACGGGTAAGGAAAATGATGGAGGGGATCGAAAGGAGATCTACTGACTAGCCTCGATCTGGGCAGAGGCCGAAGAAACCATGTTACCCAATTGGTAAGCGACGCCCGGGAAGGTGGACCTGAACGCGGGAGGGGAAATCTCGGACAACAGAATGGGAATAACACCCCATGCTCTAAATAAAGATGACGAGATTTTAGAACAGGAACGGGCGGGGAGGTCAAGTGATCTTACCCCTGGACGCCGAATTGAACGCAGAAAGCACCGGCGGAAAGTTTGCTGAAGGTATCGGGGATGATCCAAAGTGGGATGAAAGCGGCGACGAGGAGGACGAAGATGCTGGTGACAGAGTGAGATCAGATCAGATTCGTTGGATTAGGGCGGGACGTACATGATGGTAAGACGGCGACCGATGTACTGACTCGTGAAACCTGCGATAGCGCCACCGCTGGATTGGGTGAATAAAAATGTGGAAGGGAGGGGAAAGAAAGGGCTTACGAGATAGCACCGCAGTTACCGATGATGGTCGCGACGGTAGAATCGAACTTGCTGAAGCCTTTGCTTGCTTGGAGATAAGTGGGGTAGAGATCTTGAGAGCCGTGGGACAAGAAGTTGAAACCGGTCATCAACAAGACGGCGTAGATGGCGAGCTTCCAGTGGTGCTTGAGCATCTGCTTCACCTCGTGGAAGAAGATGCTGGTCTTTGACTGAGTGGAGAACGGGACGTTGTCTTGCTTCTCTGCCTTTGCACGGAGGAAGACTTCGCTCTCGGGAAGAAGAGCACGCACGCAACCGGCAAACGCAGAGATACCGGCGCCAGTCCAGAAGAGGGATCGCCAAGTGGTGTGGGGAACGAGGTACAAGTTGACGAGAGCGGCGATGAGGTAACCACAAGCGTAACCCTGCTGCAAGATACCGCTGGCAAGACCACGAACCTCGACGGGAAGGTTCTCGAGGGCGGTGGCGGCGGCAAGACCCCAGATGCCTCCCATGCCGACACCGAAGAGACTTCGGAGGGCGAGGAATTGGGGGAAGGTCTTGACGAAACCGGTGCCGAGGGAGAGGACAGAGACGAGGAAGAGGTTGCCGACCAACGGCCATTTTCGACCAAACCGATCAGAGAGTAGACCAAAGATTACCTGTGGACAGGGAGGTGAGCCAAGGTAGGATGGGGAAAGCGATCGAGACTTACAGCACCAGCGGACCGGAAGAGCAAGGTGAGGGTGATTGAAGTCGTCTGCAAAAGATCAATCGATGAGCGTGTGATGACGTGTTGTGGACTTACGACGGCGTGGGCTGAGCGGCCGAACTGAGCTTCAAGATTCGTGACTGTGAGGGACACGCTGAAGAAATCGATGGCATCGCAGGTCCAAGCGAGCCAGCTGAGAGAGAGAGGTGAGGCTAAGCGACGCTGCCAAGAATTCGGACTTACCCAGAAAAGAAGAGACACCATTGCGTAAACGTGATCTCGGCGAGGACGTCGAGCAGAGGTCTGGACCTTTCCACCTTCTCTCTCCTTGGTACAAGGTTTCGCAGGAAGTAAGGCGCCATTCTGGGAGAGAGAAAGAGAGAAAGAGAAGCAGAGCGAAGGGTCGCCGACTCTGAGAACAAATAGAAGCACGCCTCGCCTTTTTATTCAGAGATGGATTCCCGTCCTGGTCCGATAAGATCTGGTGTTTGCTATTTCGGGACTTGAAACTTGGGGCCCACACTTCTCCAATTCTGTGGGGGAATTGAACCGATGCGGCAAAACTGCGGGATCCTCCGGGTCTAAACGCCAAATCCACTCTCTTCATTGTCAAATATCTCACCTCCGTCTCTGTCCGCGGCTCGAGGTGGGCAAGGAAAGTGCGGATGCGACCCTCGGGACCCTGTGGAGTCGGCCGGGCGCCCTCCACCACGACGCAGCGGATCTTGAACTGGCATCAAGGCCTGGCGCCAATCTTCTGCCACCGAGGAGGATAAACATCTCTCCCGGCCCACTCGTTCTCTCACGACTTGGTCATGGTCAGAACTGAACGTGTGGGAATCCGCCGGAATCAAAATGTGACCGAGGGTTCCAGGTCTCCAGCTCCACCTGCTTACAGGCACCCGCCATCGCGTTGAAATACCACCCGACTTTCCATGCTGTTCCGACTCTTCAGAATGTCGGACGCCCTCGCTCAAATGGGAAACCGTCAACGCCCTCGACCGGGATCTGGAGCTCGCTGGATGATTGATTTTCGCGGTGGATGACACGTCTCGTGCTCGTCCATGCAAGCAACCCGCCTCGGTCACTGAAATCTTTCTACTCTTCGAATCCGATTTCGCCCGCATCGTACATCGTCTGTCTTATTCTTATACCCGCCCCGATCGACAGCTTGCGCAAATCCATCAACTTCTACCGTCGTCAACGTCGGCCAGTCGCTTTCTTGGCCTCAATTTCAACAGCCCTCGCTGGTAAAGATGAGCATGCGGCACACAGGGGGGCCAATAACGCACCATCTGCTTCTGCCTTCCGCTTTGCTTGAGCTGCCTCTCGTTCGGCTCTAATCTTTGCCAATCGCGCGAGGTCCTTCTGCGCTTGCTCTGTCTTACCCTGGACGTGAAGCTACGTGGATTGTGATCAATATCAGAACAAAACACCAGATTTCCCGCTACCTTCATGTATTTCTCTTTCGCCTCTGCCTTCTCGTTGGCTTCCCTAAGATGTCTCAGTCAACGGATGACCCCGAGCGGTAAAACAGTACCCACCTTTCTTTCCTCGTCAATTCTCTAGGGGCGCTAAGATCAGAGATCTTCATCCTGCCAATCGTCCGGTTTGGATTTGCAAGCAACGGATCCTCATCTTCGTCCTCATCTACCTCCTCAACCGCCTCCTTCTTCTTCCCTTTCTTGAGAGCCTTCCTCTCGATCCGACTCAGTTCTTGTTGTTGGAGAGCCGGAGCAGCAGGGGTTCCTTCCTCATCGTCTGACTCCTCTTCCTCGGAATCTTCCTCTTCATTTTCATCGTCTTCGTCGCCTTCTTCATCCTCATCTTCCTCTGCATCTCGTTTAGACCTCCTGCAATATAAATACCATATGCGCAGGCGTTGTGAATCAAAATGATGATTCAAGGTGAACCGGCGCGATAAGAAACCGCGATCAAATCAGTCGTCGGCTGGAACGTCAGGATAGAGATGGAACACAAACTTGGGATCTGTTGAGACCGCGGTACCCTCTTCGTTAAGCTCAAGGTGTTTACTGCGAAGGAGGGGACTCAATCAGCATTCGGCCGACAACAAAAGTGTGGCAAAGATCTCCCAAACCTAAAGTTTCGTCCCCCGCCACGCTTGAACTTTGCCCTTCCTACATGAACGCAATCACAGAAATATCAGTGCGAGCCTACAGAACAGAAAAGAATCCAGAAAAATCTTACCGCCTCTAGCCATTGTCGTAGCGTTCCTCTTCAAGAGCCCTGACTGTTGACGCCGAGTCGTGATCGAGCATCTCCTCTTTCCCTCTCCCTTCATGTCGGGGTTTTTTTCCCACGGTGTTCCTCCCTCGAGGGAGGCCCGTCCTTTGGCCCCAAGGTCATCGGGACACATCTAAACCCATCACAAGTGTCAGGGCCACTCTTCGCCCTTCAGGTACCAGTGCTGTTGGTGAGTCGCAACTCCAACCAACAAGAAACAATGGGGCAAAGGGGGAACGACTTCCCTATATCCACCCAAAGTCTACGTGGTCCAAAACGCGATGGACGAGCGTTCTCCGGTAGGTTGTCCGAATTCACAGCAGGAGTGCCGAGCCTCTATCAGGTAAATCCCTATCGTCTTCTGGGGGCAGATACAAGAGCCCGAGGATGGCGCCTCAAACTGATGACTTGATCCAAAGAGCAGTGCGGAACTCGATGTCGTGTCCGGGCTCGCTTCAAACACCGATTAAGGATCAAGACTGAGTGAGAGAGGAGAGCAAACGGTTCAAGGAGTTACTCGATAAGCTCTTCAGTGGCCTACAGCAAACACACCTGATGCTGCAAGGAGAAGAGGACTTCCCGAGATATCAAAGATGGGGAGTCCTCAGCTACTCTACTGGTACCTATATAGGGGAGTGGCCGGGACATAGATAACCCTATCTAATAATAACTCGGAGCAAAGAAGGGCCGAGAGTAAGCACGAACAATAAGCGGCCCGGAGTATAGAATTGAAATGATAAGGGAATGACTAATGGGTCTGGGTTCATGGGAAAATAAGAAAGGGGTCATGACGTCGTGTGGGGAAGGAATGACAAAGGACAATATCACATGCAGGGACAAACCAATGAGAGGACGACGCGTCAGCTCGTCCGATCGGGATAACAAAAGACCGAGTGGGGCTGGAATGTCGAGGACGAAGGTATGAGGAGTCTGGACCGGTGAAACGATGGGCCGAGCCAATGGCGAATAGGGCGCGAGCGCTGTCGATGGTCGAATAAAGCGTAGTGCGAACCGGCCATTGGATCCATCAAACTCCCTTCTTCCCCAAATCAACAACCTCACTAACCAACTACTCGTCCACTATGCCCATGATCTCCGATTGCGTCTTCCGTGCTGAGAACAGCACCACTACCATCGAGTCTGCGGATCCGCGCTCCGTACAGAACAAGAGTTACTTCCTTCCGAACGCCAACGTGGCGTACCCTAGTTATCGCGAGGTGCGACGCCCCGTGTCGCCGTTTGCTGGCAACAACTGACATTGCATCGTAGATCTTCGCGGTCGCCGACAAGGTGGATGCTCGACAACTGGAGGCCACGATCGCCAGGCCTCCCCACTACTTGACCATAGATGACGAGTTGTGGTATCACAACTTGATTGATCACAAGTTACAGGAGTCTATGCGCGGGGTCACGTTTGACACCGAGTTGCGTATGCCATGGGAGACTCCGGTGGCGTCATCGTTGTGGGGTCTTCTGAAGATGGGAATCTACGATCTAGGAAACGGCGAAGGAAGGTGGCCGGGGGCGACTCGTTCGCAACACTATACAGCAGCCGTTGGTCACCGCCTTTGGTTCCTATTGAGGACGGAACAGAAAGCGGTGAGTCGGTCTGTGCATCCCGCTTGTGGGATAACACTGATTGACTTCTTAGAATGAGCGGCTGAAGCGTGAGGTGAAGGAGGCGAAGGACGACGCCCGTAGGATGTACTCAGAGGCGTTGGACATGAAGAAAACGCTGCTCCTGATGAACGATACGCTTCGCGTCACGTTTGAGAGCGAGATGCTGGCGATGCGTGAAGAACACAATCGGTTGGTCGAGTCCTTGAAGGAACGGGATGACACCATCCAGCGAGACCTGATCGAGGTCGACCGACGGCTCAACCGTCATAGAAGGGCTCTGAATGAGCTTGACACCAAGGTTGGTGCGACTTCTCCTGGTCTTTGTCCAAGAGAGCTCATGCCACTCCTAGGTTGATACGTTGGACGATGCCTTGCCATTGTTGGGCGCTCGGGTCGAATCGATGAGCGAACGATTGTGTCACTGCCGCACTCGTTCGGTAGCTGCGGTTCGCGACGAGTCCGAGGACGAGTCGATACCAGATCGGATGGCTTCTCCCATAGGTGGGATGTCGGTTGACATACACTGGGGGCAAGGGGTCAAATACCCGGTGGGTACATGCTGAATACATTGTGATCACAGTCAAAAAGTGATCACAATGTGCCCAGTGGGGAAAATTTGAATACATTCAAAATGTACCTGGCCATGTGAACCCAATGTACCCATCAATGTGATCTCAATGTGCCCACTGGGGACATTTTGATTGCGATCACAATGTACACATCAATGTGAACTCAATGTGCCTGCTGTGCACATTTTAATTTCTTTCACAATGTCTCCATCAATGTGTTCCCAATGTACCCAGCTCATTACATAATAGTTTCTTTCACAATGTTGTCCACAATGTGTCCAGCATGTGGCTGAGCCACTCATTCAAAATTATTTCAAAGATTATCCAGTGATGTGTCCATAATGTCCCCAGGGGGTTCTTTTTGAAGTAATCACAATGTAATCTCAATATTGTTCAATTTCATCATGAACTTTCAAAGAAATCACTATGTGTATGGCTGTACACATTCTAGACACATCACTGGATACTTTGTGAAAGAATTTTGAATGAGTGGCTCAGCCACATGCTGGACACATTGTGGACAACATTGTGAAAGAAACTATTATGTAATGAGCTGGGTACATTGGGAACACATTGATGGGGACATTGTGAAAGAAATTAAAATGTGCACAGCAGGCACATTGAGATCACATTGATGTGTACATTGTGATCGCAATCAAAATGTCCCCAGTGGGCACATTGAGATCACATTGATGGGTACATTGTGATCGCAATCAAAATGTGCCCACTGGGCACATTGGGTTCACATGGCCAGGTACATTTTGAATGTATTCAAATTTTCCCCACTGAGCACATTGTGATCACTTTTGGACTGTGATCACAATGTATTCAGCATGTACCCACTGGGTATTTGACCCCTTGCCCCCAGTGATATTTGGCTTGTCCACTGACATCCCTTCTTAGCTTCCGATGGGTCGTACCGCACACCCGCGCATACTGATGGCGGGGAGGAGGTCGTTCGCGAGACGTCTGAGGAAACGGCCGTGAATCCGGTTAGCAGTTCTCCCGAGTTGGAGTACGCGGGGGAGAACGAAGTGGCTGTTCCGATTCCGCCTCCGTCGATCTCGCCGGTGCGTGGGCAACGTTCTATCCGTGCTCGTCGTTGGGTTCCTTACCGTGGGGCACTTCGTCCAGCGCACCGCATGCGTCCCAGTAATCCCAACGTTGTCCGCCAGGGTGGAGACATCGAATCCACCGTCCTATTCCGATGCGACGACGTTACAGTGTCGCGTGGATCGTGGCGAGCTGATTCCGGTGGAGTCCGTCGACGTGAACGGCTTAACCGACCTTACGCTCTTGTCGGTCCAGCGTGCAGCGGAGGCCGTTCGCCTGGTGGCTCAACTGACCGAGAGAGTGGAGGGTTGGTCAGTCCAGAGGACTCTGGATCAGACTATGGTCGATTCAGTGAGGAACCGTCTTCGCGCCGAGGTTCAGTTGGCCGTCGCTCATCGTCTGGACACTAGTGGTGGTCCCCATTGTTTGTAAAATCTGCAATAACTGCGCCAACTGGTTGTGTTATTCTGGCCGACAAACTGGTTGTAGGTATTTGCACGATGGCCACTGGTAGCAGCCGGCAGCCAGGCTGGGACCCACCTTCCAAATGGGGCTAATGGTTTGAGGTCAGCCTCTGTGCTCGCCGACAACTGACCACTGCCCCCCCCCGTAAATAGTGACATGTAGGCCATATATATATATATTTGATATTTTTCTTGGCTCTTCGACGCCCCTCCCAACGCGAGCGCGAGTAGCAACCGTGTGAAATATGGACTTCGTTAGTGATGGCGCGACCACATCCCGCGATCAGGTGGGAATCCCAGGCGCCTCTTTCCCTGATGGGTTCCCTCCTTGGATTTCTGCGTAGGGAACGTTCCTGCCCGTCCCCAGGGTGGTTTCCCGTACCCAGCAAAGCGTCGCGACCGTGGGAATGGCACCCCACGCCACAATTGGTTCGGATTCCCCCGATCAAGCTGATCTCGGTTCCGCGTGCTGCAACTGCATTTCCCCTCTCACCCCTTCCCCTCACCATCTACGCGGCTACCGTCCTCGGGCTGTCCGTCCCGCCAGCTCGCGATGACGTGGAACCCGTTTCCCCCAACTCCCAGACCGATCGGGTCGTCCGAACGTTAGATCAAGTGAGTAATCTACCTTCCCTCTCAGGAAAGTTTTCCGCTTATCAGGTTCCCCTCGAATGGGCATCCCCTACCCAAGGGCGACTGGGATGTTCCATCGCCAACCACTGATTGGTCGACGCCCCCCCTCTCGTCCCAATCGATGCGCGCACCCTCCTATTTGGCAATCATCTGTCCCCTTCCTGCTCGGTAAGTTTTTACCACGTTTCGCGATGGGTAACGACCCTCCCATCCTCACGTGCGCTTTGTAGACGCTGCTCTGCCGTCGGTCGACGCCCAGTGAGCCTCCCTCCTTGCGCTCCCTCCCTGCTCGACTTGGCGACTCCCTTTCCCTTTCCCTCCCTTGCCCCTTTCCGTAACGACCCTCCCACCCCCATGTGCGCTTCGTAGACGCCGCTCTGCCGTCGGTCGACGCCCAGTAAGCCTCCCGCCTTGCGCTCCCTCCCTGCTCAGCTTGGCAGCTCCCTTTCCGTTCTGTTTCCTTATCGACGTCCCGCCTCCCGCTCCCTTCTTGTTCTGCTTGGCAACTCCTTTGCCTTTCCGGTCCCTTTTCCTATCCACGTTCCGCCGAAAGAAGATTGCCTCTCCCTATTTCTCCGCACGCTGCTCTGCGTCGATTGGTTGATGCTGGCACATCCTGACACCCGACAACCGCTCTTCTCTTGCTCTGTTTGGTAAGCCCTTTCCTGTATCGCTTGCACCGCCGTTTGTCATGTTTACGGTCAGCAACGGGACTTCCCTGCATTCTCAGGCGCCTCTCTCATGCCCCAGTTCCATTGGTCCTCGTTTTTCCCGATACGTACTTCTTTGTGCATTTCCCTTCCCATTTTATTGATCTCTTTCATCTGTCGCGTCCCGCGTGAGCAGACCCGTCCCGAATCCTTCGCACGCTCCGCAGACGCTGCGCGATGATTGGTCGACACTTTCCTCGATACACTTTCCTTCCTGCCTTGTTTGACAATCCCCCAACCCCTTTCGTTCATCTTTTCTCTTAATGTACGCCACCGTGAGCAACAAATGTTCATTATCCTCCGCGCTGTTTGCAGACGCTGCGTTCTGATTGGACAATGACACCCCACTCTCCGGATCATCCTTTGTGCAAGTACCCTTCCCTTCTGTGAAGTCCCTTTCTATCTCCTCAGTTTCGTCATCGACACCCCGCTTTACCGCATCCCCATGTTCGCCCGCAACCCTACCTGAATCTATACAGTATGTAGATTTCTTACTTGGTCAACGAGCGTCTCATCTCCTCGTCCTCGATCCATGCTTCCTACCCGCCAGCTCGGTAAGTTCGGCCCGTTTCACTCACCCCGTTCCGCACCCCCTTCCATCGTTGGTAACGACTTCTCCCGATCCGCGTGCACCTCAAACTGGCTGGTAGATACCGTTCAGCCTTCCACGATGTCTTGTAACCGCCTCCCACGTTCCCCAGTGTCCTCGACAATCATTCTCCCATTCACCCTGATACACGCGACGGTCCCAATTGGCGAGTTATCGAAGGACACTCTCGATAGCCTTTGCGGGGCTCCACCGGTCTCTTTAACTGTAATTGATTGTAACTGTAAACGATTGTAACCGAGTTTGTTTTTCCCGACATTATTATAATATTTGTTATCATTGAGCCTGCAATGCAACATACGTGGCCACCAACCCGCACCTTCTTAGAAATGACAACAAGAAGTTGCGGCCGCTGGGATCAACGCCCCTGTCTTCGCCGGCGCGACGACATATAACTTACAAGTTCTAGAGTCTGATGCACGTGGCGTCTTCCCAGGCTGTAAATTAAAGTAGATATTCTTTCGAAAACCTCGGGATAGACGCTTCTGCACGCATCAATGACAAGAAATATATTGGCGCAACTGTAGATGATTCGTTCGACACAAAATTAAGCGGGCACTAGTCTTCTACCTCAATTACACAAACATGGCCATCACGCCGGGAGGTATCGTTGCAAACAATTCTGCGACAGTAGTCACACACACGGAATTCCTTATAGAATTGTTCCTGTAGGACCCCGTGTCTGCAGAGGAGGTTGGAGATCGTTGAAGCCAGCCCCGCAGACAGTTGGTCGTCTGGATGCGACTGAGGGCGGCTCTCGGACGACGGGCCAACACCGTGACCGGGCACCGTTTCGATCTTCCTGGAGACCTTCTTTCGAAGATCACGCTTGCGTTTCTTCGGGCCAGCCTCCGCCGTGATATCTAGGGTAAACATCCAGTAGTCAGACACAGTTCAGGTTAGAGTAAGTGGTTCTGTTGATATGTACTCACCGACGTTCGACGCCTCCGAGTCACCTTCAGTGGAATCGGTGTCCTTCACGGACAGAACTTGATCCTTGTACTTTTCCATCAGTTCACTAACATTCACTGTATGTCAAAGTTACCGTAACCGTTTGTGAAGCAGACAGCTTGTGGGACTCACCGAAATAAGAACACTCTGATTCGGGACAAACCAGGCACATCGCGTTATACGATGGCGAATCACGCCAGGTTGGAACAAGGAACTGAGCCTTGCGGGGGGATCCACGCAGCAGACAGAAACACGACGGTCTGTCCCAGTTGCGCGTCTCCAGGAAATTTGGGAGCTGCAATGGATCGACTGGCTGTCCGTCCCCGTCTAAAGGGCTTGTCCGTGAATGAGTCAGCATGTTCTCAGCAGGAGACCGAAACGACTCACTACTGAATGGGCACAAGAGTACCCTTCGAATTTTCGGCATCCCATTCGAAGGTGACAAGGGTTGTCGCAAGTCTCAAACTTGCCTTATATTCGCGAAAGACACTGTCGTCCCGGCTAGACTTCTTCGCGGAGAACTCGACCGCGGAGATGGGGCTTCGCATGAGGTCACTGCTGCCTTGGGCACGTTTCGGAGTAGGCGTGACAGGTGTCGAACGGTTCGAGTGACCGGTGCGGAAATCGCAGGGGGCAGGGGAACACATCCTTGCGCTGTGCTGCATGAGGAGGGCTGGGGGAATGCAGGCCGCGCCATACGCCTGCACGACTGCGCTTTTATCGTGACAACGCATGGGTCGATGGCAAGATCGCCCGATGGCCAAGTTAGGGAATGGAAGACTTGGGAGGTCAACTACCCTCCCCATTTGGAATCGAAGTCCTGCCGGGAGGCTGACATACAGTGCCTGCCGGCAATCTAGGACAAAAATGTCAGTCGATGGACAGCGGCCATCGGAACAAACCCGATAATAAATACGGTCATCGATTGTTCGTGACATCTCCCGTTCAAGACTCAATGCGATCAATTTGGCACAGGCATGTCAAAGAACAGCTTATCGGACATGCCTAGAGGTGCTGAATACAAGCGGTATAAGTAGCTACTTGTACGGAAGAGTAACTGTGGTGGCGTAACGACAACGGACCAGTGGCAAAGCCAAGGAAAAACGACGGGAGCGATATACAACTGTATGGGTAGAGGAAAAGACAGGAGGGTGGAATGTGGTTGGACGATAGGAAACGTGTGGGGACGACCCTGAGAAGGGCACAGGCAATTCAGGTCGTTAGCTAAGGATGGGGTGGCAACAGGAACAACGATAGAGGAATGATCAAGACGACTTCTGTCTCTTTCGTGAAGTGTTTGTTCCCTCAGCCGCTCTCTTCTTTCGCCCAGATGCTACCCTTTTGGTCTCCGGTTGTCCAGATGTTACCACTGGGGTCTCAGGAGTACCCTTGGTGGGAACTGGCCAGCCCTGTGCGAGCTCCAAGACGAAGATGAGGTCGTTGACAATGTTTGACCAATCGGCATCGTAGGTAGGTAGGTCGCTGAAATCCAAGGCGGCGTCGTCCTGCGCGGCAGCTGCGCGACGTTCTTCCTTCGTGCGGTTCAGGTTCTTACCGAAACTGTGATCCCACCAAGCCAGGCATAAGATAAGGAGGAAGACGCCCTTCTTTCCACCGGCAAGCGCGTAGGAGTAATCATTGCTATTGTTGGGGGAGGTCTGGCCCCCGTGTCGCCACTTGGGTTGAATAGTTGACCACCAGAGCGTAACCTCCTTGCCAAACTCTGGTAACGTGACTGCATCCCCCTTGGAAGGGTCGTGGCGCCATTTGAAGTATTCTTTGAGGATTTGGGGCTTGTTCGTCATGGGCAAGTTTGTTCCCTATGAAGATATCGTTAGAGAATGCGAGAGAGGAGAACAAAATCCTGAACGTACGATCTTTTCGTCAAGGCCAAACCCAAGTCTTCTTTCCTGCCGGAGCCAGAGGGCAATGAGTCTCTCCCATAGACTTCCTGCCTCTACCATTAATACGGAGTCGAGCCTTCCACGTTCGATGAGCCAAGAGGGAATGTCCGATCTGTCGATTCGGTAACTGGGGGTGATCCGAGAGGCGAGGAGGGTAGAGCGCTCGGTGGCGATGGAAGGTCCGTCGAGTGGCTGGTGCGATGGGGGGGGATGTTCAAGAGCAAGGGAGGTATCGGAGGGAATTGTCAAAAACCCCTCGAGTGACTGTTGCGATGAGGGTACAATCTCCCCGAACGATGTAGTGGAAGGTGTGGGGGAAGAAGACGTGGGGGGAGAAGACGTGGCAAATGATGGGACATCCGGTTGCTTCAGAAGTTCATACCCGGACCCGATCAGCGTCAAAATGATCTCCGGCGCTCCTTCGATGGAATCACGTCGTGGTGCCGTAGTGGCGGTCACATTGGGTTTGCTTCGAGCTTTGTAGGTACTCGTAGCAGCCGCTGCCGTTTCCGAGCCATCGCCAGGTGAACTGGAACGCTGGTTGGGAGGAATTTCGGGGGTCATGTGGGAGATCGGGAGAGCAGTGACGGGAGTGGGTTCAAGAACAACGCGATCAACATCAGCCTGGCAAGAATCAAGAACTGGGGCAGGAACAAGATCTGAGGAAGGGGTAGGAAGAAGAGCCGAGGAATGGGCGAGAACAAGATCTGAAGAAGGGGCTGGGAGAAGGGGCTGGGTAGCTGCAGAAGGCACGATAGCAGTTTTTTCCGTGATGGACCCAACGGACTTGTGATTTCCGAAGATTTCCTGCGGAGAAACGAAGTTACTGGCCCCGGGTCCGAAGATTTCCTGTGGTGAAACGAAGTTACTGGCCCTGGGTACCGTAGTGTGTAGTTCACCGTCGACGGGGAAGGATATCAAATCCTGTGGAAGAGGGAGGACGTCGGAGGCCTCAGTGACGTCAAAGCCGGAGTCTGACACAGCAGACGAAGACGCTCCGGGATCGGGGACAGGAGGCGCGTTGGTGAACATGAATGTTTTTCGTCCACTAGTCCCTGGTTCTAAAAAAACATTGAGTGGTTGACCTTGAATATGTCTCAAGGGCATGTACCGCCAAAAATTTGCATGCCCCACTCCATAAACCTCTTCTCGATGACGTTATCCCAGTCACTCCCACAGAAGGCGCGGAAGTCCAACTCCTCTCCTCCCCCTTGAGAATAACTCCATGGGAAACATGTTAGCCGGAGTGATCTTGGGAATCGGCCGTAAACCTACTTTTGAAAAGACACATCTCCGGTTCGAGGATCTGCGAAGCCAACGAAAAGATGAGCGATGCAGCCTGCCTGATCTTCTAGGTTCTTGAGCATGCGGCTCAATGTCTTTGCCACTGACGGCTGGCCCCTGCGGTGGTGCGGTGGTCAGATAGAACATTGCAGCTAGTAAAGTAAGAATATCTTACACTTCGTGCCAGGCTAGTTTTTTGTCTCGCTCTCGGACGTCCTCGATGACCCGAATCGGCCGATACAATTTCCTCCATTCCTCGTCGCGACGGTCATCGACTTTTTTCTTCTCGGCAGGAGGGAGCGCATCGTAAAACTCTTTTGCAATCTTGAGCTTGAAGTCAATGGGGATTGAGGAGCCTGAGGTCGCAGCGGCTGAGCTATCCCCTCCCACGGTTGACTGAGACTCCCTGTGCTTCTTCCAACGGGCCTCGACGATATCCTTGAGGCCGTGATTCCAGAAGTAAGAGCAGTAAGCTTGGGCCGGAGCAAGCTTCCGTTTTTCGTTTTGATTCAGCTTCAGGTCAGATTTGAGGACTTGGAAGTGGGACGAGCGTGGTTGTGGAACCAATTACGAATCTTCTGTTAAATTGAATCGTTAGACGTACAAGGAAGAAACATATTATATACATACTTCGTTGGTTACCTTGCGAAAAACCAATATTGCGTTCGCAGGCGAGCCATACTGCTTAATGTCGGCAGGAGTCACAGTGATCGGCCATTTCTTGTACCAGCCGTCAAACACAGGCGGCCAGAAACGATTGAGTGTTGTGGCGGTCTGATGAGTCAGAAAACCCAGATGATGAGAAGTCAAAAATTCAAGTTGCTCCTTCGACTTCCCGGACTTGGTGGTCGAAGCGCCTGTTGCTGTCCCCGTGTTGGGTGTAGGCGCTGGCTTCTTCCCCAGCTGTTTCGAAGACATGGTAGGCGAGCGAAGAGGCAACAACAAGGTTAGAGGGTATGATAGGTTTCACACTTTACACGATAACACGCACTTTATATCCAACTGGAGTACGGCAGGGGGTTGCCATGGGGGACAGAATTTCCGGCGACCATGCTATGCGTTCCCTCCGTTGTCGTAGACGATGATCTCCTCCGGTGGTTCTCGACAAGTTTTTTTTTCTTGCGGGTTTCTAATGGAAACCGAAGAATGCAAGCAATAAGACCGAGAGCAGGAGTAGAAAGTCCTTCCTACACAGAAGTCCAGCGATGATGGTTCCTCGTGGCGGATTCTCTTTCGGCGTCGCATACAGTCTTGGCGATACCGTGCAATGGGGCACGGAAAATATTGAAGGAACATCTCCATGCTGGCTGCCAATCAGGTTGGTTGACGCCATCCAAGGCATGCGGACTGATAGATGACAGCAGAATAAGGTGAGAGCTACTCCTCACAGAGAGCCGTTGAAGCGTGAATGAGAAATCAAGCAAGTTAATGCCCTGCCTGAGCAAAAATTGGCATATCAAACTCTAATCGATCGAGCAAGTCGAGGGCCTACCTGAGCAAGACTTACATCATCAAGCATCAGCCCGACGACCGAGTGACACTAAGGCATGCAGATCTTTCTGGTAGAAACACCACGTTCCGCTGTGCTGAGTTTCGCCTCTCTAAACGATCAGCGCAATCAAATAAGAGAGGTAATACTCATCCAGATGCATCGCATCCCAGCCCCACCATTCCTCTTCCAACCCAATCGCATGTAAGGCTGAGCGAGAGGGGGTGCGTGCAAGGGTGGGAGAGGGCCTGGAACGTGAAGCTTGGAGGTTAAGCGGGGAGGTTAGCTGCCCGATTGATTTCGCCTTGATGTTCGGACACGTGACACTCGGACTTGTGAATGAGATTTAGTTCCCACCCCCAGGCCATGCGGCCGCCGAGGCGGCATTCACGTTCCCAAAAGAGTGATTGATGGTGCATTTAAACAGTGAGCGCTGAATGTGAACAGGTGGCTTCCACACTCTTCTCCTAACTGTGGTCACCCAGCTCACGAAATATGCGCCAACAAACCGCTGGAGACTTCGTAGTACTCTCCAACCCCACTGCTTTCGCAATGTGCGATGGCTTGCTTCGGATGTCTAACTGTTTGATCCTTGAGCTCCCCGAGTCCGAGTTGAGAGAAATCCGGTACATGCTGGACACTCTCTTGACGAAGGCTGACTTGGCATTGGATTTGATGGAGCACGAGATCTCCTTGAACTTCGAAGGTCTCAACATCGAGCCAGGTGTGTCTTTGAGCTTAATGATGGTCCTGGCCCATCTGACGCCATTTCAGAACGCCGCGCTCCCCCTGGGGCCGAAGATTTCGGCGCGGTCTTGGTTTCAGCCACGGGCACGACGGATCCCAGCCGATCGAACTTGATTGGCCATCGAGATACTGTTAGTTCCGCCTCTGCCCCCCCTCCTGTGGCCTTATCCCCGCCTCCGGTTCCTCCGACGTCTCCGGTTCTAGATCGCGCCCCTTCTCCAGCTACAGAGCCTGGTCACATCCTACCTGTAAACCAATGGCATCATCCTCTTGTCCTCTCTTCTCGAGTTAACGTCGGCTTCCCCGACTATACCTACCACCCCCACTTCATTCGCCCAGGTGTGTCTTAAATTTTGACTTGGAAAAATCTACTTAACCTTCGTGTCAGGCATTCCAGGAATTTATCACGCCGCTCCCACACCTTCGGGATATGCTTCTAGTGGCTTGCACTGCGTTATTACCAAGGGTCTCTATGTAGGGATATTCACCGATTTGTGAGTCGGCTGCTCAACCACCGCTTCATTTCATTGACCCATTCTCAGGGATGAGGCCGAGCCCTGGTATTTGGGAATTCCCAGGAGTTTCCACCGCCAGATGAAGTCATGGGAAGAAGCTAAGGATCTCTACAACGCCAAACTTACCGCCGGAGCTGTTCAGATCCTGCCTTGATACATTTCGCCCTGCCATGTCTTCGTTACCTGAGCTCACTCCTCAAATAGTCGTCGTTAGTTTGTTGTGTACCCTACTGCCATGTCTCAGACGTGTCTTTCCGCGTTTCTTGAACACCTGTGTAACTGATGCTCGAAAATAATACACTGCTCGTTTCTTGTCTGATAACGGTCCTCATAAGCTACAAATATCGTTTGGGTGATTGTGTATAAGGCTATATCGCGTGCACACGACCCAGAGGGTACGCAAATCACATAGGACAACCACTAGCTTCGCATATTATCTCCAAGCGCATACATATTCACAACTCTCCAATTACTCCGCTCAGAAGGCAGCCAGGGCCTCGAATTCTCAGTTGGGAATGACCACAACCAGCTTCCTCCAGCCCACTTGGCGTTGACGTTTTCTCGATGCTTGACTTCTTAATTTCGCCGGTCTCTGATATTGCGTTATTGGCGGGACCCTTCTATAGCAGACATACATTTATATACTTACAGATAATTGCTTTGTTGTGTGTACTCGGAGCGAGAAACTCAGGAGTCGCAAACACTGTGGTGAGTTCTAGGCATCCGTAATCAGAATGCAATCTCGACTGATCGCCACTGATATATCGTGGTAGATCTCTACGCGACCAGACTTCGGGGTAGAAGTCCGTGAGGTCTAAACGCTAGTTACACCATAGTAGTTATTTCTAAGACTATTGTGCATACACATCAAAGGTCCTTGTGCATTGACCGAGCAGGATGTCGATGAGTGATCGAACCGTCGAAAAAACAGAAGCTTGCCAGTGGGTGCTGGAATCCGTGACCAAGGAAAAGATAACAAACTCTCATGGATCTCACCACCCAGTGAGCATTTAATGCTCCAGGCAAAGCTGAACACTAGATGAAGTTCACAGTTGTCCAGTGCTCAGTGTCCGCGCTTCAACTTCTCATTCGTACATACAAAACTGTGGTAATGTCTGGACATCTGTGATCATAGTGCGACCTCAAAGAATTGCCACCAATCGTGGTAAGGAAGTGCGACCTCTGTGCAACCAGACTGCGGCTAGGATTCCATGACGTCTGCACGCCAGCTATATCACCGGTCAAGTATCCGGAATACTGGACTTGCGCTTACACATATGTATCAAAGGTTCCTTGTGAATTAATCAAGTAAGATAAATAATCAAAACCGTTGAGCACAGATATGATCAAGGTAGAGATAACAGGAAAGACGAGACTTTGCGGTGCAACGAGTCTTGGCGTCGCAGAGGTCGTGAGTCCGAGGAAGGTGACGGGGGTCCGACGTTGGTCTGGACGAGGCTAAGGAGAATTTGTAAAGTCATAAGGCGAGAGGGAAAAGAGAGGTATAAGAAACCGGCGCGATCCACTCAGCGGTAACTCGTTGTCCCTCCAAATTTCATCCAGAATTCAAGGTGTTGAGGTAAAGAGGAGCCTAGAGGTTGCCGATTTGCGCGAAGAGGCCGGGTTTTAGTGGAGGAGGGAGATAGATGTAGAGGAAGCGAGGACGAGGGTGAGAGAGACAAACGTTCCGGTGCGATCCACTCAGCGGTAACTCGTTGTCCCTCCAAATTTCATCCAGAATTCAAGGTGTTGAGGTAAAGAGGAGCCTAGAGGTTGCCGATTTGCGCGAAGAGGCCGGGTTTTAGTGGAGGAGGAGAGAAAGATGTAGAGGAAGTGAGGACGAGGGAGAGAGACAAAAGCTCCGAGATAGGTACTCGTGGCGGGAACCATTCAGCGTAGAAATGGCCGGGATTAATAGTTTGACACCCGTAGATTAAAGAAATATAGTTTTGGGAGCGGTGGGGTAAAAGGCGGAGGTGTCGGAGGGCGAGGCGTTGGGTGGGTTGGAGATGAGGCCCGGTCGAAGCGAGGCGTGCACGGGGAAATAACCAGTGGTTTTGAGACCAAACGAAGGTTGTTGATCCATGTGTCAAGAAAAGGCCGGACTATTGGTCGGGTTCCGAGGGCGGAAAAGACAGATGGTGGAGGACAGGATAGAGAACAGTGAGGGATTTGGGGAGCGGAGTGCGCTTGCGAGCGGAATACGGGTTCAGGTACCGGAGTTCGGATCAAGGGCTGACCTAGGTACAAGGAAACGCCCGTCGGGGAAGTCCGACGCCGACCATTGGCTAGCCACATCGAGCACCATCAGTGCCAGCGACGTACGACCACTTTGGAAACTACGTGCTCTCAAGAATGGACCCGCCCTCTCTAAGGGCTTCCTATGCGTATTGGGTAAGTCTACTGCTATCTATCTATGCCGCTTTTCTCCCACCGCCCGCTAGCGTCCAGATTTGGGGCGGAGTTGGCTGTAATTGCTCCAGTCGGGATCTCGAAAGAGTGAAGGATCGGTCACCGGACACCAGCATCAGACATCCAATTAATTTTTATTCAGGGAATGGGCCCAGATGGGTAGAGTTTTCGGAACACCGGCGGAAAGGTTGGGAGGTGCCGGTGAGTTGGCAATAAGTAATCTATTTTCCTCGTTCTCACCTATTTGTCGCCTGAACAGGGCTCCGGGCGCTCCCGTGTGTCTCTCAACCTCCCCGTCATGCCCAAACGCGAGAGGACAGCTCCCAAGGGGCTCGTAAAAGAAAGCGAGGCGGTGCATCGTACACAATCAGCAGTCTTAACACACCCATCGATAACAAGGTGACTGTCGAGGATGTCCGCGTCTGGGACGTATCAACCTCCGAACGAACAGGACGTGTCTCGGCGAGCAGGCGAATGGTCAAGCATACCCACCAAGATTCGAGCCAACATAGCCATCGACGATCAGGGAGAATGAGGAGGGCGGAGAGGTCGATGTTGAGGAGGCTGGTACCCTTGCTGACTCGGAGTCCCCCCCTGAGATGGTCGAACGACGTCGTAGGCAGAGGTGCTTGAAGGAGCGCGTGAAGGAAAACGACAGCGTAAGTGAAGTCACTCGCTCACACCCATCGCCCCTTCACTTACTCTCGCATTTCCAGACCAGGATGGACCAGTGGCTTCAGCACCGCCAGATCGTTCTAGATGAAATGCTCCGCCTTGATGGCTTAGGTGACGCGTTGGATGGACCTGAATGTGTGCAGATTGTTCGGTAGCCTCGGCGAAGTTCAGGTGCAAGGACTGCTTTGAGGAAGTTATGCGCTGCTCGGCGTGTATGGTTTCGTCCCACCGGAACCTCCCGCTCCACAGGCTTCAGGTACGTCAAACACCCTGCTACTCTGACTTGTGCTTATCGACCCAAGTCCTGGAACGATGGTTTCTTCGAGAGCGAGACCCTCGAAAATCTTGGTCTTGTCGTCAACCTTGGCCACCACACGATATCTGTCCCGTTAATCCGGAAAACCAAAACGGATTAACCGTTATTGACCTTTCCGCATCATTTCCTCCGTGGCCGTTTTGCATGTGCTCCCAAGCTCGTTCCTGGAACCTTTTCCGCCAGTTGCTGAGAGTCCGTTGGTACCACGCGTCAACACTTCGACCTAAGACCGTCTTACATTTGATCTTTTGGACACATACCACAAGATTTCCTCCAGGAAAGCTCAACCTCTATCGATTTCTACACCTCAATCATGCAGAAGACTGACAACTGCGGGCGCTCTCAATGTGAAGGTGTGTTAGTTTGTCAATAACTCCTACCATTTAACTTACCTCCTTGGCAGTACAAGTATCACGAGATCTCACGGTGCGTCCGGCAATGGCGTCACCTCAAGGATATAACGGGGTGCGGCTGCCATAACCTCCACATGCGGTCAATGATTTGGGCGATGGGGGCTCTCGGCGATCGAGTGTCCAGCGTGCCCGCATCCGGGACAGAATCTGCCTCCGGGTTGGGAAAATGCGGCTGATGACAAAGCGTAATTATCCCCTTGTTTTTTTATCTCTCCATCCCATGACAACCCATTTTAGGTGGCTGTAATAGCCTTTTCATTGCCATAGACGCCAACTTCAGGCTCAAGCTGAAGTCACGTGGTATCAAAGACCCGTAGCTCGTGTCCGGATTAGCATACTTTGTCAATGCGGCCAAGTTTGAAGCCCACCTCGCCATCACCGCGATGAAGGGAACGTGAGTTGTTTTTATTTCTTTTGTGTGCGGCTGAGAGCTCAATGTTTGAGCATCACACGGCAATAGATCGAGTCTTGTGGCACGGAGTTCCACGGCCGTAAACCAAGCTAATTCAAAACGTTCAAAGGACTTCAGCGTTTCTGGTGTGGGTGCCATGGTTTGCCGCCATGGCTTTGTCCGCAAGAACGGGGTGGTTGATTTGCAGAAAGGAGAGAGTGTGGGCCGTCGTACGCTCATTTAGCTCCCTTGTGTTTTAACAACCCGCGTCAGGTTCGTGAACATGGATTACATTTTCCTTTCCACCGTCAAAAACGAGAGCGTCAAGATCATCAAAATCTCCTACGATATCGCATGCCGTTGGTCGATAAAGCTACGCCGGAGGCTGGAAGGTTATTCTGAAGATCTTCAGTTCCCGGAAGACAAGTTTACGTTGGAATTCTTCATTCCAAAATTTCATCTCCCGGCACACGGCTCAAGCTGCCACACGAAATACTCGTTTAACTACCGACCCGGCGTTGGCCGCACCCATGGGGAAAACATCGAGTCCGGATGGGCCCACACAAACCCAGCAGCTGTGTCGACGCGAGAGATGGGTGGTGGCGCACGACATTCGGCCTCGATGGGCATTGGGGTGGCTGGAATTGGCGGAAGATTGTCGGGTTCGGTGCGTTTTTCGTTACTATCTAAATTTACCTTTTCCGATCATTAACTTACTTGTGGCAGGACCACTGCTACTGAAAAACCTACGCGAGGCTGTTGACATGACGAAAAAGTGCGAGGATGCTTGTCAAGACTTTGAGAAACACAGGTCTCTTCCCGCTGTGATACTAGTGGGAAGATGATCAAGCGCAGGTGGAGAAGGACTTTTCGCACCAGAACCCATATCAAGTGACCGAGAGAGGTAAGTCGACTCTTTAAAAAGGTCTAACGGCTGGGTATTTAACCGCCCTTTCGTTTTTGTAGCTTCTAACTTTAATTCCGTGAAATGTAAACTGTCAGAGAGCGAAGCGCTCGACGCCTTCGTCCAGGAATGTGCCCCAACACAAGCTGTCCCCTTTCTCTTTTGTTCGCATGGGTCTCGAGCTCGAGGATAAACAGTACGTGCCACTTTGTTCCTATGAAGCTAACGGGCCCTGATCTCACCATCATCTTTGTAGACAGCAAGTTATCGCACTCTTGCGACCAAGGGACAGCGAACGACCCACAGAAGCTGGATCCAAGAGCGCAGGAATGTGCTTGCACGGCGAATCAATCTATGGAGGACGGCTCAGGCCGTATACATGCCGCAGGTCTCTGAATATATAGCCGGAACGAGATCTCCCTACGTTGCATGACTACGACTTCGACGAGTCAAGACCCGAGCTGTGGCCGCTCTTCCTCCCATCTCATCTCTCCCAGGACGACCGATCATCATGTTACACGGGTATCGACGACACTGAATGCACCCTTCGTCTGGCACAAGTACAAGACAACCTGGTAGACCTAAGGCGCCTCAGGCGGACCCTTCGGAGCTTAAGAACTTACTTCCGGTCCAACGTTATTGGAGAGGGGCAAAAGACCCAGACAAAATCAAGGACCGCCGAGTCTGGGGTCGTCGCTCATCAGCCGAACAGTGCATCGCTACCGTCTGGCTTACGCTGCACTCCTTTCCCTGGATCCCACAGGTAATTGGCGCCAGGAGTATCTTGAACTTGCTGACAAGGACAATCGTGGTCCGGGGAAGGAGGTGGAGGAACAGGCCTCGGCGATGGTCGTTATACGATGTCTTGGATCTGGAGAAGTTCTGCAGGGGGGCAGGAGGGGGCTAATCCTTCCGAGCAGGAGGTGAACGAGACCGTCCGCCATGAATGGATGACATGCAGGGCGAGAGCCGACCGTTGGAGGGGAATCTGACCTCCTGCAGGAAGAGATGCGCAGGGTTGTCGCATTTCTCGAGTGGAAGTCGATGTGGTGGGGCGGAAAAGTTGGATCCCGCTTCGGTTCAGTCACGGCCGACCTCCAGCACGGAATCAACGGTTACGCTCGAAAGCAGGCGAGCACACATCACGAGCTTGCGGTCTCCCTCGCCAAACAATGGATACCCCATCTTCTTGCATTTGGCCTCGATGTCTCATGGCGGAAAACTATTCCTGGGCCGCCGAAATCGCCTTCCCAGTGGCGAAGCGATCGTCGGATACGTTGGAGCCCATTGGGAACCCGTTGCCGGATAAGCCGCCCCAGTCGGGAACACCCACCCCAACAATCAACAAGCTAGCGCCGTCGGTCCGGCAGACTTCAACACATACTAGCGGAGACGAGAGCGATGCCGGGAATATCCTGGAAGTTGGTGACCACGACGAGGGAGAGAACAGTGAAGGACCGGGAGTAGGTTTTGAGTACGACGATGATTACATGACTTGATGGCCGCGCGTAGATTTTCCAGTCCAGGTCTGTTGAATGCGCACACCCATATGTATTCACAGATATAAAATTTTACCATATGCATACAGAAACGGTTGAGACTAAGGATGGACGTCAAACACGAAGGAGATTCTGTGTTGTGATGGTGGTGATAGAGCGGGGGAACGTGGGTCAGATGAGTAGTGATTGCAAAGCCACGGGAGAAGACTAGAGTAATTTTGGGAACAATTGTAATTGAGTATGTCATCGGCGGGGCTCGGTCTCTTTAATTATGATTGATTATGATGACACGTTTTTCCGATGACACATTTTTCCGACATATTGTTTTATTTTATTATTACGAGACATTGAGAACGTGGGTCGGACGATGCACGGTAGGGTTATGATTGCGAAGCCACGGGAGAAGTAGTATACAAAATACGGGAGAAGAAGGGTACAAAATACGTTGAGGGGTCTATGGTCTGGGGTTGAGCGCTTGAGCATACGCGGTATGATTGTCGGCGCGTGGACGACAATAGCTATCCTAAAAGAAATCGTTGAGCTGCCGTGCAATTTTAGAGAACTCACAGGTATTGTGAGAACGTCGGGAGGGGCCGGGAATACTCACCATGTGACACAACAGCTGTCGGGAGCTCTAAAAGGAAAGAAATTTGTTGGCGGGTTCTGAAGTCGCGTCGCGAGAAGTGCACGGGAGGTCCGGGTGTCAGTTCTTCGAGAGGGGTGCTGTGGCCAGTTAAAACAAAGGGATAGAACACACATCTGAGTGGACCTAAGAGGGGGTGGGTTGTTCGCCAATGGCCACAATAGTGGCGAAGTTAGCGCGATCTGAAGAGAGGGCCGAGATGAAAGGTAGAGCAGTATTGCGGACCTGAAAGAGGGGAAGGTGGGTTGCGGGAGGAGTGAAAGCGAACGACGCGTCGCAGATGTGCAAGAAACCGTGCGCTTACTCACAGGTGACTGACGGTGACCCCCAAGGATGTCAGTCGATGGAGGGATGCGTCGATGGGGCCCATATATACTTGACTCGCCTCGGACAACGCGAGAGACTGAATGGGCGGAGGGGAACAGCGAGAGACCGAACGGGCAAGGGAGAGCGAGAGACCAAAGGGGAGGAGGGGAGAGCAAGAAACTGTGGCGAAGAGAGCAGGACTTTGAACGAAGTAAGCGCTCACAGTGAAACGTGACGCAGAATGATTGATGAATGGGGAAGGCTCTCACCGAGCAGTGGTAGGGGGGCTCCGCATGTCGCGTCTAAATAAATGCTCTTCATTTGGAAATCCCATTTGGG